>CM059436.1:30895293-32095293 GCA_030390025.1 Squalus acanthias | reverse complement strand
GGGCTTTCCCACTCCATTCCCGCCCTGATCTGGCCAACTGAAATGTTAAATTGCAGGCAACAAGAAGACCTACACAAAGTCCGCGGGTCCTTTTTAAATATGTAGATTGGGAGCTGATGGTGTCATCGGGGCCCGATTGCTATTTTTACCTGAGGCCTGAGCAGGGAGTAGTGATGGCTTCCATGCCTGCTAAACCATAGGAACTGGAGCTAGGGCCAGAAGAAGCACAGTAAGATAAGTGCTTTTAATTGTTTGTAAGGTTCCTTGTGGGCCAAGAGGAGCAGGTGCACTGCTCCGGGCCCTACAAAGAAACCGTGGGAAGCCGCTTTCCAATGACCCCTCAGTCCTTTTACGAACATACGAACAATGCAGACAGGGAAAGACCTTCTGGTCCATCGAGCCTGTCCCACACAATTGCGATACCTTGTGAATCACAACATATACACTCCACCCCACCTTAACCATGTGATCTCCTGGGGAGGCAAAAAACCAGGTAAAAACCCAGGCCAATTTGGGGAAAAAAAATCTGGGAAATTACTCTCCGACCCATCTAGGCGATTGAAACTAGTCCAGGAGCTCACTCTGGCCCTGAATTCCCTGCAGTACCTACCTTCTGTTAGAGGTGATCTCCGCCCCAGCCAGAAATAGGTCCACCTCTCGCTTGAAGGAATTCAGCGAATCAGCATCCACCCCACGAGATGGCAGCCTGTTCCGGAGGTCCATTATTCTCTGGGAAAAGAATCAACTCCTGACATCTAACCTAGATCTGGCCTTATACAACGTAAATTTGTGACCCCTGGTGATCCTTAACCTATTTAATTGAAACAAACTGTCAACTGGAACACAATCTATTCCCTTCATTATCTTATAAACCTCAATCAGATCACCTCTAAGTCTGTGCTTCTCTAAAATGTAGAGTCCCAACTCTTTTAGCCTATCTTAATAACTAAGATGCTTTAGGCTGGGAATTAGTCTAGTGGCTCTCCTCTGCACCCGCTCCAAATCCTCATTATCACCCACCATGTGAGGAGACCAAAACTGGACAGAGTATTCCAAGTGAGGCCTGACTAAGGTCTTGTACAAGGACGAAATAGTATGCCTCGTCTTATACTCAATTGTCTTTTGACAATTTTGGTCGGAACATCAGCAAGTGGCATGTTAATGAGGCCCAGCCGGATGGGCTGATCGCTCGCTAGGCCGTGTTCCCGTCCGGGAGGTAAAATCGTCCTCGTAACCTTTTTAATTAAAAAAAAATCATTCTTGGGATGTGGACGTCACCGAAAAGGCCGGCATTTATTGCCCATCCTATTTGTCTTTGAGAAGGTGGTGGTGAGCCTTATCCATGATATCACAGAATCACAGAATCCCCACAGTGCAGATAGAGGCCATTTTGGCCCATCGAGCCTGCACCGACACATATCCCACCCTATCCCTGTAACCCCACGTATTTAATCCCCCCTAACACTAAGGGTCAATTTATCATAGCCAAATCAACCTAACCCACACATCTTTGGACTGTGGGAGGAAATCGGAGCACCTGGAGGAAACCCACGCAGACACGGGGAGAATGTGCAAACTCCACACAGACAGTCACCCGTGGCCGGTTTCGAACCCGGGTCCCTGGCGCTGTGAGGCAACAGTGCTAACCACTATGCCACCGTGTTGCCCTTAAACTTGAAGTAGTTTCCTTTTTTTTAAATTGCGTATATTCATTCTACAATTTTGAAATCTCCTTTTTAAAAATATCCCATTGTTGATCTGCAGTTCTGTGTGCCAATTTCTCTTTCCACCTCACCTCAGCCCGCTCACACTCCTCCTTTCTAAAATCTGCCCTATTCCAATCTGGTTCCTTTGTTTTTGTGCTAACTTTTTCCCTTTCCATTTGGACCTTAAACCTTAACATCTTGTGATCAATACTCCTGAGGTGCTCACCGAGGTTTACCTGATCTATTCCATTACTCACATCTAGATCTAGCAATGCCCCTCCTCTTGTAGGCATAGGAACATGCTGCTTGAGGAAGGAGTCCTGTACACATTTTAGAATTCCATTCTCTTTTCTCCATTTACTGCCTCCCTGTTTCAATCAGTGAAGGGGCAATTAAAATCTCCTCGAACAATAATGTTCTTATTCCTACTTATCTCTCTGATCTGTCCACAAATGTTCTCTTCCATTTCCGTCCCACAATTAGGAGATCGGTAGTACAACCACGCTAATGTAACAATCCCTTTATTTTTCTTTGATCTCTAGTCATATAGACTCTGTCTGAACCTCTTTTTTGTGTATATCAGTCCTCTTTACAGCATGTAATCTCTCCTTCATCAATATTTTCATTCTTCCTCCTTTCTTACCTATTCTGTCCCTCCTAAAAATATTATAACCTGCTCCACTCCTCAGTTTGCAGTCAAGTTTCTGTTAGTGCTATTAAAGCTATATCTTCCTGTGACATAATTGCGTCTCATTCCCACACTCTGAGCATTACAATGCATGCAATTATTTTGTTTGTATTTAAGGCTTTTGCTTATCCCTTGATTTTTTTTGCCCAAGCTAATGCTTTGTTACTTTATCTCAATCTTTTCCCTGCTTATAAACAGTCAACTTGATGTTCTTTATCCTAGTACCTACAAGGCAACAAAACATCCAGGACCACAACAGATGGGGGAAAAATTCAGTTGGTTCGCACCTCCCGTTAGTGCCTGGTGGAGGTGCTAACGGGGCGCTGATGCAGTAGCGGCGAGGCGAGGCGAGGTGAATCCAGTGCCACACGCCCAATCTGCCCCCCCCCCCGTAGTGCCGCCGCTAACAGTTACCGCCGGAGACTTCAACGCCAGGCAGATAGTGACGTCAGTGAGCGTGCAACGCTCACTGGGCGCCTAATCTGCAAAATTAATTTTCGCCCCCTGCCTTAGCACCTCGCTCCGACAGCGACAGAGAGAGGAGGCATCAATCAGGTGGATGCCGGCTCCAGGGGCGGTATTTAAAGGTATCCTCAGTAATGAGTCGCAGCTGTCAGGTTAGTGCTGTTTCACTGCTTCCTTGTCAGCTTGCGATTGTGAAACCGATTCATTCAGTAATTTAAAGGTTGTTTAGTATCAGGAGTGCTGTGGCTCCTAACAATTAGTTACATTTATTCTCACAACATATCATAGTGCTGCACTTGGTTACATTAATGGGGGCTGTACTGGCAGTTGACCTCGCCCTCCAGGATCTACGGCAGAGGGAGCGGAGGCAGCGAGAAAGATTGGAACGTGTGGCCAGAGGGACGGGAAGGGCCATGAGGGCTTTCAACAGGAGGCCTTACCCTCCGAGGGTATTCCGAGAGCACTTCTCCTACCTCCAATTAAGCGAGGAGCAGTGTATGAGAAGGCTCCGCTTCAGCAAGGAGGTGGTCACAGAACTCTGCCACCTCCTGCAACCAGACCTCTAGCCTCAGATCAGGGCGACCACGGCTCTCTCAGTGGCAGTCAAGGTCACCGTCACCCTCAATTTCTTCGCCAGCGGATCCTTCCAGTCTGCAACAGGAGATATAGCTAACATCTCGCAGTTCGCCGTCCATCACTACATCCCGGAGGTCACAGAGGCTTTCTACAGTAGGAGAAGAGATTACATTTCCTACCCCATCACCAGAGAGGACGAATGTGCATGTGGCTTTGCCAGGATAGCGGGCTTCCCCATGGTGCAGGGTGCCAATGACTGCACCCAAGTGGCTTTACGGGCACCGCATAACAATCCTGAGATCTTCCGTAACCGCAAAGACTGCCACTCACTTAATGTGCAGTTGGTGTGTGACCACAGACAGAGAAACCTCAATGTGAATCCCCGCTATCCTGGCAGCAGCCATGATGCCTTCATCCTGCGCCAGACCGGTGTGCCAGCACTCTTCCAGCCACCACATCAAGCTCACGGCTGGCTAGTCGGAGAAAGCGGGTATCCGCTCTCCACCTGGCTCATGATTCCCCTCCACAACCCCAACACTCCTGCCCAGCACTCGTATAATGAGAGCAATGCTGCCACCAGGAACTTCATCAAGCAGACCATCGGGGTGCTCAAGCAACAGTTCCGCTGCCATGACCGCTCGGGAGGAGCCCTCCAGTACTCGGCTGAGCGGGTGTCCCATTTCGTCGTGGTCTGCTGCATGCTCCACAACTTGGCCATCATGAGGGCCCAGCCCTTACCACCAGGGATTGTGGGACCACCTCAGGAGGAGGAAGAGAAAGAGGAGGAGGAGGAGGAGGACAAGGAGGAAGAGGAAAACGAGGAGGAGGAGGAGGAGGAACAAGAGCGAGGGTGGAGGCAGCCACTCAATTGGCCTTCCGGAAGGGCGTTCAGTCACCGCCTCATCAGACTGTGGTCCCAATAAATTAAACCCCAGATCCCCGTTGCTTACCACATCCCCATCATTCCATTCCTGTCACAGGCCATATCATAGCGTAAAGCTGAAATGAGAGACGCCACAAAATAATCTAAAATGAAGTAATAAATTTATCAATAATCAGTGAACACATATTTACAGCAACATTATTACCTATTCACCCTTGTATAATCCCTTAGTGCCTCTCGTTACTGTGCCTTTGCCTACTCTAGTGCTCCTATGAAGTGCTGGCCCAGTGGCTGCAGCAGGGCTGGTGGAAGGCTGCTGAATGTCCGTGCGGGAGACTTCCGATGGTCTTGCAGGACGCCCTTGACCAGCTCTGGACCTGGAAGGCCTGGCTGTAGACTGCATCACCTCAGCATGGGTGGCAGCAGTCTGGGCTGGCTGGATGACAGGCAGCGACAAGGGCAATGGTGGAGTGCCAGTGGTGGGAGCAGGAATGCTGTCATCCTGAGAGAGGACAGCAGGTTCCTGCTCCACTGACACACTGCCACTCCCACTCCCCCGGGGCAGCACCTCAGCATCCCTAGCAATCTGCTGGAGTACAGATTGCTGGCCTGCTGTGACATCGTGAAAGCCCCGGTCGACGGTGGTCGACCCAGCCATGATGGAAGCAGTCAGAGCTTGCATTGCATCAAGCTGAGACTGCATGAGAGCAGTCTGAGATTGGATGTCACCAAGCATAGACTGCATTACAGCACTAAGATGTTGCGTCGCTTCTGCCTGTGCTGCAATGGAAGCTGCCAGATCGCCTATCACACGCGGCACCAGGTCTGGGTCACCACAGTCTCTCTGGGAGTCTACCATCCTTTGCAGACTGCAAAGGATGGGCTCCATGGTGTGTGCAGAGCTCTGTGCAATGTTGGAGGTGGACTCCTCCACACTCCTTACCATTGCCGAGAGGCTCTTAGGCACCCTTGCCATTGCACCTATCATCTCCGTGTGCATGCCCATCACCCTTCTTCTAAACGCCTCCCCATCGAGGTCCTCATCTGAGTCCTGTGCAGCAGAACTCACGTGCGAACTCGCCCTCCGGGGAGCTGGCCCCCGAGCTACCCTTTCCCCCTGGCCTTGCTGCAGCCCACTCGTCCCCGGTGCATCACCCTGTGCAGATCCCGCTACTATACCAGCCTCTAAAGAACGTGTAGTGCAGGATATGAGCTGGTGCCTGCGGGTGAGACATGCAGTGATGTGGTGTGTTCTTCGTCCTCCTCTTCTCCCGCCTCACTCTCTATGGTACTATCAGGGACAGGCTGCTTAGGTGTTTGCTCTTTATCTGAAAGCATAAAGGCACATGACTCAGGTTAAGGTGAGGGGAAGGGGCAGGAAGGGAGAAATACATGCACACAGCATGATTAGCTGGAAAGTGCGAAAAGCTTGTGGGGTGAGGGGGAAGTGGGATGTGAGAAGAAGGAGTAGGGATGAACATACCGTTGTTGTCCCCAAGGGGGTCAACGTCACCGGTGGCCACGGCGCCCACCACCTGGCACCCAATAATGTGCAGCACTCGAGTCTCCAGCTCAGACAGTGGTTGGGTGTCGGCTTGTCCCCCGCCTGTGCGCTCCTGCTCCCTCCTGTTGTGAGCGACCTTGGCCTGCAAGAAAAAGGAAAGTGTGTGAGTGAGTGTGGAGCAATGTGTCTGGGTGATGTGCCTGCCATAGTTGAATAGCTGTCATTGTGTGCAAGGTGTGAGATGTGTGTGTGAGTGTTGTTAGGTGGAGATTGTTGGTGGGTGAGTGCTGGGGTTGTGGTGCTTTGGACAGTGTGTGAAGATTGTGGTTCAGATGGTGGTATGTAGCATTTGTTGAAGCATTGACTCACCCTAACCATGTGAGTGAGTTTGTAAAATTTCTTCCTCCACTGTCTGTGGGTTCATGGGGACCACAGTGCTGCCCGAGACCTGCTGGGCTACCTCCCTCCACATGGTGCGGAAGACTTGCGGTGAGGGCCTCCTGCCACTTGCCAGGTAGAGGACCACCCTCCGTCTTTCCACTGCGAACACCAACGTCTCCAATGCATGGTCTCAGAATCTGCAGGCTCTCTCCCTGGGGCGTGGATCTGCCATCATTACTGCTGCTTGACTCGTCCGGCTCCTTCTCCTTGGCCTTCTGCTGCTGGCTGAGATGGCTGCACAGCCTGCAATGCTGAGAATGAGGTTTGGCAGCATCAATGAACCTCCCCTTTAAGAACTGGAAGGAGCCTGTGGCAATGACGACTTGTGATTAGACTGCACCTGATATTGGTCAGCGTTTCAAGTTTAACGCCACTGAGCTAGGCCATTAGCGCTTGATTTAGCGCTCCAATCCTTTCTTTGTGCAATGAGGCTGAATTTTGCGTGCAGTCTGAAACATTAGCACCTGCCGCTAAATCTCAAACTTTTCAAAAGTTACCACCCGTTCATGGGCTATAATGAATTTCTAGTCCATAGTGTCCACCCCTCTAATGAAAATGTTTTATTAATTATCCTATCTGGGTACCATGAAAGTCCATTGTAAAAGTAGGGGTACAAGAATCTCCTCCCTTCCCACCCCCGCCAGAAGAGGTAAGGGGGTGTAGCTGGGTCCTAGTCTAATTTCCATCTCTTCCGATACACTCTTACTGGTTAGTGTTAGGGTTAGATGACTCTGGAAGGACCATGGATAATTGCATTAAAAATGATGTTTTTCCTAATATGTACTAGATTTTAACGATTTCATAATAGACCAGTATCAGAAAAATCTTAGGTTTGATCACCACTTGCGCTGAATTAGCTGATTTCAGTTGGGTTTGCGGTTTGGGGTGCTACAATTAGCCTTAGCACCCTGGTTGAGGGAGGAGGCAAAACAAAACAGCCAAGGTTTCCACTCCTGTTCACTATCCGATGGCTCCTGTTGGAAAGTACAAGTGTGTGGTCATCAGCTGAGGACACAATCAAGATGAGTTTTTTAGTCCTTCCATTGCTGTCAACACTCAGGCACAACCATGAGGAATGGCCATTTAGACAAGGTACTGAAGAGTGCCTAAAAGCTGTGAAACAGAATCCCAGCAAGAGTCAACACCTTCAGGAAAAGAAGAGAAAAGAGATAAGTAAATAAGCTAAAGAAATGAATACTGGTTTAATTGGTTGGTGCAGTAATAGAGCTGCTGTAATGTACACAGTGCACACTCCAAGGCTCAACACGAGAGAAGAGACTAGAATTCCAAAGGGTTCAACTATATGTACAGACAGACCTGATACAAAATATCATTTGCGTACGATAAGAGAAGACAACCATGCAACTGCTGCTGCTTCAACGTTAACTTGATTATCTCCGATGGCTTGCTCTCTTTCCTTCTTGGAATTTTTTGTACCCAGTTTTCTCTTTTTCTTTCCAAAGGTGTTGATTCATGTTGGGTCTGAACCTTGGAATGAAGATCCATTGTCTGGCAGATAGCCTCCAATACCTCGCTCAAGTGGCCTTTCATTACGTGTGAGCCGAGACAGTGAGTGTCAGCAGGTTCTTCAACTATGGAAGTCAACACAGCCTGGCCCAAATTTAGCCTCAACCAACATTCATACATATTCACTTTCCTACAGGGGTCTCTCAGTCGCAGCCAGGAGCAGCAGCCCAGGCTGAATTGTTTTTGTTCCTCCTCTAGCCCAGCAGTGCTTTGACCAATTGTAGCATAATGTGTGCTGCCTCAGCCGATCAGCTAACTCAGCACAGAATAGCAATCAAAGCTGGAACTTCTGGTCTGTATAGCTCAGTACCACATTGACCCATTGAGCTATTATAGCGAGCGAGCTCTGCAACGTTAAATGCTTTTGCATATACAAATCTACTTGTCATGAATTATTGGCACTTAAAGTTAAAAGCTACGCATGTTGATCTTTATGGAGTAATTTTAACTCTGCGATATGTTTTCAGTATGATAAAATTATCAAAACAATTCTAAATATAAACAAACATTCTTAATGACGTTTCTAAATTCTTAAGCAACAATGGGTGCTGTCCTTTGAGAGAAACCATTTCTCAATAAGTAACAGATTTATAATAATGCTGTTGAGATGATCTTTCTATTTTTTAATTTGACCAAGAACAGGAACCTTGTTTTTCATCCAAAATAAACATGAGCTTCTCTCTTTTATTAATAATCTGGCACTGTGTCTGAGAACCATGGAGCAGAGATTGCTCTATGCTGCATATGCCTCTGATGTGATTACTGATGATAAACACAGAACATTGTGTGACTATCTGCAGCAGCCCACTGGTTTAGAACCGAATCTTTAGCCTAAACTCTACTTTCCTTTTCAAGACAACTTTAAATGGCATAAAGATCTGAAATGAGTAAATCTCAAAAAGAGGTAATGAGAGATTAGGCAACTGTTCATCGTACCATGGAGTGCACTCAACACATTCTGTAAAATCCCAAGGCCACAAGATTGTCTTCAGCAAGTCTGGTTTTGATTTTTGTTATAAATTCCATTGCTGTACTTGCAAGCACAGATAAATATAGAATTTCACTCCCATCAGAGCAGTTATAATTCAACTTTTGAAGACTAAATGCAACGTTTGCAGAGCTGTTGACATTAGGGAAATGGTAAGAGTGAGATTTATGATCAAAAAGAGCGAGACAGGTCATAAACCCGTTTAAACATGCGGAGCTGTGTTTATTTTTTAAAATGAGATATATGAAAATAGCTCATATTTTTAAACCAAAATGGGCAAATGAGTGAGAAATGACAGGCCTGCATTTGTTCAGCTAATGTTCCATACTAAAAGTCACTTACTCAACACAAGTAAATTAATGAGAATTTCTAAAATATACTTTAAGCTGTTTTAAGTTACATATGCAGATGTTGACACAGATAAGCTGATTACCATGCAAGAATTAAAGAGGAAGATAAAAATCCACTGCCCAAAATATCAAACTGAATGTCCCCATTCTGACTATTCTGACCAGCATTTGTATGAGCACTCTGTTAAATTAGAAACTAGCAAAACATCTATTCCCAATGTGATTAGATTATAATGTCCTCAACAGCGTTCCTATGCATTCACATGCACACGTTGTGGATAGCCATCCTTTGGGTTTGCTCCACTACCTTCCTCAAGTTTCTCAGAGTGTCAGCTGTGGCTCAGTGGGTAGCACACTCGCCTCTGGGTCAGAAGGTTGAGGGTTCAAGTCCCGCTCCATAGAAACTAGAGCACATAAAGCTAGGCTGACACTCCGAGGGAGTGCTGCACTGTCAGATGTGCCGTCTTTCAGATGAGACGTTAAACCGAGGCCCTGTCTGCCCTCTCAGGTGGATGTAAAAGATCCCATGGCACTATTTTGAAGAAGAGCAGGGGAGTTCTCCCCGGTGGCCTGGCCAATATTTATCCCTCAATCAACATAACAAAAACGAACAGATTATCTGGTCATTATCACATTGCTGTTTGTGGGAGTTTGCTGTGTGCAAATTGGCTGCTGCGTTTCCCACATTACAACAGTGACTACACTCCAAAAGTACTTCAGTGGTTGTAAAGTGCTTTGAGACGTCCGGTGGTCGTGAAAGGCGCTATATAAATGCAAGTCTTTCTTTCTTTCTCTCCCTAACTCTGCTGCTGTCTCAAGAATCTGCAGCGACTGAGTGTTTACCCTACTGATGACTTCTGAGGTATCTTCAACTATGATAGACAGAATAATGATGAGTCATTCCATGTATTTTAACTTAAAAATTGATGATACTTTCTTCATTTTTGCACCTCTTGCCTGCCCTACTGGTGCTCTACTGTGCATCTGGAGATAATGATATTGTATTTGTATTGATCAAATCAGAAAGGATTATTATAGTAGAAGATAGGCACATTGGGTACAATCATAGAATTATATCGTGCAGAAGAAGGCCATTCGGCCCATCGTGTCTGTGCCGGGTCCTTGAAAGAGCTATCCAATTAGTCCCACTCCCCTGCCCTTTCCCCACAGCCCTGCAATTTTTTCCCATTCAAGTATTTATCCAACTCCTTTTTGAAAGTTATTATTGAATTTGCTTCCACCACCCTTTCAGGCAGTGTATTCCAGATTATAACAACTTGCTGCTTAAAAAAAACTTCTCCTCATCTCGCCTCTGGTTCGTTTATGTTCCCATCTTAACTTTATTACTTCTGGTTACCGGGAGATTTAACAGCTGGGAAACCCAGAAGTCCGGGTTTCTCGAAGTTCCTGCCGAATTTAATGGCAGGACCTGATTTAAATTTTTTGCATGGGTTTCCCGGCTGCAGGCAGCCAGATTGAAAAGATCAGACATTGGAGGGAGGTGTTTCGGGCATCGGGGGTCCGATCCCGGGAGGGGGTCGGCGGGGAGGTGAGATTTGATCACAGGGGACAGTCCGATTGCGGGGTTCGATCGTGGGGCGGGAAGCAGGTAAGCTTGAGGGGCCGGGGGGGAAACACTCCTGCTCTTCCTGGCCCACAAGCAGTGCTGGAAAGGCACTTACCTGATAGATCCGCCCCTTCTCGCCCCCCTTCAGCTGCCAAGTTTCCCAAGGCCCAGGGAATCCAGCCTGCAGGCGTTAAGAGTAATACTCTTGTTAAATTGGAGGCAGGCAGCCTCATTAAAATATTTTAGTGATAGACCCGCCTCCTGAGAGCAGGTTAGTCCCAACCCGCCTTCGTTTAAACCGGAAGGGTTGGGGTCAAGTTCCAGATTTTTTCATTTTTAACCCCCTTCCAGCCTCCTCCGCTCATTCTGGGGGGTTAAAATTATCCCCAATGTGTCCATTTACAAGAGTGATCTAAAGCTGCTTGTGAAGAGTGGACATCATGGCACTGACAGCTGACATCCATTTCTAATTAGACTTGGAGGCTTGTGGTTACCCTGACACGTACATAATTAATGATCTAGGTCAGTGGAGCTAAAAGGTATCGAAGATGCTTTCATTTCCAGAGAGAAGGCTGTGCTTTGGAATTGTTGTTATAGATGAGGACTGATTCTTTCAGAAGAGAATGAATTCAGCAACTGATAAAATTAATTGGAGCACGAACTATACTGTTGAAGAAACTATAGCCACTAAGGACATTTTGGTAAGTGTTTACTTACAAACATTCAGGTTCCTGTTCAGTGAAGTACATACACAGACTAATCAGACAAACATGATTCTGTTCCTTGAGCTGCCCCCAATCCTTAGTAAATATTTGCACTGGCCATAGCCCCGTTTGTTTACAAGCTATTTGCAGATTCAGGCTCATTAGAAAGTCTTGGTGAAGTATGTTACTACACACAAAAAAGCTCTGTATTTTCGACAGCGTGTTTGACTATTGCACCAGCACTTGGCATTTCTGGAGAGCTTTCCTTGCTGAAAACATACCACATTTAGTTTACATTATAATCCTTCTCATTAAGATTTGAGACTCATAAAGCTCCTACTATGGGTCCATCCAAAACCTTGGCTATGAGTAATTAGTGACTTGATGTACAGACTTGCATTTATCTTTTGGTGATAGTTCAAGTCTGGGAAACTGTTATTTGGCAACATTAGGTTTTAATTTTACAGGGTAGATTTTCCGACTGTTCTCACCGGTAGTGCCAGCAAGGACTGTGTGAATGTGGTTGAATAGATCGGATAAGTAGGTCTTAAGCACATATTCCACCTGATTCCTTCAGCCCTCTATTTCCTGGCCAGACTATTTTTCTGCACAGAGGCCTGCAAGAGCCTCATTAAAGTCCCTGCAAAGAGGCAGCACCCTGGAGGCCCCAATATCAGCCGCTTTGTCTAAACGTTGTCTAGAACTGGGATGTCAATGCTTATTTACGACTATTAGATGGTGGGCCATGTAAGTGATTTGAACTTGTTGTTAAACTCATGTGGCAGGCTTGGCCAGGGGTGCCAGCCCAGTAAGCTACATAAAGAAACAAAGATTTATGGGAAGACTGCAGGCTGGATGAAACTGTTCCATAGGCCGAAATCATATATATTTGTATATCAAATATGCAGCATTTTCTTTGTCTTTAACACTCCACTGCTGGAACCAAATTTGTGTCTGCAATCTGATATACAGTTTCAGTTTGCAAAACTCTTCCCCAGGAGCACTAAAGGTGAAAATTAATCCAAATATGCTATTATATGGTATATTTTCCAGTCCGAGCCCTGAGGTGGTGGGCCCAGATTGCTGTGAGTATTGCGCTCACTGGTTTGGACCAAGGCTAACCTCACGCCATCTTCCCAGGTCTGTGTGATTAAATAGTTAAAGTGAGCCCCCACACTTGGGGCAGAATTTCAAGTTCTTAAAGAGCAGCCACTGCTATTTAAAGTGATTTTCTATGGGGCAGCCGGAAAATCTGTTCCCGCAAATCTCGGTATTCCATTCAGCAGCACAGAGGAAAGAGGGAGAAGTGTCCCATTCTCAGATGCAGTGCTCAAGGTGCTGGTGGAGCAAGTGCAGGAAAGGTGGCAGAAGACCATCCTTCAAACAGGATACACTATTGCTTGGAAAGAGGTTCCTACAAGGATGAACGTGATCTCCAAAGCCCACAAAAATTGGGAACAGATTTCACAGCTGCAGGAAAGCTGCATTTTTCTACGCAAAGTGTCTGGGTGAAGTATGCATCCCGCAAAAATGTTCCTTTCAACCTGTTACAGCTTAACTAAGGCCACGTGCAAAGCGTTCAGACAACCTTTTAAGTTCTTCCACACATTCGCGTGCATACCCTTATTGCGGCTGAGCAAAATTTGTAGCTTCCACTGAAATCTGAAACTGATGTCTTGTTTACATCTGTGAAGTTGTGCCCCAGAGCGAGCTTCCAAAAACACCTCACGATGCTCGCTCATTTAGTCACATATATCAGAATGTAGGGTGGACACCAGCATTTTAATAACCATGCATCTCAAACTTTCAGTGTCTCAATGCTAGTTCTTTGCTTAGAGGAAAATGTAGCACATAACACGAGGCAGCAAAGACACACAGAACAGGAACCCGATAAATCGAGGCTTTTAAGCCAATTTAAAGAAGCAACTCTACAAATTCCAGGTTTGGACACAATAGAGGGAGTGGAGAAGGGTGAGGCCAGAAGCCTCCCCCAAACTCAGGGCTAATACCATTCTTTGCTGCTTTCTTTCTCTCTCACATACCCACTCACTGTAGTAGCACAGCATAACGTACAGCACATTGCCATCTAAGATCTGTTTGAAGGGTTGCCTTGCAGTCAATATTCTTCAATTTCTATCTTCCCATTAACCAGCCATAGATCGCAGTGCCGCAGATTAAGCCAGCACCCTGCGTCACTTGCTCCCCCTGTTGCAAGCACCAGCACAGGAGCATCCACCCCAGGGGATCTAGATAGTTAATCTGAGGAGGAAGACCTGGGTGAAGCACTGAGTGAGTACGAGTGAGGAGGAGCAGAAGAGAGTGACCGGCCTGAAGGTCAGATTGTCCATTTACATCCTTCCTTGGCTTCAGAGCACATGGACTAAGACACATGGAGCCTGTAAGATACTGTAAGATACTGTCCGAGCACCACATTTGCTCATCACTCAAATCTGCTGTGGGCTCTCTTGACCAGTTCCAACATGCTGGGGGATCAGATGGAGAGATGCATTATGCAGGCCTTCACTGCCATCATAGCTGTCCAGAGATCTGCCCGGTCATATAAGTGGACAAGCGGAAGGAGTCTCCAGCAGTAGAATCATGGCTGGAGAAGGCACAAATGAGGCTGCTGTATTTCAAACGCTTGAGATAATAATCAAGAGATAATTTGCAGTATAACCATGTCAAAATCACCATGGTTCATATGAGCATATGAAAAAGGACAGAAAAAAGACCTTCCTTCCCATCAATAGTCCAGCCACATACACCTCAACCGACCCTTTAGTCAAATAATCCCCTGGGAGAGGTAAAAAACAGAGAAAAACTTGATGCCAATTTAAAGAAAACTCTGAGAAATTTCTCTCCGACCTTCTCAAATGAGAGTAGATAGAAACATAGAATGGTTACAGCACGGAAGAAGGCCATTCGGCCTGTCAAGCCCATGCCGGCTCTCTGCAATAGCACTTCAGCTAGTCCCACTCCCCCGCCCTTTCCCTGTAGCCCTGCAAATTTCTTTCCTTCATATACTTAACCAATTCCCTTTTGAAAGCCGTAATTCAATCTGCCTCCACCACCCTTTCAGGCAGTGCATTCCAGATCATAACCACTCGCTGCGTAAAAAAGTTTTTTCTTACGTTGCCTTTGGTTCTTTTGCCAATCACCTTAAATCTGTGTCCTCTGGTTCTCGACCCTCTGCCAATGGGAACAGTTTCCCTCTATCTATTCAGTCCAGACATCTCATGATTTTGAACACCTCTATCAAATCTCCTCTCAATCTTCTCTGCTCCAAGGAGAACAACCCCAGCTTCTTCAGTCTATCCACGTAACTGAAGTCTCTCTTTCCTGGAATCATTCTCGTAAATCTTTTCTGCACCCTCTCTAAGGCCTTCACATCCTTCCTAAAGTGTGGTGCCCAGAATTGAACACAGTACTCCAGTTGGGGCCGTACCAGTATTTTATACAGGTTCATCATAATTTCCACACTTTTGTACTCTATACCAGGATCCCGTGAGCCTTTTTAACTGCTTTCTCAACCTGCCCTGCCACCTTCAACGATTCGTGCACACATACCCCCAGGTCTCTCTGTTCGTGCACCCCCTTCAGGATTGTACCATTTAGTTTATATGTCCTCTCCTCATTCTTTCTACCAAAATGTATCACTTTGCACTTTTCTGCGTTAAATTTCATCTGCCATGTGGCCGCCCATTTCATCAGACTGTCTATGTTGTAAGGTTTCCAAAATTTGCAGATCCCCAATACCTAAGGAAAAAGGACTTTGGAACTACCTCAGAGTGATAAAAATGCATTTGGGCCTAACCTAAGGAATTTAAGACCAAAAACCAAGTTTTGGCATTTTAAAAACATGTCTGGGCCTGTAAAGGGACAAGGATGTGGGATTGACCTCTGTAAAAGCAGTTTGGTTATTGCAGTTAATTACACTGTCTGGGGAACTGGGATGACCCCACTCAAGCCCCAGCAGACATTAACATTTTGAACAATAGACCCAGGAAAAAGACAGTCCCACCCAAAATACAGGCCCCATCAAACCCGATTACAGGGCCCAACAGAAACATGCATAATAAAACCCACTCAATCCCATTCTATAGAAAGACCAAGTCCAGCCTAGAAACCCAAACACGAAATCAATCACCAGTGATCAACCAAGGAGATCGACAGGATGCAAGCCATCCCAAAAGCCATTTGACACTTACAGAGCAGTTACTGGTAACAGGCCCGCCAAAATCAGACAATGAACTGAGCAGATTTGGCGGGTAGATAAGGCCACTTCAATTCAGTATAATTGAAGGCCCGTTAAGCAGTTCAGCGTGGTCATCATCAGAAGAAGAAACAAGGAAGAAGACAAGCCGAGCTGGAAGCGAGTCGGCATCGCTCACCACTCAGACACACCTGAGTCCAGCTCGTGAAGATACCACCTCGACAGACCTCCAACAACGGTCCCAACACAGTCACCCGGAGCAACAAGCAGCAACAAGTCACCGACGGCTCCACGAGGTCGACCGACACACTAGACAAGGCCTAAAACCATCGCGGAAACCAAAGGCCTCAAGAAACCAACAACCGCATATTACCCCCAACTGACCGGGTAATAGCAGGCCACCGCAACCAACAAAGACCAACTCAAGGGAAGAAAAACCCAAAGAACCGCAAAGTTTCCACTCTACAATCTACTCCTGACTTACCCCTGGGTAAGATTTTCTCCAAAGACTCTAAACCCTACTGCTAAACCAAAGAAATTGGGTACTCACCAGATAAATCCAAAACGACATCCTACCACATCAGCGGACTCGCGAAGACTGACCAGATACGCAGGTGAAGTCCTCTACCACGTACGGGGTACGGCAGACACTAACTGCCATAAACAGCAAACCCCAAAACTGCGATTTAGCCCAACTGTCAAAGGATTGGTAAGCATTATCCCTGGTCCTTCAAAGCCTAACTTAGCTAGTAAAGTGGGGTTGGGAGGGGTGAAGTATTGTGCTACTGTCATTTCCCTCGCTTGTACCGAAGTGTTCCCCACCTTTAGAGTGTTAAGAGTGTTATTATTTGTGTTTTACCTTTTTAATAAAGATTGAAGTTCTTTCACCAAACTCAGTTGTCTGCTGCACCTTTTGTCACAACCCCCAAATAAGTCCAAGGTCTAGAACCAAGGAAGTGGGAGCGATTCGAAACGCTCAGAAGTCAGAGGTGAAGCTGACACAAACCACCACCCCCTACAATGTCTTCTTGAAATATCCTCCTCACTGTTCACTATACTTCCAAGTTTTGTGTCATCTGCAAATTTTGAAATTGTGCCTTGTACACCCACGTCCAAGTCATTAATATATATCAAGAAAAGCAGTGGTCCTAGAACCGACCCCTGGGGAACACCACTGTATACCTTCCTCCAGTCTGAAAAACAACCATTTACCACTACTCTCTGTTTCCTGTCATTTAGCCAATTCTGTATCCATGCTGCTACTGTCCCTTTTATTCCATGGGCTTCAACTTTGCTGGCAAGCCTATTATGTGGTACTTTGTCGAACGCCTTTTGGAAATCCATGTACACTACGTCAACTGCATTGCCCTCATCAACCCTCTCTGTTACCTCATCAAAGAACTCAATCAAGTTAGTTAAACATGATTTGCCTTTAACAAATCCGTGCTGACTTTCCTTAATTAATCTACACTTGTCCAGTGACTGTTAATTTTGTCCCTGATTACTGTTTCTAAAAGCTTCCCCACTACCGAGGTCAAACTGACTGGCCTGTAGTTGCTGGGTTTATCCTTACACCATTTTTAAACACAAAGTGGGCAAAATAAGCACCAAAGCATCATATGGCGTGACAGAAGTAGTTGTGGGACTATCTCATGACCCACCGCAAAGAGGTACAGGGTTGCCTCCATTCCAAGAGGTTCCAAGAGGTTCCCACAGAAGCCAACAGCCAGCTACCTCACTTACTCCTCTCAATGGAATTCACCTAGAAAGACCAACAGGAAAGATTCTAAAAATGCACATATCATATACTGTCACCAAGGGAAAGCACTGGGCTAAAAATACATTATTGACATATACACTGATCATTTGTAGGGAACTAAATTGGTTGCACTTTATTTCAACTTTGTCCAAAGAGTTCACTTCTGATGGGGTAGAAGAAGGTAATAGCAGATTAAAGAATGGGCTTCCATGGTAGTTGAGGCAGTACAGAGGACATTGTTGGTGAAGATGTATTGAGCCACTGTATCGTGAAATGTGGCCAGGACTGCTTGTGTATTGAGATCAGCACTTAGCTAAATGTATTGTCTATTTCAGATTGCTGTATGACTCTTTCTGGCTGCAACTGGGGTCAAGCAGGCGTGTAGACCTTCGGAGTATTGGGCCCCAGCTATTCACAATATATATCAATGATTTGGATGAGGGAACCAAATGTAATATTTGGTGCTTGGGCCCCAGCTATTCACAATATATATCAATGATTTGGATGAGGGAACCAAATGCAATATTTCCAAGTTTGCTGACGACACAAAACTAGGTGGGATTGTGAGTTGTGAGATGCAAAGAGGCTTCAAGGCGATTTAGACAAGTTGAGTGAGTGGGCAAATACATGGCAGATGCAGTATAACGTGGATAAATGTGAAGTTATCCACTTCGGTAGGAAAAACAGAAAGGCAGAATATTATTTAAATGGTGATAGATTGGGAAATGCTGATGTACAGAGGGACTTGGGTGTCCTTGTATACCAGCCACTGAAAGCAAACATGCAGGTGCAGCAAACAGTTAGGAAGGCAAATGGTATGTTGGCCTTCATTGCAAGAGGATTTGAGTACAGGAGCAAGGATGTCTTACTACAGTTATACAGGGCCTTGGTGAGACCACACCTGGAGTACTGTGTGCAGTTTTGGTCTCCTTACTTAAGAAAGGATATACTTGCCATAGAGGAAGTGCACCGAAGTTTCACCAGACTGGTTCCTGGGATGGCAGGACTGTCGTATGAGGAGCGATTGGGTCGACTAGGCCTGTATTCACTAGAGTTTAGAAGAATGAGAGGGGATCTCATTGAAACATATAAAATTCTGACAGGGCTAGACAGACTGGATGCAGGGAGGATGTTTCACCTGGCTGGGGGGTCTAGAACGAGGGGTCACAGTCTCAGGATAAGGGGTAGGACATTTAGGACTGAGATGAGGAGAAATTTCTTCACTCAGAGGGTGGTGAACCTGTGGAATTCTCTACCACAGAACACTGTGGAGGCCAAGTCATTGAATATATTTAAGAAGGAGATAGATAGATTTCTAGACACAAAAGGCACCAAGGGGTATGGGGAGAGAGCAGGGTTATGATATTGAGATAGAGGATCAGCCATGATCATATTGAATGGCAGAGCAGGCTCGAAGGGCCGAATGGCCTACTCCTGCTCCTATTTTTCTATGTTTCTATGGTTCTATGGTCCAGGTCAATGTCCTCTTCTGCCAATGACCGTGGCTGGGCCCTCTCGTCCACCTGCAAGATGGTAATGCCTGCTCAGTACAGCAAAGTTGTGCAGCATGCAACATAATATTGTGATCTTTGACAGGATGCAGGGTAAATGGGATCGTCACTGGTTCAAAATCCTGGAACTCCCTCCCTAACAGCACTATGAGAGTGCCTTCACCACATGGACTGCAGCGGTTCAAGTAGGTGGCTCACCAGCACCTTCTCAAGGGCAATTAGGGATGGGCAATAAATGCTGGCCTTGCCAGCGACGCCCACATCCTATGAATGAATAAAAAAAAGATACTCATCAATTACTACAGTCTCCTGGTGCTTGCTGAGTTCCTTCAGGGTTGGAGAGAAATCTCCCAGATTTTGTTAAATTAGCCTCAAGTTTTTTTTTGCCTTTCCCAGGGGTTGGGTTGATGCTGCATGTGGCTGCACCATATCCGAATGTGGTGGACTTGTTGGAGCAGATGGCCTTTTTCCTTCCTTTGTTATATGCTTTTATGAACGTTAGTGGCTTTTGACTTAGCTATACTGTAAAATACTCCCTGATCTTTCCAAACATCTGAGTGTTTGCTAGTGCTGCTGGGGAGGGTTTAAACTAAAATGGCAGGGGGTTGAGAACCTGTGCAGGGAGACAGAGGACAGGGAAGCAAGGATAGAAGCAAAAGACAGGAAGGAGAAAAGCAAAAGTGGAAGGCAGAGAAATCAAATGTGTAAATCAAACAGGGCCACAGTAAATAATAATTCTAAAAGGATTAAGAGTGTTAAAAAAACAAGCCTGAAAGCTTTGTGTCTTAATGCGAGGAGCATTCGTAATAAGGTGGATGAATTAGCTGCGCAAATAGATGTAAACGTATATGATATAAGTGGGATTATGGAGACATGGCTCCAGGGTGACCAAGGCTGGGAATTCAACATCCAGGGGTATTCAATATTCAGGAAGGACAGGCAAAAAGGAAAAGGAGGTGGGGTAGCATTGCTGGTTAAAGAGGAGATTAACACAATGGAAGGATATTAGCTCTGATGATGTGGAATCTGTAGGGGTAGAGCTGAGAAATACCAAGGGGCAGAAAACGTTAGTGGGAGTTGTATACAGACCCCCAAATAGTAATGCTGAGGTTGGGGATGGCATTAAACAGGAAATTAGAGAAGCGTACAATAAGGGCACAGCAGTCATCATGGGTGACTTAATCTACATATAGATTGGGCTAACCAAATTAGTAACAATACTGTGGAGGAGGAATTCCTAGAGTGTATACGGGATGGTTTCCTGGACCAATATGTCGAGGAACCAACTAGAGATCAGGCTATCTTAGACTGGGTATTATGTAATGAGAAAGGATTGATTAGCAATCTTGTTGTGTGAGGCCCCTTGGGGAGGAGCGATCATAATATGATAGAATTCTTCATTAAGATGGAGAGTGAAGTAGTTGACTCAGAGACTAGGGTCCTGAATTTAAATAAAGGAAACTACGATGGTATGAGGCGCGAGTTGGCTAGGATGGATTGGGGAGCGTTACTTAAAGGGTGACGGTGGATAGGCAATGGCAAACATTTAAAGATCGCATGGATGAACTACAGAATTTGTTCATCCCTGTCTGGCATAAAAATAAAACAAAAAAGGTAGCGCAACCGTGGCTAACAAGGGAAATTAGGGATAGCATAAGATCCAAGGAGAGGTCATATAAATTGGCCAGAAAAAGCAGCAAACCTGAGGATTGGGAGCAGTTTAGGATTCAGCAAAGGAGGATAAAAGGATTAATTAAGAGGGGGAAAATAGAGTATGAGAGTAAGCTTTCAGGGAACATAAAAACTGACTGTAAAAGCTTCTATAGATATGTGAAGAGAAAAAGATTGGTGAAGTCAAGCGTAGATCCCTTGCAGTCAGAATCACGGGAATTTATAATGGGGAACAAGGAAATGGCTGACCAATTAAATACATACTTTTGTTCTGTCTTCACAAAGGAGGACACAAATAACCTCCCAGAGATGTCGGTGAACATAGGGTCTAATGAGAGGGAGGAACTGAATGAAATCAGTATTTGTAGGGAAATGGTGTTAGGGAAATTGACGGGATTAAAGGCCGATAAATCCCCAGGGCCTGATAATCTACATCCTAGGGTACTTAAGGAAGTGGCCCTAGAAATAGTAGATGCATTGCTGGTCATCTTCCAAAATTCTATAGACTCTGGCACAGTTCCCATGGATTGGAGGATAGCTAATGTAACCCCACTATTTAAAAAAGGTGGTAGAGAGAAAATGGGAATTATAGACCGGTAAGCCTGACATCAGTAGTGGGGAAAATGCTAGAGTCCATTGTAAAAGATGTAATAGCAGAGCACTTGGAAAACAGTGACAGGATCGGACAAAGTCAACATGGATTTACAAAAGGTAAATCGTGATTGACTAATCCACTGGAATTTTTTGAGGATGTAACTGGTAGAATAGATAAGGGAGAACCAGTGGATGTGGTGTATTTGGACTTTCAGAAGGCTTTCGATAAGATCCCACATAAGAGATTCGCGTGTAAAGTTAAAGCACATGGGATTGGGGGTAAGGTACTGACTTGGATAGAGAACTGGTTGGCAGACAGGAAGCAAAAAGTTGGAATAAACGGGTCTTTTTCCGAGTGGCAGGCAGTGACTAGTGGGGTACCGCAGGGATCGGTGCTAGGACCCCAGCTATTCACAATATATATAAATGATCTAGATGAGGGAACTAGATGCAATATCTCCAAGTTTGCAGACGACACAAAGCTGGGTGGGTGTGTGTGCTGTGAGGAGGATGCAGAGAAACTCCAGTATGATTTGGACAGGTTGGGTGAGTGGGCAGATGCATGGCAGATGCAGTATAATGTGGATAAATGCGAGGTTATCCACTTTGGTGGCAAAAACAGGAAGGCAGATTATTATCTGAACGGCAATAGATTGGGAAAAGGGGAAGTGCAACGAGACCTGGGTGTCCTTGTGCACCAGTCACTGAAGGTAAGCATGCAGGTGCAGCAGGCGGTTAAGAAGGCAAATGTAATGTTGGCCTTCATAGTGAGAGGATTCGAGTACAGGAGCTAGGATGTCTTGCTGCAGTTGTACAAGGCCTTGGTGAGACCACACCTTGAGTATTGTGTGCAGTTTTGGTCACCTTATCTGAGGAAGGAGGTTCTTGCCATGGAGGGAGTGCAGCGAAGATTCACCAGACTGATACCTGGGATGGCAGGAATGACATATGAGGAGAGATTGGGTCGATTGGGCTTATATTCGCTGGAGTTTAGAAGAATGAGAGGGGATCTCATTGAAATTTATAAAATTCTAACAGGACTAGACAGACTAGATGCAGGAAGGATGTTCCCGATGGCGGGGGAGTCCAGAACCAGGGGTCACAGTCTAAAGATAAGGGGTAAGCCATTTAGGACAGAGATGAGGAGGAATTTCTTCACCCAGAGAGTGGTGAACCTGTGGAATTCTCTACCACAAAAGGCAGTTGAGGCCAATTCATTAAATATATTCAAGAAGGAGTTAGATATATTTCTTAAGGCTAAAGGGATCAAGGGATATGGGGAGAAAGCAGGGACAGGGTACTGAATTTGGATGATCAGCCATGATCTCATTAAATGGCGGAGCAGGCTCGAGGGGCCGAATGGCCTACTCCTGCTCCTATCTTCTATGTTTCTATGATCCTGGTGGCCATTGGTGGCCCATTATATTGCTGTTCATCTCATGTTTATCACTGCCTCAGCAAGATTATGAACCAGGGCAGAAGAGGATGTCCTCAATCAGTTAGGAGCCATCCCTCCAGTTTTCCTTTTCCTTCAAGTAGCAGTGGCATGATGGTTTGCCTGAAAATGATGGTGCTGCAACTGCGACAAGGTCACTTGATTCATTTTGTGTGTATGGTGACAGCCTAATAATTCATTACTTTTATGTTCATGAAAGCCTTTGGATTCAGGGTAGGGACCAGAACAGCCATATGTGTGCAATCTATAATGCCCTGCACTTTGGGGAAACCTGCCACATGGAAAAAATGCAGTGACTTATGCAGATACTGGCTTTCCATGGGGAAGTGATGAAAGAGTTTGTCTTGGTGACAATGCATCTGCCATCTGCTACATGCAGTGGTGAACTGCTGATTGACTGGTTTGGCTTATAACCCCGGAGGGGACTTGGAATAATCCAAAGACATAAACGTTCAAGGCTCAATCAAATCGTCTGACATGTCTGAAATTCAAGCTGGAGGATGTGACATAACTCTGTGACTGCTTCCCTGGAGAAGTGGTCGGGGGAGGTGGATCTCCTCAGGGTCCTGTGTTTTGGTTTATGGACACTGCTCCTTGTGTAAGGGTGGGCAAGAGCAATCTGCCGACAGTGTAAACAGGCCAGCCTCTGATTCCTCCTCAAATACTTGACCTCCTCCAAAAGAACTAGAGAGAGGGACACCCAGGGAATTGATCCGCTCTGAATTTTCATAGCAACTGAAATTCAATTTCCAGAAATGCAAAAAGGAGGTTAAAAAGTTCCATTAAAAAAAAGGAAAGCTCATTCAGATAGCACAAATCTAAGAAAAAATGCAGCAAGAAACAGTTAACCGTTAAAGATTACAAGCTCTCAAAGACCAAAGCATGCTTTTCCAGCATTGCCCATTTTACGTGGGCTGAGGTATCATACAGCATACTCCCACCGAGAAACAGAGGAAATTATCTTTAAGGTCATTTGAATGCACTGCAATCATTTCGAGGCCCTCAATGCAGCTCTTGCACTTTTCACGAGGAACACGAATAGGGGAAAAAGATATTTCATACAATTTCCAACCCCACCCCCGTCTCTCTGTTCCATACTGGTGTCACTGTTTATGTGGACCAGAAAATGAACCCATATAATTTTAGTCAGTTTGTCATAGTGCCTGACCTCAGAGAAAATTAATAAAACTACATGACCTTAAAACTGTGTTACTGCTTAACCTTCTGATCTTAGGGTTAAACCCCATTAAATTGATAACAATCCCCTAAAAGATGATTCCAAAAGTAAGTCAAACCCAGAAAAACCGTTTGATTGTCATTGTTGGAATATTGAAGTTCAGCTGTGATGAATGCAGTCGCTTCTCTCTCCATTTGACAGAGGGGACAGTTCATCTTCTCTCTGTGCTGACAGGCAGCTTCAATGTAGATTTACTCCTTCGGGTGTCTGCGTCACAGACACATGGCTGAACAAAGTTCCATGATGAGGATGTGGCCAATCAGCATGTCAAATCCTTTTAACATTGACCTTTGTGAAGATAGTTATCAGCATTTATTTCACAAAAACAAAAGCAAAATACTATGGATGCTGGAAATCTGAAATAAAAACAGAAAATGCTGGAAACACTCAGTAGGTCAGGCAGCATCTGTGTGAGAGAGAAAGGTCATCGACCTGAAATGTTGGCTGCGATGTCCCCTACCTCAGCGGGTCCATGGCGGTCCCGGCCTCGCTGCCGGCTCCAGCCCGCTGTCCAAAATGATTTTCCCCTGATTGTTAAGCCCACCCAGCGTGTTTGCCGGCCAATTGAAGGAAGCGGGTCTGATGACGTCTTTTGATGATGCGTCATCAGCCAGTTTCCTTAAAGGGGCCATGCGCAAATTTAGTTTGACAGTTGTGCTGGCAGTGTTCTACAGCATTGAGGTGCTGCAGACACTGACAAGCACTGCACAGAGGTGCACGGCTGCACCCAGGCTCTCCCATGACGGAGGGAGTCACAGCACACAGCGAAGTTCTCTTCCCTTCCAATGGGCGGAAGACACCTCTCCAGGAGACCAACACAGCCTGGTTGCACATTGCACAGGAGGACACAAGCAGAGATGTCATCAGGAGGACCAGGCTGCAGTGGTGGAAGCCTTTCAATGATCTCAGTAGATCATGAAATGTTACTGCAAAGCCACATTCAACCTAATCCTGCTGTGCCACTCATCACATCCACATAACTCTGCCTTCCCTACTTGACTCCTGCACATCCTTACTCACACCAACTTACCTTGCACCTCCACCCATCCCTCTCTATCTACATTATCACTTCCCCATCTCACTAGCCACCCCTCACACTCACCCTCATCCTAGTCCAATCATACCAACTAACAACACACAAGGGTAGGCACTTGGGTGTTTTATCCAATGTTCATGTAAAGTTTGTGTTAATGTGCTGTCAAACATTGAAACCTTTATTTTCAACACTTTGCCTTCTTGGACAGATTTGTGTACACCTTTGGAAGTGGCTTAGTGAGTTGCAATGAATGGTGAGACATAACAGTACCGCCCGCAATGGTGATGAGTGTGAAAGGAATGGCTTGGGCATTGTAGGGATGCTTTATAGTGTTGGTGTGGGGTGGCTCATCATGTGGCAGCCAGGGTGTACAGTGTCAAGTGAAGTAAATCTGGCCATGGTGAGACCATCCCTGGTCTCCTGGGCAGCAATGCAGCCGGGTGCTGATGCCCTGTGTCCTGTGCAGCATCAGTTCATTGCGGAGAGGGCTGGTGTTGTTGTTGGTGCTGCTGGTGTGCCTGGTGCTGCTGCTATTAGGGCTGATCGTGGTGGGATTCTGAGGACCAAGGTGAGATAGTTTCAAGAGCACCGATGCTGCTGGAATAGATGGCAGCTGAAGTTGAGATGACAGAAGCGACCTGTCAATGGTGAGAAAGGTTGCTCCAAGGAGGTGATAGTGGATAGAGAGTTTACTCCAAACACTTCCAACCTGCATACAGCTAAAAAGTGTCTCCCAAATCATGAAGACTCAAGCTTCTGACATTGGAAAGTAAACAGCTGTGAAATGGTAGCTTTTATACCACTTTTACAGCTGTCACCTATTCACAGCAATGGAGAGTCATAGAGTACCCGACACACTAACCTGACATGATTCCCGAGCGACAGGAACCTTGTGAAAAATTTGGAAAAATGGCTAGTAGGTGGTAAAATGCTGTTCAACTACCTTTAAAGACCCTCGTAATGATCTCAATTGGCTGACCCACCGCTTCGTGCCGGGTCTGCACAGCGCAGGCAGACCCGGCACTTGGGAAACGTACACGGAGGCGAGTTCAGAGCGGGATCCCGACCCGATGTCAATCTTTTAGCTTTTGACAGTGGACCCGCCTCCGAACCCGCCCTCTGAGCGCCAGCAAAATTCCGGCCCTAATTATTGCATGGCATAGGGACTGGCTACAGAAACGCCATCACAGTAAGAGTCACAAATCCAAGGTTTAACCCTTAGTCATCCAAAAATGTTCAGAATTTCTATCATCTTTTTAAATGGAAAGGTTAGATTCTGTTAACAGTATAACCCTGGTTGGTTAGCCTTTCAGAGAGGAGCCCCCACTTCCTTGTTGTCTGCCACCAACATCCCTCTCATGGGTCAGCCCCACTTTAGAGCTAGCAAGTGGCTGGACAGCACCTTGCTGCACTTCAGGGGGGCCATGAGGACCCGTTTCTGCACTGGAAGTCCTACTCCAGAGGACTTCCATGAAAGTCTGGTTTGTATACTCAATAGCTGACCATCGCTCCTCAAGAGATGTCATTCTAGTCTGAACAATTACCATGTTTTCCATACCCTGGTGACTAAGCTCCTCCATGGCCGTAGCCATCCTCTCCTCTACCGTAGCCATCCTCTCCTCTACGATATCAGCCATACCACAGAGTTAGCCATCCTTTCCACGGAGGTTGCCATCCTTTCCGCGGTGATGCATTCATGCGCCAATGCCTCCACAAAGGCTCTGCTCATGTTCGCGCTGGACTCCTCCATTCGCTCCACACTCGCAGCAACCCTGGAGACAAAACCTGCCAGAGACTCCTGCACCTGTTCCTGGAGTTCCAGCACCGCTGTTCTTCTGGATGGACCCGGAGGCACAGGGTCGACATGCAGCTGAGCCGAGCTGGCAGAGTCCTGCGCCCTCCGACGAGGACTCTCCACTGCTGTCCCTCTCTCTACCATCTGCTGATGCTCACTTCTGAGCTGTGATACATCAGGTGACAACGACCTGGATCAGGGAGTCGGATGCAGCATTTCCAAATTTGCAGACGACACTAAACTAGGAGGGGGGGTGGGCTCAGAGGAGGAGACCAGGAAGCTCCAGAGCGATTTGGACAGACTGGGTGATTGGGCGGATAAATGGCAGATGCACTATAATGTGGACAAGTGCGAAGTTATCCACCTTGGGTGCAGGAACGGGAGGGCAAATTATTATTTAAATGGCAATAAATTGGGAGAGGGGGAAGTACAGAGAGACCTGGGTGTTCTTGTACACCAGTCACTGAAGGCGAGCATGCAGGTGCAACAGGCGATCAAGAAGGCAAACGGTATGCTGGCCTTCATAGCAAAAGGGTTGGAATACAGGAACAGGGATACCTTGCTGCAGCTGTACAGGGCACTGGTGAGACCACACCTCGAGTACTGTGTACAGTTTTGGTCGCCTCATCTGAGGAAAGATGTTCTTGCCATGGAGGGGGTGCAGCGGCGATTCACCAGGCTGATACCAGGAATGGCGGGATTGACCTATGAGGAGAGACTATGTAGTTTAGGGATGTACACACTGGAGTTTAGAAGATTGAGAGGGGACCTCATAGAAGTGTATAAAATTCTGACAGGTCTAGACAGACTAGATGCAGAAGGGATGTTTCCCTTGGCGGGTGAGAACAGAACTAGAGGACATAATTTAAGGATAAGGGCTAAACCATTTAGGACAGAAATGAGGGGGAATTTCTTCACTCAGAGGGTGGTGAACCTGTGGAACTCATTGCCACAGAGGGCAGTGTACGCCAGCTCATTAAATATATTTAAGAGGGAATTAGATATATTTCTACAGGCAAAAGGGGTTAAGGGTTACGGAGAGAAGGCGGGGACGGGATACTGAATTGGAGGATCAGCCATGATCTCATTAAATGGCGGAGCAGGCTCGAAGGGCCGGATGGCCTACTCCTGCTCCTATCTTCTATGTATCTATGTATCTATGTAACTCTACTCTATCTCGCGATGGTCCCACCGAGGTGTGAGTGTCTGCGCTGGTGCTGGGTGCTCTGAATTCTGCTGATGCTGTGCCTTCAAAGGTTGCAGCTTCCTCTGAGGAGTCTGGAAGCTCAGGCTCTTCCTCCTCGACAGTGGGGACGGGGGCTTTTGATGGTCCTGTGGGGGAGTAAAGGAAAGAGTTAGAGATGTGAGGTCAAGGTTACATGTACATTGAATAGTGCAGATGATCATAAGTCAATCTGTTAGAGCATCAGATTCATTATCAGTGACTCATGCAATGTCAATGAGAGAGATGCCAAACTGTTCTGTCACCAGCTTGCTTAGATGCGCCCGTCTGTCCGTCCCCCACTTGAGTATCGTCCTCGATACCAGTGATTTCCAGGGCCGCCTCCTCCCAGGGGGTGAGCTGGGCTACTGAGGGTGGCCCTCTTCCTGTCATGGCTCTTTCCCTCTTATTGTGGGCTCTCTTTTCCTGCAATGAGGGACACAAGTGGAGTTTGAGTGAGAATGACGGAGTGAGTGTAGAGAATCCATAGCATAGATGCTTAGAAGGACACAAAGGACCCTCCCTGTGTGTTGTAAGTTGTTGTTGTCATTGCATCACAGTGATAGGGAATGTGAGGGCTGTATGGTTGAATAGTTAAGTGAATGTGACCATAGAGAGAGAGGGAATGGGTAAGGGTGCAGGGATGCAAGTGTCAAGTGAGATGTGGAGGAAGAGGTTGGCAAAGCAGAGTGCTGGTGAGGAGAGGCGATGGGGATCAGATTGAGGGTGATGGGAAAGTCATACTCACTTTTCCTGTGCGGAGAAGGTCATGAAACCTCTTCCTGCATTGCAGCCAGGTTCTGCGGCACAGCGAGATGGAGCTGACCTCCTGGGCCACTTGCAGCCACACAGCTTTTGTCTGCTGGGGTGGCTTTATTCTCCCTGAGGAAGGGAACAGCATCTCCTTATTACATCTGGCTCCGTGCACCAGAGCTTGGAGGGAGGGCTCATCAAACCGAGGTGCACACTTTTGCTTGATCATTGATATTGTCAGGAAATCAACTCCTTCATACAATTTGCAGAGCCTTTGCAGTCTCCAGAAGAAGCAAGGCTGCTTGCAGGCCTTAAATCCAGCAGCATTGATGACGTCATCAGAGGCGACTTTCTGTATGAAAAGACTCATTGGGCCAGGGGTTCCCACACACAGGAAATCAATTGCCCAATTAGGGGAAAATCCCACTTTTTCAACACTTCACTTTGGAGTCGGGGTCCTGACACGATTTCCATCTGACACGCCCCAGCCCGCCCACACTGACAAAATCCAGCCCAAACACTCAGTAAAGGAACAAAATGGTAAACACTAAAATACATTACAGTGCAGTGCATGACTGCAAAAGGTTATGAGAAGTTGAAAAATATCTTCCTTGCGACATAAAGTATTACCTGTTACAATGAAGTGTCCGTAACTTTAGGGTTGTACCTCAGAAGATTATGGGCTCAAACCCCACTCCATGGGGGGCGATTTTCCCAGCCCTGGAGAGGCGGGTATGGAGGCGGGACTGCCGGGAAAATGGCAGAATCTGGAAGCGGGTACCCATCCCGCCCCCAACCCTCCTCCGTGTCAGCTTCCCAGGAGGCGGGTCCCCGACTCGCGCCGGGTACCATCTCCTCGAAGTGGGAAGGGGATTAGAGCCAACAGGTAGTTAACAGGCAGTTTTTTGGCTAATCACTATTTTGAGCCATAAAGTGTGGGCTTCCCGATGGCTCCGAACCTCGCCAGGGTCAGCGAGGCGAGCTGTCGGTCTGCGGGGGTTGGAGGGGCCGAAATGTCCGGTGTGCAGGTGAGTGATGAGTGCAAGTATGGAGAGGTAAGTGTGTGAGGTGAGTCTAAAGTGTTTTAAGAAGTTTACTTACCTTTGCTTCTTCCTCCAAGCTTCATCCCTTTAGGCTGCGGAGCTGCCTCATCTCCACGGCAGAGATGACAGAATGGCTGCTGCATTCTCCGATGCAACAGCCATCTGATTTCTGCTCAGGAAAGAGGTTTGGTGAGTCTTGAGTACAAGAAGTCACCAAAGAACAGAGATTGTCAGTGTTTGACAGCTGCTCAAAGCTGTCAAACGATGATAATTCATCTGTCAAAAATTTTTGACAGATGAAACATCATAGGCTGACGTTCTCTGTCACCGGCTTTCCCTTAATTGGCCGGCTAAACCCACTGGACGGGCTTAACAAGGTCAATCAAGGGAAAATAGCATGGGTTGGCTGGACGTCGATGGCGGCGGGATTAAAACCCGACAAGCAGCAGTCCCGCCTCCATCATGTCCCCATTGATAAAATCACCCCCCATGATTGAGCAATGTAGGTTGACAGTCCAGTGCATGATTCAAGGTGTGCAGTAATGTTGGAGGTGGCATTCTTCAGCTGAACCATTAAATTGAGGCCATCTGTTCAGGTGGATGTTAATGATTCTATGGCATTATTTGAGGAAGAGCAGAGCATTCTCTCAGTGTCCTGGTCAACATTCCTTCCTCAATCAACTTTGCCAAAAACAGATTAACTGGTCATTCATCTCATGGATGTTTGTGAGATCTTACTGTGGACAAAACAGCTGCTGCACGTGACTACATAACAGTAGTCACCACATTTCACAATTTGAGCATTTTAAGTACTTTTCAAATCCCTCCATGGCCTCGCCCCTCCCCATCTCTGTAATCTCCTCCAGCCCCGCAACCCTCCGAGATAACTGCGCTCCTCTAATTCTGGCCTTTTTAGCATCCCTGATTATAATCGCTCAACCATTGGTGGCCGTGCCTTCAGCTGCCAAGGCCCTAAGCTCTGGAATTCCCTCCATAAACATCTCCCCCTCACTACCTCACTTTCCTCCTTTAATACCCTCCTTAAAACCTACCTCTTTGACCAAGCTTTTGATCATCTGCCCTAATATCCCCTTATGTGACTCGGTGTCAAATTTTGTTTTATAACGCTCCTGTGAAGCGCCTTGAGATGTTTTACTACGTTAAAGGTGTTTTATAAATTGTTGTTGTTTGTAATGTTTCTGAGAGGAAAGCGTGGTATAAATTCAAATCTTTCTTTAGTGTATTTCTACTAATCTTAGGCCATTTGTCCTATTTGCTATATTTATTACAGTAAACAAACAGTTTGGCCGCAATTTTGTAAATAGATGCAGGTTGGGAGCGGGTCAAGGTGGTTTCCGGCTTCCAGTCCCGCCCCCAACTGCATCCGGCCCACGGATCTGATTTTACGCTGATTGACCTTGTTAAGCCCGCCCTGCGGGCTTGCCGGCCAATTAAGAGGAAGCCGGTCAGATGACGTCATTTGATGACGCGTCGTCTGCCGGTTTTCTTAAAGGGACCACGCACAATTTTTCTTTGACAGCTCATTTTTCAGTGTTTGACAGAATTGAGGTGCTGCAAACACTGCCAATCACTGTACAAACATAGAAACATAGAAAAATAGGAGCAGGAGTAGGCCATTCGGCCTTTCGAGCCTGCTCTGCCATTCAATATGATCATGGCTGATCCTCTATCTCAATATCATATTCCCGCTCACTCCCCATAACCCTTGATGCCTTTTGTGTCTAGAAGGTGAGCTCTTGCACCCAGGCTTACCAGTTAACCTCTCCATAGGCTGGAACATATGGCAGCTGCAGGTGAGGTTACAGAAGCGATCTGTCACTAGTGAGAGAGGTTCTCCCAATGAGGTGGGACGAGACATCGATTTCAAAACTTTTTACCTACAGAAATGTGTAAAAGCATTAAAAATGATTTTCCCAACATTTCCTTACCTCTGAAACTCACCAGTGCACCATTGGATCCTTCACCACATTTCTGCAGCTGTCATCAATACAGAAACACTACAGCAGACTCACAACACGCCACACTTACCTGGCGTGGTGTCCGGACGTCGGGAACCCCGAGGCAGAAGCAGCAAAATTGAAAAAGAGCCTGTTAACTACTATCAAGTACCTGTTAACAGGCAGGTAAGTAGCTTTAATCTTCTTCCCGTCACTAGGTGTCGGGTCCATGCGCAAATCGGGGATCCGACACTTGGGAAAATTGTTTGGAGGCGGGTTGACGGTGGGATCAAAACCCGCTGTCAATCAAAACAATTTTGACCCTTGACCTCGCCTCCAAACCCGCCCTCTCAGTGCCGATAAAATCGCGGCCGTTATTTCACCAGAACCTACAGGCAGCAGCTTCTAACAATGTTACATGTTAATAATTGACTGACGAACTCTCCTACCATATGTTCTAATCTGTGTGTTGCTGTATAGTGGAGGGCCTCAGTGGATGAGGTTGCATTTTGTTTAGCTCCCCAGAGGATGTGATTGAGGTGAGTTCTGGGTTGCTGGTCTTCCCAGTGCCTTGCTGTGCACTGTGGCTCTGTTATGTAACTTTCCACATCATTTTGGCACTTCAGAAATAATAAACATCTGTTTTATTTATGAGCCAGAAAATCCTATGGAAAGTTATTCGATGCAGCTGCAGACCATCTCACCCAGAATGCATTGCAAGAAGAGAAAGGACAAAACTGTCACAACCGCAGCCGCACTAGGTAGAGGACTGTATTGTGAAATTCAGCGCAAGATAGAGAATCTCCCATTCCACAGGACAATATTCTCAGTGTAACATAACCCCTTTTGTCTTCCATGGGCTCTGCTTTATCAAAGTTCTTGGATATAAAATTGATTCCATATCAAGAAGTCGCTCTGCATTGTCGCTTTGATATTTTATACGGTGATAGGGTTAGATAAAGAGGGGTGGGAGGAAGCTCGTGTGGAGCATAAATGCCGGCATAGACCAGTAGGGCTGAATGGCCTGTTTCTGTGCTGTAGACTCTATGGGCTGGATTTTACCTTTCGATGCGGCTTGGGGGCGGGACAGCTGCCTTCTGGGTTCCGATCCCGCCCCCAACGACGTCCGACGCACATACGCTATTTTGCGTCAATTGGCCTTATTAAGCCCGCCCTGCGGGTTTGCTGGCCAATTAAGAGAAATCCGGAGTCAGATGACGTCAGTTGATGACGCGTCATCTACCGGTTTTCTTAAAGGGGCCAGGCACAATTTTCTTTGACAGGTGATTTTTCCAGTGTTTGACAGCATTGAGGTGCTGCAAACACTGCCAATCACTGTACAAAGGTGAGCCCTTGCACCCAGGCTCTCCAGTGACTCCCTCCTTAGGCTAGAACAGATGGCAGCTGCAGGTGAGGTTACAGAAGTGATCTGTCACTGGTGAGAGAGGTTCTCCCAATGAGGTGGGACTAGACATACAATTCAAAACTTGTCACCTACAGAGAAGTCTAAATACATTAAAAATGATTTTCCCAACATTTTCTTACCTCTGAAACTCACCAGTGTACCATTGGATCCTTCACACCACTTCTGCAGCTGTCATCAATGAAGAAACATTACAGTAGATCCGTAGCACGCCACACTTACCCTGGTGTGGTGTACGGACGTCGGGAACTCCGCAGTAGACCTGTTAAAATTGGAAAAAGCCTTTTAACTGCCTGTTAACAAGCAGTTAAGTGCCTATAATCCTCTTCCCGCTGCTAGGTGTCGGGTCCATGCGCAAATCGGGACCCGACACCCGGGAAGATTGTTTGGAGGTGGCTTGACAGCAGGTTCGGGACCCGCTGTCAATCTTTGCAATTTTGCCACTGGTCCCGCCTCCAAACCCGCCCCCTGAGCGCCGGCAAAATTCCCCCCTATGTAATAACAGTGGATGTGATCCACTGATGTCACTGCTTGGTCCTGGTATGGCGAGTCCCGATGTAGAACAATGGGGTTAGGTATCATTTATCAGGTTTTCAGCAGATAGTTTCATATCGCTTCAGGTTTCATACCTGTTGACGAGCTTTTACATTTCACTTTGGAGGGTTTAATGCTCTCTGCTTACATTACAAATGCAAATCGCTGTTTGGATCTTGGTGAGTGGAACTCATGCATGTATGCACACGGGCACAGACCTGCATTTTGTCTAATCAGAGGAAAATGTGGAGCTGCTAGCTCAAGTCAGGTCTGCTGACTCTACATCGTTGTAAGCAGGTACAGGTCTCAAGCCTGCAGCTGCATTATAAGAGCGCCATTAGCTCTACGTGCCAATGGCGAGCTGCTGCCGGTTAAGCATGCAGCTTAAATCAACAGGATACAGTGCAAATCACGGACTTTAATCGGAATGTGGAATTAAAATAATGTTGAGCCCCATTGTTTACCATGGAGATTGGCCTAGTGAGCCAGACTAGGTACAGTAGCTGAGTGGAGTATGTGTGAGAGTGAGAGAGAGAGAGATAATGAAGTCCTGCTGTCTTAGTAAGAGGTTATAATGATTTTAAAAACTGGGATATGCGGAATGCATAAAACAGAACAAACAGGATATCTGTATCCCCTGTGGATATGGAAGCAGGCATCAGCAAACCAGCTATTTGCAATGCCCAGGGCACTTGTGAATTAATCAGGTATCACCTCAACCAGGGGAAGCTGTTACATTTATTTACTATTTATTATTTCCACGTGTGTTTTCACTTTATCTGCATACAGGGGAAATACAGGATAAACATCAAGAAAATGAAGGCAAAAATGCTTAGCTTACAGAAGAAGGTTGACCATTATTTGGGATGAATTGACTTCACATTACTGCAGCTATTGAATTGGGTCTGGTTTAAGCGTAATACTGCAAATATAAAATCTGATTTCATCATCTCTTTTTACTATATGTTGCAAAAACTAGATGGTGGGTGTTAAGAAATAGGACATAGCGTACTAAAATACAGTAACCACATGACTCACGACCTTATTCTCATGCCACAAAGAACATTTAGTCCAAGTTAACGGCAAAGTCATTATTAATGCAGAAAAAGTCCCTGTAAATCATTACATTGCATTAATTTGATAACAATGCAGGAGGTTTGGGTTATACCAGTAAAAAAAATGCCCACAGTTATGTGTTGTTGTCTGCCAGTCATAGCATTGTCTGCACTATGTTTTGACTGGGTCATACACAACATTAAGAATCTGGCTTAGAACTGCATTCACATGTGGGCTGAATATTATGAAAACATACCTTGACTATGCCAATGGAATTAATATGCTTTGTCCATTATATTTATGTTTTTCCATTAAACATGGAAACATTGTTGATCATCCAAGTAAGTTGCAGTTTCGTGAGTTTTGTTTTCGCATTTTCTGTTTTATTTTCTCAAGAGCAACTCGGACAGCAGTAAACTCTGTGCTCAGGAACCTTGTGATCAGTACCGTGTAATTTTAACCCATAGACACATTCTCTGTGGACAGATGAAAGATTAGGGCACATATGGTTTAAGTTCATGTTTGACATAACAATTTATCACACTGCCCCCCTTGGAACTTACTTTCTTCCCCTTTGCTCTGCTGTTTTGTTCTCAACATCCTGAAGTTTTCAAAAGGATTTCTGTGCAGTAACCAGTGCAGGATTAACATGTGCCAATTTATTTAAACGATATTACTGAGAATGACATGTTTACATTGCACGTCATTAGAGCAATAATGAATAAGATTAGTTCTCAATCTCTTCATGCAACCTAGACCTAATTTGACGTGAATTGATTAAAACATTTCCTCAAGTATAAATAAATGCCTGTACCCTCAGATTCAGTGGTATTTGCAGAATAAATATTCACCTGCAAAGCACTGTGGAGATACACTGATGTCTCCACTATGCTGGCATAATGCAGGCATCCTAAAACATGCAGGATTTTTTGGGGGTTGGTTTGGAAACATATTCCCCTGTTATTGTCAACCCATTTTGACCATGCCTGTCGTCTGTGGAGTTTCAGTGAAAACAAACAGCAAAAATATGCACCATAAATGAGACCTCCAACCCACAATAAGAGCAGGAGAAAAAACACATGGTACAAACAGAACTACATTTTCTCTTTTTTTTGTATTTGCAGACACAATGGGCATGAATGAACATGAGTATAATCCTATCCTCCCATCCTAGGTCCTCAGTCTTGACATGCCCCATGACACAGAATTCACATTTTGACCGCATGCATACAGTTAACAAGGCAACTGAATATTTAAATTATTACCACAAGCAGCTTAATTTAGCTCTATTAATATGACAGGCGCATGATGGGAAATGTCCTCTCCCCCGAGACTGGTTTAATTCTATGTTGCTGTAATGTTAACATTTGGCAGTGGTCTCAGTGGCCGGACTCCTGTTGAGATCTAGCTAGGAGCTCAGTGGTTACATTCCTTTTCTTTAAAGTTTATTCTGATTCTTCACCAATTTGCATAGGGCAGATAGTAAAATAGTTATGAATCTTATCTATTTTCAAAATGTACTTTTTATGTACCCTTATATCAAAGGAGCAAAACATGCTGGCTGTGGGATAGGAGCTGGATGCCACTCATGAAGCTTAAGCTTCTTGCAAGTTGATTATAATTGGGTTTACGAGTGATATAAAAATTGTGTGCCACTATTGGTAACTTTTATCAACATTTCCCACTCCATAGGTTTTGCTCATGCTTTCAATCAAGATTTACAACAACAACAACTTGTATTTATATAGCGCCTTTAACGTAGTAAAACGTCCCAAGGTGCTGCACAGGAGTATTTTAAGAAAGAAATTTGACACTGATCCATATAAGGATAAATTAGGGTAGGTGACCAAAAGCTTGGTCAAAGAGGTAGGTTTTAAGGAGCGTCTTAAAGGAGGAAAGAGAGGTAGAGAGGCGGAGCGGTTTAGGCAGGGAATTCCAGAGCTTAGGGCCTCGGCAACAGAAGGCACGGCCACCAATGGTTGAGCGATTATAATCAGGGATGCTCAAGAGGGCAGAATTAGAGGAGCGCAGATATCTCGGGGGGTTGTGGGGCTGAAGGAGATTACAGAGCTAGGGAGGGGCGAGGCCATGGAGGGATTTGAAAACAAGGATGAGAATTTTGCAATCGAGGCGTTGCTTAACTGGGAGCCAATGTAGGTCAGCAAGCACAGGGGTGATGGGCGAACGGGACTTGGTGCGAGTTAGGACACGGGCAGCCGAGTTTTGGATCACCTCAAGTTTACATAGGGTGGAACGTGGGAGGCCAGCCAGGAGTACATTGGAATAGTCAAGTCTAGAGGTAACAAAGGCATGGATGAGGGTTTCAGCAGCGGATGAGCTGAGGCAAGGACGGAGACGGGTGATGTTACGGAGGTGGAAGTAGGCGCTCTTTGTTATGCTGCGGATATGTGGTCGGAACTCATTTCAGGGTCAAATATGACACCAAGGTTGTGAACAGTGTGGTTCAGCCTCAGACAGATGTTAGGGAGAGGGATGGAGTCACTGGTTAGGGAACGGAGTTTGTGGCGGGGACCGAAAAACAATGGCTTCGGTTTTCACAATATTTAATTGGAGAAATTTTTTGCTCATCCAGAACTGTATGTCGGACAAGCAGTCTGACAATTTAGACACCGTGGAGAGGTCGAGAGAAGAAGTAGTGAGGTAGAGCTGAGTGTCGTCAGCGTACATGTGGAAACAGACACTGTGTTTTTGGATGATGCCGCCAAGGGGCAACATGTAGATGAGAAATGGGAGGGGGCCAAGGATAAATCCTTGGGGGACACCAGAGGTAACGATGCGGGAGCGGGAAGAGAAGCCATTGCAGGTGATTCTCTGCTTACGATTAGATAGATAAGAATGGAACCAGGCGAGTGCAGTCCCACCCAGCTGGACGATGGTGGAGAGGCGTTGGAGAAGGATGGAGTGGTCAACTGTGTCAAAGGCTGCAGACAAGTCAAGAAGGACGAGGAGAGATAATTTACCTTTGTCACAGTCACAGGGATCAAGGTTTGTTTTTTTGAGGAGAGGGGTGATGACGGCAGATTTGAGGGAGAGGGGACAGTACCTGAGGAGAGAGAACCATTAACAATATCAACTAACATGGGAGCCAGAAAAGGAAGTTGAGTGGTCAGCAGTTTGGTGGGAATAGGTTCGAGGGTGCAGGAGGTGGGTTTCATAGACAAGATGAGTGCAGAGAGGTCATGAAGGGAGATCGGAGAGAAACTGGAGAAAGATGTGAGTTCAGGGCTAGGGCAGGGGGGAACCTTCGAGGAAATTTGGCCCAGTGGGCTAGGGGAAGGGAGGGAAGTGGCAGAGGCAGATGAACAGATGGTCTCAATCTTAGAGACAAAGAAGTCCATGAGCTCCTCACATTTGTTATCGGAGGTGAGGGTGGAGGAGACAGGGGAGAGGGGTTTAAGAAGGTGAGCAGTGGAGAATAGAAGCTGGGGTTTATCTTTGCATTCCAGAATGATTCTGGAATAGTGAGCAATTGTGGCAGACGAGAGCAGGGCCCGATAATGCTTTATGTGGTCTAGCCAGATCTGGCGGTGAATGGCTAAACCAGTTGTACGCCATATCCGTTCAAGTCTGCGTCCCTTGGACTTAAGGGAGCGAAGATGAGAGCCGTACCAGGGGGAACGGCCAGGGTGAGAGAGGGTAATTGTTTTAGTAGGGACTAGGGCATCAAAGATAGTGGTAGGGTGTGGTTGAGCAGGTCGGTAGCTGCAGAAATGTCATGGTGAATGGAGGGCGAGAGGCTGGATTTACCCTTGTGAATGGATAAATTCAGCTCCTGATTTTTAGATCAGGTGTGGGCCTGCATGCATACACCACATAAAATAGGGAGTACTAAAATTCTTGCTCAATTTTACCAGACACAGACATTATTATATATTTCAAAAAGCAGAATTTCCGGCATCAAATCATTCCAACTACATCACTGAGGGCAGGCCCTCCTATACTAATGCTGTGTGCAGCCACCCACCTGAATCCTGGCCCTATTTACCTGCTGCCTGAGCCCCACAGCCAGACGGCATGTTAACCAATGGCTGACTCCCTATTCCAGCCTGTCACCCCAGGTGAAATGATGCTGGCGCCAGCTAGATTGGCGGATCAATTCCCTCAAACATCAAATGAAGAAAGTATCTTCAGGAGGAGAACATATGAACAGATGTGAAGACAGACGGAGAAAGACCAGGATATGATAAATTGACCCTTAGTGTTAGGGGGGGATTAAATATGTGGGGTTATGGGGATAGGATGGGATATGTTAGGGGGGAATTAAATACGTGGGGTTACGGGGGTCGGGTGGGATATGTGTACTGTGGGGATTAAAGCAGGGACAGGGTACTGGATTTGAATGATCAGCCATGATCGTATTGAATGGTGGTGCAGGCTCGACAGGCCGAATGGCCTACTCCTGCTCCTAGATTCTATGTTTCTATAGAGGCATTGCATTGCGATAGGAAACAGAGAGTGTACTGAAAGGAGAGGCCTCCTGTTCTGAAACAAAAACTGTGCATTGTCTGAATAGCAACGTCAGCACAAAATGAGCGACGGTCAACAGGGGTTCAACTTCCTCACACAGCAAAATCTCTCGAGCACACAGAGGTTTCAATTTTACTATAATGTACCACCACAAATATAATGTTGAATGTAGTGATGAAATATTCATTTAGCAGACTGTACCACTACTGGCAATTGTTACCAAAGTGCCCCCAAAATATTTGCCAGCTGGATTTAAGGCATGCCCCCCTCTGCCTGATGTAAAAGGTTCCATGACACTATTGGAAGAGAGCAGAGCAGTTCTCCCAGTGATCTAGCCAATATTTAACTCTCAACCAACACCACCAAAAACAGATTAACTGATCATTCGTCTCATTGCTATTTGAGACTTCCCCGTGCACAAATTGGCCACCACAGTTGCCTACAAAACAACAGTGATTACACTTCAAATGTAATTCATTGGGATGTCCTAAAGACGTGAAAGACGCTATATAAATTTGAGTTCTTTCGTTCTTTAAGGCAGCGTTCAGAGCACCACAGAGAAAAATTATCTTCACAAATACATGAGACTCCAAAGCTATTTTTTCTAGTTGTGAGTTTAAGTATGCATTTGGAACATAGGGACTGGAGTAGGCCATTCAGCCCCTTGAGCCTGTTCAATCAGACCATGGTTGATCTGGATGTCAACCCCATAAACCCACCTTTGATCCAAATCCCTTAATACCCTTACCTAACAAAAATCTATCACTCTCAATTTTGAAAATTTTACTTGACCCAGCAGCAACAGTTTTTTGAGGAGACATTTCCAGATTTCCACTACCTTTTGTGGGGAAAAATGCTTCCTCATTTTACTTCTGGATGGCCTTGTTCTAATTTTAAGACTGGTGACACAGCCAAAGCCAGAGCCAAAACTTTTTAGAACCGCTGACAAATTCAGAGGGAACAAATGGCTCCTTTTAATCATGGTGGGTCCCTTGCCACCCTGTGTCCCTTTTATTCCTTACAAAGTGGCAGGCATGCTGACAAACATCATTCGCATGCAACTTTTGCAGTACTATACACAGCTATGGAATGTATTGAAAATAATACTTTACAACATTGCCAGAGTTTTAATGAAATCAAGCCCATGGTCTTCAAACTAACATGGAATTTTCAGCTCCATTTGAGATAACACCATAATATAATACATATGTTCCTAAATTTGTAAATCCATGTAAATTTTAAAATGAGGATCTAAATTGAAAAATAGACAAAAATTAGAGTCCTCTACAATAAAATACAGTGAAAACATTGGGACACTGAACAAGTGAAAGTCAGTGCCAGTTACACCATTTGTAATGCTTTCCTTGTGGCTTCTTCTTTGCTCTGCAAGGTAAGGGATATGTGATTTTTTAAACCTCCTCTTACATACTTAAACACTACATTGGTACATTTTCTCCACGTCCACCCTATTGAACCCTTTCATAGTTTTAAAGACCTCTATCAGGTCTCCTCTCAGTCTTCTCTTTTCCAGAGAAGAGAGCCCCAGCCTGCTCAATCTTTCCTGATAGCTGTGGAAGTTTAATATGTTTATTGTTTAGATAGTCAAGCTTTTCAGTTTGAACCATAGGGAATTTGAGGCTTGCTCCTCCCCTATTCTGTGTCTGAATACTGCAAGGTGGTAGCCAATCTATGTAATTAATGTCTTTGTTTTGACATGGCTTCACAGATCTTGAAAGAGGTCAGTGAAATCATCTGACACAGATCAAAGCAACAAGCATCCCAGGCTAGTGGTTTTGATTGACAACTGTATCTGAGACAAAGTTCCACATAAGAGATTAACAACAAAAATGAAAGCGTACAAAATTGGAGGTAACCTTGTGACGAGGGTTGGTATTTGGTTGGGAGGTAGAAGACAGACAGATAGTAGGGATTCTACCTCAAGTCTCTTGTAGCACTGAAAACGCTACAATGAATCCCTCTATATATGAATTGAAAGATTCTGAAAATGACTGAAATACATCATCTGATATATATTCTGTCACTTGCACATAAGAACATAGGAATAGGAGTGGGCCTTTCAGCCTCTCGAGTCCATTCCGTCGTTTAGTTGGACAATGACACAAGCACTGCTGGTGACCACCCTGTAGATGAAATAACCCAGCCACAGTATCATTGGAGCCACAGAAATCCCTCTCCTTTTTGCTGGGTGCCACTGATGACAAAGTGCTACTGGCTGCAAAGTTAATTGTCTGCCGATATGACACTTGCATCGGATCCACTTTCTTGGAGTTGTTCCATCATATGAAAGGGGCATCAATCCAGCCCAGGAAGGTGAGATTGGAGTTTCCTTGTCCAGGCAGCTGTTAAGGTCTCTAAGTGGAATGTGCTTCCCTGAGTCTCTTTGATTTTTGGCTTTGCAGCAAAATCAAACTCCAACTTATTTCATTCAAACTGGCCTTTAGTTGAAGGTGCTTGTGAAGAGGAGGAGTCTACATTAAGAACTGGGTTGCTTCAAGCAGTACTATTTATATACTGCAACTAACATTGTAACTGCACAGAAGAATCAAACATCCAACACCAGTGTGGATTTACTTCTATTTACACTTGTGGTCCTATTCCTAATCCAAAGATGGAAGGGAAGACAGAACAAATAGTATTGTTTGAAATTACAGTGCACATGACTTACAAGATATTGGCTGGGAATTTCCAACAACGGTAATTTTGTCGTCGAATGTCGTAAGTCAGACCATTGTGTGTCCTGATCCTCCAGTGGCGAATTGACGCCAAATTTACTGGAAAACATTATACTGTGTAATGCGCTATTCATTATTCATATGCTAAGGGAAGGCTGTGTGTAACAGGCCTGACCCCTTAAAGCCACATGGTCTTATTGATGTAAATGGGGACATCTTGATGTAAATTAGAGGACATTTTCTGCTGCATGGGCACTTGGTCTGAAATGACTGGATTTCTTTCTCTTTTCTAAATATTTTTAAGCGCGACACAGGAATTAGCATGTGACAAAGTGTGATACCTGAAGTGTGATGCACGTGCCACAGATTTTTATAAATATAGATGCAACAGTTTAATGTGCAAATTAGACTCTCACATACTGGCCCAAAAATTCGGCCGTTCCTGGGTGAGTACACAGTCCGTACTCACCCGTATTCATTCCCGAAGTGCCGGTTTCCTGCATGCACTGCGCATGCACGGGAAACCGGAACTTCCGGTATGGTGAAGGGGGCAGTTCCTAGGTGAACCGCGTGTGCGCTAGAGGCTGCGCGCACGCAGCACACTTAGATTTTTTTTCAGGTTTCAACGCGAGGCTAACTATTGAAGATTCTACGCTAGTAAAAAGGAGGCGTAAGACCCCTTTTGAACAAGGTAAGTAGTTAATTAAGTATAATTTTAAATTTTTTTCAACAGGTTTATCTTTTTTAGAGACTTTAAAGAAAGGTAAGTTTATTTTTATAACTTTTAAAAAGTATTTTAATTTTTTCAAAAATTTAAATTTTTGTTTAAAGTGGTTAATTTATTTAACTATAGTTATTTTATAAATGTGATGGTTTTTAAAAAAAAATTATTTGAAGTTTAGCTGTTCTTTTGGGGCCGATTTCAATTCACAGATTTGACACTCCTGTCAAATCTATGAATGAAAGATGGTCTGCTGCCATTGGCTCTCCATGGCCCACGTGATCCCAGGGGTCGCATCGCACTAACTGCGCCCCTGGAACACGCAAGCACTGCGCGCCGGCTCTTGGGAGAGGCCCGGGACCCGAAGTTCCTGTGGGCCCAAAACACAACGGCAGGCGCAGTGGGTAAGAGCGCGCGCGATCCTTACCCCCGCGGCAAGCCAGCCACGCAAATTTCTAGGCCACTGTCCACTTTCACAATATTCTATAAATATAATGAACTTTGGTTCAATGTCTTCAGCAAATGTATTTTCTCCTCGTTCAACCATCATGGTAAGCTATGGCCTTGTGCAGTGACTCAGTCAGTACAGACTGCAGACACCCACACTGACATCACCATGGAGTATTGCAACCACAGAATACAACACTTGGGATGCAACTTCTGCTCAGACAGATATTCCAACCACACAGTGGGGAGGGAGGACACAGGAGAAACATCCACAAGCCTGAAACAATAACACACTTTGTTACCTGGAACATCAGTAGATCTGCCCTTCCCCCAAATGATTCTGCAAGCTGTTGGAGGCACCGACATAAGCATACCTGAGTGACATGCTGCTGTGCAGACTGCTGCAGTAGCCATGCAGGGCACCATGCAAATTAGTCCTGATTTTCAAAATGTTCCAAAAAATTATGTGATGTGATTAGAAATTATTAGGAATGATTAAGAGTATTTTTTGTGCTCTTTCTTAAAGCTACGAGCCAAGTGCTTTGATTAAATTAGCCCTTGAACTTCATTCCTGGGCTGCTATAGTTCCTCCCCCAGCAACCCCCCCACCTAAGGTGCATAATTCTTCTTCTGGAAGGTCCTGAATAGCAATGGCAATGTTTTGCAAGATAAATCACGTTCAAAATATCTTTTGCATCTTTCTTAGGCACATTTTAAAGAGCTCCTCCTGACTGTCTAGACATTAGAAGGACATCTTCAACATGCTAACCCCATATTCAGTATTCCAGTTAGATCTGTGTCTTTGCATTCATCTATGTTTGGAAGAGATTTAAAATTAAATGAACTCATCACATTAGGCATATTTCGAGGTCACAGACTCAAACATTCATCACACAGCGGAATGAGACAGAATGAAGATGTTAAGCATAGATCCAGGATAATTCATCTACATACATCTAATGTTTATTAATTCTTTCTGACGTTAGCACTTTAAGATAATATAGGAAGGTATATATATCTCACGTCTACCATATGGTGTCAAGCAACCTAGATAATCTAGCGATGACAAAAAATGTTGCTGAATCTCCTGGTAGTGGTGTTCAGTTTAACCATACTATCAGCAAAGACGTATACGTGACCTAATCATGAACTTCAATATTGACTGACTGGATTCTAGCATTAACCCTGAAAGTTGCTTGGAAGGAGCCCAGAGCACAACATTTAAAAGGTACTAGCAAGGCAGCTAAAATGACAGACTGAGATTTTAAATCACTCCCCACATAGATCAGTTAGACACCTGCATATACATATATATATTTTGAGCTAATCAATTTTCTCCCCTGTTCTGGAGAATTGCGTCCTATCTGTGGAATGGTTTTACAGGTTCTGATAGTCCTCTGGTTCTTCCCTCACGTAACCATTATTCAGATGTCAACCTTGAGAGTGAACGTTGGCAGGTTATTTGACAACAGGTGGCATCACAGTCAAACCTAGTCCTGTGATGTAATGCTTCCAGGAAGGGTTACTGGACAGAAATGAGGATCAGGAGGTCTAACTGATTTTACCACCTTAACCCAGGAGTACTAAGGTCAATTTGTAGTGCCTCTTTGAGATCAGCTAACTCAAGACAGATTGAGGCCTTCCTGACCTTTATTGCTGACTTACACACTGAACCATTTGGAGAAACCAGCACGAGTATTACAACAATATTCTCCATTAACCAGCACACAGAGAAAAACATCTCTCCAATTTATTAATATGCACAGGCAATCATTGTCATGTTAACCTACATTAACTCCTAAATTCAGTCAGCCTACATTGGAAGATGACGGAATTTTGGGGGCACGATTTCTTTAATAATAATTTAACAGTTCCCGTCTAATTGCTTTGTAGTTCCTTTTGAAAAGACCGTACAGCATTTGTAATTAGTCACTGCTTTAACTCTCTATACTGCCTCAATTGTTGCAGGCACACTGGTTGGAAATACTGATGTCATGTATTAAATATCTCTGGTTATTAAAGGAGATTGGGCATGCATGGAGATGTTTGAGAGTACTATAGTGGAGGTTTTTGTTTCCCAAACCCTTGAGACTGTGAAATGTTAAATGATTAAAATGTAGGCAGCCAAATACATGCAAATATTAACAGACAGAGTTACTTTGTAATGTCCAGCCATTCGCCCCCACACATACACAAAAATAAACTAGGCCCACACTGCTCATGGTTTTTAAAGTAGTTATATTTAATCTGATTATTGTTTTAAATAAAGAATGTAGAAAATAATCCATCTCAGGCTAATCTCAAAGGACACCTGGCACTGAGTTAGCAGGAAAAAGCTATTTGATGCAATGATTACAAACTTCACATATTGACTGATCCTCAAACAATGCTTGATCTCTGACGAGGGGGCAGCTTGTTAGTTTCATGGCATCATTCACCCTATCAAAAGCAAAGCTTGATCTCCGCTTCGGATCATTCTGCTCATTACACAGCTCATCATTCAAACTCCGTGGGGCAAATCCAGTTTGGACACGCAGACTGAAAGAGAAATGTGCGCAGTGGGTTTCATGCCTGCTAATTTGAGTAGAGATGGGCTGCATTCTGACATCCACAGCCAACCATATTAACATGAAGCAAATGAGCTCCTGGCATGTGCAACACCCATAGAGGCAGCTCATGGCTTTATGGTGTGGGAGATGCAGTGAGCTAGCTGTAGGGTATAAACGAGGAAGGGTTAGTGGAGTTGGAGGTGCAATTTACAGGGCATTAGTAAAGAAAATGGAACAGGCTGAATAAGAGCCCCAAGGTTCTCAGATGTCAGTACTGATGTCCTGTTCGAGAAAGTGTCTCAGATATCTTCAGCACTCAAGGCCACAGACTCCACAGAAGAGTGGTCCAAAGAGCATGGGGGGAAGTAGCAATCCATGTTAACATGCTTAATAACTCCCAAAGTACATGGTTTCAGTGCGCAAGAAGTTCAGGGATGCTACGGTTGGTCCAAGCACCACTCTCTTAAGTAGGACTGCAAAGTTTGCAGATTGTACTCATCTAGTCCCCTCACTTTGCCTTTCACTTATTTGAATGTTTACCATGCATGACCATTTTGCCATAGGCCACCTTTGACATCCTCGACAGCTACCTACATAACTCACCAGGAAGGTGAGCTCTGCTTTGCATTCTAACCTCTGCTGCTGCAAGATACATGCCCATGTTCTCACATCTCCTGTTGACTGCATAATGGCTCTTACTTATTCCTGTATCTGCTCCTAACAATGTGAACTTCTCATCTCTGCTTCTCTCTTTGCAGGGCAAGGTGGCACATGATCGCAGAGAACAGACATGAGAGGAGGCCCCTCATTTCTTTTAAAGAAGTGACACTTGGGCTACTTGACATGAAGGCTGAGGATACAGTGGGGATAATCTTGTTTTTGAGCGATTGTGTAAAACGGGTGATAGCGAATCGGCAGCCCGTTTTACACTGTCGCACAAAGCCAAAATTAGCCCCAGTTAGTGAGCTGTGTCCTGACAGCAAGAAAGCTGTCTGCTATGCTTTCAAAAGCCGAGACCAGCTAGCTAGAGAGGCCAAGCTGGAGGGGTGAGCAAGCATTCAAAGAATTAGGAGTGGCATCTTATTATTTTTCATAAACCAAGGAGCATAGGAAATTGAGCACTTTCATTGTGAAAGTTGTATCGTATTCATTTTTGTATTTTATGAAAAATAAACCAACTTGTTATTTTGAAGTTCTGCCTTTTCTGGGTAGAGTGTTTTTCAATCTGCTTTCTTTATAAAGAACGGAGAACACCCGTGGCGACATGTGCAGCATGTGATTGCTGGTATATGGAGTAAGGGTTCTCTGTTATGATCCCCAGGTCATGCTATCATTTGGATAGATATAGTGCAGTAATAGGTGCACTCCAGATCAATGGGAGTACAAAGTCCACAACAGCCACCTCTATTGGGCAAATGGCACTAACCGTTTGTCATTCCCATCAGTCAATTACAAAGGTGCCGCTTCTAATACTATTTCGGGCAGCTGTTTTCAGATTTTGTACTCCTCCAGCATATTTCAGAGACCTGTGCACTGCACAGGCTGGAAAGAAAGAGAAGAAAATATTAATAATCTGCCTGTTGTCACATTCTCTTTTAAATTGTATGTTTCACAGGGTCGGAATTCTTACAGCTCAACATCAACGACAACTTGCATTTATATAGCGCCTTTAATGTGGTAAAACATCCCAAGGTGCTTCACAGGAGCGCAGTGAGACAAAAATGGACACCAAATCAAAGAAGGAGACATTAGGATAAATGTCAGGTTCTAAGCAGCGCCTTAACAGAGGAGAGAGAGATAAAATATTACAAATGTCTGCCATTTACTGCGACAGTATTGCCATTTACAAGCGCGGTTACAATTAGGTTCAAACAGTGAGGAAAAGCTGATAAGTTCTCATAGTCTGGAAAAAAAATGAAGAAGCATTTTTAAGTAAAAGGAAGTTTCAGTAGTTACAATTTCAGTGCTATGTCCTCCCACAATTTACTGTCCACTTCTTATAGCGGGAAAATCGCATTAACACCAACATAAGCTATAAGCAGTGGGGACTGCACTCTGCCCCTGAAGCCTGAATTAAGTGTCAGTGGGTTAGTTTACCATGAGGGCATCACAGCTATTCACAGAAACCTGTCCTCATCTGACATCTGCACAACTTCGCTTCCAGCCAACTGTTGTGTGTCCCACCCCCTGGCTCAGCTCGCTCCTGGAGACGACGGATTTTTGGCCCACCAGTATGGTCCAGGAGCATTCACTGAGCACTCAACAGCTTGCCCAAATTATCCTGAAAATAGCTCGGGCCTCCTGACTTCAGGTGGGTGGCGCAGACGCTTCATGCCCGTTTTGGGCGGGAGTTAGAAATCGCCCCTATTACATCCTGGCTCAGGCTGTTTCCAAGACTAAAGCAAGCCATTTCTGGAAAGAGGTGATAAACAGCTCATGTGTCCTAAAGGGGAGCATTAACATGCCTTCCATTTAATAGCCCTCCTTAACAAAGTTTAAAAATATCATCCGAGTCTATTTGAATGTTACAAATAACCCATGGAATGTGTTTTCTCTTTGCAATCATGAGTTAGTCAGTCAGCTTACTTGTGGAAAGAGAAATCCTATTCCATGAGTTCCCATAGATTAACTTCTATTTTTGCCAATGTACTCACCTCTGTTAAACAAAGAAAAACATGAGTATCCAAACAGTTCACTGGCCAACATTGCATCAATCCTGTCAATGTTAGTTGCTAACATTAGCAAAGATATGTACCGAATAAGATTGATTGGCAGTTGCTGCCATGTTCAACTGAGTTGTGATTAGGAATTTGATGTTGTAACTTTTTCCTGTGTTTTATTTTAAAGACAATGGGAAATCACACAGAAAACACAGTTTCACGAGAATCCAAAGATCTTCATGATCTTTCGTAACAAACTTCCAAAACCCGACCCACATACAAATTGTACATCTACATCTGCACAGCAAGCTGTGACCATTTTGAATGAACACGTAAATCATATGACTCAGTTTTTCCTTTCCTAGGTAGCTTCAGCTGTTCTTCATATCACACTTTAACAAACAGAGAGATGTGCCAATGTGCAGCCTTGACTCTCTCTTATCATATCAGTCCTGCTTGCTGACAAGAGCATTGAGGAATTATGGGCTGGCATTGTGATGTAATCTGTGCTGATAAGAGCTGAGGTTTTTTAATGCCAGGTGCTTGCGTAGTCCAATTGTGACATAGAAGATAAACAAACTTAGTCAGAATAATCAATGTTTAAAAAAAAGGCCAGTCCAATCAATAATTTCTTGAGGCTCTGTTTTATGTACTAAAAACAGGATGGGTGTGCGTGACTGAGTGTTTCATACTGCACGGTTTAAAAACATTTTGCTCATCAAAACTTTTTGACCAGCTGCTTCCCAACTGGGTGATAATAATAATGTATAAACTATCTTTTGCTGTGCGATGCAATGCCACATTAATCGTGTGCAAGGGAGGAAGATTAGATTCGATGGTGGTGACAGGCGGCAGCTCTTTTTTCCTGTGTCATGTATCATGTGTTCCAAGCATGATGTTAGGCTAATTTGTGTTACTTCCGTTTTGCTCACTCAGGCTGAACCTGATGGTGCACAACCTCAGTGTCCTGTTTGACCCTAAGCTGAGCTCCAAACCCCATAGACTAGTGACCACGGAGACTACCTACTTCCATATTCAAACATCGCCTACTTCCATCCCTACATAACCTCTACTACCACTGAAACCCTTTCACCTCCGGGCTTGACTGCTCCAATTCTCTACTCACTAGCTTCTCGAGTTCCACCCTACATAAACTATAACTCATCCAAAACTCTGCTACCTGCAACCTATCTCACATTAAGTTCAGCTCCCCTATCACCCAAGTCTTTCGCCAACCTGCATTGTCGCCCCAGCCTCCAGCACATTGAATTCAAAATACATATGAAAAGAAGGGTAAGAAAAGACGATTAGGCCCATCAATGCTCCCTGAGATGATGCAACTGCATACACATAAGAACATAAGAACCTAAGAACATAAGAAATAGGAGCAGGAATAGGCCATTCGGCCCCTCGAGCCTGCCCCACCATTCAATAAGATCGTGGCTGATCTGATCTTGGCCTCAATGTCACTTTCCCATCCACTCCCCATAACCCTTGACTCCCCTGTAGCTCAAATATATGTCTATCTCCGCCTTGAATATAATCAGTGACTCTGGGGTAGAGAATTCCAAAGATTCACAACCCTCTGAAAGAAGAAATTCCTCCTCATCTCTGTTTTAAATGGACGACCCCTTATCCTGAAACTGTGCCCCCAAGTTCTAGATTCCCCCATGAGGGGAAACATCCTCCCTGCATCTACCCTGTCGAGCCCCTTCAGAATCTTATGTTCCAATAAGATCACCTCTCATTCTTCTAAACTCCAATGAGTATAGGCCCAACCTGCTCAACCTTTCTTCGTAAGACAACCCCTTCATCTCAGGAATTAACCTAGTGAACCTTCTCTGAACTGCCTCCAATGCAAATATATCCCTCCTTAAATAAGGAGACCAAAATTGCACGCAGTACTCCAGGTGTGGTCTCACCAGCGCCCTGCAGAGTTGTAGCAAGACTTCCCTACTTTTATACTCCATCCCCCTTGCAATAAAGGTCAACATTCCATTTGCCTTCCTAATTACTTGCTGTACCTGCATATTAACCTTTTGTATTTCATGTACGAGGACCCCCAGATCTCTCTGTACCGCAGCATTATGTAGTCTCTCTCCATTTAAATAATAATTTGTTTTTTTATTTTTCCTACCAAAGTGGATAACTTCACATTTTCCCACATTATCCTCCATCTGCCAAATTTTTGCCCACTCACTTAACCTGTCTACTGTATATCCTTTTGCAGACTCTTTGGGCTGGATTTTGATACTGGGGCGGGCTGCGGTCGTGTAATCCGCATTTCGTGTTAGCCACCCGTTTATAAATCGATGTGGGAGAATGATGCCATTTTAACCTAATTGGCCAATTGAGTTCCAACGTGTGGGAACCCATGGCCAATGAGTTTTTCTAGTCTGAAAGTCGCCTCCGATGACGTTATCATTGCTGCTGCATTTAAGGTCTGCAACAAGCCTTGCTTCTTCTGCAGACTGCCAAGCTTTTGCCCTTGCATGTTAGAGGCACCTGCAGGAAGAATGACCAGCCAGAGACCTAGGTCTGCACCCCGCTTTGATGACGTTGCCCTGCAGGCTTTAGTAGAGGGAGCAAGAGCAAACAGGGAGGTGCTCTTCCCTTCTTCAGGGAGGAAGATGCCTTCCCAGCAAACCAAGGCTGTGTGGATCCAAGTGGCAGAGGAGGTCAACTCTTTGTCAATAACCCGCAGAACCTGGCTTCAGTGCAGGAAGAGGCTTTATGACCTTCTGCGCACTGGAAAAGTGAGTATGAATTTCCCATCACCCTCAATCTGATCCCCATTGCCTCTCCTCACCAGCACTCAGCTTTAGCAATCTCTTCCTCCACATCCCACTTGACACTGACATCCATGCACCCTTACCCATTCCCTCTCTCTCTATGGTCACATTCACCTAACTATTCGACTATGCAGCCCTCACACTCCCTATCACTGTGATGCAATTACAACTTACAACACACAGGGAGGGCCCTTGGTCTTGCCACCTCACTCCATCATAGTCTCCTTCTAAGCATCTATGCTATGGATTCTCTTCACTCACTCCTTCATTCTCACTCAAACTCCACTTGTCTCCCTCATTGCAGGAAAAGAGAGCTCACAATAAAAGGGAAAGAGCGAGGACAGGAGGAGGGCCACCCTCAGTAGCCCAGCTCACCACCTGGGAGGAGGCGGTCCTGGAGATGGTGGGAGTGAAGGAGGATTCCCAAGTGGGGGACGGACAGATGGGCGCATCACAGCAAGCTGGTGACAGAATAGTTTTCCATCTCTCTCAATGACATTGCATGAGTCGCTGATAATGATTCTGAAGCTCTAACAGATGGACTTATGATCATCTGCAATATGCAATGTGTATGTAACCTTGGACTCACATCTCTGACTCTTTCCTTTACTCCCCCCCAGGACCATCGCAAGCACCAGTCCCCACCGTCCAGGAGGAAGAGCATGAGCCTCAAGACTCCTCAGAGGAAGCTGCAACCTCTGAGGGCGCAGCGTCAGCAGGAATCAGCGCACCCAGCACCAGCGCAGACACTCACACCTCGGAGGGAACATCGCGAGATAGAGTAGTGTTGTCACCTGGTGTATCACAGCTCACAAGTGAGCATCAGCAGATAGTGGAGACAGGGACAACAGTGGAGAGTCCTAGTTGGAGGGCGCAGGACTCCCCCAGCTCGGCTCAGCTGCATGTCGACCCTCTGCCTCTGGGTCCATCCATAAGATCAGCGGTGCTGGAACTCCAGGAACAGATGCAGGAGTCTCTGGCAGGTTTTGTCGCCAGGGTCGCTGCGAGTGTGGAGCGAATGGAGGAGTCCATTGCGAACATGAGCAGAGCCTTTGTGGAGTCATTGGTGCATGAACGCATCACCACAGAAAGGATGGCAACCTCCGTGGAAAGGATGGCTACAGTAGAGGAGAGGATGGCTATGGCCATGGAGGAGCTAAGTCGCCAGAGTGCAGAAAACATGGTCATTGTTCAGAATAGACTGGCATCTCTTGAGGAGCGATGGTCAGCTACTGAGCATAGAAACCAGACCTTCATGGAAGTCCTCTGGAGTAGGACTTCCAGTGCAGAAACGGGTCCTCATGGCCCCCCTGAAGTGCAGCAAGGTGCTGTCAAGCCACTTGCTAGCTCTGAAGTGGGACTGACCCATGAGAGGGATGTTGGTGGCAGACAACAGGAAGTGGGGGCTCCTCTCCAAGCACGCAAACAACCATGCCACTGCAAAGCCCTCGGTCAGAGCCCCACCAGAGACTTCACCCAACTGAGATGGGCGTCTTATCCCCTGCACAGTCGCAGGAGTAGTAAACTGTTGGCGAGCCCTCACTGGTTCGCAACCCCAGAGGACGCCCACCAAAGGTGTCGAGATAGGAGCAGCAAGAAAGTGAGCAAGGGGCCTCCACATCTGCTGAAGCCACAGGGGAAGCACCACGTAGGAGCACACGTAAGAGAAAGATAGTGCACAAATAGTCACAAGGGTAATCACTTGGGTGAATTTTGATGTTTTATGTTAAAAAGCCATCAGATGATTACTGTAAATAAAAAATCTGATGGCTACTGCCATAGTTGTGGTGTGTGTCATTTCGCGAATGGGACTTCTACATTGAGGGCTTAGGATTACTTGCAATTGTCAGTATGGTGTTCAAATTGCTAGGAATCCGCTGGTTCTTGGCCATTGTCGATGCTCAGGTAAGAAGCTGCGAGGCAAAAGTGCTTGATTGGCTAGGCTAAGCAAATCTGGCCAAGATGAGTGCGTTCCTTGCATCCCGGGCAGCAATGTTCTCGCGTACTGCTGCCGCTGGTTGATGGGCCTCTGCAAGATGTTCGTTTTTGCTCTCCTCCTCCTCCTCCTCCTCATCTGAGGAGGATATGTGACGAGCCACTTGGTCCTCAGCAATCTGCAAGCCACGACGCTGTGCCATGTTGTGAAGTGCACAGCAAACCACGACGATTCTGGAGACCCTGGCTGCTGAGTACTGCAGGGCTCCACCTGATCTATCCAGGCATCTGAAGCGCATCTTCAGCAAACCAATTGTTTGCTCGATTATGGCTCTGGTGGACATGTGGCTGCAGTTGTAGCTCTCTTCAGCTTCATTGGATGGGCTCCTCAACGGCGTCATTAGCCACATCTTCAGGGGATAGCCCTTGTCTCCAAGTAGCCATCCGTTAAGTTGGTCTGGCGGACTGAATAGCGGAGGCACACTAGACTGGCGCAGTATGAAGGAATCATGGCAACTGCCAGGGTACTTGGCACAAACATGCAAAATTTCCTTCTTGTAGTCACACACCAGCTGAACGTTAAGGGAGTGGAAGCTCTTGCGGTTGACAAAAATACCTGGATTGCGATGGGGTGCCTTAAGGGCCACATGTGTGCAGTCAACGACGCCCTGCACCCTTGGAAAGCCTGCCAGATTAGCTAATCCAATCACACGCGCCATGACACTTGCTTGATCCTTGGTGAAATGGATGTGATTGTGCGCGATGGCAAAGAGGGCATCGGTTACCTGTGTGATGCAAGTGTGTGCGGCCGCCTGGGAGATGCCGCTGATGTCTGCTGCTGATCCCTGGAATGAGCCTGAGGCAAAAAAGTTGAGTGCGGTGCTGACTTTGACGGCCATTGGCTAAGGGTTGTCCACCTGGTCCTCTGGGCTCCAAGTCTTGTTGCAGCATTGCGCAGATGTCACCCACTACCTCTCGCGAAAGTCGGAGCCGCCTTTGGCACTGCTGCTCAGACATGTTGAGATAGCTGACCCTGTGTCTGTAGACCCTGTTTGGGGGGTATCTCCTGCGCCGACGGGCTTCCATGCGCTGGCCCCTTCTGTCTGTGTAGCTTCAGGTGGGTGAGCAGCAGCTTGGCGCTCCTGCTGTTGCTGCTGCTGTTGGTGCTGCTGTTGTTCATGGTTCTGCTGGTGCCGCGGCTGGTCTTCGTCCTCATCTGATGTCCAGAAGGGAAGGAAATAAATGGCTCCCATGCTTCTGGTATATGCCTCAGTTGAGGAAGCGCTCAGTCAAGGTGGCGAGAGGGATTTCCCAGGAGGTCACACTGGAGATGGGTGTCAGGCTCCAAACTTCCACAGCTGTGGTTATGCCTTCTAAAAGTTCCCCAGACCTGAGACAGGAAATTCCTGCCACCTGCAAATGATGGCTGATCAAATCTCCTATTTAATGGTTGAGCTGCAGCTGATAGTCAACAATCCAATTGTGCTATCGCCAGGTTTCACCGTCGTGTTTCAGAACAGGCGTGCTTCACGTGGGAAAAGGGTTAAAATCACAAAGGCCTATCAAAATGGCATTATAGAGGCAATTTAGTGCTTGTTAAGGGCCTTAACGGCCTATCCCGCCTCTTGGAGGTGGGACGGAGTCGGGACCAGTAGGCACGATTTAATTAAAAATGCGTGGAGGCGGGATGGAAGCAGGGTTGGGCCCACCTGCCAGTTTTTGCAATTTTAACCACCCACACGTCTCCAATCCCGCCTCAACGGCCTGATGAAAATCCACCCTTTGTGTCCTCCTCACAACTTGCTTTCCCACCCATCTTTGTATCATCAGCAAATTTGGCTACAGTACACACGGTCTCTTCATCCAAGTCATTAATATAGATTGTAAATAGTTGAGGCCTCAGCACTGATCCCTCTGGCACCCCACTAGTTACAGTTTGCCAACCGGAAAATGACCCATTTATCCTGAGTCTCTGTTTTCTGTTAGTTAGCCAATCCTCTATCCATGCTAATAGATTATCCCCAACCCCATGAGCTCTTACCTTGTGCAGTAACCTTTTATGTGGCACCTTATCGAATGCCTTCTGGAAGTCAAAATACACTACATCTACTGGTTCCCCTTTATCCACCCTGCTCGTTACATCCTCAAAGAACTCTAGTAAATTTGTCAAACACGATTTTCCTTTCATAAAACCATGTTGACTCTGCTTGATTGTATTATGATTTTCTAAATGTCCTGCTATTACTTCCTTAATAATGGATTCCAGCATTTTCCCAATAATAGATGTTAGGCTAACTGGCCTATAGTTTCCTGCTTTTTGCCTCCCTCCGTTTTTGAATAGGGGCATTACATTTGCGGTTTTCCAATCTGCTGGGACCTCTCCAGAATCCAGGGAATTTTGGTAGATTACAACCAACGCATCCACTATCTCTGCAGCCACTCCTTTTAAAATCCTAGGATGCAGGCCATCAGGTCCAGGGGTCTTGTCAGCATTTAGTCCCATTAGTTTGCCTCGTACTTTTTCTCTAGTGATCGTCATTGTTTTAAGTTCCTCCCTCCCTATAGCCCCTTGATTATCAATTATTAGTGGGATGCTTTTAGTGTCTTCTACCATGAAGACCAATACAAAATATTTGTTCAAAGTCTCTGCCATTTCCCTGTTTCCCATTATTAATTCCCCAGTCCCATCCTCTAAGGGACCAACATTTACTTTAGCTACTCTCTTCCCTTTTATATAAGGATTAACCCTTACTGTCTGTTTTTATATTTTTTGCTAGTTTACTTTCATAATCTATCTTCTCCCTCTTTATTATTTTTTTAGTCATCCTTTGCTGGTTTCTAAAAATTTCCCAATCCTCTGGCCTACCACTAATCTTCGCATCATTGTATACCTTTCCTTTCAATTTGATACCATCCTCAATTTCCTTAGTTAGCTACGGATGGTTCATCCTTCTCATAGAGTCTTTCTTTCTCAATGGAATAAACCTTTGCTGAGAGTTATGAAATATCGCCTTAAATGTCTGCCACTGCTTATCTACCGTCTTACCCTTTAATCTATTTTCCCAGTCTACTTTAGCCAACTCTGTCTTCATACCTTTGTAATTGCCTTTATTTAAGTTTAGGACACTAGTTTCAGACCCAAGTTTCTCACCCTCAAACTGAATTTGAAATTCTATCATGCTTTGATCACTCTTCCCTAGAGGATACTTTACTAAAGAAAAAAAGAAAGACTTGCATTTATATAGTGCCTTTCACGACCACCGGACGTCTCAAAGCGCTTTACAGCCAATAGAGTACTTTTGAAGTGTAGTCACTGTTGTAATGTGGGAAATAGGAGATCATTAATTAATCCTGTCTCATTACACATTACCAGATCTAAAATAGCCTTCTCCCTGGTTGGTTCCACAACGTATTGTTCTAAGAAAACATCCCGAATACATTCTATGAACTCGTCCTCAAGGCTACCCTTGCCAATTTGATTTGTCGAATCTATATGAAGATTAAAATTGCCCATGATTAGCGCAGTACCTTTCTTATTTCTTGATTTATACTCTGTCCTATAGTGTAGCTACTGTTAAGGGGCCTATAGACTACTCCCACAAGTGACTTCTTTCCCTTACTATTTCTTATCTCCACCCAAACTGATTCTACATCCTGCTCTTTGAGCCAGTATCATTTCTCACTACTGCACTGATCTCATCCTTTATTAACAGAGCTACCCCACCTCCTTTTCCTTTCTGCCTATCCTTCCAAAATGTCAACCATAATATTGAGTTCCCAGCCTTGGTCACCTTGCAACCACGTCTCTGTAATGGCTATCAGATCATACCCATTTATTTCTATTTGTGCTGTCAACTCATCTATCTTATTACAAATGCTGCGTGCATTCAGATAAAGAGCTTTTAATTTTTTCTTTATACCATTTTAACCTACTCTGAAACTATTTGCTGGTGCACGCTTATGTTCGTACGCTCTGTCTCCTCCTGTCACAATCTGCTTATCATTACCCCTATCACTACCCTGTACTATTGTCTTCTCCTTTCTCTTTGACTTTCTAAATTCCCCTTCACCTGAACCTCTTTCTTAGTCCTACCTATGTCATTGGTACCTACGTGGACCATGACAACTGGATCTTTCCCCTCCCACTCCAACTTCCTCTCCAGCCCCGAGGAGATGTCCTTAACCCTGGCACCGGACAGGCAACACAGCCTTCGGGACTCACGCTCTCAGCTGCAGAGAACAATATCTATCTCCCTAACTATACTGTCCCCTTCCACTACTATATTCCTTTTTACTTCCCCAACTTGAATGGCTCCCTGTACCACGGTGCTGTGGTCAGTTTGCTCATCCTCCCTGCAGTCCCTGCTCTCGTCCACACAGGCTGCAAGAACCTCGTAACTGTTGGACAAGTGCAAGGGCTGAGGCTCCTCCAATGCTAACTCCTGGATCCCCATACCTGGCTCACTTGCAGTCATACCCTCCTGTCCCTGACCACGGACCAGATTTGAAGTACTTAACCTAAGGGGTGTGACTGCCTCCTGGAACAAAGTATCCAGGTAACTTTCTCCCTCCCTGATGTATTGCAGTGTCTGAAACTCGGACTCCAGCTCATCAACTCTGAGCCGAAGTTCCTCGAGCTGCAGACACTTACTGCAGATGTGGTCGCTGTGGATCACACTGGTCTCCACCAGCTCCCACATGCTACAGCTGCAACACATCACCTGCCCTGCCATCTCTATTGTATTTTATTTAACTAATTAGATTTTCAAGGTTTGGAATATCACTCAATTGTCTATATATAGTTTATAATCTAGAATCACGGCTCTTACTTTAAGCCAATGCCCAAGTTTAGAGAAAAAGAGAAAAAGAGAAGGAGAAATACTCACTAAATATTCTGTATACTCACAGAATCTCCCGCTCTATATACTCACAGAATCTCCCGCTCTGTTTACTCACAGAATCTCCCGCTCTACAATTGCTGGTAACGCAAGATTCTGGGGAGACAAAAAAAAATTCTTGGAAATTCTTCCTTAATTTTCTAAGGGGACAACAGGACACCATGGCTACTCATCACACTTCACTAGAAGTACTTAACTAACCACCCCTCCCCCAACCCCGACTTCTGAGTCCCAATATACTTAAGAACAATGAGCTGTACAGGATGGGAAAAGACCATTTCCATTCAATGAACCAGTCACAAAGGTCACTTCCTAAGCCCCTCCCCTTTAGCTTTCATACCTTCAGCAGCCCTTTCTGACAAAGATGTATCATCACCTTCTTAAAATTTATAACATCATCCTCTTCCACAATTTTTGGCAATGCACTTCCTATGAGCAATGCTTTTGCTAGAAGTGTGCAAATGAGGAATTGACCCTTATGTTACGTGCACTATCTATTTTACTTTTAACATTCTCAAAGAAGGCAAGGAAAGTTGTCAAGCAGGACTTTTCCTTTCTAAATCCATGCCTAATGTTTCTTATTAAGGTCTTAAGAAAGAACTATATGTGCCTTTCATGACCTCAGGATGTCCCAATGCGCTGCACAGTCAATGAAGTCCCTTTGAAGTGTAGTGACTGTTGTAATGTAGGTAAATACTGCAGCCAATTTGCACACAGCAAGGTCCCACAAACAGCAATGAGAGAAATGACCAGATAATCGGTTTCAGTGGTGTTGGTTGAGGACTAAATGCTGATGAAGTAATTGATAAAACATGCCTGTTCTTCTTCAAATAGTGCCATGGGCAAATAGTGCCATGGGCAAATAGTGCCATGGGCAAATAGTGCCATGGAATTTTTTACGTACAGCTGAGAGGGTAGACAGGGTCTTAGTTTAGCATCTCATCTAAAAGACAGCCCCTTTGATGGTGCAGCACTCCCTCAATACTGTATTGGAGTATCAGCCTAGATCATATGGTCAAGGGCTCTGGAGTGGGGCTTGAGTGCACAACCTTCAGACTCAGAGGCAAGGGTGCTATCACTGAACTAAAACTGACACCAAATGACCGTTAATATACTCCTCTAGCCCTCTCTGTATTATGGATTGCATTACTTCTCCAGCTTTTGATGTTAGGCTAATGAGGCTGTGGTTGTCTGAGCCAGATTTGTCTCCCTTCTGAAACACAGATAGTACATTTAATTCAAAAGCAAAATACTGCAGATGCTGGAACATTAGTAGTGCTGGAACTAGTACATTTAATTGCTTACAATCCGGCAGAGGCTCCTCGGGCCTCAATGATTCTTTCATGACGATAGTTAATCTACCCACAGATTTCTTCCCAGTTTCCTTCAGCACTTAGGATATATGCCATCTGACACAAGGAATTTGTATGTCTTCAGTCCCTTTAATGTATCAGCAAGCTAAGTTAGATACAGCAGGATTGGCTCAGAAAAATGCACACTGTTTGAAGAATGTGATTATGATCTGCTGATCCCATCTGCCCTTTTGTGGTTTAAGTTAGAGGTCAGATGCTGTCTGTATTCTTATTTGCAGATGAAAATAGATGAATAAACATTGCTGTGCATAAAGTCCTGACTGCTTATCCAACAGCAGGTGTACCGTAAATGGTAAAAATAGCAGGGAGGAGATTAGGCCTGCTGCAATTTTACAATGAACATCATTTTCAATAGAGAGATCTTCATCTAAGCATTTTTTTTAAAATTAAGTTCTTCCCTTTGCAGTTCTTCTGATAGCTGTCTGAGCATCACTGCCTAGGCTTAAACATGAAGAGTGATCACTTGATTGGGAAAACAGAATGTGGCCACCATCCATGAAACTGTGCCCCGTCCGTGTAATCAAGAGGAGGGGAGAAAATGTGAGGTGGAACAGTTCTCTAAAAATAAAACGCTTCAAGGACACCCTCAAAGCCTCCTTGAAAAAGTGCAACATCCCCACCGACAACTGGGAATCCCTGGCCCAAGACCGCACAAAGTGGAGGAGAAGCATCCGGGAAGGCGCCGAACACCTCGAGTCTCTTCGCCGGGAGCAAGCGGAAGCCAAGCGCAAGCAGCGCAAGGAGCGCACGTCAACCCAAGCACCCCACCCACCCGCCCCTTCAACCACCATCTGCCCCACCTGTGACAGAGACTGTAGGTCCCACATTGGACTCATCAGTCACCTGAGAACTCATTTTCAATGTGGAAGCAAGTCATCCTCGGTTCCGAGGGACTGCCTAAGAAGAAGGAGAAGGGAGAAGAAGTTCACAACTACATCATTGGATTAAAATAATCTGAAAGATTGTTTTATTCTTTTTAATTGTTTCACTTCCCACATGATCAAAAATAGAGAAACGCATTTTTCTCCTTTATTTGCATGATCTATTAGATAAATGCTCGGCTCTGTCAGCACTTGAACCGACACCCATGGGTGCTGCTTCCCAAAATCAAATGTCACTCTCAGCCAGTAGCGAACTGCCTGGAATGTAAACTTGCAGAATGCCTCGCATCTCCATGGCAATTCAGGTGTTTAGGGCTGCTCCTGAATTTGTTAACAGAACATTAAAATCAAGCTTTGAGTTCATAAATCATTACCAGAGAACAATAGATTCTATGCTGGCTCTTCGCTAGAACAAACCAACACTGATCCACTGCCCTGCTCTCTCCTTAGCCCTGTATCGTCACCTGCTTTCAATGTTTATCTACTCTTTCCTTAAAAGGTGCAATGGTCTCTGCTTCAATTTCCTCCCTGTAGCAGAGTGTTCCATGCTCCAACAACCCTCTGATAAAAGACATTTCTTCTAACCTCTCTCCTCACTTTTAAATTGATGACCCCTCTTCACTGATTCTCTAACCAGAGACAATACTCTTTTCCCATTCCTCCATAGTCAAATGGCATTTTGCTGCTGCTTCAAACTGGAAAGTTTCTGCATTATATCTTTTTTATGTTGGCTTTACATAAATAACATAACGTGCTTTCAAGATTGGCTTCAGACAGCTGTATTTTTAAAGGATTCTTTAGTCTTGATTCAAGGCAGAAAGAAAGGTACACAAAACTGGTCAGGTCAATTATGTTTGCCTAGGCCATTCTGCTTTTGAAATGTTGATGTCTGCAAGTTTACCGCCTGCAAGAGAGTTCACAGAGAGAGAAATTATTATGGTTGCTCCTGTTTGTCGAGCATAAAATTAGCCCGAAACCTACCAATTCTGGGTAGCTATGTCCTGGGCACCCCAGAAGTGTGCAGAAAGGTGTCCTGGGATCCCACCTGATATAGGCATTAGGCCTCTTGCATGTGCTAATCAGGATTCTAACGGTTTATTTTACGTCCCTGATTGGAAATTGGTTAAAATCTATGCGGAGTTTGCACTGCGCAATCTCCAACTAGTTTTTCCAGAGTTATAGCGGCCTAATCCGTCTTTCAGATGAGACGTTAAACCGAGGCCCCGTCTGCTCTCTCAGGGTGGAAGTAAAAGATCCCATGGCACTATTTCGAAGAAGATCAGGGGAGTTATCTCTGGTGTCCTGGCCAATATTTATCCCTCAACCAACATAACAAAAATAGATTATCTGGTCATTATCACATTGCTATTTGTGGGACCTTGCTGTGCGCAAATTGGCTGTCACGTTTCCCACATTACAACAGTGACTACCCTCCAAAAGTACTTCATTTGGGACGTCCGGTGGTCGTGAAAGGCGCTACATAAATGCAAGTCTTTCTTTAATCAGCGGTCCTTAAAGGGGCTGCTGGAGGCTGCCAAAGACAAGTAAATAAACTATTTTTCATTTACCTTAAAATGGAGCCAGAAGGAGCAGGAATGCTCTTCTTGGATTTGCAGCAATACAGCAGTCCATTGCCGGCCCATGCTCATCCCCCCACCGTTCATCTCACACCGTCCTCCCAGGACCTACCGAAGGCCACTGCCGATGTCCGAACTGGCCGACTTTGTGACTGCTGAGAACTGGGGTGCCCGATTGCCACCTGCAGCTCACCAGTTTCATGGTAAAGAGGCTCAAGGACCTATTTTGGGTGATCTTCAAGCCGACCTTTGCGGGTGCGCAGTGCAATCTTGTCGCCTGTTTACTTCCCATAGTTGGGTGCCAACCAATTTCTCGCCTAAGAAAGGTAATTTTTATCTGTCTGAAAGGGCAAATGCTAATAGCACTCAAATCCTGGTGTAAGTACATTTGCATAATTATTTACAGCTCCAGGTGCTGGCTCAGACGAGTCTAAGGACAACCCTGGTGGTGAGAGTGAAAATTTGCATCTGGTGAAGTTTAAAGGAATGGGGACAATTAAAGGGGAGTGTCACAATAGGGTGACAACAATTATGAAAGCATTTGGAGAGCCTTCAACCCATTAGCAGTCTTTGCCAAGGCTGTCGTGGCAGGCACAAATGAAGAGACCTTATGTACAGGTCAGACAAGTAACGGACATGGGCAGCACCCAAGTTTTGTTGTGAACACAAGTTAATGGCGTTGGGGAAGAGTCCTAATTCTAACAGAAATATTAGCAGACAAACGCTTAATGCATTTGTATGACATTCCTTGAAGAGTTATATTGGTTCTGGGATAACCTGCCTGTTTTAAATGGATTAACACTTTGTCAAATTGGCAGACAGAAGAATGTCATCTAAAAGGGTTAAGCTTTCGTCCACTAATATTGTCAACATTAATTACTAAAATGGCTACTTTAACAAGATACAGGAGAGTGGCCGACACCCATGGAATTGTATTCCAATGTCTTTTGGAGAAGAGGGAAGAACATTGGGATAACAGGATACTAGAGCACAAAAGGGAGTCAAAAGAAGGTACCTGCAACACAGAGGCAAGTATTCCCCATGTACTGTCATGAATGGTAACAGAGTTATGAGGCAATTTCCTCTGGTGGGGGAATCCAAAACAAGAGGGCATCATTTTAAAATTAGAGCTAGGACATTTAGGAGTGAAATCAGGAAGCATGTTTTCCACACAAAGGGTAGTGGAGATCTGGAACTCTCCCTCCCAAAAGGCTGTGGATGCTGGGTCGATTGACACTTTCAAGACTGAGATTGATAGACTTTCGTTGGGTAGAGATATTGAGGGATATGGAGTGAAGGCGGTTAAATGGAGTCTGAATTAAGGCCTAATTCCTTATATTTCTTTGTTTGCTCTTTCAAAAGCAAAATGGTCAAAACGCTCATGTAGTCTCAAGAAGATTGTTGATAAAAGTTACCACTAAAAACTACCACTTTAAGACAGGGTACCTCCACCACAAATTGACATTGTGCCAAAGAGAAAGTCATATGCCTCCTGTGAAAGTTTATGTTGCAGTTTCAGTGGGAAGGATGCCAGTGTTTTTGAGGGCAATGTCCAGGTTTTAGTACATAATCATTTACTTGCCATTGTATTTTAAGGGAGCACCAGCTTGCTGTAAAAAAAAAAGTGTCTGGCTCTCTTTAGCTCTTTTTATATTGCACACCAGTGCCCACCGGTTGCCGATGCACTGGCATCACACAGCCAGCAGCAACCCCAAAGTAAACTGACAAAATCCGCCAAGGCCAATTGTCTGGACAGACCCGTTTTTTACTGGGTCTTCCCAGTCACCAACCCCGCAGTTTACTTTGAGTTTATCGCTGACTGTATGAGACCTGCAGTTTGAGGCCCAGCAGCACCAACACACAGGTCTTGTCGAACAAAGCAGCTTTTCTTTGTGGAGAAAGAACAAGTAGGAAAGCTCACTTGTCATCTTCATCAAAATGACATTATGCACAATGATTCATGCAACTGTGTCCTGTGCTCGTGAACAAAGCTTTGCCAGACATTTATTTTCCTGAAAACAGCGCCCCTTTAAAACATTCGTAATCCTTTAGCAAGCTAGTCCAACAAAGACTTTGATCTACTTTGTTGACATTTGGCAATATCACAGGGGTTATTTCAGGCTATCAGCTTCTCCAGTTGCAAAGCAGAAGGTGTTGAAGCTGTCGCAAATCAATATAGACTTTGGACATGGCTGATAGCTACAATGTCATCCTACAGAGCACACTGCCTTTTAATCTTTATTATTTTTAATCGAAAAATTGTGATGTAAAGAGACACAGTTATTGTTTAGTGGACACTTTGTAAAGGCTTTGGATATTGCTCTTGCTGCTTATCTGCAGTGACTCAGTAACAGATTTTTCAGCAATTTGCACCCTGTAGTTGTGGCTATCAGCACGTTTCTCAATGTCTCCTGCTCCAGCAGCAGCATAAAACAGTATCTGCTGAACTTGCTAGTCTGGAGAAACAGCAGGGGGCGGGGTGGGTGGGGGGGGGGGGCAAGGTTGGCTGGACAACCATCCCAGCACTTGATTTTCCATTGGGGCAGTGAAAAGTCCAGCTAGAGGTTGATGTATCTCTACGCTATTTTGCTTGGTGAAGGCCACTTTCTTATCAGCCACCTGTAGCAAAGGGGCAGGACTATAACTCTTAATGTGAGAAGTCGCACAACACCAGGTTATAGTCCAACAGTTTTATTTGAAATCACAAGCTTTCGGAGCGACTGCTCCTTCGTCAGGTGACTTCACCTGACGAAGGAGCAGCCGCTCCGAAAGCTTGTGATTTCAAATAAAACTGTTGGACTATAACCTGGTGTTGTGCGACTTCTCACATTTGTCCACCCCAGTCCAACACCGGCATCTCCACATCATAACTCTTAAGTTCAGGAAGGATGACAAGCTAAGCAAACATTCTGGCCTCTCAAGAACTCCAGCACCGGACAATAAAAAAATGGCTGCTCTGATGCTGACAGTCTGCTGGGTGGACGGTTAACGATTTATGCAAGGTGGTTATTGCTGGTGTCGGAAAGTCAGAAAAATCAGCAGAAAAAAAGCATTAGTGCCAGTGGCAACCTTTTACTGCCTGTCAAGAGCGACGTCGAATTCAAAAACATGTAAATTAAAGTCAATCGTTGCCATTGAAATACTAAATTAAAAGACATTTTGTTTGTTTGAATAACCTTCAGCCCTTTGGTACTTTCCATCTATGTTGCTGACCATCAGGTCAATCAAATTACGGGCACAAAAAAATCCGCATAACCACATTTTAAGCATACAAAGGTCAAAGGCCTGGACTCCACCTGTTTTAACAGCTCTTGCCTTTCTGATACAGTGAACAATGTGCAACATTCAGCACAGCATGAAAACACCCCTTTCAATTAAAGCAATCAGAAACCAGTCATTACACAGAATGGAATTATACTTTAGCTGGATGGCAAGTGATGACTACGTAATAGTCTATTTATAAAATTATGGAGGCAGCGTTTTTAAAACTCATCCCAATCTGGTTTTACTTTCTCCCCATATTTTGTTGAAATTATATTTCATTTTGCAATTGTTGTAGACAAAACAGTCCCGATTTTTCCAGCCATCTATCTAGTCAATCTTATTTTAACGTGTAATCATTTGCTGTTTTATCTGATAAAAATAAAGAAGGGGTTTATCTTTACCATGTGCTAATCTTTGCTCTCTTTTTCCGAAGTCAGACTTCAGTAATCCAAACTGATGGCAGATTCAGTCAGGATAACAATTGACTAACCCTGTACTGCCATTCAGTCATGTACCATTCAGAGATTCCTTTAACCCAAGCCGCACAATATAAATCAGCTGATTGCATTATAGCTTTATTCTGTTGCATTGATTTATAATTCCTCTAAACATTTAAAACTCAGCATTCTGATCGTGGCACAGTTGCACAAGCAGCTAGGGAACAGAAATAACAACAGAAAACGCTGGAAAAACTCAGCAGGCCAGGCAACATCCGTGGAGAGAGAAAGAGAGTTAACGTTTCAGGCCGAAACCCTTCGTCGGAACTGAGAGAGCAAGAAATAAACAGATAAAAATGCAAGGGGGAGGCTGAGGAATAAAAGAACAAAAGGGATGGTCTTTAGTGAGTAGAGACATTGAGAGATGCTCAAGGCAAGACGAGATGGTAATGGGACAGGTTGAGAAACAAAAGGTAAGGTGTGAAATGCTGGCAGAATCAGAGACAGCTGCCGTGGGGGGAGAGAGAGAAAAAAAGGAAAAAGGCACGGACCAAAAGAGTGGATAAAATGTATACATATGTGGTAGGGGCCGGGGTTATGATCTGAAATTGTTGAACTCGATATTGAGTCCGGAAGGCTGTAAAGTGCCTAAACGGAAGATGAGGTGAGGCTGTGCTGAATTTTCCAATGGGAGTTACTTTTCCTAATTTAAATAATTTTCTTCACAGCCTTCAACATGTCATCGATGACGACGAACACCTTGCTAAGGCCATCCCCACGCCTCCACTACTCGCCTTCAAGCAGCCGCCTAACCTCAAAAGTACCATCGTTCACAGCAGATTACCCATCTTTCAGGAGAACAGCAACCAAGACACCACACAACCCTGCCACGGCAACCTCTGCAAGACATGCCAAATCATGGACACAGATACCATCATCACACGTGAGGACACTACCCACCAGGTACACGGTACATACTCATGTGACTCGGCCAACGTTGTCTACCTGATACGTTGCAGTAAAGGATGCTCCAGAGCATGGTACATCAGCGAGACCATGCAGACACTGAGACAACGTATGAACGGACACCGCGCAACAATCGCCAGGCAGGAGGGTTCCCTCCCAGTCGGGGAACACTTCAGCAGCCAGGGGCATTCAGCCTCGGATCTGCGGGTAAGCGTTCTCCAGGGCGGCCTTCGGGATACACGACAGCGCAAAATCATAGAGCAGAAACTGATAGCCAAGTTCCGCACTCATGAGGATGGCCTCAATCGCGATATCGGGTTCATGTCACGATACAGAACGTGACTTGACATCATGGCCGGTCTTCCCAGGTGTTTTTTTTAAAAAAGACTAACACAAGAACACAAATTGACAGGATATGCAGCCAGCAGGTGGTTTGACACGTTGGACCCCCTGGGACACATCTCATTGTCTTGGCTGTGCTCTTAGTGTGTCTTTGATGTAGGGAAATATTTGAATAGATTTTGTCTGTGTTTAAATTGTGAATTCTGGGAGATTCTCTCACTGCTAACTTACCTGAGGAAGGAGCGACAGCTCCGAAAGCTTGTAAAATTAAATAAATCTGTTGGACTATAACCTGGTGTTGTGCGACTTCTAATTTAAATAAGTTAGTGGTACACGAAAAGCTTGACCTGCAGCACACCTAGTGGGGGTCTGGAAACATTAGCAAGCCTTACCACTAAATGGGATTGTAGTGGTGACCAAATTGTTGACTAGTTGCTCACAATGGTACAGCGACATGTGGGTAACATTGAAATAAAAACAGAAAATGCAGGAAATACTCAGCAGGTCAGGCAGCATCTGTGGACAGAGAAACAGAGTTAACGTTTCAGGTCGATGACCTTTCATCAGAACTGGAAAAGTTAGAGGTGTAACAGGTTTTGAGCAAGTACAGAGGCAGTGAAGGGGAGGGGGGGGTGGGGGGAGGAAAGAACAAAAGGGAAGGTCTGTGATAGGGTGGAAGGCAGGAGAGATTAACACTGTTGCCTTTGATGCTGAAGAGTTGAAGGTCCTGCTGCAGGAGGTGCACTAAAGGAAGTTTGCTATATTTGGGATTGAAGACCCCCGCATTAATAAAAGTACAAGAGGACATAGACAGGCTGGTGGAATGGGCAGACACATGGCAGATTAAATTCAATGCAGAAAAGTGTGAGGTGATACTTTTTGGTAGGAAGAATGAGGAAAGACAATACTTGCTAAATGGTACAATTTTAAATGGAGTGCAAGAAGAGAGAGACCTGGGGATGTTTGTGCATAAATCTTTGAAGGTGGCAGGAAAGGTTAACAAAGCAGTTAATAAAGCAAATGGGATCTTGGGCTTTATAAATAGAGTACAAAATCCAGGAAGTTATGCTAAACCTATATTAAACACTGGTTCGGCCCCAGCTGGAGTATTGCGTCCAATTCTGGGCACCAAGGACGTGAAGGCTTTGGAGAGGGTGCAGAAGAGATTTACTAGAATGGGTCAGGGATGAGGGATTACAGTTACGTGGATAGACTGGAGAAGCTGGGGTTGTTCTCCTTGGAGCAGAGAAGGCTAAGAGGAGATTTGATAGAGGTGTTTAAAATCATGAAGGGTTAAGATAGAGTAAATAAAGAGAAACTGTTTCTAATGGCTGAAAGGTCAATAACGAGAGGGCACAGATTTAAGGTGATCAGCAAAAGAACCAGAGGCGACATGAGGAAAAACTCTTTTATGCAACGAGTGGTTCGGATTTGGAATGCACTGCCTGATAGGGTGGTGGATACAGATTGAATAGTAGCCATGAAAAGGGAATTGGATAAATACTTGAAGGAGAAAAACTTGCAGGGATATGGGGAATGAACAGGGGAGTAGGACTAACTGGATTGCTCTTCGAAAAAGCCGGCACAGACTTGATGGACCGAATGGCTTCCTTCTGTGCTTTACTATTCTATGATTCTATGAAAAGCATAGGTGGCAGCTACATGGAGGGAGGTTACCGACTGAATCAATGTAGTCACCCGATTTCTCATGTCAGAAGAAAGGTGAAGCTGACTGTGCTCCTCTATCTTGTTTACATTCCTTATGCAGCCCGCTCAACCATGGAACAAACCTAAATTTGAAACTCCTGCGCCTTGTGGGAGTTACCATTGAAAAATTGCATACAACTGCCACATCCAGTGACTGCAATAGTCAACTGTTGGCTCCACCCCCTTCTCCCTCGCAGGCATTCTGCAATGCTGACTTATGAAGATGGTGCCATTGAGTGGTTCAACAACAACAACAACAACTTGTATTTATATAGCGCCTTTAACATAGTAAAACGTCCCAAGGTGCTTCACAGGAGTGTTATAAGACAAAACATTTGACACCAAGCCACATAAGGAAAAATTAGGGTAGATGACCAAAAGCTTGGACAAAGAGGTAGGTTTTAAGGAGCGTCTTAAAGGAGGAAAGAGAGGTAGAGAGGTGGAGAGGTTTAGGCAGGGAATTCCAGGGCTTAGGGCCTAGGCAACAGAAGGTACGGCCACCAATGGTTGAGCGATTATAATCAGGGATGCTCAAGAGGGCAGAATTGGAGGAGCACAGATATCTCGGGGGGTTGTGGGGCTGGAGGAGATTACAGAGGTAAGGAGGGGTGAGGCCATGGAGGGATTTGAAAACAAGGATGAGAATTTTGAAATCGAGGTGTTGCTTAATCGGGTGCCAATGTAGGTCAGCGAGCACAGGGATGATGGGCGAACGGGACTTGGTGCGAGTTAGGATACAGGCAGCCGAGTTTTGGATGACCTCAAGTTTACATAGGGTAGAACGTGGGAGGCCAGCCAGGAGTGCAGTGGAATAGTCAAGTCTAGAGGTAGTCACCCGGATTCAGGGAACCGTCTCCTCGCAACCATCTCATACAGCAAAAATTCCACTTCACCAGGGGGGATCAGGCTAAACCATTACTCATCTAAAGACCTATGCCTGTACCTTGGGTTTTCCTTTCACTTCATGCTTCTCTGTCCCTTCTTAATCCCTAGCTGTTTCAGCCTTGGCAAAGTTGTTGAAATGAGCTTTGAGTCTTTCAAAGCTTTTGTCACCCTCCTTTAATTGCTCCCATCCCATTAAATTTCACGTGAACATAAAGTCCCATCACTAGTGTGCTCCCTAGACCAATCCAAGTCTACACTTGAACCTATCAATAAACATGCAAATTGAGAGCTATGGCCACATTACAGATACATTTTTACTCCTGAGTTACGCTGATTTTCTCGTATTGCTCAGATGGGTGGGGGCTGATAATTGGGCGGGTTCTTGTTCCACCAGATCCCTGCCTGTTTGTATGGCTGTAAAGATCTCCTGGCATCACCTCTGCTGGACGCTGGAAGTGCAAGTCCAAATATGGGCAGGAATATTCAAATGAAGTAGCACTGATGAATTGACATTATACGTCACATTTTCCATCATTGCTGGCATAGGAGCACTGGGTACGGGGAACACATGTATACAACAGATGCCCAGCATTGCTAAGACACTGCTGTTGGAATGGCAGCAGCATTTAAAATCTACAAGGCAGAGTAACCGATTCATTTCTGTACAATGAAAGGGGCAAATCCACATTAGTAGATTTTGTCACTTTTATCAGTAACAGAAATTTTTATTAATTGTCCAAACTGCTCACCCCTTTACGCTGCTGCAGTTGTCTCTTCTGCAACCGCTCGTCCCCCACCCCACCCCCACCCCCGTGATCAATAAGCTCACCATGTTGATTTTTTGTTTTGTTTTATAATACTCCTGTGCAGTGCCTTGGGACGTTTTATTACGTTAAAGGCGCTATATAAATACAAGTTGTTGTTGTTGTTGATGGGAATCCTGCTAAGATCTGCTGAAAATAAATAAATTAAGGTTGACCCCGGAAAGTTTTCTGGGATCAGCAGAAGGTCCCTCAGGCAGCTGTAAGTCTCATCCCACTAAATTTCTGGTGGTGCTGCTGCCAGAATGGAAAATCTGCGACCATCATTCTGGTGAAATGTTAATCATTTAAAACTGATTTAACAACAGTGGATCCCATTGAGTGCGACTGAAAGAGATAATCAAACCTTTACAATGTGTTCTATTGTATCACCTTACCCTTTCACAGTGCTTAATGTAGTTTCACTTTAATTAAACCTTTAAACAAATTCAAGCAGTACAGGGAGAAGAGATAATAATGACAATGCTATACTGATCACCTGAGGGAATGTCTCCAAAAACCTCACATACTCCAAACAGTAAATATGCTAATCCCTGTTTAAATTGTGGGCCACTGAATTTTAGACTGTGAGCAAGTGCAGGGCAGGCCTTGCCCATTGAAACTAGGTGCACCTTTTTGTGAGCTTACTTACTCTAGGAGGTCTCTTAAGGAGAGAAAGTAAGAGGTCCGATATTTCACAAGGTGTGATCCCGGCACTTACACTAGGATCCACAATTGAAATGAGGAAGAGGAGTTTATGAGGAGCAAACAAGTGCAAGTACAAATGACCTCTAAGCTGTTTTTGTCACACGCAAGCTATCCTGGAAGTTAGACATGGACATATAAGAGGAAGTTTCACTATCACCACTTCACAAAACAGACTACCACAGAGTTGTACTCCTTGCTGCACAATGACCTGTTTGCAACTGGATCAGTGACGGCTCTTCTTGTAGTGATGGTTACTACATCATGAAACTTTCAGGTTACCTTATCATCTCAGGAAATATGCACTGTCTGAAAGTGTGGTGGGAGCAGACTCAATAGTAACCTTCAAAAAGGAATTCTATATATACTTGAAAACAGAAACATTTGCAGGGCTATGGGGAAAGAGCGGGGGAATAGAACTAATTGAATAGCTCTTTCATAGAGTGGGTACAGGCACGATGGGCCAAATGGCCTCCTTCTGTGCTGTTCTCCCATATCAGGCAGTCTGCACTGTACACATGTATCAGAGAAGTGACACCCATTGTGTTTGCAAGGGGAAACACCTTCAGCAGCTTTCCTGTGGGAGGGTCATTATATGCACAAAATGTACTATCAGCAGCTGGTAGGCTCCCATTGAGTGCAAAGAGTTGGACATGGTACCCATTGAGTATCAGGGCTCTTCTATGGTCTTCATGAAGAGAAATGATTTGCACACCATCTAACCACAGAAACATCATAGTGCACCTGAGTGGGCATTATCCAGGAAGCAGCCATGGTGCAGCAGTCCACCATTATTTAAGAGAAGTAACACTGGATGGATGGCTCTTAGGGGAACTGTGTTATCTTCTGCATCTATGGCTGCTGGCCCCTAACAGCAGAAAAGCACTCCTGAGCATCATTTACCGAACTTCAATTGACACTTCCACCATCAATAAAAGTATATTTGTGCAAAAGGGCAATAGTTGTGCATAGTACTTCAAATGGTAGCACCCAGAGGGTTCAGGAGTTCCCAGCATAGGTTTGTGCCATGGTTGATGTGGCTCCACAAGTATTGTGAGAAAAATAGAGTCCAGTTAACTTCACTCCTCTCCTGATACCAGCAAGGTTTCTTCTTATTGCATCAGGTATGAGGGAGTTGGGTGACTGCATTGACTTGGTTATTGACCTCCCTCCATTCAGCTGGGGCCTTTTTGGGGGTGGCGTTGGGGGCGGGAATGGCCTTCAGCCCTAAATTATGACATTTTCTTTTGGGACATCTTCTGTAGGCAGACCATCCGCTCTTCATCAAAAAGAAGAGTCTTGCTTGCATGTCTCTGTTGTGCATTGTGTACAATTAGTCAACTTTTCTGTCATCATCACAACTTCCCCTTTTTTGACAAGCTGCAGCCCTTTAAGAGCTGCTCCCTTTTCAGATTTTGCAATCCTCAACCAAATGTGCTGAAGGCCAAGCTCTCTGGGCAAGCTTTTCCTTGCCTGTAGCTTAGTCAAAGGAATGGTCATATTCCTGGAGGATTCATCACATGACTTCCTGCCCCCACTCACTCGAACAACGTTCTTTTCCATTTCCAATATTTTTAAAACTAATAAACAAAAGTATTCAGAGAAAATGAAAGAAACACACAGGAAAATCCTGGAGGGTTGGGATCCCTAGGCAGTTCTTATATTGCAAAATTCATTGCAGGCTCTCTACATGCTATGGGCGCAGGTGCATTTGCACATTGGGCCAACATGACCCCATTTATGTTGGGATCATGAAATCAGGGCTACTGTGGTTTTAAAACTTAATTTATTCTTGTTCATTCAATCCTAGATTGCAAAGAACTCTACAACAAGTTCAAATAAGACCATCACTGTAAGGATGTTATGACAGGCCACAGAACTCAGTGCTAGAGAAAGGAAACAAACAGCTTGGCTCCACATCCAATTTGCTATCCATTGACTCCTCCTGGAAAGTGAACATATGTCCACATCGGATGAGGACAGAATTCGGCTTGGCTGTAATGCTCGCCAGAGTTTATTTGTCCGCTGACACTCAGGCCAGGATCCTCTTCCACATGGGATTGTAACGGAGAATGAGGGAAAATGCAGGTAATGAGGCTGCCTGCCCAGTGTTTCTCTCCCATCAACCCGTATCACCACTGCTTCCCAAGGCCGCTATGGGGAAGGTGGTGGTAAGTCCCAGGAAGTGGTGGGGCTCTTAGGTCCCCCCATGGAGGGTGAGTGCATTGTAGCCTTCTTGAGTAGACCTCTACTGAGGCTAACCATGGTGCCAATTTTTGGATCTTCAGGTCACTTCTGCCCTTTAGCCACCCAGGCGCCTGTTCTGTTGCTGCAGCAGTGGTCCCATTGCAGCACCGCCAGGATTTCACAGCTGCGCAATGGTGGGCTCCCTCTTACCGTAAGTCTGTGATGCATGTGTGATGTACCTTGACCTGGGAAACTGGGTCAGAATTCTGACAGTGCTGGAGAGGTGGACAAAAGTCCCACCCCACTGCAACACCACTGCTGGGAGGACAATCCCAACCTCACTGTTTAAGCTCTCAGCACCTTCACAAGTGGAGTGGAGAAAATTGAAAGGAGGAATTGGATAGAAGGGAGGAAAATGCATGCTCATAACCTTAATGTTTACATCCTACAGGTAGCAGTAGGAGTTGGGGGTGGGGGGGGTAATTGTTACACCCAAGGGGGATGCAATAGCAGAGCAAATAATTTTTCTTTAATATTTTAGCAGAAATTATCAACTGGAACTTGCATGATTTGTACTTCTTTCTTTCATTTAGATTGTGTTTACATTGGAGACATCACCAACACCAAGAGGAAGTAATATCTGCTGATTCTACAATGACTTTTAACATTCTTTGAAAAATATATGATTTATAGTTTTACTACAGCAGAAGTTAATCTGTAATCCTCTGAGTGGAAACCTTTGTTTCCTAACACATATCAGGTAGTAATGAAAGGTATTGTAAAAACACAGAAGCGCGTTTTAATTATATGGAGTCATTGTGGTTTTGGAACAGAAGAGAAGTTAAAGTCCAGAGCAGTTTCCACTCCAGGGACGTGAGCTGCAAATTACTCAGCAATTTCTCTTTTTGATATCATCAGGTTGTATATTTACAAACACGTCTTACTCCACCACTAATGTTCAGCAGTGATATTTGTTTCAATCCTTTAAATCATTTGGAGTCCTGCAGTACAATTTCTAGATTAAAATAAATACTAAAAGCTCATTTGTAGTTTTTCTTCTTATTTGCCAGTTCCTACAGATTAAGACAATGGCCGCGATTTCGTCTACCAAGGCGGAGCCAGTGCGGCCGAGGTCGGTGGCTGGGTGCAACCCCGCTGCTGGCTCCATCCTGCGCTGTGAAAAGAATTTTATGCTGATTGGGCTTGTTAAGCCCGCCCAGTGCGTTTCTTGTCCAATTGAAGGAAGCGGGTCTGATGACATCATTTGATGACGCGTCATCAGCCGTTTCCTTAAAGGGACCATGCGCAAATTGTTTTTGACAGTTCTGCTGTCAGTGGTCTACAGCATTGAGGTGCTGCAAACACTGACGAGCACTGCACAGAGGTGCACGGCTGCACCCAGACTCTCCCATGACTCCCTCCATATGCTTATGGAGGGAGTCACAGCACGTAGGGAGGTCCACTTCCCTTCCCATGGGCAGAAGAGACCTCCCCAGGAGATCAACGCAGCCTGGTTGCACATTGCACAGGAGGACACAAGCAGGGATATCGTCAGGAGGACCAGGCTGCAGTGGTGCAAACCTTTCAATGATCTCAGTAGATCATGAGACGTTACTGCAAAGCCACACTCAACCTCATCCTGCTGTGCCACTCATCACATCCCCATCACTCTGCCTTCCCTACCCTACTCCTGCACATCCTTACGCACACCAACTTACCTTGCACCTCCACCCATCCCTCTCTATCTACATTATCACTTCCCCATCTCACTAGCCACCTCTCACACTCACACTCATCCTAGTCCAATCATACCAACTAACAACACACACTGTTCCATACTGGTGTCACTGTTTATGTGGACCAGAAAATGAACCCATATAATTTTAGTCTGTTTATCATAGTGCCTGACCTCAGATAAAATTAATAAAACTACATGACCTTAAAACTGTGTTACTGCTTAACCTTCTGATCTTAGGGTTAAACCCCATTAAATTGATAGCAATCCCCTAAAAGGTACCCAGAAAAACCGTTTGATTGTCATTGTTGGAATATTGAAGTTCAGCTGTGATGAATGCAGTCGCTTCTCTCTCCATTTGACAGAGGGGACAGTTCATCTTCTCTCTGTGCTGACAGGCAGCTTCGATGTAGATTTACTCCTTCGGGTGTCTGTGTCACAGACACATGGCTGAACAAAGTTCCATGATGAGGATGTGGCCAATCAGCATGTCAAATCCTTTTAGCATTGAATTTTGTGAAGATAGTTATCAGCATTTATTTCACAAAAACAAAAGCAAAATACTACGGATGCTGGAAATCTGAAATAAAAACAGAAAATGCTGGAAACACTCAGTAGGTCAGGCAGCATCTGTGTGAGAGAGAAAGGTCATCAACCTGAAATGTTGGCTGTGATGTCCCCTACCTCAGCGGGTCCATGGCGGTCCCGGCCTCGCTGCTGGCTCCAGCCCGCTGTCCAAAATGATTTTCCCCTGATTGGGCTTGTTAAGCCCACCCAGTGTGTTTGCCGGCCAATTGAAGGAAGCGGGTCTGATGACGTCATTTGATGATGCGTCATCAGCCGGTTTCCTTAAAGGGGCCATGCGCAAATTTAGTTTGACAGTTGTGCTGTCAGTGTTCTACAGCATTGAGGTGCTGCAGACATTGACAAGCACTGCACAGAGGTGCACGGCTGCACCCAGGCTCTCCCATGATGGAGGGAGTCACAGCACACAGCGAAGTTCTCTTCCCTTCCAATGGGCGGAAGAGACCTCTCCAGGAGACCAACGCAGCCTGGTTGCACATTGCACAGGAGGGCACAAGCAGAGATGTCGTCAGGAGGACCAGGCTGCAGTGGTGGAAACCTTTCAATGATCTCAGTAGATCATGATGTGTTACTGCAAAGCCACATTCAACCTAATCCTGCTGTGCCACTCATCACATCCACATAACTCTGCCTTCCCTACTTGGCTCCTGCACATCCTTACTCACACCAACTTACCTTGCACCTCCACCCATCCCTCTCTATCTACATTATCACTTCCCCATCTCAATAGCCACCCCTCACACTCACTCTCATCCTAGTGCAATCATTCCAACTAACAACACACAAGGGTAAGCACTTGGGTGTTTTAGCCAATGTTCATGTGAAGTTTCTGTTAATGTGCTGTCAAACATTGAAATCTTTATTTTCAACACTTTGTGTTCTTGGACAGATTTATGTGCACCTTTGGAAGTGGTTTAATGAGTTGCAGTGAATGGTGAGACGTAACGGTACCCCACACAATGGTGATGAGTGTGAAAGGAATGGCTTGGGCATTGTAGGGATGCTTTATGGTGTTGGTGTGGGGTGGTGCCAACCTGGCGCATCATGTGGCAGCCAGGGTGTACAGTGTCAAGTGAAGTAAATCTGGCCATGTGAGGCCATCCCGGGCAGCAATGTGGTCGGGTGCTGATGTCCTGTGTCCTGTGCAGCACCAGCTGATTACGGAGATGGCTGGTGTTGTTCTTGGTGCTGCTGGTGTTGGGACTGATCGTGATGGGATTATGAGGACCAAGGTGAGATAGTTTCAAGGGCACTGATGCTGATGGAATAGATGGCAGGTGAGGTTGAGGTGACAGAGCGATCTGTCAATGGTGAGAGAGGTTGTTCCAATGAGGTGACACTGGATAGAGAGTTTGCTCCAAATACTTGCAAGCTGCATAAAGCTCCATCTGTCTTCCAAATGCAGTAAGCAACAGCTTCTGACCTTGGAACGTGAAGACCTATGAAATGGAAGCTTTTACAGACCATTTGTAGCTGTCAAGTAAAGAAATCATCCCATGCTGACACAACACCCGACCTCCTTACCTGACGTGATCCCCGAGCAGCGGGGAAGCCGTTGGCGAACTCTAAAAATCAAAACTCTTAAAATACTATTTAATTGTCTCTTAACAATCTCTCTAATGATGTAAATTGCCTCCCTCGTCGCTTGGTGTCGGGCCTGTTCAGCGATGACAGACCCAAATTCTGGGAGACTAGCGTGGAGGCGGGTTGACAGCAGGTTCCCTACCCACTGTCAAAAAAATGTTTTTCCCCAGCCAACCCTCCACCAAACTGTCCCGCTGACCCCCTGAAAAATTCCCCCCAATGCTTGGGATTAGGTGGTACTTTCAGTTTGATTTCATATATCCAGGATTTGCCCGTGCAGATTTTTATTTCTTGAAAGAGATTTTGAAAGCTAAAGGTTTCCTTCAGAGCAGCAACTGTAGAAGTGTATAATGGTGAGTCTATTGGCAGAGTGCTTGTTTTCTCAATGCATTGATTTGTATCCTACTGACTGTTACAGAATGATTTCTACATTTATCAGATAGTGAAGGCTGTTAATTAGGATGTGGTTATTTTACAGGTAGAATGTTGTCAGGCACCAAATGATTCCTGGTGTAATTAAGTAGGTTTTGCATGATGGAAATAATTTGCTAAAAGGGATGATTTAATCTGCTCTAAGGCATATCAAATGAATAGCATTCAACTGCACAAGATTAGGACTAGGAAGCACAGTCGATTTAAACAATAGCTCCTCAGTGTTCTTTGCCTCCAGCTATGGAGTATTTTTGTGATAGGGAAGTGGGAGGGAGGGCAGTGGAAACTTGGTCTAGGATTTTACTGCGTCAAACGTTCAGGTCCGGAGGCAAAATATACATGTCTACTTAGTGCTGTATTGCTACCAGTTTCTGCCCAGTGATCTACCTACATGCTAAAGCTCTCCCAAGGTGCTGGAAATGAATATTACAGGATATCATTTCCATAAGTTTGTTCATTTCCATAGGGTTCATCAGACTTCACATTGATATTTTCAACAATCCAGAATGGGTTTTTGGCACAATTGCCTCTAGTCCCTGAAACCCAAGTTCACAGTTTCCTCAGAGAAAATATTTTTCCCTTATATTAATGAACAGAACTCCATCATTCTCAGACTTAAGCTTCAGCAAATGTGAGCATGCCAGGGGGAAGGAGGGAGAATCTGGATCTGAACCTCAGATGTCTTAGTGGTGTTATTAGCTTAATAGACAGCTTTAGATATCTATCACAAAACTGCTCTTTGCATTTACCATTAAAACAGTTGCATATATCAAAGAGCTGTAGAATTCAACTCTAAGGATTGAATGTGTGGTTCCTCTTAGATTAATTGATGGGGAACAAGTCTTTTTTTTAGCAGTTTAATAGGTGGGAGGAATGAGACTGTGTCCCTCGCAGCCTAATAGGAGGTGGAGGCAACAATTTTGTGCTCCCAGTAGTAGTAGGAGTTGGGGGGAGTAAGCCTTCATCCCTGGTTGAAGTAGCAGATGGAGACAATTAGCCTGCATCCCTGGTACTAATCGGGGGAATGGGCCTATGTAGTAAGAGGAGGTGGGAGAAATAAGCTTGTGCCCCTGGTAATAATAGGAGGTAGGGGAAATCGGCCTTTGTCCCTGGCAGCCTAATACTGATTATTGACGCTTGTCCCCTGGCAGTCCACAAAGGTTTGTTTACTGGCCTCGCTTATGGGATTGAACTTTGGTTTTACAACCAAATTTTCTGGCCTGAAATCAAACTTGAACACTGATCTCTTCAGACTGTCATCAGGTGACGGGTGCAAACATGTTCCATACCCCAGCACCATCATCTCCCACACATTCATTAGAGCTGAGATATGTAACAAGTATGGAATGATACCAGCTTTTTTAACAAACTTCCTACAAGTATATTTGACAAACTATATATATTTTTTACAAGCGTTTATAGGTTAAGGTTGGCAATGTATTGCTGTCTGACAAAATGCCAAGATGGTACTTTGAAACTGAGCTTAGTCCAGACATGTAAAGGTTTATTATTTAACTAAAATAATATTTGAAGAGGCCTTAAAGATTTCTGAGACTTAATCTTTTGCCTTTGCAATCCAATAAGTAGAAAACACAAGGTTAGTGTATTTTTTAATGCATGATAGGTCTTGTTCAGATTTTTTCAACCAATTGCACAATTGTCCGATTCTTGATTAATTTGTTTCTAAAAAAAAAGTAGTACGTGTTTTCTAGGTTACCAAAAGTGATATCTCTGTCTTTTTGTGGAAAAATTGCTACAGAATATTTAGTTATGAAATATTTAATGTTTTTGTGCTTATGTTCTCTGAATAATACTTGGAAGATGTATGTTTCTGATCCTTTATATTTCCCAGGACCTCGGAACTCTTTGGGGCAGATTCCATATGCATTGTTCCCATTCTTTGGGCGTACAATGGGTGCAATTGAGACCAATTTAGCAGTGGGAGGCCTGTGCCTAAACTGCGCAGGCGTTGGTCTCACTGCTATAGTCATAGGGGACCTTTTCTTAGGCGACCCAGGCGGACACCTAAAACAGGCGTTGGTCCCTTAAATAGGTAAATTCGGGGCCTAACACCTGTTGAAGGAACCCATCGAGAAATTCATTGGTGAAGATGCTCAGGATTCTACAGTGACCCCCACGACCACCAACTTCAAGTAAGCTTTTTAAAAAAATGCTTTTTGTTTAAAAAAAATCTATCCTGATTCCACAGGAGTCGTGATCACCCCCTCTTCTTGCATAGTCCACTCCAATTTCCCTCCCAGGACTAATTGTATGACAGCTGCCAGCAAGGCAGGTGGCCTGATATTAAAATAAAAGAAAGACTTGCATTTATATAGGACCTTTCATGACCTCAGGGTATCCCAAAATCCTTTACAGCTAATTAAGTATTTTTTTGAAGCATAGTCACTATTGTAATGTAGGAAACGTAGCAGCCAGTTTGTGCACAGCAAACTCCCACAAACAGTAATGAGCAGATAATCCATTTTAGTGATGCTAGTTGAGGGATAAGTATTGGTCAGGATACCAGGGAGAAATTCTTCGAATAGTGCAGCATGCCCTCTGACAGTGCAGCACTCCCTCAGCACTGCACTGGAGGGTCAGCCTAGATTTTTGCACTTAAGTCTCTGGGGTGGGAATTGAACCCACAACCTTCTGACTCCAGAGGCAAGAGTGCTACCACTGAGCCACGGCTGATATATTGATGCCTTCACTCTAGGCCCAAAAAAGGGGCCCGGATGAAAGTCTACCCATCTACCTCTTTCAGTCTCTCCTGCCTCCTACTCTCTATTAGCTTTTAAAATCCAAATTTTGTGTCAACTAATCATTACTTCCTGATCTGTTCCATATTCTGCTCCACTTTATTCAACTTTGGTGGTGCCCTGCCTTGGGCCTTCAGCTAGGTTTCTCATACATGCCAACTATCCGTGTTTGATGCAGACACACAGGGCTGGATCTTGCTGGAGTGAGTTTCTTAATTAAGTAAAAAGAATGTTTTTTTATGGGAATGAATAGCTTTCCTATCCCAATACTTGTAGTGTCAACCAACCATCATGTGAGGAGCTCATGCCACACTATAAAATGAAAGAAAAGAAAAAGTTGCATTTTTATATATCCTTTCATGACCTAGAGACATCCCAAAGCGCTTTACAGCCAATTAAGTACTTTTGAAGTGTAGTCACTGTTGTAATGTAGGAAACGGGGCAGCCAATTTGCACACAACAAGCTCCCACAAATAGTAATGTGATAATGGTCTGATAACTTGTTTCTGTGATGTTGATTGAGGGACAAATATTGGCCAGGACACCAGGGATTAAAACCCCTGCTCTTCTTTGAAATAATGCCATGGGATCTTTTACATCCACCTGAGAGAACAGAAGGGGCCTCTGAAAGATATCACCTCTGACAGTGCAGCATTCCCTCAGTACTGCACTGGAGAGTCAGCCTAGATTTTTGTCTCTGGAGTGAGACTTGAAACCCACAACCTTCTGACTCTGGGGCGTGAGTGCTGCCAACTGAGCCACAGCTGACAGTTGTTTGCCATTTCAAGATAGAGGCTCAGGATCTTGGCTGTACCACAAGGAGGAATATGCTAAGTGGACACCATGTACTTTTCCTGGGAGCAGGGAAATCAACAGTCATGACACTCAAAATTGCTCTCATTGAACCAACAGCAGTCAGAGCTGCGTTTTACCCGGTTTAAGCTATGTTGCTAGATGGAATAATTTGTAGTGGCAAACTCTCTTCCCAGTCCCCAAAGCATACTGTCTGTTGGCCAATACAAGGATGTATTCTTAGTGACCATGGGAAAGCCTCCCCACCACTTCTCATTGAGTATTGCTGGACAAATAAAAGAGAAACAGTTACTTTAGAAGGTGTTTCTAGTTATAAGCTATACGCAGTAGAAGGGTCCCAGTGTCAATCCCCGTTCTGTGCTTAGTCAGCCAATAGTTGCAATAGAGGCATTACAATTGTCCTCAAATTCCTCTGGACCCCCTGTGACCCATCTCATTGTCTTGGCTGTGCTCTGGTGTGTCTTTAATGTAAGGACACCTTCCCTGAAAGATTGTATCTCTGCAGTTTCTGTGTTTATATACTGTGTAATATTGTAGATTCACTCATTGTACCTTTACCTGACGAAGGGGCGACAGCTCCGAAAGCTTGTAATTTTAAATAAATCTGTTGGACTATAACCTGGTGTTGTGCGACTTCTCATTTTTGTCCTCTGGAATAGGAAGGGGAAAATCAGCAAGTTCCTGATCAGGATTGGGCACAGCAGTGTTGCTCCCATACAGTACAATAGCCCCCTTGTGCTCTAGCCTCTTTAGAACATACCAGGAGGCTTTCAACACTTGTGGAACTATACTACAGTGTAACTTGCCACTGTCAGGAGAGAAGAGCTATGGGGAAATGGCAATTCTATTTTACAATGTGTCATACTACAATTAATCTAAGAGGTATAATTGTTCAGTTACAGAGAAGCTTGTTTGTTTATACCAGGGCATCATTTTTTCTTACAGTTTAAAACAACTGTTTTTGTACAACAAAATGGCAGATGATGTTAAAAATAATTTTGTATATCACAAGTGAAATGTAGTTCCACCTGCAGTTTATTTCCTTTCATTGGCTTTCTTCCTTCAGCCGTCAGCGATATCATTGACATTCTTCAACTGCCGTTGTTGCAGCACCGGATTACCTTATTAACGGCACGTCACATTTTACCAGCCTGTGAAAAACATTGAGGTCTTAAATAACGTTGCTGGTGGCACAATTGATATTATTGTGATTGTACCATAAACAATCTGCCACTTGAGATAGATCTTTTCAGCAGATTAGTACTGCACAATGTGGGCAGACTAACCACTTTGAAGCTGTGTGGAAACCTACCCGCCTGTGGCCTGAAATCTGTTAAGACAGTCCGCAACGGAATTCACACACAATAGGCTCAATATATATCTGTGAATTCAACCGATGGGGAGGAAGTCAGGTCCAGCTGATTTAGGGTCACTCCAGCATACTTCATTTTTAAGAAAATTAAAAAACAGCGCACTCCAGAGGGATATGAGTATGTTTAATTCTCATCAATTATTGCGGCATTCTTGTAATGGGTTTTTTTCCACCTCAAAATCACGTTTTCTCTCATACTTCAGTCACCAGTTGTTGGCAACTTGATGTCACAGACCAAATAGCAGGCAGTGAGGTTTGATCCATGGTCATTGCTGAGTTAGTTGGCTTTCAACTGAGGTGGCTGTAGGGGATCTCCAATTGGCCTCAACACCCCTGTTCTTTCTCTTGCTTGCTATCCAGCAACCCCTGCTGCAAGTGTAAATGTGTGTGGAGGTCAGGTGAGGACAGGACTGGACTTGGCTTAAATGTTCCCTGTGAGCAACTAGCATGCCAATATTCACCATCAAGGCTCACACATGAATGATGGTCACTTGAGTGAGGCTATGGAAGGCAGCCAACAGCATGTAAAACCATAGTTCAACAAGGAGTCAAGGCGTTCAGGAGAGGAGAGGAAAAATTGATGAGGAAAGATAAAGAAAAGAAGTAAACACATTGAAAAGGAAAGACTTGCATTTATATAGTGCCTTTCACAACCTCAGGACATCCCAAAGAACTTTACAGGCAATGAAGTATGGCAAATGTAGCCAAATGTGTATTCTATAGGCCACCAACTAGTGGGAAAGATATAGAGGAGCAAATTTGCAGGGAAATTACAGAAAGGTGCAAGAACTATAGAGTAGTGATAATGGGGACTTCAACTATCCTAATACAGACTAGGATAGTAATAGTGTAAAGGGCAGAGAGGGGGAAGAATTTCTGAAGTGTGTTCAGGAGAACTTTCTTCATCAGTACGTTTTCGGCCCAACAAGGAAAGAGGCATTGCTGGATCTGGTTCTGGGGAATGAGGTGGGTCAAGTGGAGCAAGTGTCAGTAGGGGAACATTTAGGGAACAGTGATCATAGTATCATAAGGTTTAGACTAGCTATGGAAAAGGACAGGGAGCAATCTAGAGTAAAAATACTTAACAACAACAACAACAACTTGTATTTATATAGCGCCTTTAACGTAGTAAAATGTCCCACGGTGCTGCACAGGAGTATTATAAGACAAAAAAATTTGACATTGATCCACATAAGGATAAATTAGGGCAGGTGACCAAAAGCTTGGTCAAAGAGGTATGTTTTAAGGAGCGTCTTAAAGGAGGAAAGAGAGGTAGCGAGGCAGAGAGGTTTAGGGAGGGGATTCCAGAGCTTAGGGCCTAGGCAACAAAAGGAACGGCCACCAAAGGTTGAGCGATTATAATCAGGGATCCTCAAGAGGGCAGGATTAGAGGAGCGTAGATATCTCGGGGGGTTGTGGGGCTGAAGGAGATTACAGAGATAGGAAGGGGTGAGGCCATGGAGGGATTTGAAAACAAGGATGAGAATTTTGAAATCGAGGTGCTGCTTAACCGGGAGCCAATGTAGGTCAGCAAGCACAGGGGTGATGGGCGAATGGGACATGGTGCGAGTTAGGACATGAGCAGCTGAGTTTTGGATGACCTCAAGTTTACGTAGGGTGGAATGTGGGAGGCCAGCCAGGAGTGCGTTGGAATAGTCAAGTCTAAAGGTAACAAAGGCATGGATGAGGGATTCAGCAGCGGATGAGCTGAGGCAAGGGCGGAGACGGGCAATGTTACAGAGATGGAAGTAGGCGGTCTTTGTTATGCTGCAGATATGTGGTCGGAAGCTCATTTCAGGGTCAAATATGACACCAAGGTTGCGAACAGTGTGGTTCAGCCTCAGACAGATGTTAGGGAGAGGGTTGGAGTCAGTGGCTAGGGAACGGAGTTTGTGGCGGGGACCGAAAACAATAGCTTCGGTTTTTCCAATATTTAATTGGAGAAAATATTTGCTCATCCAGAACTGTATGTCGGACAAGCAGTCTGACAATCTAGACACCGTGGAGGGGTCGAGAGAAGAAATAGTGAGGTAGAGCTGAGTGTCGTAAGCGTACACGTGGAAACTGACGCTGTGTTTTTGGATGATGTCACCATGGGGCAAAATGTAGATGAGAAATAGGAGGGGGCCAAGGATCGATCCTTGGGGGACACCAGAGGTAACGATGCAGGAGCGGGAAGAGAAGCCGTTGCAGGTGATTCTCTGGTTACGATTAGATAGATAAGAATGGAACCAGGCAAGTGCAGTCCCACCCAGCTGGATGACAGTGGAGAGGCGTTGGAGAAGGATGGAGTGGTCAACCATGTCAAAGGCTACAGACAAGTCAAGAAGGACAAGGAGGGATAGTTTACCTTTGTCACAGTCACAAAGGATGTCATTTGTGACTTTGATGAGAGCCGTTTCGGTACTGTGGCAAGGGCGGAAACCTGATTGGAGGGATTCAAACATGGAATTGTGGGAAAGATGGGCATGGATTTGGGAGGCAACAACACGTTCAAGGACTTTGGAGAGGAAAGGGAGGTTGGAGATGGGGCGGTAGTTTGCAAGGACGGAGGGATTAAGGTTTGTTTTTTGAGGAGAGGGGTGTTGACGGCAGATTTGAGGGGGAAGGGAACAGTACCTGAGGAGAGAGAACCATTAACAATATCAGCTAACATGGGAGCCAGAAAAGGAAGTTGGGTGGTCAGCAATAATTGTAGGAAGGCAAATTTCAGTGGGTTGAGAACAGATCTGGCCTGGGTAAATTGGAATCAAAGATTAGCAGGCAAAACTGTAATCGAACAGTGGGCTGCCTTTAAAGAGATGTTTCGGGTACAGTCGAGGTACATTCCCACGAGGAGGGAAGGTAGGGCAACTAAAGCCACAGCTCCCTGGATGACAAAAGAGATAGGGCTAAAAATTGAGTCGCGCCCCCTTTGGGGTGCTAATTTTGCCGGGTCGCTACTTTTAGCGCCCCAGAAAAATTAGTGCCCTCGCGACCGAAATTGAGTGGTTGCACCCCAAGAGGGAAGCGGGACGCTACTGGAAGCGCCCCGCCTCCCTCTTGGGGCGTTCCGAGGGAATATCGCGCCACAGTATTGCAGGCCTTCCTCCACTTCTTAAAGGGGAGGGGCCTTGCGCAGCGCGACCCGGGGCCCAGCTGGGCCCCCGGGGATCGGGAGTGCCGGCAAAAGAGCCCGGCACTCAAGAGAAGTGTCGGGCTCCTGGAGCGCAACTGGCACTCCATGGGGGGGGCGGGTAAGGAGGCTGGGGATGGGAGCGGAGGCAGGTGCTGGCAGGCGGCCAGCAACAAAAATGGCCGCCCAGCACCTCGCCTTTAAATAGCGCCACCCCGGCCGCAGGTAAGCCCCCCTGACCCTGTCGGACATAGCGTCCAGTGGTAAGTCAGGGGGCGCTCCCAAAGATTGCGGCTGGGGCGCGAGCGGTGCGCTGCGCATGGCAACGCCGCAGGGCGCTAACAGTTAACGCCGCCGCTAACCTCCCGCTGAATTTTGTGAGAGGCGTTGGTGGCACCGCACCCGGGCGCTAGTTGCTTTGCGCCTCATTAGCGCCCTCTTAGGGCGCTAATGGGAGGCGCAAAGCAACCCAATTTTTCCCCCATAGAGTAAGATGAAACAGAAAAAGAGCGTGTATGACAGATGTCAGGTTGAGAATACAAGTGAGAATCAGGCTGAATATAGAAAGTTCAGGGGGGAAGTGAAAAAGGAAATAAGAAGGAAAAAGAGAGTATGAGAGCATGAGAATAGACTGGCAGCTAACATAAAAGGGAATTCAAAAGTTTTCTATAGGCATATAAATAGTAAATGGGTGGGGGTGGGGATGATTCGGGACCAAAAAGGAGACCTACGCATGAAGGCAGAGGGCATGTCTGAGGTACTAAATGAGGACTTTACATCTGTCTTTACCAAGGAAGAAGATGCTGCCAAAGTCATAGTGAAAGAGGAGGTAGTTGAGATACTGGATGGGATAAAAATTGATAAAGAGGAGGTACTAGAAAGGCTGTCTGTACTTAAAGTTGATAAGCCACCAGGAGCGGATGGGATGCATCCTAGGATGCTGAGGGAAGTTAAGGAGGAAATCACGGAGGTACTGGCCATAATCTTCCAATCCTCCTTAGATATGGGGGTGGTGCCAGAGGACTGGAGTCTGCAAATGTTACACCTGTGTGCAAAAAAGGGTGTAAGGATAAACCCAGCAACTACAGGCCAGTCAGTATAGTGAACAGTGAGGAGGATAGTGATAGACTTCAGGAAGACATAGACAGGCTAGTGAAATGGGCGGACACGTGGCAGATGAAATTTAACACAGAAAAGTACATAGTGATACATTTTGGTAGGAAGAACGAGGAGAGGCAATATAAACTAAAGGGTACAATTCTAAAGGGGGTGCAGGAACAGAGAGACCTGGGGGTATATTTGCACAAATCGTTGAAGGTGGCAGGGCAGTTTGAGAAAGTGATTAAAAAAGCCTACGGGATCCTGAGCTTCATGAATAGAGGCATAGAGTACAAAAGCAAGGAAGTTATGATGAATCTTTATAAAACACTGGTTCAGCCTTAACTAGAGTATTGTGTCCAATTCTGGGCACCGCACTTTAGGAAGGATGTGAAGGCCTTAGAGAGCGTGCAGAAAAGATTTATGAGAATGGTTTCAGGGATGAGGGACTTCAGTTACGTGGATAGTAGAGAAGATGGGGTTGTTCTCCTTGGAGCAGAAAAGGTTGAGAGGAGATTTGATAGAGGTATTCAAAATCATGATGGGTCTAGACAGAGTAGATAGAGAGAAACTGTTCCCATTGGCGGAATGGTCGAGAACCAGAGGACACAGATTTAAGGTGATTGGCAAAAGAACCAAAGGCGAAATGAAGAAAAACTTTTTTACGCAGCGAGTGGTTAGGATCTGGGATGCACTGCCTGAAAGGGTGGTGGAGGCAGACTCAATCACGGCTTTCAAAAGGGGGTTGGATAAGTATCTGAAGGAAAAAAAATTGCAGGGTTGGGGGAAAAAGGGACAGGAGTGGGACTAGCTGAACTGCTCTTGCAGAGAGCCGGCACGGGCTCGACAGGTTGAATGGCCTCCTTCTGTGCTGTAACCATTCTATGATTCTATGGGGTAGAAATTAGGTCGCGCCCCATTTGGGGCGCAAATATCGTCCGGACGCAAATATTAGCGCCTGCCGCTAATTATCGGCACTGACAGGAAACTTCACTTTTACCGCCCCGGGAGGTGAGTGGAGCGCTAAATTAGGCGCTGCACACCTCTCTTAAGGCGCAAAGGCCAAGGAGTGAGGCGCTAACTCAGCGCACGAGCGCAGCGCAGCTGCTGCCAGTTAGCGAGGGAACACAGACACAATGGCGCCGGACACTTCTTAAAGCGGGGGGGGCCACTTGCTCCCCAGCCACACCCTGCTCATTGCAGCCTTGAATCTCAGCCTGGAGAGACCTGTAATCCATTTTGCTGCCAAGCATGGAGAGGGTGAGAGAACGCGCTCATCGCTTCACCGAGCGGGCCTTGGATGCTCTGGTTGGCGCAGTGGAGTGCAGACGATGCATGCTGTTCCCGGAGAGTGGCAGGAGGCCTTTGCCACGCGAGTTCAGAAGAGTGTGGAGGGAGGTGGCTCAGAGCGTCTCCTCCAGGAGCATGGTGCCCAGGACCCATGTTCAATGCCGCAAAAAGTTCAACGACCTCACTCGGGTCGTCAGGGTGAGTGGCTTTTTCTCAATACCTCTCCATCCCTCCATCTCAACCTCACTCTATGGCCAGAGGGTCTTAAAACCCCAATGCACAACACTCATCCAACACCTATGGCCCTTTCATCAAACACACACACACATTCCACACTTTGCATACAGTAAGGGCTATTCACCTATGGGAGGCACATCAGGCAAGACCATGGCTGTATATTGTAAGGGCTATTCACCTATGGGAGGCACATCAGGCAAGACCATGGCTGTATATTTACTCAGATGCTGTCCTTTTTCTTGCAGGCTAAGCTGGCTCATAATCGGAGACAGCAGCAACGGACGGGTGGAGGGCGGCTTCAGCTGCAACCCCTCAGCGATCTGGAGGAGCGCGTCCACAGGATTGTGGCAAGCCGGGTGATCGGTCCCGTCGCCACTGGAGACGCCGACCCCGTTGTGGACAGCAATGGTAAGGTCATCACCTTTTTGTCCTCTGTCCTTCCACTTGTCCCTCACAATACCAGCCTTTGACACTTTCAATCCAACTTGCTAACTCGCTGCACTTATTCCTCCCTTACTGCCACCCTGTCCTCACGCTAAAGCCACTCTTGTACCTCCCTGCTTTCAGATGGTGATTCACCAGCTGAGGAGACGGGCCCTGAAGCTGCCACTGGGAGTGATGCTGCAGCTGAGGAGGAAGAGGAAGCCGGAGCATCAGTGCCACCCTCTCCCGAGGAAGCCCATGCCCACACTGGGAACACGCCTTCCCCGGAGGGGAGCAGGGGGGAAGGGGCTGATGACGGTGAAGCTCCAGGACCCAGCGGGCTGCAGCAACGCCATGGGGGGGGTAGGGAAGAACGGGGGCCTTCTCCCCAGAGGGAGAGTATGCCAGACACTCCTACTGCAATGGACGCAGAGGAGGAGCGGCTGATTGCAGAAATGAACAGCCAGGCGGTGGGCATGCACACTGAGCTCATGGGTGCAGTGGGAAGGGTGCCCGAATGCATTGAGTCACTGGCAAGGAGTGTGGAGCACTTCGCTGTAGCACAGGCGGATGCCACACTAAAGCTTAGTGCTGCAATTCAGTCACTGGCTGCCAGGAACCCATCTGAGACTGCTCTCATGCAGACTCAGATTGAGGCCACGCGAGCACTGACTGCTGCCATCCTCGATGGTTCGTGCACATGTCCCCGGGGCTGTCACCGCGCCGCAGCAGGCCAGCAATCTGTTCTCCGGCAAATTGCTCCGGATGCTGAAGTGCTGCCCCGTGGGAGTGCCAGTGTGTCAGGCGAGCAGGGAGTTGCTGTCCTCTCTCACGATGACAGCATTCCTGCTGCCAACACTGTCACTTCTCCACTGCACTTGCCACCGCCTGTAGGACAGACTGCTGCCGCCCATGCAGAGTTGGTGCAGTCTGCAGCCGGGCCCTCCAGGCCCAGAAGTGGTCGAGGCCGTCCTTCAGGGGCCTCTGCAGTGTCAGGGTCTGACGAGCAGCAGCCTTCCACCAGCCTTGCTGCAGCCACTGAGGTCCCATTACGGAGGAGCAGTAGGGTTAGAAGGGGGGAAGTGCGCAAGGGAAGGAGATCACCCTCGAAGGGCAAAAAGTAGGAGGTGTGCCAAAATGCTGGTCATTTTTTTATTAAAGGCCGAGGTTCATGGTCCAACTTTTGTTTAGTGTTTTGGACATTATCTCCAGGTTGTGAGAACCAGTTATGTTATTGACTGTTTTTTGTGTTTATTTCTATGAGTTTGTCATGAGGAATTGACACACACAGAGTTTGTAAAATAAATAAGTTTCTGTATTCAAAATATACATGGCTGGTGGTTGGAATTATTGGTGCCTTGGCCGGCTTAGGGGTTGCGTGCTGGGTTGATTAGTGTTTGTAGCAATGGCAGGGGCCCTAGAAGCGGCTTGCTATTAGTCGTTGACGGACGGCCCTTGCAGTTTGACCATTGTGGGCCGCCCTCCTGCCTTGGTGCTGCTGATGATCATCGTCCTCGTCCTCTTCCTCCTCTTCCTCCTCCTCCTCTGGTGGTGCTACAAGGCCTGGTGGCATTGGCTGGGTCCTGAGGATTGCCATGTTGTGCAACATGCAGCACACGACTACGAAGTTCGAAACTTGCTCAGGCGAGTACTGCAGGGCTCCTCCGGAATGGTCCAGACAGCGGAACCGTTGTTTCAGCACGCCGATTGTGCGCTCAATAATGTTCCTGGTTGCTTGATGGCTTTCATTGTACCGCAGCTCAGCAGGGGTGTTTGGCGTACGGAGCGGTGTCATCAGCCAGGTGCTCAATGCGTACCCCTTGTCCCCCAGAAGCCAACCAACTGGCTGATGCAGTGCCTCGAAAACTTCTGCCACAGTAGTCTGGCTCAGGATGAAAGCATCGTGGCAGCTGCCCGGATAGTGGGCATTGACAGCGAGTATCACCTGTCTGTGGTCACAGACCAACTGCACATTCAAGGAATGGAACCCCTTTCTGTTCCTGAATTCCTCTGCATTCTCTCGCGGAGCACGCAAAGCCACATGCGTGCAGTCAATGGCGCCCTGCACCATGGGGAAGCCCGCTACCCTCGCAAAGCCCAGAGCACGGTCACGCTGCTTGTCTGGGGTCATAGGGAAAGAGATGAAGTCTCGTCTCCTTCTGAAGAGGGCATTGGTGACCTGCCGGATGCAGCGATGCACCGCAAACTGGGAGATATTGGCGAGGTCCCCAACAGCAGCTTGGAATGAGCCAGTGGCGTAGAAGTTCAAAGCCACTGTGACCTTCACTGCCACCGACAGAGACGTCCTGAACCTCAGCTGAGGCTGCAGATCTGGCTGCAGCAGGTGGCAGAGCTCAGTGACCACCTCCTTGCTGAATCGCAGCCTTCGCAAACACAGCTCCTCGGACATATGGATGTAGGAGAGCTGTTCACGATATACCCTGGGAGGGTAAGCTCTCCTGTACATGCGCCTGATGGCCCTCCTCCGTCTGGCCATCATTGCCACTCTCTGTCTGCGTCTCACTATCCTCCGATTCAGCTGGAGCAGGACGACGCCCCCAATCATTGCAGCCCCCATATTCTCTTTGCCAGAAAAGTAATGAGGTGCAGCAACTAAAGTAGCAACAAAGTTAGGATGAACTAGGCAAAACTACCTCACAAAGCGTTGAGTCAATGTAGAAGTCTCTCTCTCTCTCTCTCCGAATCTCTTTCTCTCTCTCAGAACGAGTGGTGCATAAATGTCGACCACAGAAAAAGACAGGAAGAGGCCCCCTTTAAATAGCGCCCCCCCCAGCCCCTCACCGATTGATAACGTTCCAGTCTTCCGGTCGTTGGAAGCGCCAGGCGGTAAGGCAGGGGGCGCCACTCAATTTCCGCTCCGGGGCGCCCCAAGGGCGTTGCACCATGGAATGACGTCACAATCTGCGCGCGCAGGTGGTCGCAGCGGTAAGTTTTAGCGCCGCCGCACAATCTCAAGTTAAGTTCTCGAGCGGCGCAAACAGCGCTGCGCCCGGGTGTTAGCGGCTTAATGCCCCATTAGCGCCCTCTTAAGGCGCTAACGGGAGGCGCAACCAAGTGAATTTTTACCCCTATGATTCTAAGGCTTTATTAAGCAATATGAATCATTTAATGGCCCTTCTTAATTTATCTGGACTGACTTCTTGGAGTGAGTAGAATATTGCACTGGGGACAGCAGTTTTGGGCCCATCACAGACGTTTTGCTTTTGGGTGACAACAGCAAGCACGTTTTTTTCTGAATTTTTCAGTTACATTGACCCAGTTAGCAAACTCAGCACATTGACGAATGAAAACCTTGCCATGCATATTATTCTTTCTTATATGATTTACATACAGTATATTCAGAATTAACTTTCCACAGGCTAGAAATTACTGTTGATGATGTTATTGCACAAATGCTTAACACATTCATATCAAATTCCTCTCTCCTATTCTCATGGAGGCATTAGCCTTTTCAAAATTAAATAGGTTAATGCCTCTGTTAAAATAATACAGAGGAGGATTTGATATGGGTGTATTATGCGGCTGCACAACATTGATCACAGCCATTATTAGGCTTCTGTGAATTTCAGTGATGGTAATAGGAACAAAGGAAATTTTAGGCACAGAAAAATGTCATTTGGCCAAACAAAGCCGGTCTCCATTTGGTTGATTTCAACTACAACATCCCAGTCTCTCACAGTACCCTTCAATGCTGGATACCTCCAGAGTTATGAGAGAGTGCTTTTGAAAAAGGTTCACCATCATTTAATTTTTTTCTCTATCAGTAACTTTATTCTATATAATTGTTACCCGACTTAGCATCCTGTCCTTGGCCACGGCCTAATCCAAATCAGTTTTGGGTATCGATCTAAATGGATACCAACTGTAAGGAATCATTTGAATGGTGAGTAATGTTCATCTTTCAGTCTACTTAAAAGTTGCACTTGGTATATATTTCCGTCTACTATATGAGCTGTTACACAATGTGCAAGTAATCAAAGGAAGCACCTGGCAGGGTAGTAAAAACTGATGCAAAGGTTAGATAAGTAGGAAGGATGAAAGTGACCTATTTATTGACGACTCCTTCCATCACTTTGCTGATGATTGGGAGCAGGCTGATAGGGTGGGAATAGTGGCCAGCTTTGGATTTGTGGATATGAAGACACCTTCCTGGTCAGCAGTTTGGTGCAGATTTAGCTGCCGGTATAAGAATTTACCAAGATTGAGATTTCACAAATACAAAGAATGAGACAGATCCATTTAATAATATAAATTCATTATCGCCCAGGAATCGGCACTAAAGTTTGAGATTTAGCGCCAAGCGCTAGTGAATCTCGCCGCACACAAAATTCAATGTCATCGCTCAAAGAAAGGATGGCAGCACTAAATCGAGCGCTAACGGCCTAGCTCAGTGGCGTTAGGCTCAAAGCGCTAAGCAATTTCAGGTGCAGTCTAACCGCTAGTCATCATTGCCACAGGCTCGTTCCAGTTCTTAAAGGGGAGGTTCAATCATGCTGCAGAACCTCATTCTCAGCATTGCTGGTTCTGCAGCTGTCTCAGCAAGAATCAGAAGGTCAAGGAGAAGGAACGGGACCACTGAATGAGGCATCATTATGGCAGATCAACGGCCCAGGGAGAGAGCTCACAGAATCTGCGACCAGGCGTTGGAGGCCTTGGTCCTCGCAGTGGAGAGACGGAGGGCGGTGCTGTACCCAGCAAGTGGAAGGAGGCCCTCGCCGCAAGTCTTCCGCGCCATGTGGAGGGAGGTAGCCCAGCGGGTCTCGGGCAGCACTGTGGTCCCCAGGACCCACACACAGTGCAGGAAGAAATTTAACAACCTCACTCGGGTGGTCAGGGTGAGTCAATGCTTCAACAAATGATACATACCACCATCTGAACCTCAGTCTGCACACACTGCCCAAAGCACCACACCCCCAGCACTCACCCACCAACAATCTCCACCTACCAACACTCACACCCACATCTCACACCTTGCACACAATGACAGCTATTCAACTATGGCAGGCATATCACCCAGACACGTTGCTCCACACTCACTCACACACTTTCCTTTATCATGTAGGCCAAGGCTGGCTCACAGCAGGAGGGAGCAGGAGCGCACAGGCGGGGGACAACCTGACACCCAACCACTGTCTGAACTGGAGGAAAGAGTGCTGCAAATCGTTGGGTGCCAGGTGGTGGGCGCCGTGGCCACCGGCGACATTGACCCCCTTGGGGACAACAACGGTATGTTCATCCCTACTCCTTCTTCTCACATCCCACTTCCCCCTCACCCCACAAGCCTTTTCGCACTTTCCAGCTAATCATGCTGTACGCATGACTTTCTCCCTTCCTGCCCCCCTCCCCTCACCTTAACCCGTCTCTTGTGCCTTTATGCTTTCACATTCTGAGCAAGCACCTGAGCAGCCTGTCCCTGAGGGTACCATAGAGAGTGAGGCGGAAGAAGAGGAGGACGAAGAACACACCGCGTCACTGCACGTCTCACCCGCAGGCACCAGCTCAGATACTGGCACTACGCATTCTTTAGAGGCTAGTATAGTAGCGGGGTCTGCACAGGGTGATGCACCGGGGACGAGTGGGCTACAGCAAGGCCAGGGGGAAAGGGTAGCTCGGGGGCCAGCTCCCCGGAGGGCGAGTTCGTGTGCAAGTTCTGCTGCACAGGACTCAAATGAGGAACTCAATGGGGAGGCCTTTAGAAGAAGGGTAATGGGTATGTTCACGGAGATGATAGGTGCAATGGCAAGGGTGCTTTAGAGCCTCTCAGCAATGGTAAGGAGCATGGAGGAGTCCACCTCCAACATTGCACAAGGCTCTGCGCACACCATGGAGCCCATCATTTCCAGTCTACAAAGGATGATAGACTCCCAGAGAGAGACCGTGATGACCCATACCTCATGTCACGTGTGATGGGCGATGTTGCAGCTTCCATTGCAGCACAGGCAGAAGCCACGCAATGTCTTAGTGCTGTAATGCAGTCTATGCTTGGTGCCATCGATTCTCGGACTGCTCTCATGCAGTCTCAGCTTGATGCCACACAAGCTCTGACTGCTGCCATCATGGCTGGGTCGACCACCGTCCACCGGGGCTTTCACGGTGTCACAGCAGGCCAGCAATCTGTGCTCCAGCAGATTGGTAGTGATGCTGAGGTGCAGCCCCGGGGGAGTGGCATTGGGTCAGTGGAACAGGAGGCTGCTGTCCTCTCTCAGGATGACAGCATTCCTGCTCCCACCACTGCCACTCCACCATTGCCCTTGTCGCTGCCTGTCATCCAGCCAGCCCATGCTGAGGTGGTGCCATCTATAGCCCGGCCTTCCAGGCCCAGAGCTGGTCAAGGGCGCCCTGCAAGGTCATCTGAAGTCTCCCGCACGGACACTCAGCAGCCTTCCACCCGCCATGCTGTAGCCACTGGGCCAACATTTCGTAGGAGCACTAGAGTAGGCAAAGGCACAGTAACGAGGGGCACAAAGAGATTGCACAAGGGTGAATAGTTAATATTGTTGTAGTAAATATGTGTTCACTGATTATTGATAAATTTATTAATTGGATTTGGATGATTTTGTGGTGTCTCTCATTTCAGCTTTGCATTGTGATATGGCCTGCGACAGGGATGGAATGATACGGGTGTGGTGAGCAACAGGGATCTGGGGTTTAATTTATTGGAACCGCAGTCTGATGAGTGGCTGCCTCCTCCCTTGCTCCTGTTCCTCCTCCTCCTTCTCCTCATCCTCCTTGTCCTCCTCCTCCTCCTCGTCCTCATCCTCCTCGTCCTCGTCCTCCTCCTCATCCTCCTCTCCCTCTTCCTCCTCCTCCTCCTCGTCCTCCTCGTCCTCCTCTCCCTCCTCTCCCTCCTCCCACTCTCCCTCGTCCTCCCCCTCCCCCTCCCCCTCTTTCTCGTCCTCCTCCTCCTCCCCCTCTTTTTTGTCCTCCTCCGCCTCCTCTCCCTCTTCCTCCTCCTCCTCCTCCTCCTCCTCTCCCTCTTCCTCCTCCTCATCCTCCTCCTCGTCCTCCTCCTCCTCCTCCTCTCCCTCGTCCTCCTCTCCCTCATCCTCCTCCTCCCCCTCTTTCTCGTCCTACTCCTTGTCCTCTCCCTCTTCCTCCTCCTCCTCTCCCTCTTCCTCCTCCTCATCCTCCTCCTCCTCGTCCTCCTCCTCCTCGTCCTCCTCCTCCTCATCCTCCTCTCCCTCATCCTCCTCTCCCTCATCCTCATCCTCCTCCTCCCCCTCTTTCTCGTCCTACTCCTCGTCCTCTCCCTCTTCCTACTCCTCCTCCTCTCCCTCCTCCTCCTCTCCCTCTTCCTCCTCCTCCTCCTCCTCCTCTCCTCCCTCTTCCTCCTCCTGCTCCTCTCACTCTTCCTCTCCCTCTTCCTCCTCCTGAGGTGGTCCCACAATCCCTGGTGGTAAGGGCTGGGCCCTCATGATGGCCAAGTTGTGGAGCATGCAGCAGACCACGACGAAATGGGACACCCGCACCGGCGAGTACTGGAGGGCTCCTCCCGAGCGGTCAAGGCAGCGGAACCGTTGCTTGAGCACCCCGCTGGTCTGCTCGATGATGTTCCTGGTGGCAGCATGGCTCTCATTATATGAGTGCTGGGCAGGAGTGCTGGGGTTGCGGAGGGAAGTCATGAGCCAGGTAGAGAGCAGATACCCCTTGTCTCTGACTAGCCAGCCGTAAGCTTGATGTGGTGGCTGGAAGAGTGCTGGCAAACTGGTCTGGCGCAGGATGGAGGCATCGTGGTTGCTGCCAGGATAGCGGGCATTGACATTGAGAATTCGCTGTCTGTGGTCGCACACCAACTGCACCTTAAGTGACTGGTAGCGTTTGCGGTTACGGAAGATCTCAGGATTGTTATGCGGTGCCCGCTAAGCCACATGGGTGCAGTCAATGGCGCCCTGCACCATGGGGAAGTCCTTTATCCTGGCAAAGCCACATGCACATTCGTCCTGCTTCTCTCTATTGATGAGGAAGGAAATGTAGTCCCTTCTCCTACTGTAGAGAGCCTCTGTGATGTCCCAGATGCAGCGATGGATGGCGAACTGCGAGATGTTCACTATATCTCCTGTTACAGACTGGAAGGATCCGCTGGTGAAGAAATTGAGGGCGACGGTGACCTTGACTGCCACTGAGAGAGCCGTGGTCGCCCTGATCTGAGGCTGGAGGTCTGGTTGCTGGAGGTGGCAGAGTTCGGTGACCACCTCCTTGGTGAAGCGGAGCCTTCTAATGCACTGCTCCTCACTTAATTGGAGGTAGGAGAAGTGCTCTCGGAATACCCTTGGAGGGTTGAGAGCCCTGATGGCCCTCCTCCTCCCTCTAGCCACATCTTGCAATTTTCTCGCTGCCTGCGCTCCCTCTGCCATAGATCCTGGAGGGCGAGGTCGACTGCCAGTACAGCCCCCATTAATGTAATGATGTGTAGTGCTTTGAAATTTTGTCAGAATAAATGTAACAAATTTTTAGTAGCCACAACACTCCTGTTACTAAAGAACCTTTAAATGACTGAATTAAACTCTTGCACAATCGCAAAATAACAAGGAAGCAGTGAAACAGCACTAACCTGACAGCTGCGACTGATCCCTTTAAATAGCGCCCCTGGAACTGCCATTTGCCTGTTTCACGCCTCCTCTTCCTGTAGTTGTCGGGGCAAGGCACTAAGTCAGGGGGCGATAATCAAATTTGCAAATCGGGTGCTCACTTACTGACGTCACGATCTGCCTGGCGCTAAAGTCCCAGCTGCTAACCGTTAGTGGTGGCACTTAGGGGCAACTGGATTTGGCGTGCGGCGCTGGATTCGCTTCACCCCAGCGCTACTTCATTAGCGCTCCATTAGCGCCCCCACCAGGTGCAAACGGGAGGCGCTAACCAACCAAATTTCTCCCCCGAAGACTTTTAATTGTTTTTTAAATAGTGCATTGCACAGAAAAAAAATTACATTCTACTAGCCTCCAAAATGAGGCTTATTGTAATTCATGGAATAATGTGTATTATGAATCTTTGGAGTAACATATATTGCCGGTCTATAGAATAATGGACCGTATTTTCCGATCGGAGGCTTCCCGCATGCGGAAGCCTCCGATCTGGAAAAAATCTACGCACTTACCTGAGGGCTCCAGAGATGCGTATAGTTCCGATGCTGGGCCTCTCCAACTCCAAGTGTGCAGGGCCTACGTATCCCAGGGGCGCAGGCGGTTCGCAAGGGTCCCTGGGATCACGTGGGCCATGGGGATCCAATCAAAGGGAATCTCCCTTCATACACTTGGCAGATAGACCTGTCAAATATATGATTGGAGATCACCCCAAAAACACTTCAAAACATTAAATAATTTTTTTTTTAAATCACATTTTTTAAATTAGTTGAAATTACAATAAATTAAATATTTTAAACAAAAATTACATTTTGTGAAAAAAAATTTTTTATTTTTTACAGGGCTAAAAATAAACTTACCTTTTTTAAAAGTATTTTTAAATGATAAATGACTGAAATTTTTTTTTAAAACTTTTTTTCAACTCTTATCCTGGTAAAAGCAGGCCTTATGACTGCTTTTACCAGGCGTAAGAATTCTAAAGGTTTTCTGCGGGCGGAGGGGCTCCAGAAAGCGGAACTATCTGCCCGCAGAGACCCTTCTCTAGGGCAGGCGTCCGATCTGTCAAGAGCATTCTTGACAGATCAGAAATGCCGGTTTTCAGCGCATGCACTGTGCATGCCTGAAACCGGCATTTTCGATGTCCCTATGGGTGGGTACACAGCGCGTACACACCCGTAGGGATCGGAATATCTGGGCCAATGTGTATTGCCATTCTATAGAGTAGCATGTACTGCCTGTCAATGGAATCGTGTGTCATGCCAGTCTATGCAGTAGCGTGTATTGTCAGTCTGAGGAGTAATGTATATTGTCTCTGTATTGAATCATAGAAATTTACGGCACAGAAGGAGGCCATTCAGCCCATCGTGTCTGTGCCGGCCGAAAAAGAGTTATCCAGCCTAATCCCACTTTCCAGCTCTTGGTCCGTAGCCCTGTAGATTACGGCACTTCAAGTGCATATGCAAGTACTTTTTAAATGCGACGAGGGTCTCTGCCTCTGCAACTCTTTCAGGCAGTGAGTTACAGACCCCCGCCACCCTCTGGGTGAAAAAAGTTCTCCTCAACTCCGCTCTAATCCTTCTACCAATTACTTTAAACCTATGCCCCCTGGTTATTGATCTCTCTGCTAAGGGAAATAGGTCCTTCCTATCCACACTATCTCGGCCCCTCATAATTTTATACACCTCAATCAAGTCTCCCTTCAGCCTCCTCTGTTCCAAAGAAAACAACCCCACCCTATCAAATCTTTCCTCATAGCTAAAATTCTCCAGTCCTGACAACATCCTTGTAAATCTCCTCTGTATCCTCTCTAGTACAATCACATCTTTCCTGTAATGTGGTGACCAGAACGGTACACAGTATTCTAGCTGTGGCCTAACTAGTGTTTTGTACAGTTCAAGCATAACCTCCCTGCTCTTATATTCCATGCCTCAGCTAATAAAGGGAAGTCCCTTATGCCTTCTGAACCACCTTATCTACCTGTCCTTCAGGGATCTGTGGACATGCATTCCTCTACATATTGCCAGTCTGTCAAATAGCGCGTGTTATCAATCTATGGAATACTGTATATTGGCCGTCTGTGGTGTAGTGTGTGTCAATGAATGACATGTATTGCCAGTCTATAGAGTAACGTGTATTGCCATTCAATGGAATAGGAGATGTTGCCAGTCTATGAGTAGTATTTATTGCCACTTTGTGAAATAGTGTTCATTGCCAGTCTCTGTAGTGTGTAATGCCAGTCTATGAAGTATGATCTTGTTTTTCTGCAAGCAGCGAGTTGGGACTTAATTGATGGTAGTTAGTTAGAGACAGGTCCATACAGTACAACTGTGTGGGTTGACCCAGTTTACATCATTGAGATTGGCGTGAGTCATTACTGTTTTATTGTCTATTATAAGTACATGTCTGAAACTTGTGAATTTGTATCTCATTGTGTGTTATAAGTGCACTGGAAATTGGAAAAAATAAACAGCAAGAAAAGCAATCAATTAACATTTCATTTGAAGGTTTGGACTTGACATTCATTCTTTGAAGATGAATGATTGGAACAGGAGCTTTTGGGCAGACGGGGTTCCTGGAAATTCCACAGCAAGGGATGTTTATGGTATAGTAGATACTACAGTAATAATAATCCAAATATTCGCAATGGAATTACTGCAACAGCACATTCATATCACCATAAAGAATGACATCACTGAGTTTACAATCGCATCATTATCCCCTGCTCTGTTTATAACTATGTTAAAATGATTGAGCAGGAAAACACTGCCCTTTATGCTCATGGATATGATGCATAGCAGCATTGCTAAAAGAATACAGGGTACCCGAGAGTGATTACAAGGCAGAAATCAAAAAGATGTTTATGCAGGTGTGCGCAAGATTCCCTGCACACAAATCATGAGCACAGCAAACCACTACCATTCTGGAGACCCTGGCTGGTGAGTACTGAAGGGCACCTCCAGATATGTCCAGGCACCTAAAGCGCATCTTCAGCAGGCCGATGGCTTGTTCGATCATACATATGGTGGTGATATGGCATTCATTGTAGGTCTCTTGGGCTTCAGTGTTGGGGTTTCTGATGGGTGTCATGAGCCAAGTTTGCAGTGGGTATCCCTTGTCACCTAGCGGCCCCCCCTTAAGTCTGCTTCCAAGTCTGAAGAGATCAGGGAGCTTGGAATTCTGCAGGATGAAACCTGGCCGCTGCCCAGGAATCTTGAGCACACCTGCATAAACATTATTTTGTGGTTGCACGCCAGCTGCACATTGTTGGAGTGGAAGCAATTATGGTTGACAAATACTCCTGGTTGTTCTGTGGGTGCCTGGATTGCCACGTGTGCACAGTCAATGGCACCCTGCACCTGTGGGAAGCCAGCCAGAGCTGAGTGCCCGCTCATACTGACTGGCATCATCGCAGGCAAAGTTAACATAATTGCTGGCCCTGGCAAACAAGTCATCAGCGACCTGTCTAATGCATTTGTGGGCAGTCGACTGGGAGATCCTGCATATGTCTGCGGCAGAGCCCTGGAAGGATCCGGAGGCAAAAAAGTTGAGGGCGGTGTTGATTTTGACAGCCACTGGTAACGCGTGGCCACCCGGTCCAGCAGGCAGCAGATCTTCTTCTAGGAGGTTGCAGATGTCTGCCACCACCTGACATGACATCCTGAGCCTCCTGAGACACTGGTGTTCAGATATGTCAAGGAAACTCAGCCTCTGCCTGTAGACCCTGTTCCATGGGTAGTACCTCCTGCGAGCTGCAGCTCTCTGCTGGTCACCTCTCTGCTGGTCACCTCTCTGTTGTGCAGCTACAGCTCTGTGACCAGCAGGCTGCGGGCGCTATTGCTGGTCACCTTGGTCCTCATCTGAGGTCCAATCTAAGGCAGTATATGCGGCACCCATCCTGATTTGATGGAGCAAACCTCCAAAATGTAGAAAGTAACTGCTAAATTGTACAACGTAACCTCTCAGAAAAAGTACTGTGAAAAAACCCTTTCCTCCTAGCAGGTAAGAAAGCAACTGTGAGTACTGTGTATTTATTGGCATATTTCCCTGAGATTGATTCAGCCCGCTCAATCGCCACTGTGTACTCGCCTTGCTTTCACTGGCAAGCCTGGGAAATCCATGGACCTGATGTTAAACTCAAAAGTGTGCTGAAATATCGTTCTAATTGAATGATTAACATATCGTAATTGCCAACCTGCCAACCTGCCTCTCTCTCTCTCTCTCTCTCTCTCTCTTGGGGATTGCGCGCACTCAGCCTAACGCGCTCGAGTGAAATGCGGAAGTCGGTGGGTTGGAGCCGGCTTCCCGACACACTGTCAATTTTGCCAATTTTAACCCCCCACCCGCACCCAAACCTACTCGGTCTTGCAGATTAAAATTCAGCCCTGTGTGTCAGTGGACTGTTTTACAAATGGGTCATAATGGTCAAGGCTCATTTTGCCCTTACTTCTTTTCAACGCAACAACCACAAGAACGATCAGTCCTCAGCAAAGGCCACAGCTTTATCCCCTTACCCACCCCCAACATCAATTAATTTCGAGCCTGACATGCTGCTGAGCTCTTCTTCAATCGTCTTCGCCTCCGTGCCCACTTCTTTGGCCAGGAATCTTCCCCCCTCCCCCATCACCCCCGCACAGTGAACCCTTTCTCAATTTCACAGAAGCAACTTTATATATTGGCTTCAGATTAGAAAATGTCACGGAGAAGGATTCAAAAGCCAAGCAGCAGGTGGAGAGTTAGGAGAGGCGACCGAAAGTTTGGTCAGCTAGGTCCTAAGGGGGCTTTTAAAGGTAGAAAGAGGGGACAGGGTTTGTGGGGGATGGGAGAGTTCCAGAAAGTCAAGACTCTTTGCTGGTGGTACGGTTCCAGTAAGTCTGGGTTATCCTCCAGCACCTCAGCCAAGTGGCCAATGTTCATATTGGGAACCTTGACACCGAGAGACCAATTTTGGTGTTTGTTCTGGAATGGATTTCAAAATTGGACAGGAATCAGTTCTGGCTGATTTCTGGCCATTGTGCACCCTGGTGGGCTTTTCACCCGGGTTGGGTCTGGGGTGGGTGGTGAAAGCTCCCGTCTGAAGCTGGTGGGAGCTTTATTTGTGTATTCAAAAAGGGGGCAGGGACATCTTGCACACGATTTCCTGGCCTGTGGAGAGCAGAGTCCAACCCACACCCAAGTAACCTGGCTTCTAGGGTTGCTGGGGCAGACCGCTGAAGTGGGAGTTTATTTAAAGGGTACATGTGGTGAGGCAAGTGTGTTTAGGCCATTGTTATTTTTTTTTCTGATGGCACTGAAGTTTCATGAACCTTTATACAAGTTGTTCTTAATTATTATGAATTGGTCCCCAACACCATTACTATTACCAATGGGTTTCCCAATGGGAAAGCCACAAAGCTGATTTGTTCAGAAGAAGAGAAGGACCTACAGATGGATGCCCAAGAGGTGCCCCGTAATCTCCTGCCAACATCAACATATATGGATCTGCAGGTAGAGGTAAAATTACTATGCTCTGGCAGACATAATACAGGTGGAGGATCCTCTCCCCAAAGAATGCTTCGTCAGCAGGCCCCAGTGGCATTTGTGAATGTCTGACTAACCATTATGCTGGATGTTTCTTCAGAATCACTTTAATCACAGCATGTCATGCTTTATGTAATCCTGCATGAATGGAAGTATGCCAGGGTGAACAAGAGCTAGTATTGCTTGATTGGCCACATCTACCAAGATGCCATCAAATTAGACAATTTAGATTTTGAAGGCCTCTTTCATTGAGGGAAATGGCGCACCATAGGCATGGTACATCATTTTGCTCATGCACAGTGATGCACCAACCTGTTGCAAAATCCCAGTGGTTGAGAATGACTGAAAATAGAGAACTGTGTGGCCTTTTCAGTTTGCAACTTGGGGACCAACCTCATCTCAGACTGATGGAACTGAAGCATTTTCCTGTTTGTTTAATACAGTTTGGACCTTAAAAGAGTTCAACTGTATTGCTCTACTAATTGCTCACTGAGTTTTTCCAGTGATTAGCTAAGTCAGACAGACTGGAAAGCTCTCAGGTTCAATCCCTGCTCTGTGTTGCGTTAGCTGATCTCAGTTTAGTTTGCAGTAACGGGAGATATAATTGGTTTGCATGGCACTGGATTAGTGAATGGAAAATCACCCATGGTTCTTGCTCTTGTTCACAATCCAGGAAATACTGCTGAAAGAACATGTGTGTGAACATGGGGCTTGGTTATGATTCTCCCCCTGTTAGCCTGCCAACACTCACCGCCAAAGCTCACACATGAATAATGGCCCAGCAAGGGCAATGCTTTCAGGAAAGGAGGGGGGAACTGCATCACCATGAATGCCAATATAAAATATCTAGTACAAGATGGACAACTCTTACAACTCAAAAGTAAAAATGAGAGGTGATTTGGTGGTACAACATGTTTGATCATTAATGAGGAATACCATCATAGGATCTCTATCCAATCTGGGTCATGTCTTTGGGGAAGCTGTCCAGATACTTCCTCCTCGGGAAAGAGAAACATTTAAAGGGAAGTAACCTGAGGAAGTCCTTGTACATCTCCTAGAAGTTAGTCATAGGACAGCATTGACAGAAGCCGAGAGGAAAGCCATCATCTCAGCTCTCTTGGCTAGATAATGGCATGGGGAAGACCCAAAGAAAGCAAGGAGAGACATTACAAACTAACATAGGAAAAATGGGTGGTAGAGGGATTTAACTCACTATTATTTCACATCTAAGCCCTGGTTCAATCCAACCCAAATAAATTATACAAAAGGCTAATTTCCCTAACAGCTATAAGAGAGCTACATACATTGAGTTTGGACAACATGAACCACCTTCTTAGTGAACAGAGGCCCACAACAAAACTAACGGTATTCAATTAGTCATTTACTCACTGAAACCATAAGAATAGCTTGTGTGGGAAATAAAAGTCAGATTGATACATAGGGATACGGCTTTGATATTATAGTTCAATTACATTATTGAGGCAAAATAAGGAGAGATTTAGTCTGCAGCTGTTCTATGCTACACCTGACCTGATAGTGCTTGCTCCTGACACTGGCTGTCAAAGGAGACATCACTGCAGGGCAATGTCCTAGACCCAACCATCTTCAGCTGCTTCATCAATGACCTTCCCTCCAACATAAGGTCAGAAATGGGGATGTTCACTGATGATTGCGCAGTGTTCAGTTCCATTCACAATTCCTCAGATAATGAAGCAGTCTGTGCCTGCATGCAGGAAGACCCGGACAACATTCAGGCTTGGGTTGATAAGTGGCAAGTAACATTCATGCCACACAAGTGCCAGGCAAGGACTATCTCCAACAAGAGAGAGTCTAACCATCTCCCCTTGACATTCAACAGCATTACCATAATCAAATCCCCTACCATCAATGTTCTGGGGGTTACCAGTGACCAGAAATTTAACTGGACCAGCCACATAAATCATGTGGCTACAAGAGCAGGTCAGAGGCTGGGTATTCTGCAGTGAGTGTCCCACCTCCTGACTCCCCAAAGCCTTTCCACCATCTACAAGGCACAAGTAAGGAGTGTGATGGAATACTCTCCACTTGCCTGGATGAGTGCAGCTCCAACAACACTCAAGAAGCTCGACACCATCCAGAACAAAGCAGCCCGCTTGATTGGCACGCCATCCACCACCTTAAACATTCACTCCCTCCACCACCGGCGTACCGTGGCTGTAGTGTGTACCATCTACAAGATGCATACCATCCTGACTTGAAAATATATTGCTGTTCCTTCATCGTCGCTGGGCGAAAATGTTGGAACTCGCTACCCAATAGGACTGTGGGAGTACCTTCACCACACAGACTGCAGCAGTTCAAGAAGGCGACTTACCACCAACTTCTCAAGGGAAATTAGGGATGGGCAATAAATGCTGGCCTTGGCAACGACACCCACATCCTATGAATGAATAAAAAAAAGGTGTAAAGAATACTTTTCAGCTTCTTAAAGGCTCGGCATAGCACATGAGGAACCATGTAACATTGGAGACAATGTGGCACACTTAGTGAAAATGTGTAGTAGCGGGGCAATGAAAAATTCCTGTCAGGAATGCAAAGTGTTGCATGAAATCTGTAGCACTTGAACTATATGACTGCTAACTTGCCAAAATATGCAAAAACATGTAGAAGGCTGAAAAAAAATTCAGATACAGTTTTACCCTACCAAATAATAAGGGGGAGGGTGAAAGTAGGTAGGAAGCGCACTTCGGACTCTAATTCTGAATCTAAAGACCAATTTAAATAGGATGCAGGCAAATAGTTTAATTAGAATATAAAGTAATTTTCTCATTTCATTTGATAGATAATGTGTGGCCATAATCTGAATAAACCATATGTGCATTACAGGAACAGCTTAAAATGAGAAAATTAATAAATAACGTAACAGATAGAGACATAGTGGGGAGTTTTTACCCCACCCCCACCCACCCCTCGGACAGATGGGAGAGGGGCATAGCGGGGGGGGGGGGGGGCGGTTAAATTCTTAAAAAGGGAACCGCAACCCCAACCTGCCATGAACGCGCCTACTTCTGGTTTAACTGGGGCAGGTTGGGGGGCAGGCGAGTAACAAGCGCTCGAGAGGCGGTTCAGGAATTATAATATTTAAATGAGGCTGCATGCCTCAGATTTTAGCAGCCATGTGGATTTAACAGCTGTGTGCCGGGTTTCCCAGGGCTCAGGAAACCCGACAGCTGGAGGGAGACAAGAACTACCGGATCCAACAGGTAAGTGCTTTTCCAGCACTGCTTGTGGGTGGAAGGAGGAGGTGTTTCTCGCTCCAGTCCCCCAAACTTACCTGCCTGCGATCGACACTTCAGCCCCGAACCCCAGCGATCTCCACCCCCACCACGATCTCTTCTCCTCCCACCCCCACAACCACGATGTCTCTCTCTCCCTCCTCTCTGATTCCTGGCTGCAGCCTTCTACCACCGGCCTTCCCGCCTGACAGCCAGCCTGCCTCTTAATCTGGCCAACTGCCAGGTGGGAAACAGAGAAAAAGTATTCAAATGAGGTCCTGCCGTTAAATTCGGCAGCACTTCCGCCTTCCCGGTATCTCCAGGTTTCCCGGCCGCTAAAAGTCACCCCACTCCCTCCCCATAAATATCGGGGCCATAATGGTGCCTTTGTTTGTCTGGATTTGACAGCACATCATAAATTGAGTTTACGCAACATTCTGCTTGTGGTAGCTCAGCCGTAGCAGAAAATTCAAGGCATTTAAAAAACAAAATGTTGGCGAAGTGACATTTGTGTTCCTGAAATCAGTTGCCATTTTTGATGGTTCCTTTAACAACAAACAAACAAAATTGTAAGACCACGTGGTGCAGTGTGTTATTGCCCATTCACTGCAGGGACCCGAGTTCCAGCCTAACCCAAGGCTCTTCTATCTCTATAGATTACTATTGTTGGCAGATGCATGGCGCTCTCACTGTCAACAACCCTCCCAAAACATAAAGGGGGTGACCAAAAGGACTTTCAACATTCTTGCAATCTGTTGTCAGAATCTTCTGTTCCAGCCCGCTCAACATGCAGAGCCAGTTCTATGCCTCTATGCATCATGGCATAAGTATGCAGGCACGCAGAACTGGCTCTGTATTAATCCACTCATATTCCATTGGCTTTTTATGTTGACATAAAACAGAATTGTCAAAGTTCATTTTTACATATAGGATAAATTAACCCAACATATGTTAACTGAAAGTGGCTTATTTCTCTGCTGCGATATCATTCTTTATATAACTGAATGATATTTGCTGAGTGTATCATAACACAATGATTCCAGGCTCGCCCTAAATGGGCGGCAGCAGATGATAATGGAAGTCAGGGAGAGTGACGAACAGGAATTGTAGAGCTCTGGTCTAGTGCCGCTCTCTCTGGACATGTGCACACAAGGTAAAAGTGTCACCACTTGTGATCCTCTTTGACAGTCATCAAAGATCCTAAGTTATATGAGTTCAGACAATCTCAGGCCCATTCTAGGGGACATGAATATAATTCATAAATTGGCTTAAACTCAGATCTGGCAGTCTCACTCAGATACTTTGGGAGAGGGTGCAGGAGGTGCAAATATAATATATGCACAGCAGGAAACTATTTTCTGGGCTGGGGCTGGAACTGAGACATAACTGAGCAATACAAATATAACTCTGATCTGTTGGGATTATACCTAGCCAGAGAACACAGGATTCAGGGAGGGTAGGGTGAAAGATAACCCAATTCTCAGTTAATACACAGAAATAAATTAAATATTACATTTTATGAAAAGACCAAATAATTGTTTGATACTTCGGGGGGAAAATTCAGTTGGTTACGCCTCCCGTTAGCGCCTTAAGAGGGCGCTAATGGGGCGCAAAGCAACTAGTGCCCGGGCGCGGCGATGTTTGCGCTGCTCGAGAAATTAACTAGACATTTTGCGGCGGTGCTAAACACTACCGCCACGATCTCCTGCGCTGGCAGATCGTGACGTCAGTCGAGTGCGCAACGCCCCGGTAGCGCCCCGGAGCGGATATTGAGTGGCGCCCCCTGCCTTACCGCCTGCAACGACAGGTTGAGGGGAGCATTTTGCAGTCAGGAAGGGACTGGGGAAGCGCTATTTAAAGGCGACCGCTTCCTGCCTTTTTTTGTTGGTGACATTTTTGAACCACGCATTCTGAGAGAGAGAGAGAGAGACTTCTGGAGAGATTCAACGCTGTGTGAAGGAGTTTTGAGTACTGAGCAGCACTTTGCAAGTTCATTTTGATTTGCCCTTCCTTGTATCGATTTAGAAGAGACTGTGGGGGTTGCACTCTGAGCTCTTTCCCTGGTTCTCTCCATTGTTCTTTCCAGCAGATTTGATGTACAGGTCTCTCCAGGCCGAGATTCAAGGCTGCAATGAGCAGGATGTGAATGGAAAGCAAGATCAACCCTCCCCTTTAAGAACTGGCCGGCGCCATTGTGTCTGTGTTCCATTGCTGACTGACATCACATGAGCTTCGCCAGCGCTCTGAGTTAGCACCTCGCTCCTCGGCCTTTGCGCCTTAAGACAGGTGTGAAGCTCCTGATTTAGTGCTCCAATCACCTCCAGGGGCGATAAAAGTCAAGTTTGCAGTCGGAGGCGATAATTAGCGCCAGGCGCTAATCTTTGCGCCCGGCCGATAATTGCGCCCCAAACGGGGCGATACTGAATTTTTCCCCCTTCATCTTTATTACCCAACTCCCCACCAAATGGGTGTCACCATGTGAACATGAATGTGAACATGATTAGAGTATAATGAGTGGAAGAGAGGCATTTTGGGGGTATTTTACCACAGTTTGACAGCTCATTTTGAGCCAAATAGCTCCCTTTTATAAAGTTTTCAGAAGCTTGTGAAAAATTTCCACCAATTTTATAAATCATCACCCCCATTCCATAGGGCAGCTCCAGGCCAAAGGAGCAGATAGGTGGACATTCCATTCTCTGCCAATCCCACTTTGTAACTGCTCAATACGAGGTGCACAAAACTGGAAAGAGTTGACTCGCCTCACAATTCTCCCTGCTCCTGTTTGCTTGGCTGAGATTGGGAACCCACTGTGTGTGAAACTACAAGTGGAAGCCCATTTCCCACCGCCTTTCTTTTGTTCAGACACTTGTCTGATGTGCACGGAAAGCCATCGCCATGTTTAACAGTCTCCAAACCAAACTACTGAGAAATCCATACAGATAGAGTTTCTTTTTGCCTGGTATGGAGTGGACATTGTAGGGACACAATCAATTTACCCACATCCAGGGAGCTTAGATGCAAATTGGTGCCAGGTAAGGTTTAAGGGCTACCAAGTTTCTGCAGCGGTACGTCTGGAGTTTAACAACTAAAACCATACAGTTTGCCATTACAGAGCTCTGGCAGGCGTCTGACTGTTTGTCAACAGCCCCACCCATTAGAACTTTGACTTGCAGGGCTACCTGAAGCCAGATGGGAAGAATCTCAGCCTCCCAGTCAAAGGTCTACCTATCCAGGCCCCATTTATCAGTCAGGCTAGTCAATCCTCAACAGTGCCCTGGAGAACAAAGAGCTGTCTGGATTAAGTATTGCACTACCAAGTCTGCTACAAAGGGTTGACTCAGTTCTGATTTACCATCAGCAGGCATGTTATCTTGAAGACAGCCTGATCTTGAACAGACCCATATTTCCCAATGCCACATGAATAGAGCAATGTGGCACTTCTTGGCAGCTATCAATAATTATAATAAGTCATTAGTCATTAGATATTACAGGCTGCTCCAAGCTGCATTGTGACTTTTAACGGTTGGACTGCTAGGACTAAAATCTTAAGGGCTGGATTTTGATACTGGGGACGTGATAAGAACATAAGAACATAAGAAATAGGAGCAGGAGTAGGCCAATTGGCCCCTCGAGCCTACTCCGCCATTCAATAAGATCATGGCTGATCTGATCCTAACCGCCAATCTACTATCACAGAACCATCTCCTGAACCTAACAGAATTGGACACACGAAATAGGAGCAGGATCAGGCTACACTGCCCCTGGGCCCGCTACGCTACCCACAGGGCCATGACCGATCCGAACCTAAACTCATGTCCAAATTCCTGCCCTGCTCCCCGTAACCCTTAATTCCCTTTACTTCTAGGAAACTGTCTATTTCTGTTTTAAATTTATGTAATGATGTAGCTAGTGATGGAGGCGGGACTCCCACTTTTTGGGTTACAGTCCCGCCTCCATTGACTTGTGGCCAACCCACTGCATTTTCACTTGATTGACCTTGTTGAGCCCGCCCAGTGGGCTCAGCAGGCCAATTAAGGGCCACCCGGCAACAGGTGACATCACAGATTGACATTTCATCTGTCAAGAGCTTTTGACAGATGAAATATCAGCGTTTGACAGCTCTGTGAAGCTGTCAAACACTGACAATCTGTCTTCTAACTTGAGTCCTTCCTCTCAGGCTGAGTTAGAAATCATTCCAGCACAGAAAACAGAGGCTGCAGTTTTTGACAGCACCACGGCCATTGTGCTTTCTGTGCCGGTGAGATTTCTGACTCCCGAGACCTGAAGGGCTGACACCTGCAGGAGGAAGTTAAGGTAAGTAAAACTTTTTCCCACACTTTACACTTACCTTACACACTTACCTCTGCACACATGCACCCATCACTCACCTGCCCACCGGACATATCGACCCCTCCAACCCCTGCAGACCCACGGTCCGCCTCGCTAACTTGGCGTGGTTGGGACCTGTCAGGAAGCCCACATTTCAGCTTTTAAAATAGGGATTAGGCAAAAAACTGCCTGTTAACTACCTGTTAACAGGCAGTTAATTGTCACTAATCCTCTTCCCGCCTCGGGGAGGCGGGTCCCAGCACAGGTCGGGTACCCGCCTCCAGTGAAACTGGCATGGAGGCGGTTTGGGGGCGGGATGGGTTCGGGACCCCCGAATCTGCAACTTTAACCCCCCACACGCCTCCAAACCCGCCTCCACGGGTCAATGAAAATCCAGCCCTAAGAGTCCTTCACTACGCAATACCTTTGTGTAATTATTATTTTGCTGTCATAAAAGTATTAAAAATAATGTTTGGCATGATTGTGTCACTCAGAGTTTTTATAGGCACAAGAAATAAAATGGATTAAAAACTAACTTAAAGAAAGATGTGGACATTGGTTTACTTCCCAAAAAATAAAAAAAACAGAAGCAGGATTTTGTGACTTGGCTAATTTACAGGTAGCCCTGGATATCAATTCCTCTTAACTTCTGACTCTGATTTACTGATTGATAATTAATTGTGATTTGTCATTATGCATTTAGCCAAAAGAAATCTATCTTAGTAATCATTTTCTGCTGGTTAAATTTAGAACAGAGCATTATTCAGCTACTTATAGCGTATACCGACAGAGCACATTTTAGTTTTGTGCTTTTCCAGTTTTTAACAGAAGACTAGTGGTTTAGCTAGATCTAAATTCTGAATCAGGTTTGCAAGTTTATAAAAAACTGGGACTGTGTCCAGAAATGTTGATGCTAAACTTGTATCTTCTTGCATCTGTCAAATCTTGCATGTGAGTAAATGCATTTGTCAAACTTAGCAAATTTCCATGGTTGGCCTACTCTGAAGGTTGTCAGTTTGAAATGTTACCACAACTGCAGCTGTCCCAGCTTATGAGCTCAACACAAGGAATGATGTGTGTTATGATGTATTATGGAATGCTTTTCCCTACCCTCCGAGCCAATATGTGTGAGTAGTATATTACATCTGCTGGTACTGGCCCACTGTCTGAGAAATTTGTAACCCTAGGATAAAATAAATAAAAGTAACAAGAGAAATGCCCCGATGAGTCATGTTGGAACGTGGCCATTTGTGATACAGTACCTTGATTAAGTGCAAAGATTTTATTAACAGATTAAACCGTCCTCCTGGCACCCCTCCCCTCCAAAAAAAATCAAATCTGGAGGAATCATGGTTTTCAACTCTCTCATTAATTCTCCTTGAGAAAATAAGACAGATACTCCCAATCCCAATGTGTGTGTGTGTGTGAGAGAGTGTTTGAATATAGGTGTGTGTGAGTGTGAGTGGAGTGCTTATTATTATTTTCTCCCCTTTTTGCAATCTAAGCATGTTCACAGAGGTACTATTTGATGAATGGATGTTGAATGAATGACTTGCAGACAGTTTTGCCTTTACCATCTCAGCTAATATGTAGAAAAGGCATGTAGAATATGTAGACGAAATGAATACTTGCTATTTTGGAATGGTCCTGGAGGTTGCTATTCCGTGCTATTTATTGATGAACATCATGCAGCACAGTCTGGAGTTTATATATGTGGGAGTGCAAGTGACACGAAGGTTAAAGATGAGCATTCAGATTCAGTTGGGATTCAGAAGCCAGCAGCAGACACTTTATTTAACCAGAAGGCTTCCTTAGCTCCTACTTATATGGCAAGGAATAAAATCCCAGTCTATGCTGAGCCAGCTGATCTTAGTTGGGGCAGCAGTAGGGGCCTACAATTGGCTGCAGTGCCCCTGGGTTAAGGAAAGGAGAATTAATCCTAGTTCTCACTCCTGATTGCTGCTATACAGTGACTCGTACTGAAAGCGTGCGTGTGTGGATGTTGGGTGGGAACAGCACTGAGCTCTGCTAATGCGTCCTTCACAGTCTGATAGCCTCTTGTCAAGGCTCACTCATGAATAATGGCACTTAGGCAAGGTATTGACGTGCTCTGCAACCATGGAATTGTATCCGAGTGAGGGAGTCATTGTCTCCAGGAGAGGAGGAGAAGATATTGAAGAAGAAAATTAAAGCTAGAAACTGCAAGGACTGTGAGACATTAGTAAGACTGTGGAAATAAACGGGGCATTTTCTTTGTCAATAGGTTTCCGGCAGGAAACTGCTGGTTTCTGATAGCTGCCCACAGCAGTGCGAGGCAACAGCGATTTTAACCGCCAGGCCTCATTAACATGCCACTGATCCACTTTCTGTCCGGAAAGTGCGGAAGAAGCAGCTGCTGGTCTCCAAAAAATTGGGTGACCCTTGGCTGCCCGCCGGCACTCAGGGAAGAGGGTCCCCAGGGGTCTCACAGTAGGTTAGGTGGGGGTTGGGGGGGGGCGGGGGGATTGGAGTCCAGAGCGGGGGCTGCCTAATGTTTCCTTGTGGGATCCGGAAAAGCACCCCTGCTCCTCCCGGCCCCACAAAGAAGAGTAAAAAAGGTACCTTATCTTAACTGAAGAGGTCCTCTTCAGCTTTCCAATCCCCTTCACACTGGTCTTCACTTGATGGGAAAGCCTTGGCAGCTTCTTCGCTCAGGCCAAAGTTAAAATTGCAGTTGGGGCCTGATGATATCATCGGACCGTGGTTAGCATATGTGAATTAGGGACCCCACCGGTTTTCGGCGGGTGGTTTGGCTGCCGGTCCAGAAACATCTGTTAAAATTGGAAAATGGTGGGATCCGGGCGGTTTTCCGGTAGGTAAGTAATCCCAGGTAATTTGACTGCCCTCCTGCCCAGTTTCCAACCACTGGGTAGGCCAAAAATCCACCTCTTAAATTCACAGTAACACAGGTCTCTACCCACACCCACTTGCACAGTACACATACACATACACGCACACAAACACATCCAGTCATTACGGCAAGGGAATTCCATCAGGACTAATTGCCTAATGAATTCATATTGCTAAATAAAATTGATGATTAAAGACTGTCAAAACAGCTGCAATTTTACACTGTTTGTTACTGTCCACGCTCCAGTACCCTGTTTCCTTTGTAAGCACTTCCTCTAAATGCTACTGTGAACTGTTTAATGTAGTAGCAAAGGGAACAACATAACAGCCGGTCTAGCTCAATTTTCAGATAATATCACAGTTTCTATAAAGACCAATTTGTAGGCAATTTGTATCTGGCCTGCCACAGGTCTGGCCTATGCAGCAGAGTGTTGTTATTTATCTTGCAGTTGTTACTACTTATTAGCCTAGAAATTACAGTCTTTGCACTATCGCAAGGTTAACTGGCATTGCTTAAGGATTTTCAAAATTATTAAGTAGGCTTGTTCACCCCCCATTCTACTGTTTCCTGGAGCTGTGCTAAAATGTGTACTTCAACACCCATCTGGCAGCAGAATCAACAGAATCCAGAAAATCAACTGTGAACAACAGTGAGACATTTAAAGAGCTGAAACAGCCAAGGGCATTGGTTTAATAAGCAATATTGTTGAAGAATGGAGCATTGCAGACAAAGAAAAGCCAGGTTTAGTGACCAGGCTTGGAAGTCATAACTGGAAGGAGTTAGAAGTGAAGAGATAAACTCTCTGGGACTGGTGACAAACCCTAGACCTGCAGTAGGCATGGGAAGAGATTGCAGAAAGGGTGAATCCAATGTCCAAGATCTGCAGGAGCTGGCAAGAAAGCAGATGTCAGGCCTTAAGAAATATGTTCCGCTTGTCAAACACCTCCCCCACACATGCAAGTCTTCTCCACTAACAGTTTAATCCTTTAAAGCTGAAAGTTGATATGCAGTAAGACTAGGTTATTGAGACGCAGTCCTGCCACAATAGAACAAGGATAAGGAAACTCTATTTGTATGAGGACAAGTGGGATGTGTGATATAGTCACAATCAGAAAGTACTTCTGGCAACCTGTGTGCACAGTAATAATTCTTAAAGAGGCTTTACACAAGAAATATAGATCCTCAATTTGCAGCATGTGGCCATTTGTCCACCTCGTTGAAGGAAAGGCATTTTCCCTCTCTTCCAATCCCAGGTCCTCATGCACACCAGTGCACAGGGCTTCACCTGGTGAAATCCCTTCTAACTCACTAACTACTTTCTCCCAAGTGAATGTATTTGAGCTGGTGTTGGGCAGGTGAAATGCCATGATGGAGTTGGCGGGGATGGGGTAAGAGTTGTGGATCTTGATGAACCTGGCTGTTCATCTGAATGGCTGGCCTCTTTTTCCTAATCATCCCTTGGGATTTCATAAAACACAGAAGTTTGTTTATCTGTGTAAGCACATGATTCTTGAAGAAATAATGGGCGAGTGCAAGACCACTGTTATACTTTGACAGGCCACATAAAGCTGAAACAATCTGTGTTCCCCCTTGCCCTGCCTTTATCATCCTGACCTTGGCACCTCACCTCCTACTGCTGCATCTCCTACTGCCTCTCCTGTTTGTCTTCCTATGACCAAAGTTTCTTCCTCGTATGGACTTAAAGTTTTCAAGATTCATGTTCCTCCTCCAGCAGCAGTTCTTAGACACTGGTTACATGCTACCTTTTCCTTGTAATGACCTAGCATAGAGTTGAAGGACTGGGACTGGCAGGGACACATCTTATCACCCATATGTCTGCATGCATACCATTGTTATAGGATTTGCAGGTGTAGGACACCTCTCCTTGAAGACTAGCAAAACCCATTGTGGTAGGCAATATGAGTTTTCACAGTGGTTGGGAGTTAACAGGATGCATTATTGTTTCTAGAGGTTCACCAGTATATAGGTCAGGTTTCAAGGCATCCAGACAGTGAGACCAAGAAAGCATGAGAAGTAAGGCTGCGAATCATATAGCTATCATTCCTACAGGATGCACTTGGGGACAGTGCCTTCACTTACCTTGGCCAACTTTGTGAGGTCCTCAAACCTCTTCCTGCATTGTGTGGCAGATTTTGAGGTGGTGGAGGTTGCAACAATGCCTCCAAAGTCGGAACCACCCTCTTATTGGGCTTCCTACCCTCAACCTTCTCTTCTGAACCTTATTATTCCTAGAGGTATATCCAGCAATACGTCAGTAAATCTGGGCGACCTTCCTGCTGGTGACCAACCCCCACCCCAAGCTGCTGCTTCCTCGTTGCTACAGTGTTCTGCTGTTGCTCCCTGCCAAAAATGTGTACCCCTTTAATCAGCTGCTGTGCTTTAAACTCTGCAGTACAACTGAATTTCCCTCCATTTCAGCAATGGCAAGCTATATAGTATAGCCACTGCCTGACTGCCCTGCAGAACTAATGAGAGCCAGTTCAGGTAATTTGACTGGGTTAGCGGCAGGGTCATGTGGTGGAATGAAGTCCCGCCTTGCTACTAACCCAACAATGGGTGAAGAATCCGGCCCTAAATGTTTGAAAACCATGCTCCACACTTTCCTTTGTGTGATCAGCGCCCTCAAACATTTGTCATTCATAGTAGGCCTTTGGGTGGAGCCACAGGACAAAAATGGTAAGTGGCCTTTAACTTTTATTCTTTACATTGTTAATTTAAAATCTTTCATCAACTACTTGTTTGCATAGGGAAGCGCATCCTTTCTCCACCAGCGGAGAGTATATTTCATGCCTCATTTACAGTAGGAACCGTACCCAATTCTTGGTGTTCAGGTCAGTGGTGGGTCCATGGTTTAGTGGTGGTTAAGTGATTATATGCTCTGGTAGTTTTAGTGGTGTGTGGGATGGTGGTGGTGGACAGGTATGCTTCTGATCCATGTTGTTCTAGTGGGAATGAGGTGGGGAATGTATTCAGTTTCTTTGTGGCCTGAAGAGGCAGAAATTATTGAGGAGACATTTGCTGGAACTTTATAAATATCTCAAATTTTAGAGCTTCTAAAGTTGAAACCAAAGCTCAAATTCTCATTTTGAATTAGACCTGAATTGCAATGTCACCGACAAATCAAGCATGTATCATACATGTGGTTCTTAGGGTTGCAGGGACTGAAGAAAATTGAAATGTTTCGATATTTTTGTCCCTCTTAAACTGACATAAAGCTGGAAACTATTAAAAAAAAGCTGAGACAGCTTACAGGTCATTTAAACCTGAAATTGAGTTACTGCTTATATCTACTTTTACCTTTAACTTTTATCTAACAATCCAAATGGACATATGCCATAGTATACCTTAGTTTCCAAAATGCTTTTGATAAAGTTCCACATGAAAGGCTATTAATTAAACTCAAAGCTGTGAGCATTTAGCGGAGTTGAAATAGGTAAGGATGAAGCTGAAAGAGACTGAGAAGTTATAGTAGGCATGATCCTAAACATGTCCAACCAATGCAGAGCAGCAATCAGCAAAGCCAATCGGATGTTGAACTACACAGCCAAAACAAGAATATAAGTCAGAAGAAATAATGATCAAACTTAATAGTGCTCTCGTCAGACTTCACCTTGAAAACTGTGTCCAGTTCTGGTCATCAAGAGACAAGAGAGACATTGAAGTGCTGGAGGCAGTGCAGAAAAGAGCCACAAGGCTGATCCCCAATACTAGGGGTGCAAGTTAAGAGAAAAGAATTGAGAAACCTTGGCTTTACAGCCTGGAAAGGAAACATCAGAGAAGTGATCTTAAAGAGTTGTATAAGATTGTAAAGGGTATCGAAAAAGTTAACCCAGAACAAACTAGCCTCCAATGATGGTAGTGCCACCGGCGGTGGCCATTTATGTTTGCCATTGGCGGAGCATCGTTTCCAGCAATAGCACCTCATTTATACTTCAGGACTGCTTCTTGAGGCAAGTGCTGCAATATAAATGCAGCAAATGTTCATCTATCTGAATGCTTTTCTTTAGATTCCAACTCACGCAAGAAACAAAATAAATTAAGAATGATCTGAGAGGCCTACATCTAATGTTAATAGTCAAGTTTGTGGAATGGGTGTGTCGGCTTTGGAGGGGGGAAGTTAGGGCGGTGCTTGGGATGGAGACTCTCTGTCAGAACTCCACGGTGGTGGAGGAATCTGCACCCTTGGCCTGCTCTACTTCTCTTCAGATTGTTGGATTCTGCCCTGTTCTGTCAGCTTGTCCTGTTTCTATTTCAGACCTGACTTACCCGCAGCTGCCTTAGCACTTCGCACGTTCTTTGTCTATTTTATATCTTTAATTTCTCTTATTATGCCTCTTATGAAACATCATCTCTGCCCTCTATCATCTCCTGTTTTTCTCTTTAATTTCACCCATTTTTCTCTCTTGCGCGCGGGTTTCTCCCTCCCCCATCTGATCCCATTTAAATGCTTTTCATTTTTAATTGTTCCAGTTCTGATGAAGGGTTAGATCCAAAAAGTTAACTTACCTGCTCCCTCCACAAATGCTGACTGATCTGCTGAGCGTTTCTAGCATGTTTTATTTTTGTTTCAAATTTCCAGCATTTGCAGTTTTTTTGTATTTTAGTCCAAATTTTTAACTTCTGTCTCTGGCATCTGAATTACTCACCACGGTGAAAAATTTGCCTGGATCAGCGTTATTAATGACCGCCAAGTCCATGAAAACCTCAATTAGGCCAGCTCAAAAGAAAACAAGCCCAGTTTCCTTAATTTTTACTCAGAACTCAGTTTGCTGACATCAACATTTTAGTAGCTCGCCTGTTTCCTCCCAAGGTTCATAATTATGCTGCTTGTATGACCAGAACTTCGCACAGAATTCCAGATGGGATCTGACCAACAGGAAATATTTTTGTGGCTGGCGGGAATGAGTCCTGACCACACAGAAGGTGTGAGTGGAGCCCAAGATATCGAGTAGGGAAGCTTTTGTGGTATTCACGCTTGATTCGCGCCGCACACTATTTTCTGGTCAGCTGTTCAGGCCGGCTAATAGTGTTGCCACACAAAATGTGCGAGAGCTTACCTCAAAGATTAAAATGGTTTTAAATTAAGCACATCGTCCGTTTAGGATGACATCATATTGTGGTCTGTACACCCATCTGGAGTGGGTGTGAAGAAGCTCCATGTGCAATGGAGCACTTAAAAGGTCAGGTGTTATTCATTTTGTTTTCAGTTTTGTAATACCTTTTTAAGTGCTGGGGACTTTTCAACATTTATTATTTTCTGATTTTTAAAAATATTTTTCACAATTTATTTTTAGCCATTCTTTTTTGCATCAATAAATATGTGGGGAAAGTTTGTGTTGTAATAATACCACTGGACAGCCGGCTGAAGTGGAAGCATTGGCAAGAATTCAACAAAAAGAAAAGAGCTTAAAGACGAGAAGACATATGAAGGGGGTATTACAATACAAACATTCACATGGCTCGGGAAGCAACAAGGCTTCCAAGGAGAAGCCGCAGATTCCCATGGTTTTGAAAGGCAGAATTTTGTGGCTGAAGTGGTACACGGCGTAAGAAGGCATGCCAGGGAGATCAGCAGGTACCAGAGCTGGACTGGCCACACTCGCCCTCTGCCACCAACCATATCCGCAGGTCATGACACACTTCCTTTGCGATGGCCAAGGATAACTGACCCCGCAGACTCAGCATGAATCCAGTTGCAGAACTGTGCTATTTGCTGCAAGGGGATGTGTAGCTACCCTGCATTATAAGACGGCACTGCTAGTGGCAGCCGAGGCCCACCAGCACCCTCAACTTTTCTGCCTCCGACTCTTTTTCTGCGCCCTGTGCCCAAGTCCAAATCATCTACAAATACCAAGAATAAAAATGGACTCAGAATTGACCCGAATCCATTCTCAAATCCCATACTCTCTTAGCCCCATGCCTCAATATTTTGTGACAAGCTGCCTGTGAGACACTTATTGAACACCTTTTGAAAATCCATACACACTTCATTTACTGCACTTCCTTTATCGATCCAGTTGGTCACTTCTTCAAAAAGTTCTTACTAAATTTATCACATGTGACTTGCCATGTTGGCTGTTCTTGATTAACCCATACATTTCCAATGGCTCACTGATTTTTTTCTTGAATTATGGATTCTAAGGGGGAAAAATTTGGTTACTTTGCGCCTCCCGTTAGCACCCTAAGAGGGCGCTAACGGGGCGCAAAGCAACTAGCGCCCGGGCGCGGCGTCACCAACGCCTCCCGCGAAATTCAGCCAGGATGGTGTGTGACTTGGAGGGGAACTTGGAGGTGGTGGTGTTCCCATGCGTCTGCTGCCCTTGTCCTTCTAGGTGGAAGAGGTCGCGGGTTTGGGAGGTGCTGCCGAAGAAGCCTTGGCGAGTTGCTGCAGTGCATCTTGTAGATGGTACACACTGCAGCCACGGTATGCCAGTGGTGGAGGGAGTGAATGTTTAAGGTGGTAGAGGGGGTGCCAATCAAGCGGGCTGCTTTGTCCTGGATGGTGTCGAGCTTCTTGTGTGTTGTTGGAGCTGCACTCATCCAGGCAAGTGGAGAGTATTCCATCACACTCCTTACTTGTGCCTTGTAGATGGTAGAAAGGCTTTGGGGAGTCAGGAGGTGAGACACTCGCCGCAGAATACCTAGCCTCTGACCTGCTCTTGTTGCCACAGTATTTATGTGGCTGGTCCAGTTAAGTTTCTGGTCAATGGTTACCCCCAGGATGTTGATGGTGGGGGATTCAGTGATGGTAATGCCATTGAATGTCAAGGGGTGGTGTTGAGACTCTCGCTTGTTGGAGATAGTCATTGCCTGGCACTTCTGTGACGCGAATGTTACCTGCCACTTATCAGCCCAAGCCTGTATGTCGTCCAGGTTTGGTTGCATGTGGGCATGGACTGCTTCTGAGGAGTTTTGAATGGCACTGAACACTGTGCAGTCATCAGCGAGCATCCCCATTTCTGACCTTATGTTGCAGGGAAGGTCATTGATGAAGCAGCTGAAGATGGTTGTGCCTAGGACACTGCCAAACGGTAACTAGTGGGGTGCCACAGGGATTGGTGCTGGGGCCTCAACTATTTACAATCTACATTAATGACTTGGATGAAGGGACCGAGTGTAATGTAGCCAAGTTTGCGGGTGATACAAAGATGGGTGGGAAAGCAAGTTGTGCAGAGGACTCAAAGAATCTGCAAAGGGATATAGATAGGCTAAGTGAGTGGACAAACATTTGGCAGATGGAGTATAATGTGGGAAAGTGCGAGATTATCCACTTCGGCAGGAAAAATAAAAAAGGAAATTATTATTTAAATAGAGAGAGATTACAAAATGCTACAGTTCAGAGGGACCTGGGGGTCCTTGTGCATGAAACACAAAAAGTTAGCATGCAGGTACAGCAAGTAATCAAAAAGGCAAATGGAATGTTGGCCTTTATTGCAAGGGGGCTGGAGTATAAAAGCAGGGAAGTCTTGGTGAGACCACACCTTGAGTACTGCGCACAGTTTTTGGTCTCCTTATTTAAGGAAGGATATACTTGCATTGGAGGCAGTTCAGAGACGATTCACTAGGTTAATTCCAGAGATGAAGGGGTTGACTTATGAGGAAAGGTTGAGCAGGTTGGGCCTATACTCATTGGAATTTAGAAGAATGAGAGGGGATCTTATTGAAACATATAAGATTCTGAAGGGGCTTGACAGCGTAGATGCAGAGAGGATGTTTCCCCTTGTGGGGGAATCTAGAACTAGGGGGCATAATTTCAGAATAAGGGGGCACCCATTTAAAATGGAAATGAGATGGCATTTCTTCTCTCAGAGGGTCGTGAATCTTTGGAATTCTCTTCCCCAGAGAGCTGTGGGGGCTGGGTCATTGAATATATTTAGATAGACAGATTTTTGAAGTAAGGGAGTCAAGGGTTATGGGGAACGGGCAGGGAAGTGGAGTTGAGGCCAAGATCAGATCAGCCATGATCTTATTGAATGGCGGAGCAGGCTCGAGAGGCCAAATGACCTACTTCTGCTCCTACGTCTTATGTTCTTATGCCCTGAGGAACTCCTGCAGCGATGTCCCGGGGCTGTGATGATTGACCTTCAATCACCACAACCATCTTCCTTTGTGCTTGGTATGACTCCAGCCAGTGGAGAGATCCCCCCAATTCCCATTGACTTCAGTTTTACTAGGGCTCCTTCATGCCACACTTGGTCAAAAGCTGCCTTGATGTCAAGGGCAGTCACTCTCAGCTCACCTCTGGAATTCAGCTCCTTTGTCCATGTTTGGAGCAAGGCTGTAATGAGGTTGGCAGCCGAGTGTTCTTGGTGGAACCCAACCTGGGCATCAGTGAGCAGGTTACTGGTGAGTAAGTGCAGCTTGATAGCACTATTGATGACACCTTCCATCACTTTGCTGATGATTGAGAGTAGACTGATGGGGCGGTAATTGTTGCCTCTAGACTTGACTATTCCAACGCACTCCTGGCCTGGCCTCCCAAATTCTACCCTACGTAAACTTGAGGTCATCCAAAACTCGGCTGCCCGTGTCCTAACTCTCACCAAGTCCCGTTCACTCATCACTCCTGTGCTCGCTGACCTACATTGGTTCCCGGTTAAGCAACGCCTCGATTTCAAAATTCTCATCCTTGTTTTCAAATCTCTCCATGGTCTCACCTCTCCCTATCTCTGTAATCTCCTCCAGCCCCACAACCCACCCGAGATATCTGCGCTCCTCTAATTCTGCCCTCTTGAGCATCCCTGATTATAATCGCTCAACCATTGGTGGCCATGCCTTCTGTTGCCTAGGCCCTAAGCTCTGGAATTCCCTGACTAAACCTCTCCCCCTCTCTATCTCTCTTTCCTCCTTTAAGATGCTCCTTAAAACCTACCTCTTTGACCAAGCTTTTGGTCACCTGCCCTAATTTCTCCTTATGTGGCTTGGTGTCAAATTTTTTGTCTTTTAATACTCCTGTGAAGCGCCTTGGGACGTTTTACTATGTTAAAGGCGCTATATAAATACAAGTTGTTGCTGTTGTTGATGAGGCTGTGGGGATAAATAACATTTTAAAAAACAAACCTTAAATTAATGTAATGAAGGTTGGGGGTGAGGGGGCCGACCGCGAATTCAGGGCCAATATTCCTAAAATATTTTTACATTGGTGCCATTGAATTAATAATCAGCTAGACTAACTATCATGATTGAAGTATTTATGACAGTCTTATATAACATACATTTTAATGCAGTATAGACTGTGCTGTCTTAATATTGAAATAGATGAGAGAGTATAATAGAATCGTAGAATCATAGAATGATACAGCATAGAAGTAGGCCATTTGGCCCATTGTGCCTGTGCTGGCTCTTTGGCAGCATTATCCAATTAATCCCACTTCTCTGCTCTTTTTCCATAGCCCTGTAAAAAAATTTCCCTTCAAGAATTTATCCAATTGTCTTTTGAATGTTACTATGGAATCTGTTTCACCAACCTTTCAGGTAGTGCATTTCAGATCACAACAACTCGCTGTGTAAAAAAATGTTTTTCCTCATGTCGCCTCTGGTTCTTTTGCCAATCACCTTAAATCTGTGTCCTCTGGTTACCGACCCTTCTGCCACTGGAAACTGTTTCTCCTTATTTACTTTATCAAAACCATTCATGATTTGGAACACCTCTATCAAAACTCCTCCTAACCTTCTCTGCTCTAAGGAGAACAACCCCAGCTTTTCCAATCTCTCCACATAACTGAAGCCTCTCATCCCTGGTACAATTTAGTAAATCTCTTCTGCACCCTCTCCAAGGCCTTGACATCCTAAAGTGTGGTGCCCAGAATTGAACACAATATTCTATTGTATGATATCTTGGATCAGACAGAAACAAAGTTAAAATAAAGTGCTCCTGCAAAAATATATGTATTTGTGGGACTTTTCTGGTGTGAAGAATTTAACTTATAAAGCTTCTTGTGGAAAATCATAATTTTTAAAAAATATATGAAAAATGTACTTATTGTCTTGGGGGAGTTAAGCTGATTGGAACTCAGTTTTGAGAAGTACAAAACCGGACATGTGTGTGTGTGTGTGTGTGTGCGAGCCAAACAGTTCCTCCACATTCATTTATCTATACCCTAAGGCACCTGTACTCGAGAAAATACCTCAACCAGACTCCCATTAAAACAAGGGAGGAGAAGAAAGGGGGCTGGGGAGCGGGAGCGGGGGTGGAGGGGGGGGGGGGGGGTGGGGAGCTGGTGAAGAAGTCAACATTTCATAACTGAAAGTGAAGGGAAACATTACAGTAAAAAAAAACAGTCTGGTTTGTGAGAATTGCACTGGGTAAAGCTGCAGCTTGTGTGCACCGACATAGTAGTCTGAGTAAGTCTGCAGAGTTAATCGACCAAGTTCACATGCTGCATGTGGGTGGGTAAAATGCCTTCATGTCTGGCTCAGCGGCTTTCGTTCACATCACTGAATCAAGATGTGAGATATTATCTCGCTGCCGATTAATCACTTTTTTTTTTTGTTGCTCTGTTTTACTTGGATGGAAACCCAGCATCTTTTCAAAGCCAAGTCATTTATCAGGGTATGAAGCCCAAAGCTATTCCATTCAGAAAGCACATGTTTGGCTGCAAAGGGTGTGCTGGAATGCACTAATGGCTTTGTAGCTTCTAAAGAGGCGGAACTCAATCCCAGTATCCTTTGCCTTGGGCTTTATGGGACTTTCCAAAACTAAAAACGACCAGATGGCTCGGCATTAAAAATAACCAGAGAAAATTAAACTGAATGTCAACGCTTAACAAAAACATCTACAGTAAATTCCACAGTCGACTAAACACAATACTCCTTATAACTTCGGGTCAGTAAGCTAAACCCTGTGGTCAGTCACTAGAACCATCTGGAAAATGAATTAAGTTTTCACGTGGGTTTCTTACAGCACTCGTTCTCATATGTGAAACTTTAAAAAAAAACACAGGCACTGACTTGTTTATGAAAATGCATTTCCTGATAGTTCAGTTGAGGACTTGGATTAATTCTTTGAATTCTGTTTAAAATAGGAACAATTATATGACATCTCATGCTTTACAAAAAAGCAGCTGTTCTTCTTTTTTAATTTTGTGTGTGTGCAGTACGAGCTGGAGAGTGATAAAAATAACAATTACACTGGAAACAATTCAGTTTAAATGGGTTGCGTCTACTGGAGAAAAAAATCAGAATGGCACAATTTCATTTTTAGCATACAATAATGCCTTTTGATATCATGTTTTTTGACAAGCAAAATAAAATAACAACATTTAGAATGGTGTCCCTTCAACTCATAGATTCTCAAATAAATCAAATAGCTTTAACATTTTACCGTTTCAGGTCGATGACCTTTTTCCAGTTCTGACGAAAGGTCATCATCCTGAAACGTTAACTCTGTTTCTCTCTTCACAGATGCTGCCTGACCTGTTGAGTGTTTCCAGCATTTTCTGGTTTTATTTCAGATTCCCAGCATCCGCAGTACTTTGCTTTTGTATCATTGATATTTCACTGGTCATAAATAAAATGGAGCCAACTGTTGGTTGATATGGCTTTCATCAGAGCGGTTTGGGAGATTCTTTAATGGGTCCATAGGTAGAGGAACAATGCGATCAGTGACAAAACTACGTAATCCTGTCTGGCGGTTCAAGTGGTTAGTTCAACACTTTGGAAGTTTTACTGGCGCAGCGATACCCTCCCCTCTCCCCCCCCCCGACCCCCCCCCCCGCCCCCAGTGAAAATGTTCAGACGACAGTGGATATTTTATTTACTGAGGGGCTAACATGGTGGCCAGGGGCGGTGATAGGGTCCTGCAACCCGTGCGATTGAACAGTCAGGTGCCCCGAGCGGATCCAGTCGCCAAAGCGGACGGATGCCCGGGGCCCCTGCAAGGCAAACACCGCCCCGATGATTGCGTTTGAGTAGAGTCCTCAGAGTGAGTTGTCCCGGGAGCTGCAGTTCCATAGAATCTCCCAACTAAAGCAACAACACTTCTGTCCTTTTCTCCCGATTTTCTTTCTTATATTCTCCATTGGACCCTCCATTTCTGAAAGGTGGCAGCTTACACTGAGGGAAGGCCCAGGAGCGACAGCAGTCCTTCGTGTGTGTGCGCGCCTAGACAGCGAGTATCAAAAGTAAACGCAATTGTTGTTGTAGAGGCTTTGCAGCGAAAACCAATGCTGTCCACATCTAATGACTATATCCACTCAGTTCCAGCAGGCATCACCAGTCAGAAATAGGAACTGTGGCTGATTTCTGCCTTTCCCTAGCCCAAGTGGTTTACTGCTGCCAGTAGAATTTCCACACCACTGGAGAATGCCAGACTTCAGACTTGAGATTAAATGTCATTTTCCCTATTCATTTCAGGTGAATATCTCTCTACACAGATTACAATTTCTTGTTGATTTTGGTTTTATTAGAAGAAACTTTGGACGTTTACTCAACTGTTAGCTGACTAAAGAAAGCAAACAGTTCAAATAGAAAAAGACCTGGCTGGCATATTTGTGGCGTTTCAATTGTTCTGCCTTGTTCGACTTATCCCTGCAATTGAGAATATTCAAAGGAAGTGTCTCCATAAAAAAGAAAAACACACAGAAAGTTCATGCCTTGAAGTCACTCAAGCAGCTGGATCCTAGGCTAGTGTACAGTATTACAACATACCGCCAGGTGTTGGCTCTGCTGGGTCAACTGCCTCCACTTTGATCTTGGAACAATGTGTGACCCACCACCTCCTCAAGCTTCCCAAGCCAACAGCACAGTAGGTCATCAATAGCCCTGATGAGCTGGAAAGCTGCATTTGTTATGTCTGCACAAGATATTTTCATTCAGGATGGGGGTAGGAATGTGGATGGGCATAGGGATTGCTGTCTTGCTTAACACAAATTCTAAAATTGTATTGCACACGTGAAGATACGTTTCTCACTCACCTTCCCGGGGAAAGGATAGACAGAGCACTGAGGCTCAGTTACACAAAGTGGGGAGGTGACCCACACCACGTCCCTCTCTTTTTCTGTGGCAGTGAGGTTACCTCAAAAAAATTTTTTTAACTGTTGTAATGTAGGAAAGTTGTATGGTGGAAAGTCCTTTGCTTTCGCAGTTATGTTTGGTAGGAGAGATGAACATTCTTTGAGAATATAATTTTTAAGAATATATGCTAATGTTTTTCATTCTACATTTTACTACTAAACAAGTACCTCCTAGGTCCAGCTTACCTTCCAAAGACAGGGTTATGGTAGTGTAGTGTAGTGGTTATGTTACTGGACTAGTAATTCAGAGAATGTGAGTTTAAATCCCACCATGGCACTTTGAGAATTTGAATTCAGTTTTAGGAATCTGGAAAGAAAAAAACTGGTATTAGTAAAAGTGATCATGAAGCTGTCAGATTGTTGTAAATACCCAACTGGTTCACTAATGTCCTTTAGGGAAGGAAACCTGCTGTCCTTACCTGGTCTGGCCTATATGTGGCTCCAGTCCCACTCGAACTATTAACTACCTACTGAAGTGGTCCAGACAGTTCCATCAAACCGCTACATCATCTTCTCAGGGCAACTAAGGATGGGTAATAAATGTTGGCCTTGCCACATCCTGAGACTGAATAGTTAAAAAAAAATCCAAAAATCTAATATGTGGCTTGAATGAGCATTGTAAACAGACCCTCCTCAGCTTCGGAGTGAGGGTTTATCGAAGCCCATATAGGTTCTGTTAAAGAGAACTTAGAATGTTCTGTCTGATGGCTCATGGTACAGAATGCACTTCCAACCATTGCTCAATATTTTTTCTCATTTCAATATGTGGATCAATCTTGATGACAAACTGGTTTCTATGGGGCCTTGATAACAATGGTTTGATCTGTGACCTTTATCAGACACTTCAGGGTGGCTTTTAAGGATAATGTTTTTTAGGGACTTTCACCATTTGGGAAAACAGCAGCTCAGAAAAAAATGGACATCAGAATTAAAAATATATATTTTTCCCAATTTCTTTTTCTCTTTTTCTGCTCTCCGCTCCTGAAGACAGTGATCATGCTAAGGTCACAGTCCATGCTGCTGCCGGCACTTGGGTCGCTCAGCAAAGTGGAACTATTACGGTTGTCCTCAACACCAGGGAGGGAACAAATAACAGTGTTTCCTGCAACCCCTTCTGGAAGTACATGTTTGTGGAGTGAGATGACAATTGGGCTTAAATGTGATGCTTCATGTAGTTAAGTAGTCACTCACCATCAAAGCTCACATGTGAAGAGTGACCACTTGGGTGAAGTGCTGTAGGGAACCCAGCACCCATGAACTTAACCCAGCAAGCAATCAAGACCTTCAGAGGGGGAAGAGAGGGGAGGGCTGGGGAGACAATTGGTGAGAAAAATTTAAAAAGCACAGAATTTTGTTAATATAAGTTCTGCCAATGCCTATCCTGTTAAAGTGCTCTCTAACTGCTGTGTTTTGGGGCTTCTTCTCCTTGCTCCTGCCTCTTGTGTGTGCTACATTTCAACCCTCAGTCAGGGGGGCAGAACCATATGAACTTTGCATGGTTAAACTGGGCTTCCCAGTTTTAGTTAAATATAAATGTCACCCTTACTGGGCAATTATGAAATGATTTACATACAGTCAGATAGGATGGCTTTTTTTGAACTGTTATACAGCATCTGGGAAAAAGCTATAAGGGATTAAAAAAAATACACAATACTCAGAGGGAAATGAAACTTGAAACTGGCTAGACAAGCAGACATCATGTGCAGCTGAGTCAGACTGCGGGAACTGAACAAATAGCCCATGTGGATGTCTGGCAAGATATAATGTTCATGAATATACACCTCATCTGGTAGGGTGTGAGTCATTGGTCACATGGGGTGCCACTATAAGGAGAGTTTATGACCAGTTCCAGGAAAGGATCACATATGTGAATGAGCACACAGGTGAAAGCACTTTGCCAGTCATCTGTGTCTGCTTATAGTCGTCTTGTCCATACAGACTGCAGTGTTAAACACTCATCACTGTTTATCGCTATTTCCAGCAACATACACTGCATAAAGTTGCAGTTTTACAAGCAATATATAAATTTCTGATATCTGTGACTTTGCATTTCTTGTGTGACAGACTATTGCTGAAATCTAAGTGCCATTCTAAAGACCTCACTAAGTTAGAGAAGACACACGGCAGAAAAAGCCAGGGCAAGCAGGCTAGGATTTATTCCAACTCTAACAAAACAGCAATCTATTTTTATTTTAAAAAAATGAGAATCTGCATGATTCTTTTGGAAATCAAGTAAAGCTGTATGCTTTCAATGGAGAGGATTGAGAGGAGGTATGATCCATGCTTTTAAAATGCTGTAGATGTAATCAAGTTATTCAACTTCTGAGTACAGAATTAGATAGTTGGGGCCGATTTTCCTGCCCACACCTACCCTGGCACTAGGCTGGGGCAGTGCCTCTGAAATGTGCTGTGTTGGTCCAGGTTCAGGAGTGCCTCTATTCCCTGTCCTGGGACATTAATATGTTCCCAGGGTCACCCCCTCAGGTGCTATATAAATGCAAGTATTTCTTTGTGTCCAACTGTCAAACTAAAACTTTGCAATACCCTGGCACAAATCACAGCCATTGTAATCGGGACAGCAGGATCATGTGATTCCCAATCCGTGCCACACTGCTATGTGCAGGTTACAACCGCATTTCCTTTCCTCCATCCACTTCACTCCCCTTTCAGAAAATGGTAAAACACCACCACCCACCCCAGCAACTGCAAGACTAGCTAGTCAGATAAGATAGGATAGACCTTTCCCGCTGCCAACTTAGCAACTTGATCCCAAAGTATGTAACAATATTACACCAGTATATACAACTATACTGACAGACTTATATTAATGGATACTCCTGTGAATTCTCTGTAAGCTAATTGCTCAACTGCACCAAGATAGAAATTTTAGCACAAGAAGAAGTTATGTCGCTCTTTATGCATTTTGGCCCCTCTCAGAGGCTAGTTTTATGCAGTCCCGTTTTCCTGCTTTTTTTCCCCATATACTCTTACAATTTTTTTTATATAATTGCCCAACATCTTTTTGAATGGTGTAATTGAATTAGTATTGATCATCACTGGTGGCAAAGCATTCTACATTCAGTTAACTCTTTGTGTGAAAAGGTTTCTTTTAACCTCCCTCATTATGAATCTAGCACTTACCTTGAGATCATGACTTTTTTTTGAAACCTGTCTACTGAATTTTAAGGATTGATATATCTGCAGGCCTAGATCCCTTTGCTTCTCCTCTGTGTTGAGAAATTTACCATATCCCTTTTTAATTCTCCTTTCCCAAATATTTTACTTCACACTTTTCTATATTCAAACTGCCGCTGCCACTTGTCTGCCCACTCTCCCAATCTGTTGATGTCCTCTTGTAGGCTCCTGAATTCTACCCGACAGTTTGCTGCTCCTCTCAGTTTGATATCACGGCCTAGAAATTAGTCTGGACTCAGCGCTGTGCGACTATTGTGTGCCCAAACCTAGAGGCCCGAGATAGTAACTTAGAGATGACAAGTGACTCAGTACTAGAATCAGGCTCTAAGCCCATTGTCAAAACCTTCAGCTTTTCATTATTAATAATAATCAAAAAATAAGTAAGCCAATCCAGAAATATAGTTGTCGTGATTACCGACAATGCTGTTCATAGCAACAGAGAGGCAACATATCTATATTATTAACCTATAAAATGCAATGAATTTCTTTTTCAGGAGAGGTGTTAGATTGAGGAAGGATGAGACAGCTGGACAGTCAGTCAGCAGTGGAGTGGGGGGGTGGGGGGGGTGGGGGGTGGCCCTCAGGGCCCAGTCAAAAGCTAGAATTTTGTCACCAATATGTGTTTAAAGGCTCATATTTCTCTTTTTAGACTATCCATCAAAAAAAATTGCATGCAGTGTTGCATACTTTTCCTGATGCTCCAGGCATCTCAAAAATGAATGCAGAATTTATTAAGTTTTAGTATAACCCAAGTAATGTTCACAGTCCTGTAAATTTCAATATCAAATGATTTATGATATACAACTATCGACGCAGACTGAATATGTCTAAAAGAGTTTCAATTTTTTCCTGATAAGGTTCACAGAAGCAAAGTGCTGACAATTTTATTTCTTTTCATTATTAGAAACCAGCCCACAGAGATCAAAAGACAGATACCAACATAAAAGACAGCACAATCTTTTACAGGAGTAGGACAATGTCTGGTTTTACTTTGCAGCAACAGGCATACAGAGTTTAGTGGCTGAAAGCAGGTCTCCAAGGTTAGACCTGAGAGCAGTGAACTTGATCAGTGCTGTGCTTCAGACCGGAGCTACACTCTACCCAGTGGTATTATTTTTAGAACATATTCTGTTTAATTATACATGGAGAACAATGTACCTCTTTTCTGTAAGAAAGTAATATATCTCATGCGAAAATAAACAAAACTGCTTTTCCTGTTAGGTGAAGCAGCAGGCCTTGTGTCTGTGTATTATTTCTCATATTGTAAAACACGAGAGGGTTGAGTGTTGCCAGACACACACGCCTGCTGCTCTTTCACACACATCAATTGTTTGTCACTGTAAATGCATGCTGACACCCTCATCCATGCCTTTGTTACCTCCAGACTCGACTATTTCAATGCTCCCCTGGTCGGCCTCCCACCTTCCACCTTCCATAAACTTGAGCTCATCCAAAGGTCTGGTGCCCGTATCCTAACTTGCACCAAGTCCCGTTCACCCATCAGATCTATGCTCGCTGAATTACATTGGCTCCCAGCTCGGCAATGCCTCGATTTTAAAATTGTCATCCTTGTATTCAAATCCCTTCATTATCTCACCCCTTCCTATTTCTGTAACCCCCTCCAGTCCGACAACCTACCCCCACCACCCTGTGCCCTGAGATCTCTGCACTCCTCCAATTCTGGTCTCTTTCACATCACCAATTTTAATTGCTCCACCATTGGCCTCCGTGCCTTCAGCTGCCTGGGCCCTAAGCTCTGGAATTCCATCCCTAAGCCTCTCCGCCTCTCTATCTTTCTCTCCTCCTTTAAGTCGCTCCTTAAACCTAACTCTTTGACCAAGCTTTTGGTCACCTGTCCTAATATCTCCTCATGTGGCTCAGTGTCAAATTTTGTCTGATAACGCGTCTGTGAAGAGCCTTGGGACGTTTTTACCACGTTAAAGGTGCTATATAAATGCAAGTTGTTGTTGTATGTGTTCTAACGGTATTTTTAAAGGTGGCAGCTGCCATTTAATATTGTGGGGGCAGATTTCCCCCTGGGTGCAAGGACACAAATACCACTAGCACTGGTGTAAATAATGGTTGTGCTCAGGATAAGTGCAAAAATAGTCATGTGGTCATGTTGGAATTTTCAGTTTCCAATTTCAAACAACCAGGACTATACTTTTAGGCAAGTGACATAGCTCCTGACAGCACAATTGGGGCATGCAAGAGCTGGGAATAGAATGTTATCCCATTTTACTGCCTCCTCACTGGTCTCACACAACACGTAGTCTCCAGCTTTTGTAGTGGTATACATTATAATCTGATGTAAATGTACTCTTATGCAAGCGCCCCGTTTTTACGTATCCATCCTGCCAACATAAATAGGAGATAAAAACAGACGGGTTTTGGCATATTAGGGTGTAGATTCTTAACGGTGAACTGTTTGAAGTCTGCTGCATCCAAAATTGGAAACAGCGGTAAAGCATTCAGTGCTCATCTATCTCAGAGTTTTTTTGAGGGCCGAAGATAACTATGAATGAAGGGGTGCTGGGGAGGTTCATCTGCCCCTGGGCCACTATGAACCAGGCTCAGATAACTGGCACTGTCAGAAAACAACTGACTTCACAGGCTGGATTCAGAAGGGAGACTGAATTGTGCCATCTACTGCAAACTGATCCAGACAACCTTAACCACAAGGACTGCACGAACAGTGGCAGTCAAGGTCAACCAAGGTCTTGAGGTACTGATCTGTCAGAGTCTTCAAGATCATCCTTGTCTACTACATGTTCCACAATTTTGCCATCGTAAGAGGCCTAACTGCAGAGGCGGTAACCTTTTCTCACCCAAGGTGGATACACCTGTGCTGCTGCTTGCAACGGGAGCTAGGATGTGTTGGCTTCTTGAAAGAGAGTGTGAGCTTCAACTGGCTCTCGTGGACTGACTATAGAAACAGAGAATCATAGAATCATAGAAGATAGGAGCAGGAGTAGGCCATTCGGCCCCTCTAGCCTGCTCCGCCATTCAATGCGATCATGGCTGATCATCCAAATTCAGTACCCTGTCCCTGCTTTCTCCCCATATCCCTTGATCCCTTTAGCCTTAAGAAATATATCCAACTCCTTCTTGAATCTATTTAATGAATTGGCCTCTACTGCCTTCTGTGGCAGAGAATTCCACAGGTTCACCACTCTCTGGGTGAAGAAATTCCTCCTCATTTCTGTCCTAAATGGCTTACCCCTTATCCTTAGACTGTGACCCCTGGTTCTGGACTCCCCGACCATCGGGAACATCCTTCCTGCATCTAGTTTGTCCTGTCCTGTCAGAATTTTATAAGTTTCAATGAGATCCCCTCTCGTTCTTCTAAACTCCAGCGAGTATAAGCCCAATCGACCCAATCTCTCTTCATACGTCATTCCTGCCATCCCAGGTATCAGCCTTGTGAATCTTCGCTGAACTCCTTCTATGGCAAGAACATGCTTCCTCAGATAAGGCGACCAAAACTGCACACAGTACTCAAGGTGTAGTCTCACCAAGGCCCTGTACAACTGCAGCAAGACATCCTTGTTCCTGTACTCAAACCCTCTCGCTATGAAGGCCAACATACCATTTGCCTTCTTAACCGCCTGCTGCACCTGCATGCTTACCTTCAGCGACTGGTGCACAAGGACACCCAGGTCTCATTGCACTTCCCCTTCTCCCAATCTATTGCCATTCAGGTAATAATCTGCCTTTCTGTTTTTGACACCAAAGTGGATAACCTCGCATTTATCCATGTTATATTGCATCTGCCACGCTTCTGCCCAATCACCCAACCTGTCCAAATCATCCTGGAGTTTCTCGGCATCCTCCTCGCAGCACACACGCCCACCCAGTTTTGTGTCGTCTGCAAACTTGGAGATATTACATCTAGTTCCCTTGTCTAGATCATTAATATATATTGTGAATAGCTGGGGTCCAAGGACCGATCCCTGCGGTACCCCACTAGTCACTGCCTGCCACTCGGAAAAAGACCCGTTTATTCCAGCTCTTTGCTTTCTGTCTATCAACCAGTTCTCTATCCAAGTCAATACCTTGCCCCCAATCCCATGTGCCTTAACTTTACACACTAATCTCTTATGCGGGACCTTATCAAAAGCCTTTTGGAAGTCCAAATACACCACATCCACTGGTTCTCCCTTATCTATTTTACCAGTTACATCCTCAAAAAATTCCAGTAGATTAGTCAAGCATGATTTACCTTTTGTAAATCCATGTTGACTTTGTCCGATCCCGTCACTGTTTTCCAAGTGCTCAGCTATTACATCTTTTATAATGGACTCTAGCATTTTCCCCACTACCGATGTCAGGCTTACGGGTCTGTAATTCTCTGTTTTCTCTCTACCACCCTTTTTGAATAGTGGGGTAACATTAGCTACCCTCCAATCCATGGGTACTGTTCCAGATTCCACCGAATGTTGGAAGATGATCAGCAATGCATCTATTATTTCTAGGGCCACTTCCTTAAGTACCCTAGGATGTAGATTATCAAGCCCTGGGGATTTATCGGCCTTCAATCCCTTCAATTTCCCTAACACCATTTCCCTACAAATACTGATTTATTTCAGTTCCTCCCTTTCATCAGACTCTATGTTACCCAACATCTCTGGGAGGTTATTTGTGTCCTCCTTTGTGAAGATAGAACCAAAATATGTATTTAATTGGTCTGACATTCCTTTGTTCCCCATTATAAGTTCCCCTGATTCTGACTGCAAGGGACCTATGCTTGATTTCACTAATCTTTTTCTCTTCACATATCTATAAAAGCTTTTACAGTCAGTTTTTATGTTCCCTGAAAGCTTACTCTCGTATTCTATTTTCCCCTTCTTAATTAATCCCTTTGTCCTCCTTTGTTGAATCTTAAACTGCTCCCAATCCTCAGGGTTACTGCTTTTTCTGGCCAATTTATATGTCCTCTCCTTGGATCTTATGCTATCTCTAATTTCCCTTGTTAGCCATGGTTGAGTCATCCTTTTTGTTTTATTCTTATGCCAAACTGGGATGAACAAATTCTGTAGTTCGTCCATGCGGTCTTTGAATGTTTGCCATTGCCTATCCACCGTCAACCCTTTGAGTGACATTCCCCAATCAATCCTACCCAACTCGCACCTCATACCATCGTAGTTTCCTTTATTTAAATTCAGGACCCTAGTCTCTGAGTCAACTACTTCACTCTCCATCCTAATGAAGAATTCTATCATATTATGATCGCTTCGACCCAAGGGGCCTCGCACAACAAGATTGCTAATTAATCCTTTCTCATTGCATAATACCCAGTCTAAGATGGCCTGATCTCTGGTTGGTTCCTCAACATATTGGTCCAGGAAACCATCCCGTAAACACTCCAGGAATTCCTCCTCCATAGTATTGTTACTAATTTGGTTAGCCCAATCTATATGTAGATTAAAGTCACCCATGATGACTGCTGTGCCCTTATTGTACGCTTCTCTAATTTCCCTTTTAATGCCATCCCCAACCTCCGCATTACTGTTTGGAGGTCTATATATCACTCCCACTAACGTTTTCTGCCCCTTGTTATTTCTCAGTTCAACCCATACTGATTCCACATCATCAGAGCTAATATCCTTCCTTTCAATTGTGTTAATCCCCTCTTTAACCAGCAATGCTACCCCACCTCCCTTTCCTTTTTGCCTATCTTTCCTGAATATTGAGTACCCCTGGATGTTGAGTTCCCAGCCTTGGCCACCCTGGAGCCATGTTTCGGTAATCCCAATCAAATCATATTCGTTTACCTCTATTTGCGCAGCTAATTCATCCACCTTGTTCCGAATGCTCCTTGCATTAAGACACAAAGCCTTCAGGCTTGTTTTTTTAACGCTCTTAGACCTATTAGAATTAGTATTTACTGTGGCCATGTTTGATTTAAACCGTTGTTTTCTCTGACTGCCACTTTTGTTTTTCTCCTTCCTATCTTTTGCTTTTATCCTTGTTTCCCTTTCCTCTGTCTCCCTGCTCAGGTTCCCAACCCCCTGCCATTTTAGTTTAAACCCTCCCCCAGAGCACTAGCAAACATTCCCCTAGGACATCGGTCCCGGCCCTGCCCAGGTGTAGACCGTCCGGTTTGTACTGGTCCCACCTCCCCCAGAACCGGTTCCAATGCCCCAGGAATTTGAATCCCTCCCCCTTGCACCATTCCTCTAGCCACGTATTCATTTGATATATCCTTCTATTTCTACTCTGACTAGCACGTGGCACTGGTAGCAATCCTGAGATTACTACCTTTGAGGTCCTATTTTTTAATTTACCTCCTAACTCCCTATATTCTGCTTTTAGGACCTCATCCCGTTTTTTACCTATATCGTTGGTACCTATATGTACCACGACAACTGGCTGTTCACCCTCCCCTTCCAAAATGCTCTGTAGCCGCTCTGAGACATCCTTGACCCTTGCACCAGGGAGGCAACATACCATCCTGGAGTCTCGTTTGTGGCCGCAGAAACGCCTATCTATTCCCCTTACAATAGAATCCTCTATCACTACAGCTCTCCCATTCTTTTTCCTCCCATCCTGTGCAGCAGAACCACCTACGGTGCTAGGATGTTGGCTGCTGCTGTCTTCCCCTGATAAGCCATCTCCCTCAACAATATCCAAAGCAGTATATCTGTTTGAGAGGGGGATGGCCACAGGGGACCCCTGCACTACCTGCCTGCGCCTATTACTCTGCCTGGTGGTCACCCATTCCCTTCCTGCCTGTACACCCTTTACCTGCGGTGTGACCAACTCCCTAAACGTGCTATCCACGATGTCCTCAGCATCGCAAATGCTCCAGTATGCATCCATCCGCAGCTCCAGCGTCGCAATGCGGTCTGTCAGTAGCTGCAACTGGATACACCTCCCGCACACATGGTTGTCAGGGACACAGGAAGTGTCCCTGATTTCCCACATAGTGCAGGAAGAGCATGTCACAGCACCGAGCTGTCCTGCCATGAATTACCCTTTAATGAATGAATTAATTAATTAAAATTAAATGGATCCCACCAATTACACTGGAATTAAGTGATATACATATGTTTGAATGCTAGCTGCTTGACATACCTTCATTTCTTACTTACACAGCATGAAACTAAGTGAGTAAATATGATAGAAAGAATATAAGAAAGATGGTACTAGCCCCCCTGCTTCACTCTGCCCGAGTTCCTCAACGCCAAGGATTTTCTTGGCCTCATTGAATGCACTCGAGAGCTTGGTGTTATGTGGCCCTTCTCCAGTTTTGTTTTACTCCCTTCTGTTGTGCGCCACCTTGTCCTGCTAGTAGAGAAGTTCTGAGATTCTAGAGGTGTTAGGAACACAAAGTGAGAACTAAGTGCTCATGCAGCAGTCTATCATTTGTGTGAGTACATGAATATGCAAGAAAGAGCTAGATTTAGTCAGCAGGATTTTTTTGTGCAAAGGACTTTAAGATGTCTGTGGTCCAACAATTTTACTATAAGTTGTAGCCAGAATTAGGATCCTGTTGCAGTGTGGCATGCATGGTAAACATCAGATGGCTGCAAGGTATTCTGAATAACTGCTGTCCCATGCAAAGCAATTTGGTACAGGATGCTGGGAAATACTCTGTAACATGCATACTTTGTCCAACTACTTGTTCTGAACACTAATACAAAAGCAAAATACTGTGGAAGCTGGAAATCTGAAATAAAAATAGAAAATGTTGGAAATACTGACGAAGGGTCATCAACCTGAAACGTTAACTCTGTTTCTCTCTCTACAGAAGCTGCCTGACCTGCTGAGTATTTCCAGCATTTTCTGTTTTTACTTGTTCTGAAGAAGGATCCTGCTTGCAACATTGACCTGTTATTTCACTCCACAGATGCTGTGTGCTTCCAGCACTTTCCATTTTTGTTTTGCTGCAAGTAAGTCACCCTACATTGGCTATTTCATCCAGGTCTGAGAACCTCTTGCAAATTAAGTGCCAGTGACTCTGGGTGCTGCAGACAGATTTGATGCACTGCACCATATCCTTCCAGGCACTCTTGACTGCTTTTCTGTGGAAGGGTATCCTGGAGTACTAGGCCGGGCAACCCTTCTTCCGCTCACTTATTGTAGCTGCCTTGTTGGAACTGCAATATGAATCTGCAGACAAGAAGCAAGTAACAAAATCTTATTCCCTAGGTTTGGATGCAAAAATTGATTTTCCCTTTAAGTGGTTGCTACAGCCCTTGAAGTAGGTTCTGCAGCACCAGAGATACTTAAGGAAAGACATCCTTGCTCTCGAGGCAGTGCAAAAAAGGTTCACTCGGTTAATCCCGGGGATGAGGGGGTGGTCATATGAGGAGAGGTTGGGTAGATTGGGACTCTACTCATTGGAGTTCAGAAGAATGAGAGGCGATCTTATTGAAACATATAAGATTGTGAAGGGGTTGGATCGGGTGGATGCGGGGAGGATGTTCCCGATGACGGGTGAGACTAGAACTAGGGGACATAGTCTTAGAATAAGGGGCTGCTCTTTCAAAACTGAGATGAGGAGGAACTACTTCACTCAGAGGGTGGTAGGTCCATGGAATATGCTGCCACAAAAAGCTGTAGAAGCTACATCATTAAATAAATTTAAAACAGAAATAGACAGTTTCCTAGAAGTAAAGGGCATTAAGGGTTACGGGGAGCGGGCAGGAATTTGGACATGAGTCTAGGTTCGGATCGGTCATGGCCCTGTGGGTAGTGGAGCGGGCCCAGGGACCTGTGTAGCCTGATTCTGCTCCTATTTCGTGTGTGCAATTCTGTTAGATGCAGGAGATGGTTCTGTGATAGATAGTAGATTGGCGGTTAGGATCAGATCAGCCATGATCTTATTGAATGGCGGAGCAGGCTCGAGGGGCCGATTGGCCTACTCCTGCTCCTATTTCTTATGTTCTTATGTTCTTATACCCACCCCTGAATGAGCGTGGTCTCTGAGAGTAGTGAATTAACACCAGGAGCTCGCTTTGCACATAGGGAGGTGCATGTATAGGGAGGGGATCCTGCGTGTACAGTGGAGAACTGTGCTCAAAAGGAAGAATGAGACAGAGATAGGGTGATAACAATGTACCCTCAATTCTCCAACCCACACTCCTGTGAGTGCAGGTCCGTGCTGGAAACATGGGATCATGGAATCACCTCATAGTTCTTATCCAGGAAGAATCATCAGGTTTGGACATGTATCAGTGAGGGATGCACAAAGCCTGCACTGTAATGTTCCCTACCATCTGTGACCATCTCAGAACATCAACCCCCCTACCCCCTGCCCCCCACCCCCAACCATGTCAGTATCAAGCACTCCTGTATCAGGTTTAGCACAGGCTAACTGCAATGTAAAGCTTCTTCTATTCTGCCCCTAATACGTGTCTTAGCACAACCCCAGAACAGTACCCTTATCCTACTATACTGTATAATGTTTTCTATTTTCCTTACTAGCCATCCTGAGCTGCTCAGACTGAGATTGGCAATTTGTGCCAAATTAGGAGCAATGTCATAGTGGGCAATCTGTGCCGACTGACCTGCAGTACATCTCTAGCATGTTCTGTTTTTATTCATTTCATGAATGTTTCAATGACTACTTTCTTGGATATGTCAATAAAAGTTTGACAAAATAACATGCTTCCTGTAAAACTGTTCGCTTTTCAAATATATATTGTAAAAATATATTCCAAATGTCAGAAGATCGTGGTTAGTTATTCCCATGATGGAAATTATTAATAACTAGTTTACTGGCAATCATTTAGTTGCAATTACAAAGTGTTTTAGATTATGTTAAAATCCCGCAGATGGTTCTTGTAGAAACTGAAACATGTTTTGGAAATTACGAGATAAAATTAGGAAAATTCGAGTTAATCACATCCCGAGATCCGTTCTCCCATGTGGCAGTTTGACTGTTCCATATGATGTAATTGTTTCACGCTGTCTGCATTTTTCCATACGATCCTTTAAGTGATGCAGGTGTGGTAATGAAGCCAATGGAAATTTTCCACCCTGAACTACATACATATCAGAATGAGAAAGGAACAGAAAGGAAGATTTAGGCTCTGGTTGTTGTGGCTAGAATAGACTGTTGCACAACAGTCGCTCTCCCCTTGAAATGCTGCAATACAGGTCTGGGTTTACATCTGTAAACCTGTTAAACTGTACTGGCAACAATGCAGTGTGTTTCCTGTGGTGGAACTTTTTATATAAGGGTGAAGGTTCTTTGGCTGAGGATAGTTGTGAAGCTGCAAAAGAGGGCTGCAACCATCTAAACAACAAGTAGATCCAGTATTCCCACTTCAGAACATAACTTCAAACACTTTAATGCCTTGCTAGCAGATTTGTATGTTGAAAAATGTATTGAAAATTCATTTATATGAAATCACATCATCTAATGACAATAGTGAACTTGAAGGAATGTGTATTTTTTTGTCTTCATTGTAATATGCCAGCGTATGTGTTTGAAGAATCAGACCCTACTTATACATGCCGCCTTACTCACTATTGTCGAATAAATTGTATGTCTCACTGTTATCAGTCACAGCTGCTGTTTTGAAATCAGACAATGACAGAAATTAATTAATGTTATGAAAAATCACTCCTTCCCAATCAGAATGGCCATTAGATTCCAGAGATGACATTATAAGCACAGCAGTAATGCACAGAATCAGCACTTATACAAAATATCACTCTGTAACCAGGCAACAGCAAATTCCATGCAATGGAATAACTTAAAAAGATAGTGGAACAAATAACTTACTGTACTTGAAAAAAGACCACTTTCATTGCGTAATATATACAGACTTCATTTTAGTGATATCTGCACTATGCTTATCTTTGTTATAGATTATTTAAACTAATAAGTTCACTACTTGTCAGCTGTGGCTCAGTGGGCAGCACTCTCACCTCTGAGTCAGAAGGTTGTGAGGTTCAAGTCCCACTCCAGGGACTCGAGCACAAAAAGCTAGGCTGATACTCCAGTGCAGTACTGAGGGAGTGCTGCACTGTTGGAGGTGCCGTCTTTCAGATGAGACATTAAACCGTGGCCCCGTCTGCTCTCTCTCGAGTGGACATAAAAGATCCCATGGCACTATTTTGAAGAAGAGCAGAGGAGTTATCCCCAGTGCCCTGGCCAATATTTATCCTTCAGATCAACATCACTAAAAACTGATTATCTGGTCATTATCACATTGCTGTTTGTGGGAGCTTGCTGTGCGCAAATTGGCTGCCGTGTTTCCCACATTACAACAGTGACTACACTCCAAAAAAGTACTTCATTGGCTGTAAAGCGCTTTGAGACGTCCGGTGGTTTTGAAAGGCGCTATATAAATGCAAGTCTTTCTTTCTTTCTTACTTGATCTCCCGTGGCACAGCATACAGTAATTTGGAGAATTGCCTCCTGTCTTGATCAACTAACTCCCCATGCAGTGAATAAACCTGTGGTGACATTTGACCCTACAGGCATAAATGATGCAGGCTGCCGTGAGATGCTCAGTTGAGGTTGTATATTGGCCAGTGGTTGAGGGGTCTAGAATGAGAGGACATGGATATAAGATTAACTGTGAAAGATTCAGGACAAAGAGCAGAAGAAATTGTTTCACACAGCTGGTTGTAAGGCTGTGGAACGCATGACCAGTGTTAGTGATTGAAGCAGAGACCATGTCAACATTTAAGGATAGGTAAGATAGGTAGTTGAAAGAAGGAGAAATAAAAGGATATGTATGGGAACAGAGCGGGCAGATGGATTAGGACCAGTTTCTCATGTGGAGATTAAACACCAGCACCGACTGGTTGGGCTGAATGGCCTGTTGCTGCGGTATCATTTGTAATTTCTATGTAATTCACAGAGTGAAGTCCATCGCAAGACTGGCAAAGTTGCAAACAAGAATCTAGCACATGCACAGCTCACTGTTGTTGACAGATTTGTCCCACAGTTTAAATGGGGCAGATTCAGCACAATAGACACCAGCACATTATAAGTCAGTTTCCATCAAATAAAGTAATTTCAGCCATCACCAAGTAGTGAAACATCATGATCAGGTGACAACATTCTGACATCCATTTCCACACAGTGAGCTTTCAGTACTTGTGAATTACTCACTTTATATAGTAGTCTTTACTGTGTAGATGAATTCACAAGAATGACTTTGTGCTGAGATATTGGAGGAATGTTCTGTAGATTAAGTAGAAGCCTGGAATTTCCTTTGCACTTGTACGGCCAACTTGTGTATTTATACAGTTTCAATTCAATTTAAATTCAAATAGAGCTAGCCCAAGAACAATGTCAAATGAAGGGTAACTGAACATGCAGTGCATATTAATGTAAATGGAGCTTCTGTAAATAGTCACTACATGCTGTCCCAGTACCCTGCTCTGTTACAAAAATGACTTTGTAACAATATTAAACCTCAGGAACAAAGATTTTATTTTTCAATAGTGCATTGCCAACCATTTGGTCAATTTTATTTTTCGACTGTGTTGTACAGTGATGTTATTTTAAATGGCCAGCCAGTCATGAGAGGTTTCCTCAGTGGATGTAACTGCTTGTTACCTGCTTGAGTAGACAATGGCAAACGCTGCATTTATATTACAGCTGTCCTAACTCCAGCAGCAACGATGCTATAGAAATATGACAGCTCTGGTTCCCTTAGTAACATGAAGATCCACCTCAGGCACATCGGTTTAGGAGGCAAACATAAAGATCATTTTCTGTGGTAATGGTTGCCTCCATTTTATTTTACCTTCGGCGGGCTAAGCTCTCAGTCTACCCACACATGACAACAATGCCGTTTTGCACTACTAGCCTATATACCCGTGCCTTCAACTTTAAGCAATGTCTCTGGCCAGAAAAATCAAGCGGTTATGCTGATATTTAAACAACTATGTTGCTGCTGGTGATCTGAAATATATCAGGTGATGCCAACCATTCCAAAGCACCAGTAGGTGAAACACATTAAAGGAACCACTTCAAGCAGAACCAGATATACAATTTAAGCCAAACATAGCAGTCCAGTGATCAAAATGTTATGGACCACTATTCTCAGTTGTGGTACATCTTACATGGGGATGGGGTTCTGTAAATTTGTCATGTGGTAAAACATTGCAGGATTACAGCAATAATGCTATATTGTAGACAAATGAACGCTTGCAATTCCAACTATGCATCGGTTTCCGACATTTCAGGGCAGCAGCTTGAACAGTCACTGGGCACCGCTTACTGTCTTAGTTGCTGTCTTTCAGCCGAGACATTAAAATCGAGTCCCTGTCTGCCTGTTCAGATGAGTATTGAAGATTCCAAGGTATCATCTGAAGTTGTGCAGCAAGTTCTCCCACTGTTTTGTCCAGCTTTTGTCCTGCAACTAACACCACCAAAACTGGTCACTCTTCCCAATGCTATTTGTGGAATCTTGCTGTGTGCAAAATGGCTAGTGCATTGTCCATATAACAGTATTCGCTGCACTTCAAAGTAATTAATTGCTTGCAAAGTATTTTGAGATTTTTTTAAGGTACATGATATAATGCTGTACAAATACACGTTTTTTTTATAATTCACTTTTTGCAGCTGTTTTGCAGTGTTGTATTTTATTTTGTTAGCATTTCGGCAATTAGGGATGGGCAATAAATGTTGGGCTTGCCAGCAACACCCACACACCATGATTGACTTAAAAAAATGCTAAATGTCTGCTCACAGCATTATGGAAGTGACCAAATCACTTCATTTTACATTTCATTCCTTTATTTTTTATTTTTTATTAAAATTTCTCCCCTCTTATCCTGAAGACGCTGACTCTTACCGCAACTAAGTGGTCAATCGTCATTTTTTGGGCACAGATAGTAAATATTAGCTGATTATTTAGCCAGGAAGGTCCTAGCTTTGATCCTTGGTCTGTGCCGAGTTATGTGAGCTCAACCAGGGCAGCAGCTGGGGTATTACAATGGACCTTAGCACCTCTTGGCTTCACTGTCTAGTGAGGATCAGAAGACTATTCAACCATGAAGAATGGCTATTTGGGGTGGTATTAGGGGACAAGCAGCAGTTGTAGAATCATATCCCAGCATGAGTTAGTGCCTTTGGGAAATAAATATAGTGCATACCCTAAAATTGTTCTTAAAAAAAAAAGCTATGTCTGTTCTTTGTAAGATTCTAAATATACAGTCGGAAGGCTTTTGTTTGCAGTCCAGAATCATTGATGCTTCTTCTTACAATGTAATATTCTAGTTATCTTCTTATCACAGCTCTGATATTATACCTTCAGAAAGAAGCATTAGAACAAAAGCCCATCTGTACCTGCGTCATATATTGTGTTACACTAATGTGTTGCGGCATGCACAATGCCAGGGGATCAAAGATGTTAAATTGCACCTCTGTAACAGGGGCATGCTTTATGTTCTCTGCTTCTTAAAAAGAATTTGATTTTAAAGAAACCAAATTTTAGATAAATAATATGCCAGTAGAGAAAAAAGTAAATTAAATACAGTAGCAATACTACAAGAAGGAAGCTTTCTGCATATAAAGAAAGAAAGACTTGGATTTATATAGCGCCTTTCACGACCATCGGATGTCTCAAAGCGCTTTACAGCCAATGAAGTACTTTTTTGGAGTGTAGTCACTGTCGTAATGTGGGAAACACGGCAGCCAATTTGCACACAGCAAGCTCCCACAAACAGCAATGTGATAATGACCAGATAATCTGTTTTTGTTCTGTTGATTGAGGGATATTGGCCAGTACACCAGGGATAACTCCCCTGCTCTTCTTCAAAATAGTGCCATGGGATCTTTTACGCCCACCTGATAGGGCAGACGGGGCCTCGGTTTAATGTCTCATCTGAAAGACGGCACCTCCAACAGTGCAGCACTCCCTCAGCATTGCACTGGAGTGTCAGCCTAGCTTTATGTGCTCAAGTCCCACAACCTTCTGACTCAGAGGCGAGTGTGCTACCCAATGAGCCACAGCTGACATACAGGCCGCGATTTTGCCGGCACTCAGAGTGCGGGTTCGGAAGCGGGACCGCTGTCAAAATCAAAATGATTAACAGCGGGTTGGGAACCCGCTCCGAACCCGCCTCCATGTAAGTTTCCATAGTGTCGGGTCTGCGATTTCAGAACAGACCCAACACCAAGCAGCGGGGGAGGCATTTAAGATAGTTAAATGCTTGTTAAACGCTTGTTAACTACAATTTTGCCAGCCTATTTCTATTTTCCCACTTTTTAAGGGGGGTTCACATCGTTCGGAGATCACGTCAGGTAAGTAGGTCGGGTTCTCTATGTCTCTCCATTGCTGTGAATAGGTGAAAGCTGCAAAAGTGGTATGAAAGCTACCATTTCACAGCTGTTCACTTTCCAATGTCAGAAGCTTGAGCCTTCAGGACTTGGAAGACACTTTTGAGCTTTATGTAGTTTGGAAGTATTTGGAGTAAACTCTCTGGGCTGGATTTTCTGAATGGGAAGATTTTGGAGGCAGGGCTGCTGCTTGTCGGGTTTCAGTGCCGCCTCCATCAGCTTCTGGCCAACCAGCAGGAATTTCCCCTGATTGACCTTGTTAAGCCTGCCCGGCGGGCTCAGCAGGCCAGTTAGGGGGAAGTCAGTAACAGAGCACGTCAATGTATGACATGTCATCTGTCAAGAACTTTTGAAAGAAGAAATGTCATCGTTTGACAGCTCTGTGAAGCTGTCAAACACTGACATTCTGTGTAGTTTGATGAGTCCTTGTGTTCAGGACTCATCAAACCTTTCTACTTTGCAGAAATCAGCTGGCTGTTGGATCGGAGGATGCAACAGCCAGTCTGTGATCTCTACAATGAAGATGTTGGGGACTCCGGCTCCACAGCGGCTGAAGGCTGTAGGTAGAAACAAAGGTAAGTGAACATTTTCTAACACTTTACACTCACCTCACATACTTACCACTCCACACTTGCACCCATCACTCACCTCTACATCGCACTTTCAGACCCCTCCGACCCCCGCAGACCTCCTACTAACCTCCTACACCCCGGCGGGGTTCCCCCAGGTCGGGAAGCCTGCACTTCAGCACGAAAAATGGGGATAATCCTATTTTCTGCCTGTTAACTACCTGTTAACAGGCAGTTAATAGGCTTTAATCCCTTCCCACCTCCAAGGAGACGGGACCCGGGGCGGGACGGCTTCCCGCCTCCTGGCAAGAGGGCACGGAGGCGGGTTGGGGGCGGGTTTGCTACCCGCCCCCAAATTCTGCCACTTTCCCGGCAGTCCCGCCTCCTCGGGGCTGAGAAAATCCAGCCCTCTATCCACTGTCACCTCCTTGGAGAAAGTTCTCTCACCATTGACAGATCGCTTCTGTCATCTCAACTTCAGCTGCCATGTACTCCAGCAACATCGGTGCCCTTGAAAAAATCTCACTTTGGTCCTCTGAATCCCTCCACTGTCAGCCCCAACACCAACATCACCAGGCACACCAACATCACCAACAACAACACCAACCTTCTCCACAATCACTTGATGCTGCACAGGACACAGGGTATCAGCACCTGACAACATTGCTGCCCGGGAGGCCAGCGATGGCATCACCATGGCCAGATTTACTTCACTTGACGCTCTAAACCCTGGCTGCCACATGATGCGCCAGGTTTACACCACCCCACACCAGCACCATAAAGCATCTCTACAAAGTCCAAACTTTTCCTTTCACACTCATCACAATTGGGGGGGGGGGAGTTATGTCTCAACATTCACTGGAACTCACAAAGACACTTCCGAAGGTGAGCACAGATCTGTCCAATAAGGAAAAGTGTTGAAAATATAGATTTCAATGTTTGAAAACTCATTAACAGAAACTTCACATGAACATTGGCTAAACCACCCAACTGCCTACCCTTGTGTGTTGTTAGTTGGTATGCTTGCAGTAGGTTGAGGGTGAGTGTGAGGGGTGGCTAGTGAGATGGGGCAGTGATAATGTAGATAGAGAGGGATGGGTGGAGGTGCAAGGTAAGTTGGTGTGAGTAAGGATGTGCAGGAGTAGGGTAGGGAAGGCAGAGTGATGTGGATGTGATGAGTGGTGCAGCAGGATGAGGTTGAGTGTGGCTTGGCAGTAACATTTCGTGATCAGCTCAGATCATTGAAAGGTTTGCGCCACTGCAGCCTGGTCCTCCTGATAACATCCCTGCTTGTGCCCTCCTGTGCAATGTGCAACCAGGCTGTGTTGGTCTCCTGTGGAGGTCTCTTCCACCCACGGGAAGGGAAGAGAATCTCCCTGCATGCTGTGACTCGCTCCATAAGCATATGGAGAGAGTCATGGGAGAGCCTGGGTGCAGCCGTGCACCTTTGTGCAGTGCTTGTCGGTGTTTGCAGCACCTCAATGCTGTAGAACACTGACAGCACAACTGTCAAAATGAATGTGGCCACAGTCCCTTTAAGGAAACCGGCTGATAATGCGTCATCAAATGACCCCATCAGACCCGCTTCCTTTTAATTGGCTGGGAACCTCGCAGCGTGGGCCTAACAAGCCCAATCAGGGGAAAATCATTTTCACAGAGCAGCTGGAGCTGGGAGCGGGACCGAGACTCGCCAACGACTTCTCCTGCCGCAATTCCACCTCCGAGAGCGAAATCGCGGCCAGAGTTTTAGTATGAGCACTGGGGTTTTGGGTGCTCCATTATAGAAAGGAGTTTAAAGCCATAGCGTGTGCAGCGTCGATTCACCAAGATGATGTCAGGAATGGGAAACTATAATTATGATTATGATGAGAGACATGAGATACATGAGATATTTTTGCTAGAGAAAAGAAGGGCAAGAGCAGATTTAAGAAATGTTTTTTAATTATGACGCATTTTGACAGAGTGAATAGGGAAAGACTTGCTTTCTGTGGTTGGGGAATCAGTAACAAGGGGACATCAATTAAAAATTATCACTAAGTGTATTATGAGACGTTACAACAACAACAACTTGTATTTATATAGCACCTTTAACGTTGTAAAACGTCCCAAGGTGCTTCACAGGAGTATAATAAGACAAAAAAATTTGACAGGAGCAATGTTCCCTCTAATTTTTTTTTGTGTGCGCAGCCCCTTTAAGTTTGCTGCGCGGCCGCGCATACGCGGTATCTTCCAACGGCAACAGCTTGTGAGCCGCCTGCGCAGGACTTTCCAATTGATGCGCGGCAGCGCGCCTTAGAGAGTACATTGGTCAGGAGACATTGCTTTACATGAAGGCTTGTTGAAGCCCTGGTGAAAGGTTGAGGCAGAGACCTTTGTATCTTTTTAAGTTGGATAAATATTTGAAACAGAGAAAAATACAGGGCTGTGAGAAGAGAGCAGGGCAGTGCGATTAGATTTTGATTGTTTTAGCAAAGAGCCAGCACAGATATGAAGGGCTGAGTGGCCGGTGTTGTAAACTTCTGCGGTTCTAATTGTAAATGCTTTTTTGAACATTATATGCAGCATAAAACTGCCTTAATATGCAACATGCAGAAAATCTGGTCTAGTTGATCATTGCTCAGGGTTCCAATAATTTAATTTTATAATTTCGCAGAAACAGCTCAAATAAGTAACAGTACTTAGTCTTTCCATCTGCTTGTAAGTGATACTGAGATTCGAGATCCATTTAAGAATGAATCGTTCCAACTTGAAATGTCTCCCACTCAAACATCTTATCCAAACATTCTCCGCATACAGAAATAATTGACATTCACTTAAAACACTACAGTATTATTTTGCTTGCCTTCACCAAAATGATAAGTTGGAAAACATGCAGATTACTTTGTGCATAAATGGTACATATCATAGTCCAAGAGAAACCCTCCCAGGTCTGTATTCACAAGATTGCAATAAAAGGGATTCATTGTGCAGTAAAAGTAACAGTTGAGATTTGTGAAGAACCTTAATAGGCTGAAGCAATTGTTAGGGAAGCAAACCATAGCTTCAGATTGCACATAAATTTCTACAACAATGTAAACAGTAGAGATTAATGGGATGAGGCGTGCAATGATGCTGCACATTGGAGTAGTAATATATAGTGCTATGTGGGGGGAGGGGGGCAGTGGGGGGCGTGCGTGTAATCTCCCAATTCTACTCAGCCCCTGACCTCTGTGACACTGCTGTGGGGAGACACAAAGTTGAAGCTATACCACATAGGTGGGAGGAGATGGAGAAAGAAGATAAATCAGAAAGATTCTCATTGCCAGACTGTTCTTTAGTGCCTCCTGGCACCAGGTACAAAGTAGCATTAGCGAAAGGCTTGGAGCAGATTTTTCTTTTGCTCAGCCGAGTGTCTGATGCAAAGAAACACGTGTTTAAGAGTCTACACCTGGAAAGCTATTGTTTGCTCAATGGCGTGCACACTCTCTCCCTGTAGGGGGGACATAATTAATTAACCTAAGTCCAGAAAGTTTAGGTTTATGTTGGCAGAGCCAAGGCTCAGGGATCCCAATTGTGTACTGCTGGAGTTTAACAAGCTAAAACCATGCAGCCTACATACAGAACATTGGTAAACTTCCCGCTGCTTATCCAGCTAGGACCATCCTTTTCATTAGGAAATTGGCTTGCAGGGTATTCTAGAGCTGAGGGAAGAATCCTAGTTCCTAGTGATAGATGTTTCCATTAATGAGTCAGCATGGCTGGTCATCAGCATTGGTGTGGACTACTACAGACCTGTTAGGTTCAGGTGTCAGACCACAAAGCTTGCATAGAGGGTTGACTTGGTTCACAATTTCCATTGTCAGGCATATCATCTTGGAACCACCTTGGCCCCCAAAACATTTCTCTCTCTCTCTCAAGAAATATGGTCATTAGTTGGTTATTGGTGTGAGTTTCCTTCAGCAGATAAATGGAGTTCTCCACAAGCAGCATGATAAGCAGCACAATCCATCACAAAGTGTCCTAACCACAGCATGGGCACACACCATTACAGATGTTTCTTCCAGTTGGAGGTGTGGACGTTCAGAAGCATCTGCTTGCCCCTCTGTAACCCAATCATGATCCTATATAACAACAGGGACGACACTTCAAAAGTGCTTACTTGGCTGTAAAGCACTTTGGGACGCCCGGAAGTCATGAAAGACTCTATATAAATGCAAGTCTTTCTTTAAGCCCAGAGCCCTGGATACAAGCAAGCATGTTCAAGTAATACTTTCTAATAACTGTTGTCCCTAATCTCAGTTTCCTCATCAGTAATATGACAGGTATCTGCCTTCACTGTGGTGGAAGGACCTACTCAAAGCAATTTCTGTCATATCAGTCCCCTTGATATTCTAGATATCCAATGCTGTACTTCATACCAGGCTAAATCATCAGCAACTACATTATCCAGGTCCTCATGTGAGGGGATTTGGCAAAGAGATGCACCTGCCATGACTAGCTCTCCCTCCAGGGTCCTCAGTGAAAGGTTGGGGTAGGTTAGTACCCTCTCTTCCTGCAGACGCGTGTCCCTTTTGCTGCAAATTCACTTCACAGATTGCTTTACATTGGAGATCCAGGACCAGAGAAAACCCTTCTATTGTCTGCCAAGAAGATCAGAGCCACGAAGGAGAAGGGGTTGGAGATATTTTATTTGCCATTGGTTTAACCTCCATTGGAACTTTACTGTTATTGAAAAAAGACGAGAAAGACCAAAATGTTTTTCATCCCTTCTCAGTGTGGTCCAAAAGGACTGTGTCCAGATCAAGTTCGCATCCACCAGGATCCCCAGGTACAAAAACAAATCAACACTTTGAAAAGCAGCCCTCTATATTTTCCAATCAATACAGATCCTGGATAAAATCCAAGATTTAGCCATGTACGCTCAAAGCATCCAGCTTCATGTGAGAGTCACAGAGGCACGAGGTCTAAAATTCTTACAAAAATCAATGAAAGCAGTGTAAGTGGGTTTCTCCTGGGACTTATATTGATCTGCAATCTCAGATAAAGCCACAACCTGTCCTACACATTACTCGCAAGAGTGAAATCCAACTTATTCCTTTCTGATTACTTTGCAAGCCTTCGGGGCATCCGATGTACATGCCACGACAACCACTGAATTCAGCAAGAGCCCTCAATAGATAAGCCCCCTTCTTATAGATAGAAACAACAACTACACTCTGGAATACCAAGAGCATGCATGCCTCAAAACAGAATCCTATTCATCAGCCTCAGAAGGGCAGCTCTTGAGGCGAGTTGGTGGTTCTTGGCACTGTTCTCCATGACCATTACCATTCTTTCCCCCCACCCCCCCCCCCCCCACCACTCCCATCACCTGAATCACCTTTTAGAAATTCACCATGAATACCATTCACACTGACTGTCCTAACATCGGCTAGGCAATGCAGTGCAGTGCTCACTTCCTCTAATCAAACTGGTTCATAAGGCCTTCAATCAGTACAGCACATATCACCAGTTTTTCTAACCTTCATGCAGATGGGTCATTATTATAACCTATTAGGTCAGATGCCAACTCAGTAAAATGCATTTTCTAAATCCCAAAGATGCACTAATGCATTTGCTGGAGAGCACTGAACTTGTCAGTCATTGACACTAACCTTTGACAATGAGTGATGACAGACTTTAAACCAATAGAAAATAATTTAGAATTGTTTTTGTGCAATTTGTGCCCTTGCGGATGAGCACAGCCACTTTGATTCCCTAATAATCATAGAATCTTACAGCACAGAAGAAGGCCACTCAGCCCATCGTGCCTGTGCCTGCTCTTTGAAAGAGCTATCCAATTAGTCCCAATCCCCCACTCTTTCCCCATAGCGCTGCAATAACTCTCCTGACCTTACAACCTGCTACACCTGAATCTACCATTGCAGCAGCTCTTATAGCTCTGAAGAGACTCATTATGCTGCTCTGAATCCCATGCCGATGCAATATAATTGGTGAATTCTTTGGAGCAAATCAGCTGCAGGACATATTGCTCTATTTAATGCAGATTTACTAGCATGTATTGTAAGACTTCTTTTGCTTTTGTCTTGTATAATTTTGAGTTTTCTTTAGATTTTTTTTGTCGTCGTAATCTTTGTTCTTGTATTTTGCACTTTCGAGCCACCGTTGATAATAACCATTGGTAAAGCAATATAAAGAACTGGCTAACCTGACAAGACATGAAACTTGGTAATTTTCCCAGGAGGTAGACATTTGCACCTTTCACATGGATTTTCAATTCTAAACAAGCAGGATGAGTTGAGCATCCTTCTGACTGTAGATTAATTTCATTTTACAGTGAAATCCATGCCAGACTGATTCTAATTTGGATTTCACTTCCAATTTTTTTCCTTCTCCTTCTGTAATGACTATTTAGGTTGCTCAGGTTAGGAAAGAAGGAGGTTTGTTAACTTTTCTGTACCCATGAGTTGTTTTACATCAGTGGTAGTCAAAATATGACCCAGGAGATGTTGAGGCCCAACTCCCCTTTACCTGTGACCCTCTGCAAAACCTCCTGCTCCATTTTCTGGTCTCCATTCACAACCTGCCCAGTTGTAGAATAGTGACCAAGCTGGGAATCAGTCCTGCTGCCTTTGCTTCTCTTGCTACATAGCACAACATGGAAAGGGGCTGTTGTTAGGAGATAGGTGTGGTGAAAGGTGAGCTCCATCATGCAAATTGACTGCAGGTCATTGCACTTTCTTCGAGTTTCTTTGTCTTTGGGGGGATAACAATACACAAACACTGCCTCGGAATTTCTACATTTCTATGCTTGTGGCAGCTATATTCTCAAAAGGAAGTGTCAGTTTGGCTCAGTAGTAGCACTCTCACCTCTGAGTCAGAAGGTTGTAGGTTCAAGTCCCACCCCAGGGACTTGATCACATAATCTAGGCTGACACTCTAGTATGGTACTGAGGGAGTGTTTAATTGTCAGAGGTCTCATCTTTCGAGTGAGACATTAAACTAAGGTCCTGTATGCCTGTTCAGGTAAAAGATCTCATGGGCACTATTTGAAGAAGAGCAGGAGAGTTCTCCAAGTATTCTGGCCAATATTTATCCTTCATCCAACACCACCAAGAAAAAAACTGTTATTTATCTCATTGCTGTTTGTGGGATCCTCCTGTGGACAAATTGGCTGCCATATTTGCTTATGTAACAACAGTAACTACAACATTAATTTATTGCTTGTAAAGTGCTTTAGGACATCCTCAGGCCCTGAAAGGTGCTATATAAATGCACATTTTTATCTTTGATATACTCACAGGTTAATTGAATCAGAAATTACCTCATGCCTTTGAAAGGTTAAGTGCTTGAAAAACTTGCAGATTCCTATCACACACTATTTGATATGCACATCAGATGTCAACAGTAATCAATGTTTGGCTGTTTGTATCCATGTTGTGCATCAGGCGAGGCTCCACGAAGCTGAAGTGTGCCACATTACATTCATCAAAGAATCAATTAAAGGACTCTGAAGAGGACATCAAAAGTTTGAACTTCTTGTGTATTGTATAAGTCAAGGGGGGTCATTTTAGCTTAACCTGCCCGGCAGGAAACTAAGGATCAGATCTACCACCCGGGTTATGCCGCAACTGATTTTATTTTCCATTGCCTTCAATGGAAAGTAAATTCAGACCGGGTATAAAACGGGCAGCCAATCCAATTCCATTAGTTACCACTGGGTGGGATAGGTTAAAAGCAAGAACCTACACAGATTGACAGGATATGCAGCCAGCAGGTGGTTTGACACGTTGGACCCCCTGGGACACATCTCATTGTCTTGGCTATGCTCTTTGATGTAGGGAAAGATTTGAATATATTTTGTCTGTGTTTAAATTGTGAATTCTGGGAGATTCTCTCACTGCTAAACTTACCTGACGAAGGAGCGAATTGCTCCGAAAGCTTGTAAAATTAAATAAATCTGTTGGACTATAACCTGGTGTTGTGCGACTTCTCATTTTTGTCCACCCCAGTCCAACGCCGGCATCTCCACATCAAAAGAAAGAAAGACAGACTTGCATTTATATAGCGCCTTTCACGACCTCAGGAAGTCCCAAAACGCTTTACAACCAATGAAGTACTTTTGAAATGTAGTCACTGTTGTAATGTAGGAAATTACACCCAAGCATTGTATTGCTGGTTATCTGCTGTATTTGTTTTCTTCTGTGTATTTAGAATTCTTATAAATAAATTTGTTGTTAATTTTGGCCTAAATGTTATGGTCTGACAGTGGGGGGTGGGGTGGGGGGTGGGGTGGGGGGAGAGGGGTGGCGGGGGTGGTGGTGGAGAGCCCCACATGATTCACTGGTGTTTAGCACTGTGGAAGAGGGTAAATATTAATCCTGTACTACATTATCCCAGACATTACATGCATAAAGTTATAAGCTTCAGATCATAGGATCTGATTTTGGAAATTGTCTTTTTGCTCTGAGGCCAAGTAAAGAGTGTTGGGAGAAAACTAGAATTGTAACAATGTTATCTCTGTTCATAGAAATCATAGAATCTCGCAGCACAGAAGGAGGCCATTCAGCCCATCGTGTCTGTGCCGGCTCTTTGAAAGAGCTATCCAATTTAGCCCCACACCCCAGATTGTTTCCCCCCTAACCCTGAGAATTAGTCCTCAAGTACATGTCCAATTGCCTTTTGAAAGTTCCTATGAAATCTGCTTCTTCCACCCTTTCAGATATTGTGTTCCAGATCTCAACAACCCTCTGCGTGAAAATAAATTCTCCTCATCGCCCCACTAGTTCCTTTGCCAATTATTTTAAATCTGTGACCATTGGTTACTGACCCACTTGCCAGAGGAAACAGTTTCTCCTTATCTGCTCCATCAAAACCCCTCATAATTTTGAATACATCTATTAAATCTCCCCTTAATTTTCTCTGCTCTAAGGAGAACAATCCTAGCTTCTCCAATCTCTCCACATAAACTGAAGCCCTGCATCCCTGGTATCATCCTGGTAAAACTTCTCTATACCCTCTCCAAGGCCTTGACATTCTTCCTAAAGTGTGGTGCCCAGAATTGTACACAATACTCTAACTGAGGTCTAGCCAGTGTTTTATAAAGGTTTAACTTCGTTTGTTTGCCTTGTTTTATTTCTTCCCTGTTTCCATATAACATTTCAACAGTCCCAATTAAAATAGAAATATCTAATTGAACCTAATGGCCCAGAAATTCGGTGCTTGTCGGGTGAGTACGCGCTGTGTACTCACCCGTAAGGCCACTTGAAGTGCCGGTTTCCTGCATGCACTGCGCATGCGCGGGAAACCGAAACTTCCGATCTCGTGAAGGGAGGGGTTCAGAGGTGAACCGCGTGCACGGGAGAGGCTGCGCGCACGCAGCGAACTTCAGTTTTTTTTCAGGTTTCTCCGGGAAGTTAAGTATGGAAGAAGCTGCGCTTTTAAAAAGGAGGCGCAAGACCCGTTTTTAACAAGGTAAGTGGTTAATTAATTACAATTTAAAACATTTTTCAACAGGTTTATCTTTTTTAGATACTTTAAAGAAAGGTAAGTTTATTTTTAGCACCGTTAAAAAGTATTTTAATTTTTTCAAAAATTTAAATTTTTGTTTAAAGTAGTTAATTTATTTAACTTATAGTTATTTTAAAAATGTGATTTAAAAAAAAAATTATTTGAAGTTTAAGTGTGGTTTTGGGGCCGATTTCAATTCATAGATTTGACAGGTCTTCCTGTCAAATCTATGAATGAAAATGCCCTGCTAGGATTGGCTCTCCATGGCCCACGTGATCCCAGGGGACGCTTTGAACTAACTGCGCCCCGGGATACGCAAGCACTGCGCGCCGGCAGCTGGAGGAGGCCCAGGACCCGAAGTTCTTGTGGGCCCAAAACACAACGGCAGGCGCGGTAGGTAAATACGCGCGCGATGCTTGCACCCGCAGGAAGCCGGAAAACCGAATTTCTGGCCCATTATTTTTCTCTCTTCCTATGCGGAAGCACACAGCCCAACTTGGCAATTGCTCACAGTGTCATGACTGAAAGTATGAGGAGAGTTGCAGGTGCAGACATGTGTCTCAGCACTGTGGTGCTGTGTGTGCCAGCATTCCTGAGAGTGGCCCTCAAGCAAGATATTGGCTGGGATTGTGACCAGTGAAAAAAAAACTGGTGAGGAACAATGCCTTTTATAGTGAATGTGAAGAATTTTTTTTTAAGTAATGAGAGTTCTCTTTTTCACTCAATAGACCATTGCACTTAATTGATAAGAGCTTATAACAGTAGCTTTGAGTAGGGACTTGCAAGTATTCTAGGTGTATGACAATTTAAACCATCAGCAGGACAAAGATATAATTACTTTGTAATGAAAATTACATTGTACTCTCCTAACATTATTGTTGAAAATAAATAATGATAGGGATGGGCAGACAATGAAACAACCTTCAATCAGATGAAAAGAATTTGCCATTCAAGTTTTAAAGAATATTTCACAATGCGCAACTTTATTGTAGAATGAACCGGATAGGCTGAATCATTCAAGTCTCATGATTGAAAGGCTGTAAGTTTGAGAACAAATTAAAAGCAATACAAGTAAATAAACTCTTCTGTCTTTCACATCATAAAGGCTGCTTTGGAGGAAGAAGCCACTCCAATGACCATCTGGACATTTCTAGAGACACAGTGGTGACCACAACTGGTACAGAAAACACTGATCTCCTGTTGGAAGTGGGTTGCAGGTCTTCAGCCAGCAGTTGACATACTTTCCCAATAGCCTCTGGGTGAAGCAGCCCTCCAAGGCACTGACGGTCAGAAAAGTCAAAATAAGACCTACTTGGTCTGTGCCACCTAGTGATTGGATACCTGCATATAGGGACGAGATGCCTTCTGATACTTCACTCTAAGAGCCTCCAATCTAGCTTCTTCATAGCACAAGAATAAAAATACCCCCACTTTGAAATCCATGTCTCCAGTACAAAGCAGTACTTTGAGCAGAACTGAACAAAATTAGCAGCAAAGGTCCTTACTAAATCTCCAAAGTTCTAAGGAGTCAGAGAGGCTAAGCATACCCCTCCCTCTGTGACTCATTGACATGTGGTAGTGTGGGCTCCCAGTGGGCCATGAAAAAGACTGGTAATTTTTGGGGGGATGTTTATTCTGGTGCTTTTTTTAGCAGCAGAATTCAAGTGGTAGCCTTTAAGAACCCATTTTACTCCATTTTATGCCCACAATCTGTCCCAAATAAGTGGTAATTCAGAGGAGATTGCAGCTGCAGGTATACAAAGTATTGTTATTGATCAGAGTTAGCCGTAGCTAGAGCAGATGAATAAATCTATGCTATTGTTAATTCAAAGAGCTATTACCTCTTAGTGCACTGTTTCTTCTGAATGACAAAGAGAAATTGTAGGTTAGATTGTTGTGGCATTACTTCATACAGCTTTTTTGTTGTTATAGTAGATTTATTTTCTATTCTCAGGCTTTAACTTGATGCCAACCTTCGTGAAATAGAAGAACAAATGGTTATACTGGGCCACATAATTGTTCAACATCTCTTGAGAATTCCACCTTTTAAAAGCCAAATAAAAATGGTTATCCAACATTTTTAGCAGAGTAGAAAGACATGCTTTGGATATTAGGTGGGTTGGTGTCGGGAATTAGAACATTGTTATTTTACCTGTGGTACCAAGGCACAGAAAACGATCCAGAGTGATGTGCTCACTGTGTGTCTAGTGGTGGCACGCTCACCTCGGAGTCTGAAAGTTGTGGGTTCAAGCCCCACTCAGGGACCTGAACACATAATCTAGGCTGAGACTTCAGTGCAGTCTATAGGGACTGTACCATTGTTATAAGTGTTACTTCAATGAACTGAAGTAAATAGGTGTTACTTCAATAATCTTTCTGTTCAGGTGAACGTAAAAGAAGCCAAGCTACTGTTTGAAGAATAGTAGGGTGTTCTTCTGGTGTCCTGGCCAACATTCCTCCCTCAGCCACCACCAATAAAACCCTAGATTAACTGGTCATTCATCTCATTTGCTGTGTGTGTGATGCTGTGCTGTGCTGGCCTAAAAAACAAGTGACAACACTTCAAAAGGGATTCATCGACTGTGAAGCACTTAGGGATGTCCCAAGGATGGGAAAGGCACCCTCTAAATACAAGTCTTTCTGCTGCTGATGTTTCAGTGGGCATGAATAGATAGCACAAAACTGTATCAATGTAACAACAATTGACAATAAATTTACAATCTCACTCAGGCCACACTGCAGCAAGAGAATCACATCTGAAGTTCAGGTACCCCGCTGCCCCCCCCCCCCCCCCCCGCGCCGCTTCAATCTTTTCTATATATAAAATAAACAAGTTCAAATCTACAAATTTCCCCTCATAATTTAATACCACCCCCTTCAAGTCTTGAGGGTTAATTTTATGAAATTGCACTCAGTGCAGAACCTTGCCAGCTCGGAGAGCAGATCAAAAACTCAAGCATATGCTGGAATTCCTAATATGTACATCCAGCAGGCAAAGCTGGGAGAGCAAATTCATAAATTTACCCCTTTTGGAATCATCTATGCTACTCCTATTCAAACTCTCACCAATGTTCTTTTGTAGGTTAGTTTACCCAAAGTTGCAAAGCAATATCCAGAATATGCTCTCACTGGTGATCTATACACAGTAGAATAACCTTTTTGAATTATCGTCAAAACCCTTTGCAAGGCACTAACGAATGACCAGCACCGTTGAAAACAGTTTCAGGAATTGCTTTAAGAGATCAAAACATTCACTCGGCTATCAATATAATATAGAGAATGGGGGTGGGGTGGGGGGGGGGGGTTAAGTATAAATGTTATTGCAGAATGCATTTGTATCAGAATAGGATTGTTAGCTCTTCATTGAATTTCCTTCTAGTTTGTCATATGAGGGGAAAACCAAATGTCTTGTTACATAATATGCTTTCTTTTTCTCAATTTTTTAAATAATGTAGAATCAATCGCCTCATTTAGTGACAAAAGAAAATCTCTCATGTCAGTAGTTTGTAAAAAATCACCTCTCTTCCAGTCTATTAGGATTGAGCAACTGACCTATTTCCACACACAGCTCTTAAAAAAAAAAGAGATCTTTCAATAGGCCTGGGGTTCAGCCATAGATAAAGTTACAAGCCGCCATGTGATTTATGAGGTTTCAGACAGCCACACCCAAACCGATCTTAGTCAGACTTAATAATTTGCAAATGAAGGCTTTTTTGACAGTTTTTGCTCAATTTTCTTGGTTTGCTCGAAGCAATGTGACCTTTATGCTGTGTAAAGTTATTTTAAAGAAATGGCAGGTTAGATAAATAAAAGAAAGATTCCATGGGTGTAACTGTGGATTACAATGCCTGTAGCACTGATATTCCAAACAATGTTAGAATCAGAACTGATGACTCATATACATGAAGCAAGAATTAATGGTCACCAGCAGCACATGATGTTCCCGAATATACTGCAAAACGTGTTCAAGGCTCTACCAGGCATTCGGTGCCAGAGAGAACAAACAGACTATTTATCTGGTGATGATAAATTCCAGGCGCATCAGTTCTGATTATCTTAATTCAATAGAAAAGTGGCATAACTAACCGTCACCACTGAGGTATCTTCCATATAGATCACATTCAAACCATAAAATAACAGCAATTACTGTTGAGATCAGAACTTTAAAAAAATCAGTGCAATATCAATCCACATGGCACACACACACACGCACACAATACTGATTACCCGTTCCACCCACAGCTACATTTAATGCTTTCTCTCCTCAACACCAGCATAATTTTCTACTCACTATGAATAGACAAAAAGAAAACTACCTACATTTTTTTCAGTTCCTTAAAGAAGAACCCTTAGCATGCAGACAAGCAACTTTCTGATCAGTGCACCGAAACTGTTTTAGTTAACAAAAAAAGAGTGTTCATTGTTATCTGGAAAGTTTACATATCTGGTAAAGATTAGCGCCAAGCGCAGGTGGTCTGCCGATCGACCACTGTAAGTTCGGCAGAAGATCAGTGGAAATTTGTTTACGGGATTTATCTGGGTTTTCAGCAGATCATTTCCAGCAAAGATATCACAGAGCTCAAATATACAATTTATGCATTTCTTCTTTCTTTCATTAATTTTTCTCAGTTAATTTTCTCCCTTTTGCTTCTTTCTTTCTTTCTGAAGGCATTAACTCCTTTCCAGTGGTATAGTTCGTTAGACACCATTTACCCTTCAGTACCTTACCAAAGTGACCACTATTGATGTACGAGCCACGACAGTGAATATCAGGAGGCTATTCAACCGCAAGGGACATCACATCTGAGCTCAACTGTGCACCAAACAACTGCCCAAACATGTATACTTTCAACACAGGCTGTGGAAATCCTGGGTGATGATCTCCACCTTAACTCAGAGGCATTGAGGCCAATTATAGCTCCCTTACCGACACCTTGGGGGGAATTTTGCCAGCCCAGGGGAGGCGGGTATGGAGGCGGGACTGCCGGGAAAATGGCAGAAACTGGGAGCGGGTACCGAACCCGCTCCCAACCCGCCTCCGTGCCATCTTCCCGGGAGACGGGTCCCCGACCTGCGCCGGGTCCCGTCTCCTCGAGCCACTTAACTGCCTTTTAACAGGTAGTTAAACAGGCAGTTAAAAGGCTTATCCCCATTTTACCAACACAAGTGCGGGCTTCCCGACGTCGGGAAACCTCGCCAGGGTCAGCGAGGCGAGCAGTGGGTCTGCGGGGGTGAGAGGGATCGAAAAGTGCGCTGTGGAGGTGAGTGATGGGTGCAAGTGTGGAGAGGTAAGTATGGGAGGTGAGTGAAAAGTGTTGGAAAAAGTTTACTTACCTTTGTTTCTTTCTGCAGGCTTCAACCCTTGGGGATCCGAAGGTGCCTCATCTCCACAACAGAGATGACAGAATGGCTGCTGCATGCTCTGATGCAGTAGCCATCTGATTTCTGCTCAGGAAAGAGGTTTGGTGAGTCTTGAGTACAAGGACTCATCAAAGAACAGAGATTGTCAGTGTTTGACAGCTTCTCAAAGCTGTCAAACGATGACAATTCATCTGTCAAAAATGTTTGACAGATGAAACGTCATACGCTGATGTTCTCTGTCACTGGCTTTCACTTAATTGGCCTGCTAAGCCCGCATGTCTGAGTTTACAGACCAGGGCTCAAACATGTGACCTTCTGTTTGGTTCAGTTACTTGTTCAATAAACATTTTGCTAATCTAACTCAGGCCCAGCACAGAAATGACCATCCCATATTAGTGGTGCTCTAAAAGGGGCACTTGTTGTGATAATTTTTGTTTGGTGTCCCTGGGGCAACCCAGTGTTACCCTTATTAGTCCATCAAAAAAGGCCCAGCACAGAAATGGCAGCTTCCACACAGACTTCCTTGGAGTTGGCTGAGATTCCAGTTGCATAAATAGGCCACACCCCATAATGACCTGCATTGCTCTAAGATACTATTCAATCCAATCGTTTAACTGCGACCACATTACGTGCCATATTGGGGACTCGGCCTGGAGGGTGTTGCACGGAGCAGTCCTGTCCAATAAATTTTTAAGTCGGTTCACGGACTCCCAGGCCGCCTGCCTTTTCTGCGGCCTGGAGGAGTCCGTGTTCCACGTTTATGTGGAGTGTGAGAGGTTGCAGCCCCTCTTCCACTATTTGAAGGGGATGCTCCTCGATTTTTGGCTGCACTTCAGTCCCACGCTCCTGATCTTTGGTCACCCGGTGCGGAGGGGAGCGGGCAGGTCGGGGGACCTCCTGGTAGGACTGCTCCTGGGCCTGGCCAAAGTGGCCATCAATTGATCCAGGCAGCAGGCGGTCGAGGGGGTCATTCGGCCCGACTGCCTGCCTCTCTTCCGCGGCCACATTTGCGCCCAGGTGGCCCTGGAGATGGAGCGCGTGGTGTCCAATGGCTCGAGGCCTTCCGTGACCGGTGGGCACCACAGGGACTGAAGTGCTTCATCGACCCCAGTAACCATATTTTAATGTAATTCGTTAAGGTTCATTTGTTGTATTTTTGTTAAATTACAGTTTTAGTTGATCGCACCAAAACAGCATCACGTGCCACAAAGCAGACCTCATGAAACTATAAGCAATCAAAAATTCACATTAAAAAATTAAATATCACACTAAAATCTATAGAAGATTGTAGCCAAATTCACTCTGTTTGCAGTAATGCAACCAAATGCTTACCCCTTGTAGTACTCTGATTGCAATAGCAGTAATACTGCCATTAGCTTAATAACACATCTTAACTATCTTAGCAAGTGATGATTTAAACATCAATTAAACTAATTATTAGGGATGGACCAAACTAATCTAAGCCAAAATGTAATTTTCCACATTAAGTACAATTGTGGTCCTTGCATTTAATAAACCGTAATTGAAGTATCTTTAAATAATAATTAGACCTTTTACCCTGCACAGCAATATCTCATGCGAGCAGACTTTTCACTTTATGAATTCCTTACATCAGCAAAGAGCAGAGAAAGAGAATGAATGGAACAGAACAATAGGGAGGTCAGCATACAGTCAAAATGGAAGGGCTAAAAATTGAGGGACGCTAACTTCGCTGGGGCACTGGGGCGCTACTTTTAGCGCCCTGGAAAAATTAGCGCCCCCGTGACGGAAATTGAGTGGTAGCGCCCCAAGAGGGAAGCGGGATGTGACTGGAAGTGCCCTGCCTCCCTCTTGGGGCGCTGCGAGGGAATATCGCGGTGCTAAGTGCCGCAGCGCCATGCGCTGCGGCACATCGCGCCGGTATTGCAGGCCTTCCTCCCCTTCTTAAAGGGGAGGGGCCTTGTGCAGCGTGACCCGTGGCCCCTCTCCCCCCCTCCCCTCTCTCCCCTCTCTCCCCTCCCTCTCCCCCCCTCTCCCCCTCCCCTCCCCTCTCCTCCCCTCCCCCCTCACCCCCTCCCCTCTCCTCCCCCCTCCCCCTCCCCTCTCCCCCCCTCCCCCCTCCCCTCTCCTCCCCTCTGCCCCCTCCCCCTCCCCCCTCCCCTCCCCTCCCCTCTCCTCCCCCCTCCCCCCTCCCCTCTCCTCCCCTCCCCCCCCTCCCCTCTCCTCCCCTCCCCCCTCCCCTCTCCTCCCCTCCCCCCTCCCCTCTCCTCCCTCCCCTCCCCTCTCCTCTCCTCCCCCCTCCCCTCTCCTCCCCTCCCCCCTCCTCCCCTCCCCCCTCCCCTCTCCTCCCCTCCCCCCTCCCCTCTCCTCCCCTCCCCCTCCCCTCTCCTCCCCTCCCCCCCTCTCCCTCCTCCCCTTCCTCCCCTTCCTCCCCTCCCTCCCCTCTCCCCTCCCTCCCCTCTCCTCCCCTCCCCTCCCTTCTCCCCCTCCCCCCCTCCCCCCCCTCCCCCCCTCCCCCCCCTCTCCTCCCCCCCCTCTCCCCCCTCTCCTCCCCCTCCCCCCCTCTCCTCCCCTCTTCTCTCCTCCCCTCTCCCTTCCCCGCCCCTACAGTTGCTTAAAAACCTGTTACATCTCCAACTTTTTCCAGTTCTGATGAAGGGTCATCGACCGGAAACGTTAACTCTATTTCTCTCTCCACAGATGCTGCCCGACCTGCTGAGTATTTCCAGCATTTTCTGTTTTTATTTCTAATTTAACTTGTTAAGTTTCCATTTAATTTTGGTTAAGTTACAGTCTTTATTGGTTGTGCCCCTTTAAGAAGGGGGCACATGTTTACCTCTAAATTGGTGATGGCAATTGCCATCCACCAGCGCAATAAGAAGAGTGGACCAAGGTTACTGCTCTTAACTACTATCTAGTAGATCCAGCTGGGAAATGCATTAGTGTGGACGTCAGATGAAGGCAGGATCGGGTATGGTTGTGATAGCTCCATACTTGAATAGTATCCCAACACCCACTGTCGAGGCTCACACTGGAACAATCACCGTTGGGAAAGGTAGCAGAGGTTGCTGACTCCTGTGGAAGCATATCCTAGCATAAAATAAAAACAGAAAATGCTGGAAATACTCAGCTGGTCAGGCAGCATCTGTAGAGAGAGAAACAGAGTTAACGTTTCCGGTCGATGACTCTTCGTCAGAACTCCTGTATATCCTAGCATATCACTGCTTTCAGGAGAGAAGGAGTGACAATTGGGGGAAGAAGAACTCATTGCTGTATGTACTTTCTCACCTACAGCTAATATAATAACTATTAATGAGGATAATTCCAGATCAAAACTTAGGAGAAAACATATATCAGTTAGAACATGTCTGCTAAGGAGAAAACAACAGTTACACTGCTGAAATATCAATATAAAGTAAATGGTTGTGATTTATAAATTCACAGGGGAGGATAATTTTGGATCCTACTTAAACCCCTTCCACTTTGGATTTATTTTACCCCCTTCTTGTGTGTCTCAGACCTTTTCACTACCTGGCTTTGATGATCTTTGTACATCATCAAGTACTTGTGCACCTTTATAGCTTTATAAGACTATTAAAGCCATTAACCCCCTTCTTATAGTAGAAGTCCACACACCGCAAGCTTGCATTTTCCTGTTGTCCTCTCCTACTGTGTTTTGTTTTAGTCCTATAAAGGTGCTCCCCTATCCCACTTTCCAGTTCTCATGAAGATCTATATCTGAAACATTAACCTGTCTTTTAATAGATAGCGATGGGATTGTATTTTTCCAGCATCTTCTGTTTTTTACCTCGTGTGTGCTGGGATAAGGTTGTGCTGCAGCAGATGCTGCCTATACTGCAGCACAAAATTCTGGAATTTTTTATTGCTAGTTTGGAATTTCAAAATTCTTTTAAAACTGTGGTGATTAAAAAGAAAAACCTTGTATGCTGGAAATCTGAAATACAAGCAACAAGTGCTGGACCTGTACAGCAGGCTGATCAGCATCTGAAAGACAAAGATAGACGAACACTTTGGGAGTTCAAAAAAAAGTAGTGATTGAATTTGTTGCCACGATGATGATGTCATTGCAAGGCTGACTATGTGATTGTACAATCCTCTCCTGGTATACCGATGGAACATTTGACAAGAGCCAAAGAGGCCTTTCAACATCCTTGGTTTTTTTTAAAAATTCATAAAGCCCTGTGCATAACCCTGCGCAAGTTGTTCCTTGCAGTGCATACCACTGCAGCCAAAAGCTGCTTTATTCTCCCCATAGCAACTATATAATCTGTAAACAAAGTAAGACATCTTGGCAAATAACAAAAGTCAATATTGGATTTGCTTTATCTTTGTTCATTGTGTCAAGAAGTGTTATTAGAGCGGTTCTTGTCTTGAGTTGCCTTTATTGTCTTGGTTATACAACGATTGGCATTACTTAAACTCCACCTTTTTATACTTTCTACAAAGGAGTTACAGCCAGGCTTTTGTTAGACTGGTTCTTTGCTTGGTATGCCATTGCAATGTGTAAATACAAAGCAGGAAACTGTAAAGAAAAATATTTGCCTAAGATTAGAGGAGGCTTGTTCCTTTTAACATATTCCAAACCATGCACAGTGCCCACAGATTTAAAGAGACTGTTATGTTTAACAGGGCTTTTTCTTTCTTTGTCGATGATTGGGCTTTGCTGCCATATGTAAACAGGTTTGGACATCAGTATTCGCCTCATTTTTTTCATTTTTGTTCCCCTTTCTGCCTTTTCCTTACCCCTCATCTTCTGGAGTGCGATCCCACTAGTGCAGCAGTCCTCCAGTACTTTGCCCAAGTGAGTATTCTTTGTATGTGAGACAGGACAGCGAAGCCTTTGGGTCATTACCGCATCGTTACCTCTGGTGTCCCCCAAGGATCTATCCTTGGCCCCCTCCTATTTCTCATCTATATGCTGCCCCTTGGCGAAATCATCCGAAAGCACAGCGTCAGTTTCCACATGCATGCTGACGACAACCAGCTCTACCTCACCACCTCTTCTCTCGACCCCTCCACAGTCCCTAAATTGTCAGACTGCTTGTCTGACATCCAGTTCTGGATGAGCAGAAATTTTCTCCAATTAAATATTGGAAAGACCGAAGCCATCGTTTTTGGTCCCCGCCGCAAACTCCGTTCCCTAGCCACTGACTCTAACCCTCTCCCTAACATCTGTCTGAGGCTGAACCACACTGTTCGCAACGTTGGTGTCATATTTGACCCTGAAATTAGCTTCCGACCACATATCTGCAGCATAACTAAGACCGCCTACTTCCACCTTCGTAACATCACCCGTCTCCGCCCTTGCCTCAGCTCATCCGCTGCTGAAACCCTCATCCATGCCTTTGTTACCTCTAGACTTGACTATTCCAACGCACTCCTGGTTGGCCTCCCACATTCTACCCTACGTAAACTTGAGGTGATCCAAAACTCGGCTGCCCGTGTCCTAACTCGCACCAAGTCCCGTTCACCCATCACCCCTGTGCTCGCTGTCCTACATTGGCTCCCGGTTAAGCAATGCCTCGATTTCAAAATTCTCATCCTTGTTTTCAAATCCCTCCATGGCCTCGCCCCTCCCTATCTCTGTAATCTCCTTCAGCCCCACAACCCCCTGAGATATCTGCGCTCCTCTAATTCTGCCCTCTTGAGCATCCTTGATTATAGTCGCTCAACCTTTGGTGGCCGTGCCTTCTGTTTCCTAAGCCCTAAGCTCTGGAATTCCCTGCTTAAACCACTCTGCCTCGCTACTTCTCTTTCCTCCTTTAAGACGCCTTTTTGATTATTTTTGTACCTGACTACTACATTTTAGTGATCATGTACATGGATCCCTAAATCTCTTTGGATCTCCACTGTTCTTATCTTTCAACCATTTAAATAATACTCTGATCTATCCTTTTATGGTCCAAAATGGATGACCTCACACTTACTTGCATTGAAATCCATTTGCCATCCATAAACATTCCCCTGTCTACTCACCCACTCAGTTAATCTATGTCTCTTTGTCATTTTATGCTCCGTCTACACTACTTACTATGCCACCAATTTTTGTGTCATCGGCAAACTTGGATATATGTCTCTCTATTGTGTTATCTCAGTCATTAATAAATATAGTTGAGGCCCCAGCACAGATCCTAGTGGGACACCAGTAGTCACTTCCTTTCAATTCGAGTACGTACTCATTAACCCTACTCTCTGTCCTCTACTGCCTAACCAATCTCCTAACCAGATTAATTCCATGAGCTTTAATTTTAGCTAACATTCACTTGTATGGAACCTTATCGAAAGCCTTCTGGAAGTCCATATGAGCTCCATCCATAAACATTCCCCTGTCTACTACTTTAGTTACTTCCTCAAAACAGTCAATTATGTTCTTTAGACATGACCTTTTACAAATCCATGTTGGCTCTCTCTAATCAGCTCAAATTTCTCTACGTGCTCAATCACTTTGGCTTTAATTATAGATTCCAATAACTTCCCCACAACAGATGTGAGACTAACAGGGCTATAATTTCCTGATTTCTCTCCCTCACCTTTCTTAAGTAATGGCGTTACATTCACTTCTTTTGTGCTATCCCTCCTCTTCCTTCTCGAAATTTCTGCAGCCTTTGACGTGATCCTCCATTTCCTCCATTGTCCAGCTGAATGGGACTGCCAGCACTTGGATCCACATCTTGCCTATCCAGTCATAGACAGAGAATCTCTTGCAATGGCTTCTCTTCCAGACCGCACACCATTACCTCTGGGGTCCCCCAAGGATCTATCCTTGGCCCTCTCCTATTAATCATCTATAAAGTGGCCCTTGGCGGCCTCATCCAATGACATGACCTCAGGTTCCACATGTACGCTGACAACACCCAGCTTTAGCTCATCACCCGCTCCCTCGACCCCTTCACTGCCTCTGTTTTGAGCCTACTTGCCCAACATTCAGTCCTCGATGAGCCACAAATTCCTCCAATTAAACATTAGGAAGACCGAAGCCATTGTCTTTGCCCCCCCCCCACCCCACCCCGGCCACAAACTCCATTCCCCCACCAACGATTCCATCCCCCTCCCTGCCCACTGTCTCAGGCTGAACCAGATGTTCGCAACCTCGGTGTCCTATTTGACCCTGAATTTAGCTTCCGACCCTATATCCTCTCTATTTCAAATACCGCCTACTTCCACCTCCGTTACATCGCCCATCACCACCCCTGGTTCAGCCCATCTGCTGCTGAAACCCACATCCATCCTTTTATTACCTCCAACCTCAACTATTCCAATGCTCTGCTGGTCGGCCTCGCATCTTCCACCCCCATAAATTTGATCTCATAGAGTCATGGGGTAAAAATTTGGTTGCTTTGCGCCTCCCGTTAGCGCCCTAAGAGGGCGTTAACGGGGCAAAAGCAACTAGCGCCCGGGTGCGGCGCCGCCAACGCCTCCCATGAAATTCAGCAGGAGGTTAGCGGTGGCAGTAACCGTTAGCGCCCCGTGGCGCTGCGCCGCCAGCGATGGCGCCATCACCGTGCGCACCGCCGTGCTCGCGCCCCGGCCGCGATCTTCGGTTGCGTCCCCTGACTTACCACCGGACGCTATGTCCGACGGGGTCAGGGGAGCCTACCTATGGCCGGGGCAGCACTAATTAAAGACGAGATGCCGGGCGGCCATTTTTGTTGCTGGCCGCCTGCCAGCACCTGCCCCCATTGCCGTCCCCGGCCTCCTGAGCAGCCCCCGTGCGTGTGCCGGCTGCGCTCCGTTTGCCCGGCACTTCTCTTGAGTGCTGGGCTCTTTTGCCGGCACTCCGATCCCTGGTGGCCCAGCTGGGCCCCGGGTCGCGCTGCGCAAGGCCCCTCCCCTTTAAGAAGGGGAGGAAGGCATGCACTTCGGCACATAGCGGCGCGATATTCCCTCGCAGCGCCCAAAAGACGGAGGCGGGACGCTTCCAGTAGCGCCCCGCTTCCCTCTTGGGGCGCTACCGATGAATTTCGGCTGCGGGGGCGCTAATTTTTTTGGGGCGCTAAAAGTAGGTTTGGAGGCGGGTCAAAGGTTAAAATTGATTTGATTGACGGCGGGTTGCAATCCAAACAATTTTCCCAAGTGTCGGGTCCCCAATTTGCGCATGGACCCGACACGTAGCGGCGGGAAGAGGATTAAAGGCAATTACCTGCCTATTAACAGGTAGTTGACAGGCTCTTTTTGAATTTTGCTGCTTCTGGTTCGGGTTTCCTGGCGTCCGGACACCACGCCAGGTAAGTGTGGCGTGTTGTGAGTCTGCTGTAATGTTTCTGGATTGATGACAGCTGCAGAAGTGGTATGAAGAATCCAATGTTGCACTGGTGAGTCTCAGAGGTAAGAAAATGTTGGGAAATGCATTTTTAATACATTTACACATTTCTTTAGGTTACAAGTTTTGAAATCCATGTCCAGTGCCACCTCATTGGGAGAACCTCTCTCACCAGTGACAGATCGCTTCTGTCACCTCACCTGCAGCTGCCATCTATTCCAGCCTATGGAGGGAGTAATTGGAGAGCCTGGGTGCAAGAGGTTACCTTTGTACAGTGATTGTCAGTGTTTGCAGCACCTCAATGCTGTCAAACACTGAGAAATCAGCTGTCAAAAAAAAATTGTGCGTGGTCCCTTTAAGAAAACCGGCAGATGATGCGTCATCTGACCGGCTTCCTGTTAATTGGCCGGCAAACCTGCAGAGTGGGCCTAACAAGGTCAATTTCAGCGTAAAATCACGTCTGTGGGCCAGATGCAGTTGGGGCCGGGACTGGAACCCGAAACCACCTGACCCGCACCCATTGAAAAAATCGCGGCCACAGAGTCATAATGGCACAGAAGGAGGCCATTCGGCCCATCGAGTCCGTGCCGGCTCTCTGTAGAGCAATCCAGTCAGTCCCATTCCTCTGCTCTATCTCCGTAGCCCTGTAAGTTTATTTCCCTCACGTGCCTATCCAGTCTCCCCTTGAAAACATTGAGGGCTGGATTTTGATACTGGGGCGGGTTGGGGTCGTGTTATCCACCCGACTGCAATTGGATGTGGGAGATTGATGCAATTTTCACCTAATTGGGCAATTGAGTTCCAGCATGTGGGAACCCATGAACCAATTAGTGTTTTCAGTCTGAAAGTCGCCTCTGATGATGTCATCATTGCTGCTGCATTGAAGGTCTTCAGAGACTGCCTGGCCTTTGCTGTGAGAGGACCTGGATGCAAAATGAGCAGCTCAGCCCTAAGTCTGCTCCCAGATATTTTTACACCACCATTCCCAGATATGTCTCCTGCCCATCCATCCATATATGCATCCCCATAGCCAGCCAGCCAGCTAGATGTGCTCCCGCCAGGTTTCACATTCGTGGTTCAGAACAGGCGTGCTTCACGTAGGGTTAAAGTCACAAAGGCCTTTCAAAATGGCATTAGAGGCAATTTAGTGCTTGTTAAGGGCCTTAACAGCCTATCCCGCCTCTAAGAGGTGGGACGGAGTCGGGACCAGCAGACACGATTTAATGAAAATTGCGTGGAGGCGGGATGGAGGCGGGCTTGTGCCCACCCGCCAGTTTTCACAATTTTAACCCCCCAGACGCCTCCAAACCCGCCTCCACAGGTCAATGAAAATCCAGCCCTGAGTGGCTCCGCTTCCACCACTTCCGTCGGCAGCGAGTTCCAGGTCCTCATCACTCGCTGCGTAAAATCTAAAGTCCTGTTGTCTGTATCCTAACCCGTACCAATTTCCACTCACCCACATCTCTGGTGCTCATGGGCCTACATTGACTCCCAGTCCACCAATGCCTCAAATTTAGAATTCTTGTCCTTGTGCTCAAATCCGTCCATGTCTTTGTCCCTGACTATCTCTGTAACCTCCAAGAACTCTGTGTTCCTCCAACTCTGGCCTCTTGCGCATTCCCCACTCCCTTCACCCCACCATTGGTGGCTGAGCCTTCAGCAGTCTAGGCCCTAATCTCTGGAGATCCCGACCTAAATTTTTCTGCCTCTCCACCTCTTTCTCCTCCTTAAAACTGACCTCTTTGACCAAGCCTTTACTCACCTCTGCTCGTATCTCCTCCTTTGATTCAGTGTCAATTTTGTCTTGTTATACTTCTGTGATGTGCCTTGGGATGTTTTCCTACGTTAAAGGTGCTATATAAATGCAAATTGGCATTGCTGTGCTCTAACATTCACACACATGCATTTTCTAGCAGGAGTCACCAGTTAGCAGTCAGAAAGTGATCTGAAGGAACAACGATATATGTCTTTCTAGGTGGTGAAGGTCACGGGTTTGAGAGGTGCTGCTGAAGGAGCCTTGGTGAGTCACTGCAGTGAATCCTGTAGATTGTACACACTGCAGCCACGGTACTTCAGTGGTGGAGTGGGTGAATGTTTAGGCTAGTGGATGAGGTGCTGATCAAGTGCACTTCTTTGTCTTGGATGGTGTCAAGCTTCTTGAGTGTTGGGAGAGCATTCCATCACAATCCTCATTTGGGCCTTGTAGATGATGGATGTAGAGGCAGGAGGTGAACCACTGCCACACAATACCCAACCTCTGACCTGCTCTAGTAGCCATGGCATTTATGTGGTTGGTCCAGTTGACTTTCTGGTCAATGGTGACCCTCAGGATATTGATGGTGGGGGACTCAGCGAAGGTAATGCCATTGAATGTCAAGGGGAAGTGGTTAGGTTCTCTCTTGTTGGAGATGATCATTGCTTGGCACTTGTGTAGCATGAATGGTACTTAACACCTATCAGCCCAAGCCTGGATGTTGTCTAGGTCTTGCTGCATGCGAGCATGGACTGCTTCATTATATGAGGTAATTGCGATGGAGCTGAGCTCATGAATCCACTTCACTGTCTGCTTTAATGATCTTCCCCGGTAACTTATTACACAGCTGTATTACCTTTTTGAGTGGAAAAGGTTTCACCTCCCTCCTAACTTACTTGTTTTTGATTTTGTGCCCCCTGAACTGAACAATGAAGTTAATATCGGAACATGATATTCAAATAAGACACAAGGGACAAGTTCAGCTCAGTCTTGGAATGATTCATATTTGCTCTGTGCATAGGTACATTGCCTGGTTTGCCTTCCTCAACTTTGTACAGCTAAAATTAGATAATGATGTATTTCTGCATAGCTCAAAGAAAAACAAGATCCTAATTAGAATCATACAGCACAGAAGGAGGCCATTCAGCCCATCATGCCTGTGCCAGCTCTCTGAAAGAGGTACCAATTAGTCCCACTCCCCTGCTCTTTCCCCAAAGTTATGCATTTTTTTTCCTTTTTAAGTAGCGATCCAGTTCCCTTTTGAAAGTTACTCTTGAATCTGCTTCCACCACCCTTTCAGGCAGTCCATTCTAGATTATAACAACTCGCTGCATAAAAAAAATTATCTTTGTCTCCCCCTGGCTTTTTATCCAATTATTTTAAATCTCTGTCCTCTGCTTACCGACCCTCCTGCCAGTGCAAACAGCTTCTCCCTATCTACTCTATTAAAACCCCTAATTCCAGAAATGCTAACTATATGTTTCTGGAGTTTCGCTATGAATGAAAACTGACTTACAGTAACCTTTTTATTATTACTATTGCAGCTACATCAGACTTTATTACATTCAACTAACTGCGTTTATCTTTGTGGTTGGGCTAGTCAAGTACTAGAGAAGATTGCCAATTGCTGAGTAAAGGTTCGGTGTACAGTAACTCTGGAAATTGTGTCTTTTTTTCCCCCAACTGTTTCAGTGAAGTTATAGAAGTTTTGCCTCTTAATCTTTTTGACTGTCTATAATCTGATCTCTAATTTATTTTCTTCCTGCTTTAGGTAACCTCTCTGTCTTCCCTTTGGGTCATCCATCAAATAACATGCCTTGACTGGGAGTTTGATCAGCCGCCCTGTACCCAGGCCACTGATGATGAAACTATCAATTCAATTAAAGTTCACATTGCAAGCACCACCAATACTTATGGAGCAACTTTTATGATCAGTACAAACTGCTTCTAGCTTATGTACAACTGTGTCGTGAAATTTGCATGATTGCCAGGTAAATATCATTGTCATAGAGTTATACAGCACAGAAAGAGGCCCTTTGGCCCATCGTGTCCGCGCCGGCCATGAAGCCCTGTCTATTCTAATCCCATTTTTCATCACTTGGTCCATAGCCTTGTATGTTATGGCGTTTCAAGTGCTCATCTAAATGCTTCTTGAATGTGGTGAGGGTTCCTGCCTCTACCATCCTTTCAGGCAGTGAGTTCCAGATTCCAACCACCCTCTGGGTGAAAAAGTTTTTCCTCAAATCCCCTCTAAACCTCCTGCCCCTTACCTTGAAACTATGCCCCCTGGTTATTGACCCCTCTACTAAGGGGGAAAGTTCCTTTCTATCTACCCTATCTATGCCCGTCATAATTTTGTCCACCTCAATCAGGTCCCCCCTCAGCCTTCTCTGCTCTAAGGAAAACAACCCCAGCCTGTCCAGTCTCTCTTAATAGCTGAAGCGTTCCAGCCCAGGTAACATCCTGGTGAATCACCTCTGCACCCTCTCCAGTGCAATCACATCCTTCCTATAGTGTGGCGACCAGAACTGCACACAGTATTCCAGCTGTGATCTAACTAGCGTTTTGTACAGCTCCATCATAACCTCCCTGCTCTTATATTCTATGCCTCGGCTAATGAAGGCAAGTATCCCATTTGCCTTTTTAACCACCTTATCTACCTGTCCTGCTGCCTTCAGGGATCTATGTACATGCACACCAAGGTCCCTCTGATCCTCTGTATGGCTCAGTATTCTGAAGGAGAGCATCTGAAGCAGCCTTGGGGAGCAGATGGGGAGGGAGTGGCCTTGTGAAAGGGTATGAGGTATAAATTCATGCTTTGCCACTCTTTTCTGACAAGCCTTTCTGCGTTTTTTTCAATTCGCCCCTCTCATCCTTGACCGGCACAAGGGTTGATTCTCTCTGATAAAGCTGTGCAGTACATTGTTCTAAAAGTATCCATTCATACCGTGCTGCAACATCTCTTCTAAATTATTGATTTCATTTTATCGGGATGTGGGGCTCATGTGAAGCTCAAAATAGGGGTGCTCGCTTTACCCGCGCCTCTGAATATTATATACTGCCTGACCTTGCAACCGCACAATTGTTTTTAAAAATCATGGTGTAGGAGAGTGCAGATGTGAAACTCATGTCATGTCGGATTCATGAGCTGCAAATGGCCACAAAATAAACGTTACTACAGTTTACTTGAATAAAGTTCCTCATCACAGAGAGTGTTACTTTTGTAAATTTTTTGTTTAAATAAGGTCAAAAATGGTCATGGCCTTTTTGTGTTCTCTCTCTCTCCTGAAGTGTAAAACGAGAAAACTCAGTCCTTCTTTTCTCATTCCGTCAATTTAAAGGCCGTGTCGTCACATCGGAGAGTTTTAGGTCGGCAGCATTGCTACAAGAGACTGCTCCAAAAACTCAGCAAGAGCATTGCTGCGAAAGCCACAAGTTTTGCAGCATGAATGTCTGCAACACAGTTATTTTCTTTTTAACCTTAGGTTTATTAAATGCAAGAATGCGCAGTAATACATTTTCCAGCTCTTGCGGTGGCTTGCTTGATAAAGACAGTCGTACAACTGAGCCACACGGGATAGGGAGGCACCACGTTTGATTCCAGGTCTGCGTTGAGTTCGCCAGTGGTGCACCAGGAGGGCTACAACTGGACTCCGTGCCCCGAGGAGAAGGAGAGGAAAATCAGTTTGTGTCTCGCTCCGGACTGCTGGAAAGCATATGTGTATGGATGTCAGCTGAGGTTGATGGCACAGGATTACAATTAGCCTTTGTGTCCCTGGGCAATGGAAAAGTAAAATCAGCCTTAGAACCCACTCCTAGTTAAGGGGATGCCCCCCATGATTTAATAGCCTGCTGGCATTCACAGCAGATGCCAAATGACTAATCTGAGTGAGAAACTAAAGGACTTCTGGTGCCTGTAGAAGCCTAGCCCTTTATAAGTCAGCATCTTCAGGAGCGAAGGGAAGAAAACTGAAATTATAATACACATTACACACAATCAGGTCATTGGATCTATTCTAAATTCAACAGCTTTATGCTTGTTTATTGTTTTAAACAGCATGCTGCAATGCTATGTGTTTTTGGCAGTCAAACTCTGGGAACTAGCTAACCTCACGTATCTTCTGTCTTCTTTAGATTTTTTACAAGTCAAGTAGTGACATACGCCAGGCCAGCACATTGAGAAATACAGCAGTGTGACATTTCTCTGGAAATGATGATGGAGTGTTGTAAGTACACATCAGACCCATTATTGAAATCCAACTGAACAGCTAAAGTGCTGAACTGACAAAACTGGTGCCAGCAAAATAGTCTGATTAGAGTAAGGTGTTTTCTTAAGAACTACGAGGAGGAAAAAAGCAAGAGCTCACACAAACGTACGTGCACCTGTGTGTGCGCACACAAAAATGTGCACACGTGCACGCACACAAAATAGCACATAAGCAGGAGTTCCAGCTCAAATACTCATTAAAATGATGTATTCCACTTCATGCTCACAATTCAAATAAAATAGGCTTAAATGTGGGAGGATTGGATGGCACAGTGTGTTAAAAGATCTATCCTTTGATCTTAAGAACCTGGAATTGTATCCAGCTCAGACAGATGGAATGAATGTTTCCTCTGTTTATCAGCTGTTAAAGCTTTTAAACAAAATTAGTTTTGAGCAGTCTCAATCCAGTTATTAGCAGGGCAAATGTAACACGCAACTAATTCCGTAATCTCGCTCAAAGTCTGTGAGAAAGAGTAGAGCAGGAATGGAAGGATCATTGTAATGCAATAGGAGAGATGGTCTTTTTAAGATTGGGGTTGAAGTATGTTGTCAGGATTATGTAGGGAACACCTCTACATTGCATCTGGTCTTTGAGTGCTTGACACTTATACAAGGGAAGATTGTGCTGATTTACTTGATCTGAGCAGCAGTCGTAGTAGGGGTATTGTAATTAGCTGCAGTGTCCTTGACTTGGGAATAAGTAAATTGGTACCCCAATTTCTATCCAGTGATACTTCCTGAAAGTGTGTGGATATTGGGTAAGGATAGGATTGGGCTGTGATGTCCTTTCCTCCATAGTTGAAGAGTCTTCTTGCACTTACTGTATTGACTCATGCCTGAAACATGGCCATTTGGGTGACGTCCTAGAATGTGACTAGTGTCTGTGATATTATACTCTAACAAGGAATCACTACCTTCATCAGAGGTGGGTGGTGGTGGTGGGGGGGGGGGTTTGTAGAAAAAGTCCAGTTCACCAGGAGTCTCAGCTTCATCATGGAGATACACAAAATATTTTCAGAGGTAACCTGGCTAGTGTTCAGTCCTAAAACTGTACAGAACATGAATAATTCTCCAAACCCTGACCACCACACATTTTAATTTATTGAGACATTCCTGCCATACATCTTTGTAAACTTCTGCCGAAGTTATGGCGAGAGATCAGGAGAACCCTGCAGAAATGTCCCCACTTCAGCTCCAGCCGATATCTCACAATCAGTAACCCTTAAAAATTGCAACTCCAAGTTAAAAGTAAACAGTACAAACCTCACTATTTACCAAAAGGAGCTTGAGCAAATAATGGACGGATATGCATAGCCTACGATCTCCCTATGAGCGCCACTCCTCACTGGGAGCATCCAATCTCACAATCGGCCCTAATGTCATTTGGCACTAAGATCAATCATTTTTCCACTAAACACCCTTTGTAGTTATGCACAACTGCACTGATATCAGCAAGTTCTACTGACATTAAATCTGATGACAGCAAGTTCCACATCAAAAGAAGTCTGTTAAGAGCAAGGTCCATTGAAAGCAAACCTGATAACAGCAAGTTCCACCTGAAAGCAAGTCTGATAAAAACAATATTAACAAGCGGCACCGCAGAAGAGGGAGATGAATGACATTTTAGGGTTATCTGCTAATGGTAGTGAATAGACTTAATAGAATGCCCAAGGAGGCAGTGGGATGGATAGTAACAGCAGATTTGAGAGGGAAATGGATAGACATTTTACAACAACAACAACAACTTGTATTTATATAGTGCCTTTAACATAGTAAAATGTCCCAAGGCGCGGCACAGGAGTATTTTAAGACAAAAAATAAATAAAAATTTGACACTGATCCACATAAGGATAAATTAGGGCAGGTGACCAAAAGCTTGGTCAAAGAGGTAGGTTTTAAGGAGCGCCTTAAAAGAGGAAAGAGAGGTAGCGAGGCGGACAGGTTTAGGGAGGGAATTCCAGAGCTTAGGGCCTAGGCAACAGGAGGTACGGCCACCAAAGGTTTAGAGAGAAAGAAATGGGGGGTTTGAGTTAGAGTAGTGTGTGGTATTTTTCAAACTTTGGAATTGGCCAAGGGGACTACATTTGTCTCTTCTGGATCTGTACATTTGTAAATTATTATATTCACTTGTAAAAGGCTTCACTCGAGGAGCCTTGCACCAACCTGTTCCCAATCAGTTCTAGGCCATAAGTATGACAACCAGCTAAAGCAACCACTTTGCTTTTTAAAAAAAAAATACGAGTCATACTTTTTAAAATGAATTCCAAATGTTCAACATATTTAAGCCCCAACTATTTATCTTCAATTCGAGTGCCAAGATGTATGAGTGGTTATGTCTGTGGTATTACCCCTGGCAGTATTTAAATTACAAAATATTATTTGGACAGTAATTCAGCTATCATTTTAAATTGCCAACTGGCTGATTTTTTCCCCTCTCTATCACAGAAGTACTGAGGCCAGTTGTAGCACAACTATTGGCCCGGATTTTCCAGGGCCTATGACCGCGTACGCAGTGCGTACACTGTCGTAAGTGCCCCGCAAGTTCCGGGTTTCCGCATGCGCTGTGCATGTGTGAAAACCCGGAACTTGTGATCTGTCAAATTTCAGATTGACAGATCCACCGCATCCCCGGGAAATGGACATTTGCTGGCAGAGAGTTGGGCTATTTGCCCAACTACTGCCCAGCAAATGTCCGTGAAACTCTTACGCCTGGTAAAAGTAGGGCCTTTTACCAGCGTAAGAGTTTAAATAAATATTAAAATATATTTTTTTAATTATTTAAATATAAAAAACTTTAAAAATAGTTATAGGTTATTTTTAGCCCTTTTAAAATATTAAAATGTTATTCTTCAAAAAATTAAATTTTTGTTTTAAGTGTTTAATTTAATTGTATTTGAATTAATTTTGAACATATAATGATTCATTTTTATTTAACTGGTGTGTAATTGTGTTTTTTTAGGGGATTCCTATTCATGTTTATGGGGATTCCGTACGTAAATGGAATCCCCATAAGCATAATGGGGATCCCCCTTTATGATTGGTTGGCCTGGCCCACGTGATCCCAGGGGCGCTTGCGAACCGCGTGCGCCCCTGGAATACGTGGGCCTTTACGTATGCGTATGTGTAGAGGCCCAGGAGTGCGAGGCTATGAACCTCTGTGACAATCAGGTAGGTTCGTATTTTTCTTGCGATTTGGAGGCATTCGCCTGCGGGAAGCCTCCGACCGCAAATTCAGGCCCATTGTCACTTAAACTCGGTGAACTCAGTGCAGACTGGGGATTGAATCTGGGGCCGTTCTGGTCTGCATGGCTCTGCTACTCACTTGATAAACTTGCAGAATCACAGAGAAGCCTCCAGCATTTTTTTAAAGGTATTTTTCATTTTTCTCCCTCTTCCCTTTTTGTCTTTCACCCCTCATGCCATTGATGACCTACATTGGCTCCCGGTCCAGCAATGCCTCAGATTTAAAATTCTCATCCTTGTGTTCAATTCCCTCCATGGCCCGCCCCTCTCTATCTCTGTAACTTCCTCCAGCATTACAACCCTCCGAGATCTCTGCGTTTCTTCAATTTTGACTTCTTGAGCATCCCCGATTTCTTTCGCTCTACCATTGGCAGCTGTGCTGTCAACTGCCTAGGCCCTAAGCTCTGGAATTCCCTTCCTAAACCTCCCTGCCTTTCTACCTCTTTCTCCTCCTTTAAGATGCTCCTTAAAAGCCACCTCTTTGATCAAGCTTTTGGTCACCTATCCTAATATCTCTTTATGTGGCTCAGTGTCAAATTCTGTCTGATAACGCTCCTGTGAAGCATCTTGGGACATTTTACTACTTTAAAGGTGCTATCAAAATGTAAGTTGTTGTTGTATCACTACTGGCTAATAAAGTAGGCGAACAACTTAGTGCCTGGTTCCGCCATTGCTGTAGTACAGCTGAAAACTAGAAGGTGTAGGAAGTCCAGGGTGACTCTCCTTTTTGTTTTTTCTTCCTTTCCTTTGGGGATGTTTGTGCCCTGTACTTCCCCATGTCGGCACTGCTGAGATCCATAACTTGTCAGGTAAAAAACGATGGTTATAAACCTATGTCGACCTCCTCCATGGTGCAATGCGTTCGAACTCCAACACAGTGCAACATGCTGGTGCCCTTCCTTTAAAAAGTTTAATTAACACTTATTCATGTTCATGGGCAACACGGTGGCATAGTGGTTAGCACTGGTGCCTCACAGCGCCAGAGACCCGGGTTCGAATCTGACCTCGGGTGACTGTCTGTGTGGAGTTTGCACATTCTCCCCGTGTCTGCGTGGGTTTCCTCCGGGTGCTCCGGTTTCCTCCCACAGTCCAAAAATGTGTGGGTTAGGTTGATTTGGCTATGATAAATTGACCCTTAGTGTTAGGGGGGATTAAATATGTGGGGTTATGGGGATAGGATGGGATATGTTAGGGGGAATTAAATACGTGGGGTTACGGGGGTAGGGTGGGATATGTGTACTGTGGGGATTAAAGCAGGGACAGGGTACTGGATTTGGATGATCAGCCATGATCGTATTGAATGGTGGAGCAGGCTCGACGGGCCGAATGGCCTACTCCTGCTCCTAGATTCTATGTTTCTATGAATAAGCGTTGCCCATTTGTCCCTCTGGTTCTCTTGACTGGTGGAAGGAAATGGTTGCTTCGGCACAGAGTGTCAGCATGCTGAATGCCGCCTTAGTTAGATTGTTTTTCAACTATCATGGTAAATATAAAGGCCTAGGGTTTCTGCTAGTTTGTGCGCAATTCACTTCAAATCAGCCAAATCAACGTAAAAGATTGCGTGATTTTAAGCGTAAGTTACGTCAAGTGTAAATCGAGCTTCCGTGACCTTTAACGTTAGTTTTTTAAAAATCGCGCTGGAAGCCACCCGGCCCACAAAACTGGCCACAACCTCAGATCGAAATAATGAGCATGTCGAGTTTCCACCAATTGCGCCCATTTGCAACTGTTCGAGGAGGCTCTTCAAATTGAACGTGTTTTTTTTAGGAGCAAAGGCACTAGTAGGCACGTTTTAAAATGTTTAAATATTTAATTTATGAAGAAACTAACTAGTACACCAATGAAACTAGTAAGTAGTTCAGTATAGCTTTTAAAGTCATTTTTAGTGATTTAAAATCAGGTTACTCACAGGTGCTGGACGAGACACTTATACCAAAAATGCTTATTTTTTGTAATAAACACATTTTCAGCTGTATTAATAAAACTGCGCCAGGTCATCACACTTAAATACATCAAGGAATAAGTTTTACTGCAAGGAAAAAAAATAAACAACTGCGTTCTGTAACGCTGCCCGATTGCGCTGGGTCATGGAAGATTTTACGTTTGTGATTATGCAGATGAGATTTGGTGGAAACTTGAACCGTAACTTCACTTTGCAAAACCAGCGTAATTTGCGCCCAGATTGCCGATTGCACCCAATGCCGAAAATCTACCCCAAAGTTTTTCTCCGGCACCAATAACCTTTTCCAGGGTTTTCCCCTTCCGCTCTGCTGACTACAGTTCCATATGCAGTGGCTGTCCTCCAGTACCCTGTCCAAGTTGGCAGTCTTCATATGTGGGCCTACACAGTGACTATTGCAAGTCTATTCACACTGCTGAGCCATGATCTTATCCTCATACCCATCCACACATATATACTTTCCAACAGGACCACTGTTTAGTAATCAAGATTGGGTGCCTTGGTTGATTTTTTTTATTTCCCTCTCCCTAACCCAGGGACACTGAAGCTCAAATATTGCCCTGGCTGATATCTAGGTAAATATAAAGTAAATATTTAAGTGGGGACCTAGTCTATATGACTTAGTGCCGTACCACACAATGCATTTATTCACTGAGCCTGCGAGGCGGAGGTACCAATAGTACATATACAGTGGACTGTTCCAGTGATGGTGTATTGGACTGAGTCTTAGCCACAATCCTTCCATTCAACCTAGGACAAAATGCAGCATTAAAAGTTTCTATCCAATTTTAAACCTTTGGACACTGTGCTTTCATTACTAATGGATTAGCTTTCCAATTTTAAAGTAAGCTGTTACCTCAGAGTTATTTTTAAAGTAAATAGCTTAAAGTAATTTCCTGTGGCTCGTATTTGGAGCTGCAGTAACCTGGGAAACCGTGCCACATGCTGCAGCAGATAGCATCATTTCCCAGCATCCTGCAGCTTCAGAGCAACTCACAAGCCAGTCTAAAACCATGGCTCCCTTTGTTTTCATTGGTACCACTCCAAGACACGAGGTCAATCCTTGTCGGTAACCTCATGGGGATAGCAGGGAGGCAGGCTCAATCTCGTGTATCTCAACAGGTAAGAAAATTAAAGTTTTAGAAAATGTCTAACCATATTTTGATAAGTCTATCATAACCTACTTTGATGTATAAAATGGGGGAGAACTTTGAATAAAAAAAGTGCTCCTAGACTTACCTTTCCCTTTACTACGTCCAAAGTTGGGAAAATGTAATCGTGGAAATCCGAATTCCTGAGACCATAAATTTCTATTCAAAGCAACTTTTTAACAGAATAATTGCTTACTAATTAGGGAAAGATTTCCTCTGGTCACCATATGACATCTGAAAAGCTGCAGGAGATTTCCTATGTTCTAGTAATATGGTATTCTTTTGGAAAGCACTTATAATTTTACCACGGATTGTAAGGCCAAAACGCTGTGTCACACGAGCAAAGCAGTCGGATAGCAGCTGAATTAAGTCATGGTCCAGCCAATATTTGGTCATCCAGTCACACCCACCCTGTGTTTATGATCAATAAGGTACCATTTAAGGTCACGGACTAATTCTGCTACCTCGGTTACATTCTCCCGCAGAATGCCACAATCAGCGACAACATCAGGGCAAACTCTGCCTTGGACGAGCTCGAGCGGAGACTCTAGCAGGAACAAGGGGTTCGTCTGCCAACAAAAGTCGCTCTATTGCAAGCCTCACCACCCTACTGTATGGATCAGGGTCATGATACCGCGGATTGTAAGGCCAAAACGCTGTGTCACACGAGCAAAGCAGTCGGATAGCAGCTGAATGAAGTCATATCAAGCAACTTGACCATTTCCACTTGCACTGTCTACGACTTCTAGCTGGCATCAAATGGCAGAACTGGGCACCTAACACTGACGTCCTCAAGTGCTGCAATATGACTGGAATTGAGGGCACAATCAAAGAGGTCTAGAGGCATGTCCTGGGGGCGTCGCTCGTATGCCTGAATATAGATTCCCAAAGCTGCAGTCCGGATATCGCAACAGAGGTGGACAGATGAAACACTATAAAGACACATTAAAGGCCATCTTAAAATGTTGCAATATAAACCCCGACATCTGGGAAAACCCAGCCACCAACAGATTATAATGGCGTCATGTCGGCGGGGTCGATTTGAATGAATTTGAGACTGAGAGGTTACGACATCTGAATGCCGAGCGCCTGAGACATAAGGCAACTCATCTCTCTGCCTCCTCTGGCTTTCAATGTGATGTGTGCAGCCGTATATGTGTGTCCAGGATCTGAATTTTCTCCCATCAACGCACCCACAACAACTGAGACTCCTCTGTCAATTCAACGGAAGACTCCATCAATTTTTACCAGAAATAGTGATCAGATGAAATCTTCCTGCAATGTCCCTAACATTATAGAGGCTGATAATGCAGCCCATGGCATCTGAAGTTCTCATGTCAAGAACTTGTGTACTGACTGTGTACAAGGCTCATTAGGCCTCCAGGTTCTGTTTAAATTAGGCTGAAGCCCCACAATGCAGCACCCAAGCTGCATCTAGACACTCAGCAACTATTAGTGATAGGCCCACTAAAAACATTGGAATTCTCCTCCTAGGTGGGTCTCTCCTTCTGACAGGGCCTCCCTTCACTAGTAAACCTTGGGTCCACTGTCTCCAAAAGCCTATGCGTGAAAGGGGTTTTTATATCCTGTAGTGTTAACTTGAAAAAAAAGGCGACTCTTTGAGGCCAGAATCAGCCCTTCACCAGTTTCTGGCTCCTGACATTCTGGCTCTTGATCCCCATGGTGTTCCCAGCTTGTAGTGCTCTAGAGCTGGGAGTGCCACAACAATATCTAAACGAACTGATCTGACATTATTGGGTAAGCTCAACTCAGTGGGATGTAGGTGCACGGAATACTTTAGGAGCAGTGGTCATGGTCCCATAATGACCAGAGGAAATGTTCCGCACAAGATTCCTTTTTCATTCTTTTGATCGTTCACCTCCACTCGAGGCAAGGACAGTCTGGGATATTGACGTTTACCTCTGTAGCTACTGTCAATGCCACTCTGTGACTGGCCAATCTAATTCCCATGATCTGAAAATTATAATGTAGGTACATTGCTAATTCAATTGAAGATTTTTTGAAACGAATTTTGATGTGGAAATGTGGCAGCAGCCCTCAAATGGTTAAGCTTCATTGGAAACTAGCACTAAAACCCTGAAGTATTTTTAAAAATATGGAGGGGCCCAACAGTCTGAGAATTCCAGAACAACATTAGGTTCCCTAGCTTATAAGAATATTCGGTCCAGATGGTTCTTAAAATTTGCTTTAATAGGAATTATTTCTGGTTTGGATAACTTACAATGTAATATACAGACTATGAGCTGCAGACTGTGACTTCCCTTTTTTTGTACATCTGACATCAACCTTTGCCCTGATGTCTCATTCTTCTTCCAAAAAAAATGTTATTTCCTGTATAAAGATATACAGTTCACTTTGGTTCTGTCATGATTATTTTGACCAAAGTTAATAGAAGAAGTAAAAGGGTCCTCTGAACAGCTGAAGTTCACCAGTTTCAGAATGTTTGCCCTGTTCCCTTCAACCTTTTCCGTTCCATTATTTACGTCAATAGTACTTCCTAAAATCTGTAGGATGCCATTGTTGCTTGAGGTCAATTTACTTGACTGCTTGGCAACTAAGATGTTTTCAAGCTTTCCTTGACCTTCGTGTCACTTTCACAGCTTTTTTTTTTAAATTGAGAGACTTGGGTGAAGGCTCGTAGTGGAAGACATCCCCAAGGTTGAAAGGAGTAGGAGAGCGCACAAAGAAGATTAAGACATAGTGATTAGGAGACACAATGCAGCACCGAACTGCATCCAGACACTCAGCAACTATTAGCAATAAGCCCGTTAAAAACATTTGAATTTTCCTCCGAGGTGGGCCTCCCTTCACTAGTAAACCAAGGGCCTATGCGTGAAAGGGGTTTTTGTATCCCGTAGTGTTAACCTAAAAAAAAAGGTGACTCTTTAAGGGCAGCATCAGCCCTTCACCAGTTTCTGGCTCTTGACATTCTGGCTCTTGATCCCCATGGTGTTCCTAGCTTGTAGTGCTCTAGGAGCTGGGAGTGCCACAACAATATCTAAACGAACTGATCTGACATTATCGGGTAAACTCAATTTAGTGGGATGTAGGTGCACGGAATACTTTAGGAGCAGTGGTCATGGTCCCATAACGACTGGAGCAAATGTTCCGCACAAGATTCCTTTTCCATTCTTTTGATCGTTCACCTCCACTCGAGGCAAGGACAGTCTGGGATATTGACGTTTACCTCTGTAGCTAATTCAAGCTTGGATTTCAAAGCCTGTAGATTGCAGGAAGAGGGAAATAATGTGAGTGATTGAATTTCACCATTTTGAGGTACTGGAAAAGGTTAAATATAAACCTACAAGGCTGATTGCCACATCTATACATTATTGTGCGTTCAAGTCCCACTCCAAAGATACATAATCCAGGCTGACACTCCAGTGGAGTACTGAAGGAGTGTTACACTGTCGGAGCTGCCATCCTTCATATGAGATGTTAAACCGAGGCCCCGTTTAGTCTCTCGGGTAAATGTAAAAGAGCCCATGGCACTATTTCAAAGAAGACCAATGCTGCCAGTGTCCTGGCCAATATTTATCCCTCACCCAACATCACTAAAAAACAGATTATCTGATAAGTCTTTTCCTTTGAAAAACATAAAAGGCACAGTGTTGTAACAGTGCTGCTACTACCCCACTACCTAAAAGACCCCAACATCATTGTCTCACCAGATCCCTGTAATGTGGCCTTGCTGTGCTGGAGCTGTCATCATTGCTCAAGCCTCCTAGAGCATGGTAACCTGTGCTGGAGATGGAATCACCATTTTACACTCTTCAACTTTCGAAATATAGCTCTGGTGATGGAAACTTCATACAACACCCTTAGAACATGACTGCTGCTGTGCGTTGGTGATACTGAACATTCCCTTAATAAGGGCTTTTCCGTATTGGTGACTTAATCAGCACACTACACCCCTGCAATCTGGCGATGATGTGCTGATGATGAAATCATCATATTTCATCCCTGAAACACCCAGCCTTTGTGTGCTGGTGATTGTTGTTAAGTTAAAACTTGCAAGACTGATATTGCTGTATGTTTCAATGGGAATTGGGAAAGCTCTGTAATGTGGCCATTGTAAGCAGTTAGTGAATCAGGTTCCACAGTTTTCCTCGAATAAGAGTTGGTCTTTTTTATTTCACTACAGTCCTGGCACAACTAATGATTGAGCCTTTGATTCCCAGTCTAGTAGGTGGTGAGGTCAAATCTCAGAGCTGCTTGTCATTTGAACTGAAGTAATGAATATGTTTTATCACTTCTTAGTTGAGTTTCCAGTTGGAATTTGACTTCTAGGATTTGATTTTCATGTTACAATTCAGGCTTTCTCTCAGCACTCCTGATTTGTGCCCACAGCAACAAAACAGTGTCTATAGGCAGACCCCAACCTTGTACCTGAAGAAAATGGGTTAGCGTGCGACTAGGTTAACAATTACTCTTTTACTGAATTATTTTGTACTGGAAGACATATAGGACATTTCTGAGGCTATACTTTCTGATCATCTGTCCTGGTGCTGGTGGCACAGAATGGCAAGGTGGAGGGGCTGGGAAATCGAGGTCTTTGTGGGGGTGGATGAAGTATCAGGCCAAATCTTGCTGGAGCCGGGCATCTCATGACATGGTACCTTACTCAAGTAGCCATTCTTCATATGTGAGCCTGGGTGGTGAGTGGCATTGCCAATAAGTGGGTGGGGTGGGGGAGGTAGGATATCATAGACAACTGTGATCTAATACATGCACACAGACTTCCAACACGAGTCCCTGGATAGCAGGTAGGAATGCTGGCTAATTTTTCCCATCCTAATCTACAGTCTTTGAGACCATTGGAATGCTTTCCAATCAATCCATTTGAGATCAGCCAACTCCGCACAGACTGAAATGGAACCTGGGGTCTTCTGGTCTGTAATTACAAGGTTACCCTGGTTTTTTTATTGACACCTTGTTACACTATAGCCCAAGTCTTGTTTTTAAAATGTCTCAATCACTACTGACCTCGTCAGATCACTGGCAACTCAATCACTGGATAGTGATGAAATGGAAGACAATTTGTTCCAGTTTTTGAGAAAAAATAGACTGAGGTTTGTGAATTTGTAAACTATTTTGTGGTTGACCTTATACTGTTACGAAAGTAAAACACAGACAGTAATGATGAAATCAATGGTCAGACTCCTTGACATAACATAGAGACAAATTGTTTATCTGTTACCCTTGACTGTGAGAGAAATATGCCATTAATAAATCACAAAATTTGGAATGATTTCTTTAGTATACCAAAGGCTAGAGTAACATTTAAAAATGACTGCACCTACATTGTCAGCACTTGCTAGATATCTCCTCATCAGAAGCAGTATCCCTTCCAAAAACCTACACAATAAAAATTAGACACTGATTTTCTTCTTCAAACGTATTAAAAAATATATATTTTCAAAACAGATGTTTCAGCAGTCTGAAAGCCTAACTGTCTCCACCAGTTTGGACGACTGCTTGTACTTTGCAGTGATCCATTCATTCTGCACAAATACCTGCGAGTCCCTCCCCACTTTAGCAAACCCGCATCAACTCCTCCTAGGAACACAGAATCAGTGTGGGAGAAAGAGAGCTACTGTCATGCACCGAGACCCAACACTACGCTAAGCAAACACATGGGGAGCAGAGCATGCCAAGTCAGCTCAGTTCCCAATGCTGCCACATTTCACATACCAGTGACGCCAAAGGTAGCTTTGAGTGGATGTTTTCTTGCTGAACATACTTAGCATATCCATTTCAGGTTTATGGAACCACTCTTTTATTACATGGGATCCTGAGGTTTTTAACCAATGTTTTTAGGGTTGCATTCCCTGATCTGTCCATTTTTTTTTCCATAAACCAGCGGTCTTGAATATAACCAAACATCCTGATTAACCTAAATGGAGATGTTGTCCTTTGTGTGAGCTGGTGGTTGCTATGCTCTGACTCATTCATTTGGATTTGTTTTTACATATGAACAAAACCCATACCTCAAAGTGGGATGGGTGATGTGTCTCTTTACATCAACGTACAATAAGGTGCCACTTTGAGATAAGCAACCGCAGTCTTGAATTACAGCATCCATGTATATTGGAGATGTGTACACTATTTGCAGTCTGGTTAATTGAGAACACATTCATTTAAAATAAAAATCACAAACACTAATTATAAAGAAGAAGCAGTGACTTGTCAAGATCTTTAATCCTGTTCCAATGATTTGAAGGACTGAAAGTAATTTTGTGCTCCAGTTGTAAGCCTTAATTTTTTATTGTACTCACAAAATATATACGGCTTAGCAAATAACTCCTGAACGTAGTAGTTAAAGTAGGCTGGAATTCTCCAGAAAGGCTGTTAATCTCTGTCCCTTGAGTGCTTAGTTTCTCTATGGTTACCTGTATGGATTCAATAAGAGAGAGAGCATGAACTATACCAATGGAGATTGAGTTTACCCATACTACTGAGCACAAGTGAAACTGCTGTATAAACTATATTGATGCAGCCAGCAGGTGGTTTGACACGTTGGACCCCCTGGGACACATCTCATTGTCTTGGCTATGCTCTTTGATGTAGGGAAAGATTTGAATATATTTTGTCTGTGTTTAAATTGTGAATTCTGGGAGATTCTCTCACTGCTAAACTTACCTGACGAAGGAGCGAACTGCTCCGAAAGCTTGTAAAATTAAATAAATCTGTTGGACTATAACCTGGTGTTGTGCGACTTCTCATTTTTGTCCACCCCAGTCCAACGCCGGCATCTCCACATATATTGATGCTAGAATGGTTTCACGCTCAGTATGGCGCATCATATATTCCACCTACAACAGTATTACATTTTTATACTGGAGGAAGATGGACAATCATGGAAGCCAATAAGGAGCAGAACAGCATGGTACAGGAAACTCTTTATTAACCGGCACCCAAATATCCGGAAATCTCTCTTAACCGGCAAAATTCTTGAGTAGGTAACCGGGGTTTCCTTCATCTCTCGTTTAAAATTAACTTTAAAAAAAACCCTGAGGCGTTTGCCTTGTATCGGAGCGTGTAGATTGGGAGGGGAATGTGCAGCCCGGGTAGGCAGCGGACACGACAGATGGTCAGCTGGCGGTCCCCGGGGAGACGGAGCTCCGAATGCAGGCGCATGTCAATGTGTACGGGGCTCTCGTACGTTGGGAGATATAACTCTCCGTTATCCGACTTTTTGATTAACCGGCACCACGCTGGTCCCATCGGTGCCGGTTAATAAAGAGTTTCCTGTAGTAGGAAAGACCCAGGAAAAAGATTGTTTAAAAAATATATATTCCAGCACCTTAAAAACAAAGCCCTCTCTCATAACAAATTCCATTTTAAACACTGTGCAAAATCAAAGCTGACTATCAATTATATCAAACAACAGTAATTTCAGATTCACCAAAGAATCGATGTTCAATAAACCCTTGAAAGAGATGTGAACAGTGCAATCTAATTGGCAAAGCGGCTGATTTCTAATCAGAAAGTTGAGGATTTATGCACAATATTTTTCTCTCCACCCTCCCCCCACCACCCCCCACCACCCCCCCCCCCCCCCCCCCCCCCCCCCCCGCCACCAACCCCTTGCTTTCTTGGCAGTGTTGTCTCCTTGCTGGGGTAAAGTTCCATGGGCACCAGCTAGCCTCGGGTACCTCGTCCACGTATCAGAGCGTGGCTGGCACCGTGTAACTTTGCCCCAGCATGGATCTTCAGGAGCGGAGGGCAGAATTTTTTTTTTTAAAAGCAAGCTTTCTTTGGCTTGTTTAGTAGTAATTCGTACCAGTTCTCGTCGCTCCTTCTGATGGGATCAGTTTTACCTCAGACATAATGCTGCAGAAACTGGCCTGGTTTCAAGCAGAATTTTTGGCAAATATTCTGAGCGAATTTGTGTTCTTTTTGAATCAGTAATTTATGACCAATGTAGTTCACCTCTGAAATGTCAGAGACTATAGAATTACAGGAGCATAAAGAAAGTCACCCAAAGAGCAAATAGTTGGAGCTAAAAAGGGCTTATTTTTGGCACGTGTTTATGTTACAAAACTGCTTTGGCACGCTTTGAGGCGCAGCGCTTAGAAAAACTGCAGCAAAGGATGTAAAAGTTCAGTGAAATGTGCCTGTAAGTTTGCCTGCAACCGTGGTATTTCTCAAGGATCTGCAGCTCCATTCATCTAATGAAAGTTCAACTGCTGGGCGATGGGAAAGGAAAACACACTCACCTAACAGCAATTTTTCACACTGCTGTTTGCTTTCCCCTTTTACATCCCAGTCTTTAGAGGCCTATCCTGAATTTTCAGAGGTGCGATGCTCAGGACTATCGACATTTCCAGCTTTAGTTCCCAGTGGCTCTTCATTTTACACACTCAAGAAGTTTGTAGAAAAAAAATGAAGACGTTCCATAATGGTCATTATAGATTTAAATTTGAATTGTGAAATGTGTCTGTTGTTATTGAAATTCCAGTACTGAAGTGATCAGCTATTTAGGTTAGTTAAACAGTGGTAAGAAATTCTTTAACAGTAAACAAGTCTCCTAGAAAATATTGTACATAAGAACACAAAAACAAATCAAGAGACTGGAAAAGACCATTCGGCCCATCAAAGCACGTTACTCTAGTATCCTGTCGCTACCATTTTAGCATTCAACATTATTTTGAACAATCCTAATGTTCTTGCCTCTCTTAGTCTGCCTGCCAGGTTATTATTGTTCGTCCTGATAACTGTTTTAAATTTGCTTTTCACCATTTTCTATTTATTTGCTCTGCTCCTACTTTGCTTGTTTACTCTGAAGTATTAATCTGAGTTTACCCATCTAGGCCATTCAATATTTTGTATACTTGTGAGCTCTCTCTTTAACTGCCTTCTTTCCAGTCAGTAATTTTTTTATTCTACATTAATCTTTCGTTGTAGCTCATCCCCTTTTCACTTGGGATCAGTCTTGTTGGTACCCTTTGCCGTGCAAGTATATCTTTTGTGTGATGTGATGAACCATAACTGGAAACTGTATTCTAAATGTGATCTGATCACTGCAATGTACATGACTTCTGTCGTGTTGCATTTGATATATAACATAACATTTCTATTAGCTTTTTAAATTGCTTCACCCCCTTGGCTGGATACTGAGTGTGACGTATCTATTGATCCCAGTGTTAATTCTATTCCATTCACAGTGTGCTTATGACTCACAATTTTCCAACGTAATACTTTACATTTCTGAGTGCTAATCTGCGATACGTCAGCCCGATTGCAGAATGGATTTTGCAATATTAGGAAGAAATAGGTCAACCATATAGTAAAATCTGTATTGTTACAGTCAAATTCTGATAAAGGCACAATCAGATTCTCGAGAAATGGCTGGCACAGATGAAACTTAGCTGCATCTATCAGATTACAAATCTCCATACGACAGCTCAATGAATCATTCTGTAATTCAATCTAAAACAGCTACTAAAAACACTGAGCAAATAAATAGTGTTGCATGAAAATGGTTAGACTTTTAAAATGTGCTGCTCACTCCATTTCTTTCATGTGCATATATGTGCATCATGGAAATGAGATAATTAGATTGAATAGTTGGATCGGATTTATTTTTTTAAATTTTAGTCTCAATATAAGGCCATCAATATAATATAGTCACCAAGAAATCAAATAGGGAATTCAGAAGAAACTGCTTTACCCAGAGAGTGGTGAGAATGTGGAACTCGATGCCACAGGGAGTGATTGAAGCGAATAGTATAGATGCATTTAAGGGGCGGCTAGATAAGCATATGAGGGAGAAGGGAATAGAGGGTTATGCTGATAGAGTTAGATGAGGAAGGATGGGAGGAGGCTCGAGTGGAGCATGGCCTGGTTGGGCAGAATGGCCTGTTTCTGTGCTGTATATTCTATGTAATCATTTAGACCGGGAATTTTCTACAATGATTGGTTTCTGTTTACATCATTTAGGCTTCAATGCTAAAATCTGATCACCGCAAACTGTGGTTGGCTCAAAGTAAGAACCACTGTTGTGATAATTAAAGATGAGTAAATCAAGCTTTGAACTGAACAAACATCATACCTGGTAGTAAAGTGGTGTTCTGGCTTCAAACCTGGAATTTATTGACCTTTATTTTGAGATGCAGAAATCTGTATTAAGCCATGAATGAATTAGAAAGAGAGAACTTATATTTACATTGTGCCTTTCATGAACTCAGGATGTCCCAAAGCACTTCACAGCCAATGAAGTACCTTTTTTATTTATAAAACTAGACCACTATAAAATTCTGGGACAAAGCTCCTGCAATGGCTTGGCAGGTGAATACACTGCCCGACGTGGTACTAAGTGAAACAGATCAGGGAGCAAATTGCCTCTCGGCACTAATTTTCGTGGCTGTGTAGTGCTAATGAGCAGAATGTTTGTTTTTTGCACTGCTCAGAGTTATGGTCCAATGTCCCAAAGAGATCAGAAGTGCCAGCCAAATTCTCTTTCTAAAAAAAACAGTATAGCTAATTTAGCCCAATATAATGGAAAATTGTGTTTTACTGTAAAACAACATAGTTAGAGATGGATGTTAGATTCCTCCCACTGTTGCTGTTGCTGCAGATGATAATTAGGTATATCCGTTCTTATTTCATCTGAGCACTGCTAGGTGAGCATACTCTAGGGTATCTGAAAAAGTACAACTTCCCCACCGACACCTGGGAATCCCTGGCCCAAGACCGCACAAAGCGGAGGAGAAGCATCTGGGAAGACCTCGGGCTGGATTTTGATTCAGGGGCGGGCGGGGGTCCTGTAATCCGCATTTCGTGTTAGCCACCCAAATCTAAATCGATTTGGGAGACTGATGCGATTTTAACGTAATTGGCCAATTGAGTTCCAACGTGTGGGAACCCATGGCCAGTGAGTTTTTCCAGTCTGAAAGTCGCTTCCGATGACGTCATCGTTGCTGCAGCATTTAAGGTCTGCAACAAGCCTTGCTTCCTCTGCAGACTGCCAAGCTTCTGCCTTTGCATGTTAGAGGCACCTGCAGGAAGAATAGCCAGCCAGAGACCTAGGTCTGCACCTCGATTTGATGACGTCGCCCTGCAAGCTTTAATTAAGGGAGCCAGAGCTAATAAGGAGGTGCTCTTCCCTTCTTCAGGGAGGAAGAAGCCTTCCCATCAAACCAAGGCTGTGTGGATCCAGGTGGCAGAGGAGGTCAACTCGTTCTCCATAACCCGCAGGACCTGGCTTCAGTGCAGGAAGAGGTTTCATGACCTGCTGCGCGCTGGAAAAGTGAGTATGAATTTCCCATCACCCTCATTCTGCTCCCCACTGCCTCTCCTCACCAGCACTCAGCTTTGACAACCTCTTCCTCCACATCCCACTTGATACTGACATCCCTGCACCCTTACCCATTCCCTCTCTCTGTATGGTCACATTCACCTAACTATTCGACTATGCAGCCCTCACACTCCCTATCGCTGTGATGCTATGAAAACAACTTACAACACACAGGGAGGGCCCATGGTCTTGCCACCTCACTCCGAATTTGTCTCCTTCTAAGCATCAATGATATAGATTCTCTACACTCACTCCTTCATTCTCACTCAAACTCCACTTGTCTCCCTCATTGCAGGAAAAGAGAGCTCACAATAAGAGGGAAAGAGCAAGGACAGGAGGAGGGCCACCCTCAGTAGCCCAGCTCACCACCTGGGAGGAGGCGGTCCTGGAGATCATGGGAGTGGAGGAGGATGCGCAAGTGGGGGACAGACAGATGGGTGTATCAGAGCAAGCTGGTGACAGAATAGTTTATCAGCTCTCTCATTGACATTGCATGAGTCACTGATAATGATTCTGATGCTCCAACAGACTGACTTATGATCATCTGCAATATGCAATGTGCATGTAACCTTGGACTCACATCTCTGACTCTTTCCTTTACCCCCCCAGGACCATCGCGAGCAGCCGTCCCCACCATCCAGGAGGAAGAGCATGAGCCTCACCACTCCTCAGAGGAAGCTGCAACCTCTGAGGGCACTGCGTCAGCAGAATTCATCGCACCCAGCACCAGCGCAGACACTCACACCTCGGAGGGAACATCGCGAGATAGAGTAGTGTTGTCACCTGGTATATCACAGCTCACAAGTGAGCATCAGCAGATAGTGGAGACAGGGACAGCAGTGGGGAGTCCTAGTCGGAGGGCGCAGGACTCTCCTAGCTCGGCTCAGCTGCATGTCGACCCTCTGCCTCTGGGTCCATCCATAAGATCAGCGGTGCTGGAATTCCAGGAACAGATGAAAGAGTCTTTGGCAGGTTTTGTCTCCAGGGTCGCTGCGAGTGTGGAGCGAATGGAGGAGTCCATAGTGAACATGAGCAGAGCCTTTGTGGAGTCATTGGCGCATGAACGCATCACCACGGAAAGGATGGCAACCTCCGTGGGGAGGATGGCTACAGCTATGGAGGAGATGAGGAGATAAGTCGCCAGAGTGTAGAAAACATGGTCATTGTTCAGAATAGACTGGCATCTCTTGAGGAGCGATGGTCATCTATTGAACACAGAAACCAGACCTTCATGGAAGTCCTTCTGAGTAGGACTTCCAGTGCAGATACGGGTCTCCATGGCCCCCCTGATGTGCAGCAAGGTGCTCTCAATCCACTTGCAAGCGCTGAGGTGGGGCTGACCCATGAGAGGGATGTTGGTGGCAGACAACAAGGAAGTGGAGGCTCCTCTCCAAGCGCTCACATGACCAAGCCACTGCAAAGCCCTCGGTCAGAGCCCCACCAGAGTCCTCGCCCAACTGAGATGGGCGTTTCAACCCCTGCACAGCCACAGGAGCAGCAGACTGTTGCCGAGCCCTCACAGGCTCACAACCCCAGAGGACGCCTGCCAAAGGTGTCGAGGCAGGAGCAGCAAGAAAGTGAGCAAGGGGCCTCCACTTCTGCTGAAGCCACAGGGGAAGCACCACGTAGCAGCACGCGTAAAAGAAAAATAATGCACAAGTAGTTACAAGGGTAGTCACTTGGGTGTAATGTTGTGTTTAATCTTGAAATGCCAGCACTTGCTTGGTGTGCTTAAAAATTCTGCTGGCAAACTGCTGAAGTTGTGGCATCTGTCATTTCGCAAATGGAACTTCCACATTGAGGGCTTAGGATGACTTGCAATTGTCAGTATGGTGGTCAGAGTGATAGGAATCCGCAGGTTCCTGGCCGTTGTCGATGGTCTGATAAGAAGGCGCGAGGCAAAAGTGTTTGATTGTGCAGGCTAAGCAAATCTGGTCAAGTGCGTCCCTTGCATCTCGGGCAGCAATGTGGTCACGCGCTGGCGCCTTCTGGCCTGTGCAGCTTCAGGTGGGTGAGGAGCAGCTTGGCACTCCTGTTGATGCTGCTGCTGCTGGTGGTACTGTTGTTCATGGTTCTGCTGCTGCCACGGCTGGTCCTCGTCCGAATCTGATGTCCAGGAGGAAAGGAAATAAATGGTTCCCATGCTTCTGGTATATGCCTCAGTTGAGGAAGCGCTCAGTCAAGGTGGCGAGAGGGGTTTCCCAGGAGGTCACACTGGAGATGGATGTCAGGCTCCAAACTTCCACAGCTGTGGTTATGCCATATAAAAGTTCCCCCAGACCTCAGACAACAAACTCCTGCCAACTGCAAATGATGGCTGATCACATCTCCTATTTCATGGTTGAGCTGCAGCTGATAGTCAGCAATCCAAATGTGCTACCGCCAGGTTTCACATTCGTGTTTCAGAACAGGCGTGCTTCACATGGAAAAAGGGTTAAAATCACAAAGGCCTTTCAAAATGGCATTATAGAGGCAATTTAGTGCTTGTTAAGGGCCTTAACGGCCTATCCCGCCTCTTGGAGGCGGGACGGAGTCGGGACCAGCAGACACGATTTAATGAAAATTGCGTGGAGGCGGGATGGAGGCGGGCTTGTGCCCGCCCACCAGTTTTTCGCAATTTTAACCCCCCACACGCCTCCAAACCCGCCTCCACGGGTCAATGAAAATTCTGCCCCTCGAGTCTCTTCGCTGGGAGCAAGCGGAAGCCAAGCGCAAACAGCGCAAGGAGCGCACGTCAACCCAAGCACCCCACCCACCCGCCCCTTCAACCACCGTCTGCCCCACATGTGACAGAGACTGTAGGTCCCGCATTGGACTCATCAGTCACCTGCGAACTCATTTTTAATGTGGAAGCAAGTCATCCTCGGTTCCGAGGGACTGCCTAAGAAGAAGAAGGTGCTATACCATAAGCATGGTTGTTGTTGTACCTTTTTGGAAAAGGAAAAAGAGAAAAGGGGATGCCAATGAGTGCCCGGGGACATAGGTGATACCCAGTTCCCCTTCAACATGTACCGACAGAGGGTAAGCTTTCTCGCCTGATTGAGGAGCAATGGATTAGGAGGCCCAAGCTTAGAGGATTGGTGCTCACTGTGACCTCCTGGTAGAAGATGTGCAGATTCACTCAGCAATGCACACGGCTTTATCTCTTTTGTGTAAGCTTTTGTGTGACTGGTGCATTCCAGGCATCCACAGGGGTATTATCCATTACGTTGTGCAGTTCTGTATAAGGGATATCACAAAAGCCTTGTATCAGCAGGTGGTGAGGCAGTTCAATTTTGACACAACCCAAACCAGCCGCAGAGCAAAGCCCAATTATTTCAAATGTTCTGGTTCTCCTATGCCCTATAAATCCACTGGCCTACATGAACAGGAAAGGATTCCATTGACTCAGTGTGCAACTAATATGTGATGCCTGAAGAAAATTCTGTACAGCAGTGCTCAGGCGAGAATGTTTCATACATAGCAAGTTAATGAAGCATATCTGAGCTATTTGAAATGGATGATAGATTGGATGGCTGATTTATGGGAGATGTGGCCCTATGCATTAAAACCCTGAGCATTGACATCTTGGCCTAATCCAAGGGCTGCAAGCACAGATTCGATATAATGAGGCAGATGGCTGTACTGGGACACTGGCAGAGCACGCACTTGGGATTCTAATGGAAGGGTTTTGCAGGATGCTCCAGAGAAGCTGAGCAAAAGGTTGCCTCCGACATAATATTGCAATACAAAGAGGAGCCCGCCGCACCCCACCCTCTCACACGTCGGAGGATGAGCAGCAGCAACAGTGAGCCATGCCTGAAGCAGAAGACAGTGGTGAGCAGCATGCCCCAGCTGCTGAGATACATGAGCAAGCAGGGGACCACCGGATGATTTCCACTTTCTTTTCCAAATGTTGCAAAACGTGACACGCAAATGATGGGACATATGCGAAGAATATAAGGGGCGATTTGGCACTCCCAGCAAATCGTAGGTGTGCCACCCATGATTTTCTGCCCATTAATGGATGGGCAAGCACAGGCTAAGTGCTCGTGATTTCCTGAGATGCGCTCCCTGTCAGCGCCCTACCCACTTGGAATGTCAAGTTGCAGAATCGTCCCGATAGTTCTATCTCTGCAGATCCATGCGGGAAGCGACCTACCTTTTTAACTGCAAACCTTACCATGTGTTATGCTCATTTCCGTTGTTAAAAACACGAAGAAGTAGAGTTCCATAATCTATGAATAAATGCTTACATATTATTTCCATCATGTGGGTCACCTTGAGGGAATGTGAACTTCTACAGCGAATTGCCTGCCGCTGACCAACCTCGCAGTACTAAAAGGTTATTCATCTTTAAAACAGGTCTAGCCAGAGGCCGGTAGTGTAGATTGTTGCAGCACCTCAGAGCCCCATCAGTTCAACTATTTGCTCCTCATGCGCTCTTAGGGGTTTCTCTGATGATGGCATGCGCTGTGACGACCCCTTATGATGTAGGTCATTCACCCAGTGGGGGCTGTCTCTCAACATAACTGCCACTGATGAGTTTGGTATTTATTCCAAAACACAAGACCCATTGGTTCCATGTTCCCATAGCAATTCTTCTCCTCAAACCACCCCCCCCTCCCCCCCCCCCCCCACCACCACCCCCATCTAATGTTTCTGCACCTGGAAAACATCAGTGTTACATGAAATAGCAATCTAAAGAAATTACACACATGCACGAAAGGCCCAGAATTGCACAGGACACAATTATCTGATACCGACAAAACACCCAGGGAGTAAGCTTATTTTTGGAGAAATGATATAGAGGCCATCGTGAGGAATGCAACACTTAAAAAATAAAGCCCTGTAGCATTACCTGTCTCATTCCCAATTATTGATCAGCTGCAAAGATGCAAATATTTGCAAATGCAATCTGAAACAAAACCCTGAAAGCAAGAATAGAAGGCACGGCACTCCTTAAACGAAACAAAGAAACATTCTGTATTTTGTAATAGCAAGTTGGGGGGAAATTATACTTGTACATGAAGGCCATTTGACTCTGGAAGTGCCCACATCTGAAATAACTGACCTAAATTGTAGGTGCTGAATTGGGGAGTTAGTTTAAAGTACAGCAAGCAGTGTGTTTGTTTCATGCTGACGTTGGTTCTGGCTCAAATACAGTGTAACCCTGTAGCACGCTGAATGGGGGTCATTTTCAACCTTGATGCTTGGGTGGTAACCTGGCACAGCAGATTGCCCACCCATTGTAGAACACACCCAATCTTCATCCCATTGACTTCAATGAGATGAAAATCAGGCAGTGGGCGGGTGATCTATTCCGCCAGGTTACTGCCCAGGTGGCAAAGCTGAAAATTACCCCTCAATGTTGAATTGTCTCCAGAATGCTGCTCCCCGTACCATACACTGCAATCCAATCTTTCTGTTCACAGTAGAGTCATTTGTTTACGTAATGCAAAAAAAATTGTTTGTCTGCATGCATGATTGCAGTATGTATATGTGTGCACAGAGTGATAGAAATAAAATTCAGTGCGGGATGTATCCTACTGAGTAATTGGGAAAGTTCTGCCAATCCACCTGCCTGGATTTGATATACAGAGTCTGGATTACAGCACCAGGCCTGAATCTAATCAAGGGTTATAAATCAAAGTTGGGTTTTTGATTCTCAAAGGGTTTTTTTCCCCCCGTTTTCTCCCCTGCCTTTTGTCCTGAAGCTGTTGACTCCCTCATGAGTTAGGGTTTCCTGGATGGTGGTCACCCTTTGGTACCTCCGCAAGTTAGCATTATTCACATGTGAGCTTTGATGGCAAGTGTTTGCTCACCATCCAAATGTGGAGGAACTCACTGCCAACATGGGCCCTTCCAGTAGTACATCTGTACAGTGATCAGGAATGGGAACCCTGATCTATGTTTCCTGCCGTTACCTGGGGGCGCACTCTGCCTAATCGCAGTGCTCCCACTACTATCCCGGCTGAGATTAGCTGACCTGGTGGCCTGTATGGTGCCTCGAAAAATCTGTGGGGGTTTTTGCCAGTTTCCAGCTGTAACTACGGGTCTCTGTCGTTTCCAGGATGTCACAGCATGCCTTATAAGGGGTGGAAATTCCACCCACCCCACACAAAGCAAATGCTGTCGGGGCAGAGACAGATTTAGGGGCTCCTTCAATCGGAGTTCCTGCTTTTCCTGGTTCTTTTGGGATCAGGCGTAATGTTGGAGGTCAGTGTGCCAAGTGAGATGAGGCGTAGAAGCTTTCCGATGAACAGTGGTGGGCCCCACTGGAGGGGAGTCTAGGCCAGGGAAATAACCTAGATCCCAATGAATACCTCCATTTTTTTAAAAAAGAATAAGATTAGCAAAGGTTAATCTGGAAAATTACTTCAAAATAAATTCCAAGAGTAGGACAAGGGTAAACAGGTTTAAACTAGTAAAAGGAAAATTAAGGACTGATATCAGTGTAATGGAACAAAAGTTAAAAAAAAACCTGGAATGATTTAAGCAAAACTAAATGGTGCAATGGGGAAATGTTGGGCTTTTCAGGGCAAATGAATTAAGATCACTGAAATGGCCTCCTCCTCCGTGTTGTTTCTTGTGTTCTTGTGAATAAAAAATGTTCCATTCACTCACATTGATGACCACATAACCTCAACCCACACCCTCCAAAACCCTTTGCTCTCCTAGTCCCTCATCTTTCTAAACAAACAAATGGAAACGATTGGCAGTGTCTTTGAATAATTGAAAATCCCCACAGAATGCTTCTGTAACAAATGAACTGTTAGATGTATTTTTCTTGCAATCGGAGCAATCTAACTGCAGTATCAAGGTCTTCTAAGCCCAAACTTGTTTACTGGAAGATTAGACGCTTACTGAGTTTGCTTCAATTTGAAATAGAATTGGCTCCAGTGCAAACAGGTGTTGGACATTAAGGCCGAGCAACTAACGTTCCTGGTGGTGTTTTAGTTTTATTTTATAGCTGTGAGCATTACTCTTTGTTCTGTATCACTTCACCTCTGTATTGGAAATCACGTCACAGGCTGTAATTCATCTGGCAGACTACTGCTTTTATGCTGCAGTAGATTGCTTTTGTGCTGAATCACTGCCCTGAAACAGTAAACTGAAACTGCCTTTGTGTTTACAATGAATTTGGCCGACCAAATGGCTGTAAGGTTTTATTGCACTGCTTTACATTGTAGGAGCAATGAGGGTGACGATTGCTGCCTGTAAGACAGCAATGATTGAAAAGATTTCCAAAGGCCACCATCTTGCTTCAGCAAATATGAATTGTATCCTGGCAGTAATTGAACCATGCAAACTGTTGTTTTTTCTATGGGATTGTGTAGGTCTTTTTTTTGTTTGGATATTTTATGATCTTCATAAAAAATATTGTTCTCTTCATAACAATGACATAGTGCTCCTGAAAATCCCCAGAGGTGGGACCCCTGCCCACTGATCACCTGCAGCACTAACCCCGCCATACTCTCCACTTGCCTGGATGAGTGCAGCTCCAACAACACTCAAAAAGCTTGACACCATCCAGGACAAAGCAGCCTGCTTGATTTGCACCCCATCCACCACCTTAAACATTCACTCCCTCCACCGCCGGCGTACCGTGGCTACAGTGTGTACCATCTACAAGATGCACTGCAGCAACTCGCCAAGGCTTCTTCAGCAGCACCTCCCAAACCTACGACCTCTTCCACCTAGAAGGACAAGGGCAGCAGGCGCATGGGAACACCACCACCTCCAAGTTCACCTCTAAGTCACACACCATCCTGACTTGGAAGTATATCGCCGATCCTTCATCGTCGCTGGGTCAAAATCCTGGAACTCCCTCCCTAACAGCGCTGTGGGAGTACCTTCACCACACGGACTGCAGCGGTTCAAGAAGGCAGCTCACCACCACCTTCTCAAGGGCAATTAGGGATGGGCAATAAATGCTGGCCTTGCCAGCGATGCCTAGATCCCATGAACGAATACAAAAAAAGATAATGCAAGGTCAGCAACATGAAATATTCACTGGTGTGTCAGTAGTGCAATTGCCATGTAACAGGAGTATGGAAGTTATTTATGGCAGGCCTTTAAAAAGCTGGAAGGGATGAAGATTGCATCAGTCGGCTGGGGGAGCAGCAGGCAAGTACTGAACATACTTCAGACTGAGGCAACTGTCAGCGATGTGTAATAGGTGGCTCATGTCAGATGCACGCCTTCAAGTGAAGGCTCTGGCAGAGGTACCCAAAGTAGGGAGCAGAGCACTGGAAGGAGGCAGAAACGAAGAGCACAACATTGTAATGATAGTGACCTACTGGCATCCCTTGATGAAATACAGCAAAAGAGAGAGTACTTACAATACTCTCCCACTCTGCTGCTGGGCGCTCAAGAAGACAGAAATTTCTTCCTTGTCAACTATGATGACAATGAGGATGATGATGAGGAAGAGGATGATAAGGACAAGGCCACACAGGAGTTCCTGGAGCACGTTCCTGGTCCACATTCCTCTGCCTCAAACTCCTTGACGTCCATTGTTCGCTCCCTCTCATGCAGCTACTCAGATACTGTCATCTGAGGTGTCAGTGAGGATGTGGCACCGGGCGATCACAGAGCACGAGGGAACTGGAGGCGTGGTGAGTGGGTGAGGACGTTCAAACTTCTCAGTGGAGGACAAGGAGAAGGCTGCCTATGGCTTCAGAATTGTGAGACCAAGAACTTTTGAATACTCGCCTGAAAAGAAGAATATTGGAGGAACATCACATCCCTGTGCAGGCTCAGGTGTCAGTTTGCGAGGACTCTGGCAACTGACACATAAAATATGGACATTGAGCGAGTGGTACCATTAGAAATAAGCTGGTGGCATAAAAATGTAGTGTGGCTGTTGCTTTCATAGTCAGGGCTGTTCAGACAGACAACTCTGGCCGCAGATTCTTATGCAGTAGCTGGCACAACTCTTCCATTGCATCTTTGTTGATGCAAACTTCTCACGCAGAGCTCTTCACTTAGGATCTGCATGGCCTGCAAATTCTTTGTGTGGGGGGTGGGGTTAATAACTTGTAGGGTACATCCCATCCAATGCTGAGTCATCCTCATTTCCTCCATCCTATACTGCTCCTCCTCCCCCATTATAATTGGAAACAAAGGGATGCCCATTGGGAATCTCACACCTGATTCTCAGTAGCTCTTACTGTGGGTGCAGTCAAAGTTATCCCTGGCCCTCAGGTTGTCAGATGCAAGTGCAGCTCTGTCCAGGTAGAAAGCAAAAGAAAAATGCTGAAAAAAAACTATTTTTTTTCTAGCTCCAGTAATCAGTGTCCAAAGTTTCTTCAGTCTTCAGGCTCCAAAATAAATCACTTCCGCCAACCTCAATTGTTACTGGCAACAGATACGCCTCATTTAAGTAACTCTAAATCACCCCTGGTGCACTGCAAGAGTAACTTCTGTAACGTCAATGCCCTAAGTCATCAATTAAATATATTTATATGTCCTCTGGAGAATTGGTGGACAGATCACAGGACAGTCTCAATGGAGCTTGTAAATTAGATCGCTGCCATTAACAACAACAACAACAACTTGCAATTATATACCGCCTTTAACGTAGTAACAGGTCCCAAGGCGCTGGTCAGGAGCGGAAACAGGTCTCGTCCCAGAATGCAACTCACAAAACACTGGCATGCTGAAATAGGACCCCAGAAATGCAAAATATTCAAGGCCAGTGAGATTGGAGGTTTGTCAGTTGTTTGTTGGCCTCATTTGTAAAGATGTAGGGGGGAAAATTTGGTCGCGCCCCCTTTGGGGCACTAACTTCGCCGGGGCACTACTTTTAGCGCCCTGAAAAAGTTAGCGCCTCCGTGCCGTAAATTGAGTGGTAGCGCCCCAAGCAGGAGGCGGGGGCACTACTGGAAGTGCTCCCCCTCCTTCCTGGGGTACTGCCACTCAATATCGCGGCGCTAGGTGGAACAGCGCCACGTGCATCGGCACGTAGCGCCGCGGTATTACAGGCCTCCCGCCCCTGATTAAAGGGGAAGGGCCTAGCGCAGCACGCACCAGGGCCCTGCTGGACCACAAGGGAGCGGGGTGCTGGGAAAACAACCCAGCACTCAAGAGGAGTGCCGGGCTGACCGATCGCGGCCGGCACCCCGCAGGAGGAGGTGGAAGGGGGCAGGTACTGGCAGGTGGCAAAAAAAAAATGGCCGCCTGACACCTGCCCTTTAATTTGTGCCGCCGTGGCCGCAAAAACACCACCCTGACCCTGTCGGACATATCATCCGGCGGTAGGTCAGGGGGCACGACTGATGTTTGCGGCCGGGGCGCGAGCGGGGCGCTTTGCACGGTGATGATGTCATCGCTGGAGGCGCAGTGCCGCGGGGCACTACCGGCACCGCTAACCTCCCGTTGAATTTCACGGGAGGCATTAGCGGCACCACGCCCAGGCACTAGGCGCTTTGCGCCCCGTTTACGCCATATCTCCGAGGCTTTTTGCAAATCTTCTGCTGAAGTTACGGCGGATAATCGACAAAACCCCTCCGGAAATTCAATCCCTTATTCGCCATATAAGTGATGTCTAGAAACACTAAACAGAATCGTTAAAAAAATGTTAAATCTTTCAGCTGAGAAATTTTAATAATATCTTCATGAATGAAACTCACCAAATAAAGCCAGGAGTGAGTTTTAGATACCTCGTGTATGATATTGATCATATGTTCATTGATCATTTCCCACATTACAACAGTGACTCCACTTCAAATAGTACTTCATTGGCTGTAAAGCACTTTGAGATGTCCGTTGGTCGTGAAAGGCGCTATATAAATGCAAGTCTTTCTTTCTTTATATGTGATCACTAGCCAAAATATTCCCCATTTATATTACTCATGGTAGGTTTTCGCATTAAAAAATTAGATCAGATTATTTTGCCAATGTTTTTCTCTTTCCTGAGGGCAATGACTTCTGCTGGAACTTGGGTCCACAGATGCAGTGTGGGGGAACATCTGGCAACAATGATCATCACATTATCAGATTTAAGTTGATTGCCCAAATTACTGCTGCAGATAATTTAATGCTAGTGCTAGACTTTAGGAGATCTAAATCTGTGAGAATTGAAGAGGATTTGGGTAAGGTTGATTGGGGGATGATACGAGGTAGGGATAACTGCAGTATAGATGACAAATGAAGGGCTGTCAAAGCCATACTTCTGGAAAATGAAGCCAAGTATGCCCCTCAGATTGAAAGGAAGTTCCATGGTACATCTGAGGATAATAAAATCTTTCAGCTCAGCCAAAAGATCAATGGAAAAAAGGATTAGAAATAGGTGTGGCAGTGATAGCAAGGCCTTCTTTAGTTATGCTAGGAGATGGAGAGTGATAAAAGACCACTGAGGTGCATATTTGGGTAGAGTTGGGCAGAAGGATCTGGGTGTCCTAGTGCATGAATCGCAAAAGGTTAGTATGCAGGTACAGCAAGTAATTAGGAAAGCTAATAGACTGTTATCGTTTATTGCAAGGGAAATTGAATACAAAAGTAGGGAGGTTATGCTTCAGTTATACAGGGCATTGGTGAGACCACATCTGGAGTACTGTGTACAGTATTGGTCTCCTTATTTAAGGAAGGATGTAAATGCAGTTCAGAGAAGGTTTACTAGACTGATACCTGGAATGGGCAGGTTCTCTTATGAGGAAAGGTTGGACAGGCTAGGCTTGTATCAGCTGGAGTTTAGAAGAGTAAGAAGTGACTTGATTGAAGCATATAAGATCCTGAGGGGTCTTGACAGGGTGGATGTGGAGAGGATGTTTCCTCTTGTAGGCGAATCTAGAACTAGGGGTCACTGTTTAAAAATAAGGGGTCGCCCATTTAAGACAGAGGTGAGGAGAATTTTTTTCTCACAGAGGGTCATGAGTCTTTGGAACTCTCTTCCTCAGAGGGCAATGGAAGCAGAGTCATTGAATATTTTTAAGGCAGAGGTAGATAGATTCTTGATAAGCAAGGGGGTGAAAGGTTATCGGGGGTAGGCGGGAATGTGGAGTAATCAGATCAGCCATGATCTTATTGAATGGCGGAGCAGGCTCGAAGGACCGAGTGGCCTACTCCTGCTCCTAATTCGTATGTTCGTATGTACGTATGTTAGTTCCAAGATAAGGCTGAGGTACTGGATGGTTACTTTATCTCTGTTTTCACTACTGAAGATGATGCTAAGTTGCTTGAAATGGTATATGTGATGTAAACATTGAAACCATGGAGGTTGATGCTGAATTCATCCGGCCTAGGATTAGGATTCTTAAAACAGATTGGGCTGTTGTCCCTGTTGGTATGCATCATTGAGTATTAAAAGAAATGAGGACTGTATTACACCAGCTGTTGGCTCACGTATTTAACAGTTCATTGACACCTGGGATTGTTCCATATATTGGAGTGAGGCCCATGTGGTGACTATCTTTAAGAAGGGGAGCAAGTTAGACCCTGAGAATTATAGACCAGTTAGTTTGACTTCAGTTTTTTTAAATTTGTTTATGGGGTGTGGGCGTCGCTGGCAAGGCCAGCATTTATTGCCCACCCCTAGTTGCCCTTGAGAAGGTGGTGGTGAGCCGCCTTCTTGAACCGCTACAGTCCGTGTGGTGAAGGTACTCCCACAGTGCTGTTAAGTAAGGAGTTCCAGGATTTTCAATAAGCATGATCTCAGTTTCCAAAAACCATGTTGGAATCCCCTAATAATCACTTATTTCCAAATGATCACAGCACAACTCTAAAAATTCTTTCTAGCAACTTACAGTTGATTTTCATATTCAGGCTCCGACTCCCACCAAAACCCGGCATGAATCAGTGCCTGGCCAGTGGGCGGTAGGCGGAATTTGAGCATCAAGAGGCTGCTGCTGGGGACCTGCAGGAATGGTCTCCAGCAGTCAGATAAGTGGTGAAGGGTGGGCGGGGGGAAACAGTCCAGAGGTGAGTGCAATTAGATGGGGGGGTGGGGGGGTGCATAAATTTTGTTCTGGGGTCCAGAGGAGGACTCTTGCTCCTCCTGGCCCACAAGGAAACATTTTTTTTTAAAGTTAAAACTTACCTCTTCTGGCCCTCGATGCTGTTCCCAGCAGGTTTGTCCTGATGTCATTGGAGCCCGATCTACATATTTAAAGAGAACCCCACCGACTGGGGGCAGGTGTCCTTGTCGCCTGCAATTTAAAATTTCAGTCGGTCAGATCAGGGCGGGAAAGGAGTGGGTAAGACCCCGTTCCATTTTAACTTTCCCCACCGCCCCCGCACCTGGTTTCCGCAAGGTGGGGGGGGGGAGTTAAAATCGAGGCCGTCATCTTTTTCGAACTACATTGTTGCACTTTTCTCAGCCGGTCATATTGTTTCAGAAATGTAGCATGTCTAACCTTGCTGAGTCCATTGTAAATGTCACAAGTATTAGAATATAGACAACACGTGGATAAAATGTACAAAACATCTGGGCCAAGGGTTTCCGCTTTGGGCGCAATCGGCAATCCGGGCGCAAACTGCACTCAAAATTGCGCTAGTTTTCCGAAGTGGTTTCCGCTCCCCCCCCCCCCCCGAGTTTCTGCTCACTCATTTGCATATCGCCGCACGTAAAATCTGCCATGCACCGCGCATTCGGGCAGCGTCTTAGAACGCAATTTTTTTTTAAATTTTGCATTAAAAAATATTCCTTGATATTTTTAAGAGTGGTAACCTGGCGCAGTTTTATTAATACAACTGAAAATTGGTTAATCACAAAAAATAAGCATTTTTAATCAGAGTGTCTAGTCCACCACCTGTGAGTAACCCGATTTTAAATAACTGAAAATGACTTTAAAAAACTGTACAGAACCATTTGCTAGTTATATTGATATACAGTAGTCAGTTTCTTAGTAAATTAAAACAAATATATTTAAAAGGTGCTTATTAGTGTCCTTGAGCCTAAAATAAAGCTTAATTTTAAGAGCCTCCTCGAAGGCCTGCAAACGGGCGCAATTTGTGGAAACTCGGCATGGTGATTAATTCGTCCTGGGGTCGTGGCCAGTTTCATGGGCGGGGCCTGCTTCTAGCGGGATTTTTTTTAAACTAGTGCAAAAGATGGTGGAAACTCGATTTGCACTGGGCGCAATTTGCGCTTGAAAATCCCTCGATCTTTTGCGCTGGTTCAGCCGATTTCAGGCGACTTATGCCGAAAAAACCAGCACAACCTAACGGAAACTCCAGGCCCTGATGTTCAGTTGTCAACATCTCACACAATACGGCAGCATCGCTTGCAGCTTTGTCAATTGTCTACTGTACAGTCCGTCTTACTTGTGAAGGTACTTTACAACAGCAACACTTGTATTTGTCTAGTGCTCCTCATGTAGTAGTAACATCTACAAATGCTTAAGTCAGCTATCCTTTGGATGGATCTGTAACTCAGGGTGCAAGACAATTGTAATGCCCTTACTGCTATGCCAGCTGAGATCAACTAGCTCAGCACAAGACCGGTGAGCTCAACTACTGACTGGATAAACTCACTGAGCCATTGGGGGCTCCAGAGAAATGGAGGTTGGTGGCGCCATGAAATCACAGGCATGAGTGAAATGGCATCTGATGTCAGAGGCACAGGATTTACAGAAATGTTATTGCCTACTATCCAATGTTTGAAGTGCAATTATAATTTTCAGAAAACATGATGAGACGGTATTGAAGTGTGCTTTGTAATATATATTGCATCAGCGTAAACATTCTTGATGATACTTAGCTTCATGAACTCTCTTTGTTCACCAATTCTAATAATCATATTTTATAATCCATCGAAAAGAGGAACTGAAAATCTCAGGCACTCCAGCATGGCAGTTAACTGTAACTCCTGGGGACTTGTATGTACTTTCCAAACACAGATCTGTCAATGTATTATGATTAAGGCTGTACTAAGCACTGTGTTGCTGCTGCTGTTTCTAATCATGCACTGACTGGAGGAACTGAAAGAGAGACAGACTGTTGTCTATCAGAATTAGTACAGCTAGCTGCACTTTATTGTCTTAAAACCCCTTCGCGTTTCATTGTTTTGTTTAGACTAGAAATACCTTTCAAGTGCGGAATAAATATCCCTCCGGCAGGACGCTGTGTGGGATTGAGATAGTACTAGGCACATGATTTCACCACGGTTCCTCCCCAACCTATGAGAATTGAAGTAAAAGTATCAGAAGGTCAATTTGCTCTGTAGCTCTATATCCTTCCTTCTCTGTGTAGTAACCCACCCCTTATCACAGAATCCTACAAAAACAAGTGTCCATCCACTTATTGCCCTCTGTCTGAACTATCAGTCACAGTTGGTCGAAATTTTCTAACTTCTATTTCAAAATAAATATTGAGCTGTGAGTGCCTGAATGGCATTGGGCGGTTGGCCCATTCAGCCAATTGGTTCCTGTTCCTTAAAGGGAAGTATGCTTGCTAATTACATCAAATAGTAACATTTTCACCTATCAATGTCCTTGATTATTTCATGGTGCGATTGCTTTCTTTCCTGCAATGGTTTGCACCTTCTTAACGCTGCACCCCATTTGCCATCTGTTGGTGTTAGCTAAGGGTACTGTATTTGAGCTCTACCTAAATAGGATCTGTAGGTATCCTGATGGTCATCCCTCTCTATCTGTTGGTTTTGGAGAAGAAAGAGCATGAATAAAGAAGGCAGGCAGGACAGCGTGGTTAAGGTCTCCACATTTATTGTTGCCTGCTGCATCTTATGCCATGTTGCTCTTTCCTTGCCATTGCATGGCAGAAGAGGCCTTGCCATTGGGAAAGGCAGAAGACCGGCAACAGCAGCCAATGGCAGAAGAAGCTCCAGCCACGAGACAGGAGACATGTTTGTTCAAAGACCCAGTCACTCAGCAAGAGTCGTAAAGCAGGCTGTAATAGACAACACATTTAGTTACGTGCTTGAAACATCCAAGACACAACAGTCATCTGCACATGTGCTTGATACCCTTGCCAAATAAAGCAGAAACATACATCAAACCCCATAAGTACAACAGCATTTCTCCCCGATTAACTTAACCTGCTTCGTTCAGGGTGCTGTCAGGGCACATTGCATATCAGTCATTCCAACTTGTAACCCTTGCAGTGTGGTATAGGAATGTTCAATGTGTTTTGCCCTCATGCTTAGCCTTAGAGGCACAGTATGGTACGTATCTTCTACTTCCTAACTGTGCTCCTTCTGCGCATTTCCGAGTAGCAGAAGGAAGTGAGATGGGTGTGACTCTGCTACTCGGGATAGAAGTGTTTCTTGACCCTGCAGCTACAGAATATTGATGTGATGGCTGTCTAGGCTTGTGTGCAACATATGCAATGCAACACACCACCCAGTGGGGCAGTTGGATGAAACAAATTTGGCTTCATCCTGAGAGACATTTGCATCATTCATGCCAGTTCCTGTCATTCCTCTGCTGCTGGATAGTCCCTCAGTACAACCAGAGATATGTGTAAGAGCAGACTATAGATTGTTGAATTATGTATTCTGTGCCTTCTGTTGCACAGGCCCTAAGCTCTGGAATTCCCTGCCTAAACCTCTCCGCCTCTCTACCTCTCTTTCCTCCTTTAAGACGCTCCTTAAAACCTACCTCTTTGACCAAGCTTTTGGTCATCTGCCCTAATTTCTCCTTATGTGGCTCGGTGTCAAATATTTTGTCTTATAATACCCTTGTGAAGCGCCTTGGGACGTTTTACTATGTTAAAGGCGCTATATACAAGTTGTTGTTGTTGTATTATCTGACTCCCCATATTGAATGCAGAGAAGACTGCTTTAGATTGGAGCCCTAGACCACCAGTTATAGAAATATGTTAAAGATCATTTCCTCAGCCAAGGCAGAGGGCCCTGATATGGCCATGCCCTCCATTAAGGTGAGCAGCTTGGCGGATGGTCATATAGCACTACACAGATGCTTATTGTGGAATCTTCATACTTGCTCCCAAAATGTACAGGTTGCTTAATACACTCTGAAATGACTGGACAAACTGATGTTGACTTACCAATCTGCACTTGTACAGCATTGGATAGCAATCTGGAGTAGGAACCTTGATTGATTTTGTTTATTCCTCTCCCGAACCCAAGAGAACTGAGACAAATGGGGTAAATTTTATCCTAACCCGCCCGTCAGGAAACCACAGGATCAGGTGGAAGGCTGGTTTTACAACCTGTCCACTGTTACTCTCCGTTGGCTTCAATGGAGTATAAAATCGGGTGGGGTGTAAATCCAGCATTGCACCCAATCCCATCAGTTTCCCAAAAAAGGGGTGGGTTAGGTTAAAATTGCTCCATGTAATTCTCCAAGCATTGTCTCAGCTGAGACCAGCTAACTCAGCACAGACTGCAAATCAAAGCTGTGGCCTCTGGTCCACATGTATGAATACAGCCATCTCAAGGGTTATATTAGCCATATAGACCAGAAAGATTCCAGACCAGATTCAATCCCATGTGTGTGTACTGAGTTAGCTGTTTTGAGCACCAGTGGAGCTATAATTGCCCTCAGCACCCCGGAGTTAGGGAGAGGAATAGAATTCGGCCAAGGTTCTTGCTTCTGTTCACCATCCACTGGAAAAGTGCTCGTGCATGGAGACTGGATTGGGCTCAACTGTAACGCTCTGCACGGGCAAATAATTTCCCAATACAACAACAGCAACTCGCATTTATTTAGCACCCTTAACATAGTAAAACGTCCCGTGGCGCTTCACAAGAACGTTCTCTGAAAAAAAATGACATCGAGCCAATGAAGAAGATATTAGGGCAGGTGACCAAATGCTTGATCAAAGAGGTAGGTTTTAAAGAGAGTCTTAAAGGAGACGCGAGAGATGGAGAGGCGTAGAGGTTTAGGAAGGGAATTCCAGAGCTTAGTGCCTAGACAGCTGAAGGCACGACCTCAAATGGTAGGAAGTGGGGGATGCTCGAGGCCAGAATTGGAGGAACACAGAGTTCCTGGAGGATTGTAGGGCTGTAGGAGGTTACAGAGATTGGGAGGGGCAAGGTCATGGAGGGATTTGAAAACGAAGATGAGAATCTTCAAGAGAGGAGGAGAGAAAAAGAAAGAAAATTAGAGCCCGGATTTTATCTGGAGGGGTAGGGCCAGCGGAGCGAGTGTCAGACTCGCCAACATGAGGCCTGAGCCATTTTAACTCGCAGACCTCATTTAAGTCAGTTAGGCCTGACTCCCACCCAAACCCGATGGTCAATGACGTGGCGCTAGTGGACGGGAGCGGGTGAACATAGCAGGAGGCTGCCACCGGAGGCCCAAAAAAAAACATTCGCGGCAAGGTAAATGAAGGTGGGGAAGGCGGGGGGGTCCGAGACAAGCACCGGAAACCTGGGGCAAAGTAGGCCCAAGGAATCCTTGTGGGGCCCGGAGGAGCAGGAATACTCACATGGAAACATTTAAAAAATTTTAATTAACTTAACTTCAGGGTCCTCTTCTGGACCTTCTCCTCTGTGGCACCGGGTTTCCTTGACAACAAGGCGCAGGGCACGTGCATTCATTGAGTGCCACGTTAACAATATTTTAACCCCTGAAATGTTCCATTCTCATTGGGAATGGGTGGTGGTGGTGGTGGGGGGTGTTTATGAATAAAAAAAGCAGCTATGTGGCTGGCTTACAAAACGCTTGATTTACTGAGAATGATTTAATTATATATACCCGCTACTGACAGCACTTTATTTGGTTTGAATTATTGCAGCAAATGTTTGTTGCAGGTGGAGGATTTCCAGAGTAAAATTTGATATATGTTTTCTTTTGGTCTTTTAGCCAATTAATGCTAAATCATAACTTTTGAACAGATCCAAGCATTTTTTGTGCATGCAAATGTTGACATCAGATGTAATGGCATGCCGTTTGAGGTTTGTTGGCCACAAGAATCCTCAGGATGCGAACCCAACTGAGTTTGTGGGGTCAGTGGGAGGGCACCTAACTTGCAAGTGCTCCTGCAGGTCTGTCTTTGTAAAATCCAGCGCTTGTCCACTCTTAATGGGGTGTGGCGGGGGTGGGGGTGCTGGTCTTACCCAGGTCCGCTCCCAGACCCTAGTCAGTGTAAATGGGCCGATTGAGAGAATTTCAAAAAAATATTCTCTCTTTCTTCGCCGATCCAGGCCGCTAGCCTAGCCTGGAGTCCCAACTTTCGCCCTTCTGTAGGCCTCATGTGACTCGGTCTATCAAGCCCCAAAAATCCACAGCAGTTTCTTCACTGGTCTCCCACTCCAGCAGCTTCCCAAACCTCCATTCATTCCCTACAGGGCTAATGGGGAGCAGGAGGAACCAGGGACGTTGATTCATTACTCCAGGAGTTTTTGCTTCCCTGACTTAGTCAGCCTTGGCTCCGTGGTGCCTCTGAGTCAGTAGGTCATTAGTTCAAGCCCCACTGTAGAGACTTGGGGGGAGAAATTCAGTATCGCCCCATTTGGGGCGCAATTATCGGCCGGGCGCAAAGATTAGCGCCTGGCGCTAATTATCGCCACCGACTGCAAACTTGACTTTTATCGCCCCTGGAGGTGATTGCAGCGCTAAATCAGGCGCTTCACACCTGTCTTAAGGCGCAAAGGCCGAGGAGCGAGGCGCTAGCTCAGAGCGCTGGCGAAGCTCATGTGATGTCAGTCAGCAATGGAACACACACACAATGGCACGGGCCAGTTCTTAAAGGGGATGGTTAATCTGGCTTTCCATCCACATCCTGCTCATTGCAGCCTTGAATCTCGGCCTGGAGAGACCTGCACATCAAATGTGCTGGAAAGAACAATGGAGAGTACCAGGCAAAGAGCTCAGAGTGCAGCCCCCACAGTCTCTGCCAAATCGATACAAGGAATGGCAAATCAAAATGAACCTGCAAAGTGCTGCTCAGTACCCAAAACTCCTTCACACAACGTTGAATCTCTCCAGAAGTCTCTCCCTCTCTCTCTCAGAATGCGTAGTTCAAAAATGGCACCAACAATAAAAGGCAGGAAGCGGTCACCTTTCAATAGCGCTCCCCCTTAGCCTACATGACTGCAGAACGTTCCCCTCAACCTGTCGTTGCTAGCGTCAGGCGGTAAGGCAGGGGGCGCCACTCAATATCTGCTCCGGGGCGATACCGGGGCGTTGCGCACTCGAGTGACGTCACGATCTGCCGGCGCAGGAGATCGTGGCGGTAGTGTTTAGCGCCGCCGCAAAATGTCTAGTTAATTTCGCGAGCAGCGCAAACTTCGCCGCGCCTGGGCGCTAGATGCTTTGCGCCCCATTAGCGCCCTCTTAAGGCGCTAACGGGAGGCGCAACCAACTGAATTTTTCCCCCTTGGGATGATATGATCTAGGCTGACACTTTAGTGCAGTACTGGGGAAGTGCTGCACTGTTGGAGGTACCATCTTTCAGGTGAGTGTTAAAACAGGGCTCTGTCTGTGTCTGTCCTCTCAGGTGGACATAAAAGATCCTATGGCACTAAGACAAGCAGGGGAGTTTTCCCAGTGTCCTGGTCAACATTTATCCCTCCACCAACACCACTAAAACAGATTAATCAGTCATTTATTGTGTGGGACCTTTCTGTGTGCAAATTGGCTGCCACGTTTCCTACAATTACAACAGTGACTACACTTCAAAAATATTGCTTTGGCTGTAAAGCGCGGTGGGACATCCTGAGGGTGTGAAAGGTGCTATATAAATGCGAGTTCTTTCTTATTTTCCTTCTTTAGTCCCCTCCCCCAAAGAAAAAAGAAAGACTTGCATTTATATAGCGCCTTTCACGACCACCAGACGTCTCAAAGCGCTTTACAGCCAATGAAGCACTTTTGGAGTGGAGTCACTGTTGTAATGTGGGAAACGTGGCAGCCAATTTGTGCACAGCAAGCTCCCACAAACAGCACTGTGATAATGACCAGATAATCTGTTTTTGTTATGTTGGTTGAGGGATAAATATTGGCTAGGACACCGGGGATAACTCCCCTGCTCTTCTTCGAAATAGTGCCATGGGATCTTTTACGTCCACCTGAGAGAGCAGATGGTATAACTTCTCATCCAAAAGACAGCACCTCCGACAAGTGCAGCAGCACTCCTCAGCACTGCACTGGAGTGTCAGCCAAGCTTTATGTGCTCAAGTCCCTGGAGTGGGACTTGAACCCACAACCTTCTGACTCAGAGGCAAGTGTGCTACCCACTGAGCCACAGCTGACAAAGGGAGATTGTTAAAATAAATTCTTGGATGTCTTCTTTACACAAAGGGCTGAGGGGAGGGCGTGGGGAAACCGGACGGTCCTGTCAAGTCTTCCCGCAATGGTGGCTGTAGGTTGGATTTTCTGGCTGCATGGGCAGGTAGATGCTGAAGATGTGCCCATAATGGTCCTTGTGCCTGCCCGACCCAAAGCAAATGACTGGCCCTTCCCCTGACCCTGATCCAGCGGGATCGGCACTGGAGGTTACAGGCGGACACGTTCCCAGCAAAACTGCCAGGATCACATCCCAAGGACTTTTGGGCCTGCCCTCCAGTACTACGGCAGGCTATGAGTGAGCCAGGTGAAGCGGGAGCACGAAGCATAAGTTGTCCCCACCCTTGGCTCCTCCCTGCTGTATAACAACAACAACAAGAACTTGTATTTATATAGCGCCTTTCACCTAGTAAAGCGTCCCAAGGCGCTTCACAGGAATATTATAAGACAAAAAATTTGACACCGAGCCACATAAGGAGAAATTAGGGCAGTTGATCAAAAGCTTGGTCAAAGAGGTAGGTTTTAAGGAGTGTCTTAAAGGAAGAAAGAGAGGTAGAGAGGCGAAGAGGTTTAGGAAGGCAATTCCAGAGCTTAGGGCCTAGGCAACAGAAGGCACGGCCACCAATGGTTGAGCGATTATAATCAGGGATACTCCAGAGGGCAGAATTAGAGGAGCGCAGATATCTCGGGGGGTTGTGGGGCTAAAGGAGATTACAGAGATAGGGAGGAGCAAGGCTATGGAGGGATTTGAAAGCAAGGATGAGAATTTTGAAATCGAGGCGCTGCTTAACCGGGTGCCAATGTAGGTCAGCGAGCACAGGGGCGATGGGTGAACGAGACTTGCTGCAAGTTAGGACATAGGCAGCCGAGATTTGGATCACCTCAAGTTTACGTAGGGTAGAACGTGGGAGGCCAGCCAGGTGTGCGTTGGAATAGTCAAGTCTAGAGGTAACAAAGGCCGGAAAATCCTGGAAATGGCAGACACCCAGTGCAACCGAGTCCAGAGTGTTCTCTGGCAGGTTCTGTTGGTCTTCCACTGACTGATCCCACAGCAGTACATCGGAGGAACCCCTGCCAGTTTTTGGGGCTATTATATTTATTTAAAGGGGAATGCTACAGCTGTTTTTAAACCTTAAATGTTGGTAGATTACTCAAAAGTGAGATCATTTGCTAAATTTTGATAACCATATGCTGCCGTGCTGTGGGAAGGTTTTTATATCGCACCTTATCCTGCTGAAACATCTCAAAGAGTTTTACACAGTTGGAGAAAATATTCAGATTGAAACATAGCACCAAGCAGCTCCATTCCCACCACTTCCTGCAGTCCATTCTTAGTGGGATGTGAATGTTATGTAACTTTCCACAAAACGTTGCCTTATAACAGAAATGTCATTTAGTTTTGAGCCCGAGTTCTGACGAAATGATAATGGAAGAGGTGCAGAATTGACCAATCCCATCAATAATGAGATCTTTTAAAAATCCTTGCACAGAATGATTTGCACAGCCAGGATCAACTATACAATAACATTTGTATGGATTCAAATCCCAACGTGACCTTTCCACCATGAGCAACAAGGGGAGTCTTCTCTTAAGGGGGTATTTTTACACCCCCACCCAGCGGGAACAGTGCGGCGAGGGGTTAAATTGCCCCCCGCCATCTTAACTTAATCTGTGATCAGGCATGGGAAGCCCACCCCAGAGAAGCGGGGGCTTAAGTTAAATGACAAAGTCGTGTCCCGCTGATGTCCCGCACAGTCTTGGACCCACCAGCAACAGCAGGCAGCAGGCAGGCCAAAAGGAGGCCCCGGTATTTTTGTTTGACTTTTTAAAGGGTCCTTTTGGGCAAGGTGGAGCCTAAGTGCTCCACCAGACTCCACAAGGATACCATCGGCCTCCTGCACCACCCCCCCGCACCCCCACCCCCTACCCCCATCACGAATTTTACAGATTCCACCCCTCTTCTTCTTCACTTTCCTTCAGTTTCCGTGGTTCCCTAGCAGTGGCCTGATCTCCACCCCCGCAAATTTCCACTCCCGCCCGCCTGTGCTAAATCATCCCTGCCGGCTCTGAAGGGGGAGTCGGTGTCAGGCATTCAAGTGAGACCGGGAAGTTCAAATCTCCCGGGCCTCACAGTCTGGGGGTTGGGGGCGGAGATAGATGGATCATCACCTGCTTCACCCCTGCATTCCCAATTCAGTTATAATCTGGGCTTTAGTTCCACAATGAACATGCTTTATGCTCATCATCCCATAGAGGATACTCATCATGACAATGGTCAAATGTCATCATGACAATAAAGGATGATGGCCATTCTCCCCAAATCATAAGAGCACGTCTTCTATGAGCATGTATTCAGCTCAGGTCACTGAGACACAGTAGAAACATCCAAACCCTGGAGGCTGTTAGAGGCAATGAGTTGTGAGATAGGCTAGAATAGTTCAGATTCTTCAGCCTTGAACAGAGGAATCTGAGGTGGGATCTTATAGTAAAATAGTAAACAGTGTAGAAAAGTTAAATCGGTGGCACTGTTCCAAACCACAACCACAGTATGAGGGGATAAATAAAAAGCTGGTATAAGGCAGGTTCAGGGCTGATGTCAGCAAACTGAGTGATCAATACCTGGCATGGCCTTCTGGGTCAGGCATTGGAGGCACAAACTCTTGAATCATTCAAGATGTAATAGGGGCACCATAAGCTTTTGTGAAAGAGTGAGTGAGACCAGCTGAACTCATTTTTATTTAGCTTTGTGATCTTTGTGAACAAACTGTTATTTTCTGAAGTCCCCTTTAGTTCTGCATGTGCTCAGGAGGAAGTAACAATATTCCATTACATTGAACTACCTTTTTTTGGAGGGAGCTGATCAGTCTGTCTATCTGGGTCAAGACCTAACTTATTCCCCTGGACTGCACTCTCTCTAAATAATTTACAGAATGGACCTGATTTTCTATTGTTGGCAGGGTTGCAAAACTGATTTTGCAACCATCATTTATCACTGCTAAGAAAGTTTTGCAATAGCCCAAAAGAACTATTTTTAAAATGTTTTATCCAAGCTGCTACAATCCTGGACTATAGTGAGTTTCATGAGTCTCAGCAGTATATTCAACACAGAAAAGTGTTATTTTATTATTTTTAGGTTATGGTAAAAACCCTTATGGCCCGACTGTGTACACATTATCAAAAATGGCAGCACAATGAATCCAATTGCTGAATGGACAAAAGCCCTGTAGTTCTTCAGTATACATACATTTTCTCTAACTATTATTACTTCAAAATTATTCAGGCTATTAAAATGCCAGTCGCTTTAATATTCCGCTTATCGTTATTGGACAATACCATCTGCAAGAGCAGCAGTATCATAAGAACAACATCAAGTCGCACACCATGCTGATTTGTATATATATCACTGTTCCTTTGTCGTCGCTGGGTTACAATCTTGGAATTCCCTACATAACACCATAATGGCAACACCGTTGGCACAAGGACTGCAGCGGTTCAAGAAGAAGGCCCACCACCACCTTCTCAGGCAACTAGGGATGGGCAGCAAATGCCGGCCTTGCCAGCGCTGCTCACAGCCCAAGAACATTTTTTTTAATCAGTTTGATTGAAATAGTTTCATTTTCATGTTAAATTATGGCCCAAAAATTAGTCCCGCGACGCGAGAGTACGCACTGCGTACTCTCGCGTATTCTGTCTCCAATTGCCGGTTTTCTGCATGCACTGCGCATGCGCTGAAAACTGGCACTTGGTTTTTGGAAAAGGGGGCGGTTCCTCGGTGCACCGCGTGTGCGCTACAGGCTGCGCGCACGCTGTGCACTTAGTGCTTTGGACGCGCAGGTAAGGACGGAAGATTTTAGAAATGAAAAAAGGAGGAGTAAGACCCACTTTTAACAAGGTAAGTAGTGAATTAAGTATTATTTTGAATTTTTTTTAACAGGTATATCTTTTTTAGAGACTTTAAAGACAGGTAAGTTTATTTTTCTAACTTTTTAAAAGATTTTACATTTTTTCAAAAATTTAATTTTTTATTTAAAATGGTTAATTTATTTAACTATACTTATTTTATTAATGTGATGGTTTTTTTATAAATTTAATTGAGGTTTAGCTGTTATTTTGGGGGTGTGTAAGATTCATAGATTTCACAGCACTTATGTGAAACTTATGAATGGAAGATGGTGTGCTGCCATTGGCTCTAACTGAGTCACGTGATCCCACAGCTCGCACGAATTCACTACGCCGGTGGGATACGCAAGCACTGCCCAGCTGATGTCTAGAACATCAAGTTCGTGCGAGCTGGATCTGAAAAAGCCAACGCGGAGTGAGAGATCGCGGGGAAGCCTTACCCCCGCGTCAGCACTCAGTCTTTAATTTCTGGGCCTATATGTCAATTTAACTTCTTCCCTTGCACACATCCAGAAATTTTACTGAGAGGCTTGCGTTGAAATGGGATGATATTAAAGTGCACTGAACTAAATTCTCTCTCCTGAGTTTTCTGTCTAACTTTAACTCTCGAGTCTGTGGAGGACTTTTGTAAACCATGTTACCAATTTAAACTATATGACTGTTGCCTCAGTAATTTTGCTAGGAAATGGTCGCTGAGAACAAATGGAATTTTCTTCCTCAGTGCTGTGTTCTTTACAGTTGTCTCCTTAATTTCTGCAATGAAATGACTTGTCCTTTTGCATAACCCTTCCAGTGGTTGATACCACAAAGCTTATTCTCATGTATTTTTGGTGGGGCATTATTTTTTAAATTACACATTACTGCAGTAAGCATGCTGAGCTAGCTGTGATTGGTGTATAAAAATAACATTAAAATTAGAGCTGGATGTCTCAATCGCTCATTCTGCTGTCTTCAGCAAATCCAACTATTTGCTAAACTTTGGCCAGAAATATGTGCTTGTCATTGTTGAGCCTGTATGCTAAATGTTAATGTCCACATAAAATTTTATGTGGCTGTTTACAAATTACAGTAAATGATATGTCACAGGATATTCTTGGCAAACATATTACATATTTATATTATTTTACATGAAAAGATAAATATTGATCATGCCAAAAACCTAGTATACTTTTCCTACTGTCAATCATTTTACTATTTTAGACAAATACAAAACTGTATTAATATTGCAAAATTAGCATGTCTTAAATCTGTTTTAAACGCACCCAATTTGAGGGATTGGGTGCGTGGCTGGTTACAAGTACACTGTCCAGCTGACACAGTGGGTAAAGTTGGCATAATCTTAAGCCATATAGACTGGAAGGTCTCCAAGATTAATCCCTGCTCTGGGTTGAGCTATCTGATTTCTGCTGAAGTAGAAGTAGAGGTGCAATAGGTCACCTTAGGGAAGGCAAAAATCAACCACAGGTTCCTGTTCACTAACCGAACTTCAGCATCGGTAAGTGGCTTCAAGAGAGAAGGGTGAAAATTGCAGCAGTGCTTTGGGGGTGAGGGAGGGAGGAGACTGCCAGTGGTAACAGGGATGGAGTGCGGGAGGAAGAGTGCAGCATTAACGGGGTGGTGGGGGAATGCCAGCATGAACTGAGAGAGTTGGAGAGGGAAAAGAGTACCAGCTTGAATAGCAGGTGGAGTAAATAGAGGCAGTATGATTGGGGGATGGAGAATGAGTACCAGCTTGAAGTATGTTGGAGTGGAAAAGGGCGGAAGGTTGAATTGAGGGGGGAGAAAAGTATCACACCAAACAGGAGGTGGAAGAAGAGTGCCAGGTTTAATTAAGGATGTGGAAGGCCAAAACTGGGGAAGATTGGAGGACAAGAGTGTTTCTATGGAAGGGTGGAGGGTTAGATGGGGTACAGTATCTCTGTGAACTGTGGCAGGGGGGTTGGATTTGAGAGGGATGCTGTGGTAACATTTGGGGAAGTGCTGATCTGGTTGGCCTGTTTAAAATCCAAATGTCACTTTTTTTTAAGATTAAAAATCTAGCAATTGTAAAGTGCTTTAAATTAAGCTGAATGCATCACTTGAAATGTAAAAAATTCAAAATATTCCGGGGGAGCATTCTCCTGGACCCACCTAGAAAAGCAACACTCATTTTTTTGCTTTCAACACTTGGATTTCTCTCTTTAGGCTTTTTCCTAGCTATGTGCTTTTTTGCTCTCGAATATAAATGAAGGATTGTTGGGTGCACGTACAGCTTAAGTTGCAACGTTCATCTAACTACTTGTTTTCACATGTCAGAGGCTTATAATCAGGGCCATTCTCTCGGGTTGTTTTTGAAAGTGCTGCTCGGCTTTTGTTAGTTGTTTAGATTGGCGTGTACGTTTCTTGGGGTCGCCTACTTTGAAATTGAGGGGAGCAAGGGAGAAGGAGGGCCATAACGGCTTTAGGCTCAGTCTGCTTCTTTCCAAGCAAGTTTCTCCTCTGGCCAGCGAGCAGTACAACATTACCGTCGTCACTAAAGAATGTAAAACACACTCGGCCACAAAATGCACCAAATGAAGTGTCAAAAATGATAATGATTTAGGGCACTATGTTCTAGATGCCTTAGATGTACAGGATGTCTACTTCTAAGATTGCCTGTACACTGCTAGTCATCACAGCCATGGAATTCTATGGGATTCCCATATAGATACAGTTAGCCAGCCATTTTTTAATTGAATTTACCCTACCTGTCTAAAATCATTTAAAATAAAATGCTGTGTGTCACTATAGCCAGAATTTTCCGGGGGGGGTCAGCGGGCAGGATCAGTGGCAGGCCAGGTGGGAAAGTGTTTTATTTTTGACCCCGCTGTCAACCGCCATAACGCACTTTTCCCAGTGTCAGGTCTGTCAGTGCTGAGCAGACCCAACAGGCAGCGGCGGGCAACCCAATTAAACTGATTACTATCTAGTTGACAGATCATTTATAACTTTTTTAACTTACCTTTTCACTTTAACTTCATGGCCATGGGAACCACGCTGTTCGGGGACCACGGCTGTCAATCTGAGGCAGGAGTTCAGTGGACATTGCTCCAGCTGATTACTTGACAGCTTCAAATGTACAGTGAAATCTCCCACTTGACAGATCTTTACTTTCATAGAAACATAGAAACATAGAATCTAGGAGCAGGAGTAGGCCATTCGGCCCGTCGAGCCTGCTCCACCATTCAATACGATCATGGCTGATCATCCAAATCCAGTACCCTGTCCCTGCTTTAATCCCCACAGTACACATATCCCACCCTACCCCCGTAACCCCACGTATTTAATTCCCCCTAACATATCCCATCCTATCCCCATAACCCCACATATTTAATACCCCCCTAACACTAAGGGTCAATTTATCATAGCCAAATCAACCTAACCCGCACATTTTTGGACTGTGGGAGGAAACCGGAGCACCCGGAGGAAACCCACGCAGACACGGGGAGAATGTGCAAACTCCACACAAGCTGTTTCTCAGTCCATTTCCAGCACAGATTCTGCAGTCTTTCCACTTTCCACTCTCCATCCACTCTTACCTCATTGGAAGAACTCTCTCACCATTGACAGAATGCTTCTGTCATCTTGACTTCACTTGCTATTTATTCCATCAGCATGGGTGTCCTTTATGCTGTCTCACCTTGGTCCTCAGAATCCGACCACTTGACACTGTACACCCTGGCTGCCACATGATGCGCCAGATTGGCGCCACCCCACAGCAACACCATAGAACATCCCTACAATGCCCAAGCCATTCCTTTCACACTCATCACCATTGCGGGGAGTACCGTTACGTCTCACCATTCACTGCAACTCACTAAGCCACTTCCAAAGGTCCAAACAAATCTGTCCAAAAACACAAAGTGTTGAAAATAAAGGTTTAAATGTTTGACAGCACATTAACAGAAACTTTACATGAACATTGGATAAAACACCCAAATGGCTACCCTTGTGTGTTGTTAGTTGGTATTATTGCACTAGGATGAGGGTGAGTGTGAGGGGTGGCTAGTGAGATGGGAAAGTGATAATATAGATAGAGAGAGGGATGGGAAAAGGTGCAAGGTAAGTTGGTGTGAGTAAGGATGTGCAGGGGTAGGGTAGGGAAGGCAGAGTGATGGGGATGTGATGAGGGGCACAGCAGGATGAAAGTGAGTGTGACTTTGTACTAATGTTTCGTGATCTAATGAGATAATTGAAAGATTTGCGCCACTGCACCCAGGTCCTCCTGATGACATCCCTGCTTGTGACCTCCTCTGCAATGTGCAACCATGCTGTGTTGGTCTCCTGGGGAGGTCTCTTCCGCCCATCAGAAGGGATGAGGACCTCCCTGCATGCTGTGATTCCTTCCATAAGCATATGGAGGGAGTCATGGGAGAACCTGGATGCAGCCCTGCACCTCTGTGCAGTGCTTGTCAGTGTTTGCAGCACCTCAATGCTGTAGAACACTGACAGCACAAATGTCAAAATAAAGTTGGCCATGGTTCCTTTAAGGAAACCGGCTGATGACGCACCATGAATGACGTCACCAGACCCGCTTCCTCTAATTGAACCGGGAAATGTGCTGGGCGGGCTTAAGAAGCCCTATCAAGGGAAAATAATTTTAGACAGCGGGATGGAGCCAGCAGCGGGGTCGGGACCCGCCACCGACATCGCCCACCCTGAACCCGCTGAGGTGAGCAAAATCCCGGCCATGTAATGTAACCAATCAGAGGCTGACAATGTAAAATGTAATGTTGTATTGATGTTCTGGAGATTTTTCCTCAATCACTTTTGGGTGTCAGGTAAAAGCTTCACTTGCAGTTATTCACTTTCCTTGGGAAAATATATAAATTAGCAGAGGCTATGCTAACACAAATTGTAGAAATTCACTCTGAAGGAGTAGGCTTGATGAACTGAGTGAACTTTTCATTAGAGGTAAATGCTTCAAAATGTTCACTTTCAGCTTGGCGCAGGGAGTTGTTTGTGGGAATAGAAAAATACTCTTTAGAGTACTGGCAACTTGTATTTGCTAGTTATGACAGCTGAGGATTGGAGCAGGCATGCTTTAGGAATCTGCTTTCATACTGTTTATTTCTACAGTTTCTCTTTAAAGTGAGACTCCACCCTTGCTACAATGCAGCCCTCAGGAGCTGAACATTTTACATGCTATAACAAGTTATTTTTCTGCAGCTGGTTATTTTAAAATGAACATGTCGTCTTTCAAGTTGCTAACTACATGGATGCAAATTGGGGCTATCAAAGGGACTCATCGAATACATTGCAATTTTCATAATATTCTTTAAGACATTTTTTAAATTTTGTTTTTCCTTCAAATTTTCTACCCTCCTGAATGATGCTGGAGTGCAAATCCTTAGCTCAAAGCAGGCCTTCAGTACTTTGCTCAATAGTCAATCTTTATTTTCTTCATATTCGTACTAGGGATGTAGGCGTCGCCGGCAAGACTGGCATTTATTGCCCATCTTAAGTTGCCATTGAGAAGGTGGTGGTGGGCTGCCTTCTTGACCCGCTGCAGTCCATGTGGTGAAGGTCCTGTTTTATTCTTTTGTTCCTTTGTAGAGATTTGATACAACTTAATGGGTTGCTCGGCCACTTCAGAGGGCAGTTAAGAGTCAACCATGTTGGTGTGGGACTGGAGTCAGATATAGACCAGACCAGATAAGAACAGCAGATTTCCTTCCCTACCGTACATTAGTGAACCAGTTGGGTTGTTTATGGCAATAGAACAGCTTCATGGTCACTTTTATTGGTACCAGCTTGTGCATGTCTAGACTAGGGGGGTGATTTTGCCAATGGGGAGCTTTTGGAGGCGGGACTCCCACTTGTCGGGTTTCAGTCCTGCCTCCATCAACTTCTGACCAACCCACGCTATTTTCCCTTGATTGACCTTGTTAAGCCCGCCCAGCGGGCTTAGCAGGCCAATTAAGGGAAAGCCGGTTGCAGAGAACGTCAACGTATGACATTTCATCTGTCAAAAATTTTTGACAGATGAATTGTCATCGTTTGACAGCTCTGTGAAGCAGTGACATTCTCTGTAGTTTGAATTCAAGACCTCACCAAACTTCTTTCTTTTGTAGAAATTAGATGGTTGCTGCATTGGAGAATGCAACGGCCATCTGTCATCTCTACCGTGGAGGTGCGAGACTCTCCGCATACCCACCGACTGAAGCCTGCAGGAAGAAACAAAGGTGGGTACACTTTTTCTAACACTTTGCACTTACCTCAGATACTCACCTCTCCGCACTTGCATCCATCACTTACCTTCACACCACACTTTTGCACCCCCCGACCCCCACAGACCCAGTACTCGCCTCGCTGACCTGGCGGGTTTTGGAGCCTTCGGGAAGCCCGCACTTGTGAAGGCAAAAAGGGGATAATCCTATTTTCTGCCTGTTAACTACCTGTTAACAGGCAGTTAAGTGGCTTTAATCCCTTCCCGCCTCCAAGGAAACGGGATCCGGCACGGGACAGCTACCTGCCTCCTGGCAAGATGGCATGGAGGCGGATTGGGGGCGGGTTGGACACCTGCCCCCAAATTCTGCCATTTTCCCGGCAGTCCCACCTCCATACCTGCCTCCCCAGGGCTGGCAAAATCGCCCCTTGTGAGTGCTGGTAGAGTATTAATAGAGGGGACAGGGGAGCGGTTATAGATATTATAGCTGAGCCTGATCTCTAATCACCATTCACACATGCCTTTTGCAGCAAACGTCAATTGATGGTGATTAGAAGCAGCAACCTTAATTGAGTTTGTCTGTCGCTAGCTTTAGTGCAGGAATACTGAGGCCAACTATAATTCTAACACTGTTCCTTCTGCCACGCTTTGTTCAGCTGGGTCCCCAGGAGGATCTCTGGGCATGAAATTGGTCAACTTCAGTAGCATAAAACAGTTGATAGTGAATTGTCAGCCCGTGTTACACCTCAACATTGACATCAGTGGAAAAGAAATACAGGCGAGGTGGAAAACGGGCTGCCGATTTGCTATCGCCTGTAACCCCTTCGTGTCTCTCCCAGTGATTCTGCCATTTGAGTGCAATTAAATTAAAAATATAACATAGAAAGCAAAAAAAATGTCAGTCTTTCACACCCCTCCAGCTAAGTATAATCCTACCAGCAAGTGTCCAAAAATGGTCCGTCTTTCCTTCACTTCGGTTTCTATCAACTCTCCTTCTTCACTTCTGCTTTTTGCTTTCTCTTTCACCTCTCTTTTTTATCACTGTATTCTGTTACTTTTCTCTATTAACCTTTTAATTCTTTTCATTTTCCCTTTTTCTACCCTCTTTCTTACTCTTCTCTCTTACCTCTCTCTCCTGTTTCAAACATATCCTATTGCTGACTTCCACCTCCATACCATCAACCAACTCCATCTTTAGCACATCCCTACCATCGCTAAAACCTAGATCAACATTTCAATCCAGGCTTGATTTTACCAGTGATCTCTTCACCAGCCTCCAAACTCCCTCCTATATAAACCCTCACTCATCTGAAACTCTGCCATCTACATCAGTTCACAACATGCATTCCCTCTCTCTGCTCTATCATCAATGGTAGAACCTTCAGCCATCTTGATTGTGTACTTTGGAATTTGTTTTCTAAACTTCTGCACCTTACTACATATCTCCCCACCGTCAAAAACCTCCTCAGGACCTACCTCTTTAACCTCACAGTCCCCTAACTCTTTCCCAAAGTGTCCACTTTTTCTTCCCTTTTCTGTAAAGCATCTTGGGATATTTGCTATGTTGAAGATAATATATAAGTTTTCATGTGGTTTGTCTCCTTTTTCCCCTCTTAATTCTTTTTACATTTCCATTTTCTCCTCAGTAGTGCTGAAGAATGATCCTAGAGGGAGACAGCGACCTGCGTATGCATATTGTGTTTGTTTAGATTGGGGCTTGTTACCTCGAATCTCTGAATGTAGGGAGTGAGCTGGGGGAGGAGGGGGGGGTGGGGATGTACCCAGATACCAGGATATTCAGAGGTCTAGTGGGGTGCATCATGCTGATAGTGGGAGGGGATATATTTTTGGAGCCTAAATTATTTTTGTGATTTTATGCACATTTTTTATGTGTTGATTATGTTTTGCATTTAGGGGGATATTACAAGATGGACAAAGATCTGTCATGACAACTGTAACTTAGAGAATTTCTTTTTATTGGATTTTGATGGGGGGTGAAATTTAAATTGGGAACAAAGATTTTTTTAAGTATGATTCGTGAAAACAAAAATATAGAGAAAGTGAGAAATAACTCATTCAAAAGGAGAAATAATTAGAGAGGAGAATAACATAGAAACTTAATCAAAGAGGAAGAAGCAAATCGACCAGTTTGGCAAGATGACACATTGGGAATGGACAACAGACACATAAAAGTTTATTATAGTGATGGTCAGTGAGTTATTAAGTAATGTTATTTACTTTTAAAAGGTGGCCACACTGAGGGCAATAGAGGCAGTGTGATGTAAGCAAAAGGAGACTAAAGATGATTGTGACAGAGCTAACGATACATGCCATCACATGACAGGTACAATGCCAATACAGTCAGTGTTTTCTAACAGAATCCAGGATATATACAGTCCATCACATATTATTCATAATTAACTTTATTAACAAAGCAGAAACTTTAAGAAATAACTAGGAAAGATGAGACGACATCATATCTAATTTGGGTTAAAAGCAGTAAGAGCTGTCTCGTTCTGATTCATCAGTCCTTGACATTGAATCTGTTCAAGCCTGGACCACATTTCCTGTAAGAAAAGATGAGCAGAATTATGTCAGTATTTCCTGTTCAACAAGTCACGGCAGTGAATATCCCTTTTTTGCTACAGGGTAGTCGATCCTGAAGAATTTGCAGACCTGACATCATCAAGAATAATGCTTAACTGTTGAATCCAATCAGTATATGGTACAAGTACGAACAGGTCTCTACAGATTGCATTTCACAGTCACTGAAAAATCAGTCCTGTTTATGAATGCTCACGCACAGACACACATGCACGCACACACACATAAACACACGCGCACACACAAAAACACATACATCCAGCCTCCATTTCACTCCTATTCATCTAATAAGGACTTCATTACATGAAACTAATTAAATATTTGTTCAGATTCATTAACAACAACAACAACTTGTATTTATATAGTGCCTTTAACATAGTAAAACGTCCCAAGGCGCTTCACAGGAGTATTATAAGACAAAGAAAATTTGACACCGAGCCACATAAGGAGAAATTAGGGCAGGTAACCAAAAGCTTGGTCAAAGAGGTAGGTTTTAAGGAGCGTCTTAAAGGAGGAAAGAGAGGTAGAGAGGCGGAGAGGTTTAGGCAGGGAATTCCAGAGCTTAGGGCCTAGGCAACAGAAGGCACGGCCACCAATGGTTGAGCGATTATAATCAGGGATGCTCAAGAGGGCAGAATTAGAGGAGCGCAGATATCTCGGGGGGGTTGTGGGGCTGGAGGAGATTACAGAGATAGGAAGAGGCGAGACCATGGAGGGATTTGAAAAAAAGGATGAGAATTTTGAAATCGAGGCATTGCTTAACTGGGAGCCAATGTAGGTCAGTGAGCACAGGGGTGATAGGTGAACGGGACTTGGTGCGAGTTAGGACACGGGCAGTCGAGTTTTGGATGACCTCAAGTTTACGTAGGGTAGAATGTAGGAGGCCAGTCAGGAGTGTGTTGGAATAGTCAAGTCTAAAGGTAACAAAGGCATGGATAAGAGTTTCAGCAGCGGATGAGCTGAGGCAAGGGCAGAGACGGGCGATGTTACAGAGGTGGAAATAGGCAGTCTTAGTTATGCTGCGGATATGTGGTCGGAAGCACATTTCAGGGTCAAATATGACACCAAGGTTGCGAACAGTGTGGTTTAGCCTCAGACAGATGTTAGGAAGAGGGATGGAGTCAGTGGCTAGGGAACGGAGTTTGTGGCGGGGACTGAAAACAATGGCTTCGGTCTTCCCAATATTTAATTGGAGAAAATTTCTGCTCATCCAGAACTGGATGTTGGGCAAGCAGTCTGACAATTTAGAGACAAGTGGAGGGGTCGAGAGAAGTGGTGGTGAGGTAGAGCTGGGTGTTGTCAGCGTACATGTGGAAATTGATGCTGTGTTTTCGGATGATTTCGCCAAGGGGCAGCATGTAGATGAGAAATAAGAGGGGGCCAAGGATAGGTCCTTGGGGGACACCAGAGGTAACAATGCGGGAGCTGGAAGAGAAGCCGTTGCAGGTGATTCTCTGGCTACGATTAGATAGATAAGAGTGGAACCAGGCGAGTGCAGTCTCAGCCAGCTGGACGACGGTGGAGAGGCGTTGGAGAAGGATGGCGTGGTCAACCATGTCAAAGGCTGCAAACAAGTCAAGAAGGACGAGGAACATAAGAACATAAGAACATAAGAAATAGGAGCAGGAGTAGGCCAATCGGCCCCTCGAGCCTGCTCCGCCATTCAATAAGATCATGGCTGATCTGATCCTAACCGCCAATCTACTATCTATCACAGAACCATCTCCTGCATCTAACAGAATTGCACACACGAAATAGGAGCAGAATCAGGCTACACAGTCCCTGGGCCCGCTCCACTACCCACAGGGCCATGACCGATCCGAACCTAGACTCATGTCCAAATTCCTGCCCGCTCCCCGTAACCCTTAATGCCCTTTACTTCTAGGAAACTGTCTATTTCTGTTTTAAATTTAATTAATGTTGTAGCTTCTACAGCTTTTTGTGGCAGCATATTCCATGGACCTACCACCCTCTGAGTGAAGTAGTTCCTCCTCATCTCAGTTTTGAAAGAGCAGCCCCTTATTCTAAGACTATGTCCCCTAGTTCTCGTCTCACCCGTCATCGGGAACATCCTCCCCGCATCCACCCGATCCAACCCCTTCACAATCTTATATGTTTCAATAAGATCGCCTCTCATTCTTCTGAACTCCAATGAGTAGAGTCCCAATCTACCCAACCTCTCCTCATATGACCACCCCCTCATCCCCGGGATTAACCGAGTGAACCTTTTTTGCACTGCCTCGAGAGCAAGGATGTCTTTCCTTAAGTAAGGACACCAAAACTGTATGCAGTATTCCAGGTGCGGTCTCACCAATACCTTGTACAACTGAAGCAATACCTCCCTATTTTTATATTCTATCCCCCTAGCAATGAAAGCCAACATTCCATTTGCCTTCTTAATCACTTGCTGCACCTGCATACTAACCTTTTGAGTTTCGTGCACCAGGACCCCCAGATCCCTTTGCACTTCAGTACTCTCCAGTTTCTTGCCATTAAGATAATAAATTGCTCTAGGATTTTTCCTGCCAAAGTGCATCACCTCACACTTTCCAGTGTTGTATTCCATCTGCCAAATCTCTGCCCACTTACTTAGCCTGTCTATGTCCCCTTGCAGGTTTTTTATGTCCTCCTCACTCACTACTTTCCCTCCCATCTTTGTATCATCTGCAAATTTTGATATGTTACACTTGGTCCCTTCCTCCAAATCGTTAATATAGATTGTGAAGAGTTGGGGACCCAGCACTGACCCCTGTGGAACACCACTAGTTACTGATTGCCAGTCTGAGAATGAACCATTTATCCCAACTCTTTGCTTTCTGTTAGATAGCCAATCCTCTATCCATGCCAGAATATTACCCCCAATCCCGTGATTTTTTTACCTTTGTTTACCTTTGTCACAGTCACAAAGGATATCATTTGTGACTTTGGTGAGAGCCATTTCACTACTGTGGCAGGGGCAGAAACCTGATTGGAGGGATTCAAACATGGAGTTGCGGGAAAGATGGGCACGGATTTGAAAGGCGACAACACGTTCAAGGACTTAGGAGAGGAAAGGGAGGTTGGAGATGGGGCGGTAGTTTGCAAGGACTGGGTTTTTGAGGAGGGGGTGATGACAGCAGATTTGAGGGTGAGGGAGACAGTACCTGAGGAGAGAGAACCGTTAACAATGTCAGCTAATATGGGAGCCAGAAAAGGAAGTTGGGTGGTCAGCAGTTATGTGGGAATAGGGTCGAGGGAGCAGGAAGTGGGTCTCATGGACAAGATGAGTGCGGAACATAGGAACATAGGAAAAGGAGTAGGCCATTCACAAGGGGGTGGGAGGATTCAGGAAAGAATAAATTTAAAAACAGCGAGAGAAATGTCAAGGCTCTAGAGCAGAGTAGGGTTTTGGGTAAAAATAAGCAGAGTGGGTCAGGCAGGGACAGAGAGAGTAACAAAGGTAATAAGGCATCAGTGACTAAGGTGACATCAGGGAAAAATAGAAATAAGTCAAAGCTAAAGGCACTATATCTGAATGCACGAAACATTCGCAACAAAATAGATGAATTAATAGCACAGATAGAAATGAACAGGTTTGATCTAATAGCCATAATGGAGACGTGCTTGCAAAGTGGCCAAGGTTGGGAACTGAATATTCCAGGATACTTAACTTTTAGAAGAGATAGGCAAAATGGAAAAGGAGGAGGGGTAGCCCTGATAATAAAGGATGGGATAATGACAGTAGAGAGAAAGGATCTTAGGTCCGAAAATCAAGAAATAGAATCAGTTTGGGTGCAGCTAAGAAACAGCAAGGGGCAGAAAACATTAGTGGGAGTTGTTTATAGGCCCCCAAACAGTAGTTGTAATGTAGGGCAGAGTATAAATCAGGAAATTAGAGGCGCATGTAACAAGGGTAATACAGTAATCATGGGGGACTTTAATCTACATATAGACTGGGCAAACCAAATTTGTAGTAATAGTGTGGAGGACAAATTTATGGAATGTATGCAAGATTGTTTTCTAGATCAGTATGTTGAGGAACCAACTAGGGAACAGACTATCTTAGATCTAGTATTGTGCAATGAGAAAGGGTTAATTAATAACCTTGTAGTAAAGGGGCCTTCAGAGAAGATTGACCATAATATGATAGAATTTTATATTGAGTTTGAAAGTGATTTAGTTAAATCCGATACTAGGGTCTTAAATCTAAACAAAGCAAACTACGTAGGTATGAGGGGCGAGTTGGCTAAGGTAGATTGGGAAACTACATTAAAAGGTATGATGGTAGACAAGCAATGGCTAGCATTTAAAGAATTAATACATAATTTACAACAAATATACATTCCTTTAAGACACAAAATCCCCACAGGAAAAGTGGTCCAACCGTGGCTTACAAGAGAAGTTAAAGATAGTATTAGATCAAAGGAAGAGGTTTATAATGTTGCCGGAATAGTAAGCCTGAGGATTGGGAGGATTTTAGAATTCAGCACAGGAGGACCAAGAAATTGATAAAGAAAGGGAAAATAGAATATGAGAGTAAACTAGCAAGCGACATAAAAACAGATTGTAAAAGCTTCTATAGGTATGTAAAAAGAAAAAGAATAGCGAAAGTAAATGTGGGTCCCTTACAGGCCGAGACAGAAGAAATTATAATGGGGAAATAAGGAAATGGCAGAGAAATTAAACAAATACAATGGCCGCGAATTTAATTCTGGAGGCGGGATGGGGGCAGGTCAGCTGGTTTCCGGGTTCTGGTCCCGCCCCCAGCCTCTGCTCTGCAGACGTGATTTTCCTTTGATTGGCCTTGTTAAGCCCGCCCTGCGGGCATACCGGCCAATTAACAGGAAGTGGGTCTGATGACGTCATTTGATGACGCGTCATCTGCTAGTTTCCTTAACGGGACCATGCACAATTTTATTTTGACAGTTGATCTGTCAGTGTTTGACAACATTGAGGTGCAGCAAACACTGACAATCACTGCACAAAGGTGAACACTTGCACCCAGGCTCTCCAATGACTCCCTCCATATGAGTCACAGCATGCAGCGAGGTTCACTTCCCTTCCAAGGGCAGAAGAGACCTCCCCAGGACACCAACTTACCTTGAACCTCCACCCAACCCTCTCTATCTACTTCATCACTGCCCCATCTCACTAGCCACCCCTCACACTCACCCTCATCTTACTGCAAGCATACCAACTAACAACACACAAGGGTAGGCACTTGAGAGGTTTAGCCAATGTCCATGTGAAGTTTCTAGTAATGTGTTGTCATACAGTGTAATATCTTTTTCCAAAAGTGCCCCTTATTGGACAGATCTGAGCGCACCTTGAGAAGTGTCTTACTGAGTTCCAGTGATTGTTCAGTCATAACTCCTTCCCCCGCCCCCGCTATAGTGATGTGTGTGCATGGAGTGGCTTGGACATTAAAGGGATGCTTCACCGTGCTGGTGTGGGATGGTGTCAATCTGGCGCATCATGTGGCAGCCAGGGTTTACAGCATCAAGTGAAGAAAATCTGGCCAAAGTGATGCCATCACTGGCCTCCCGGCCAGCAATTTTGTCAGGGGCTGATGCCCTGTGTCCAGTGCAGCATCAGGTGGGTGAGGAGGAGGTTGGCGCTCCTGGTGCAGGTGCTGCTGTTGTGGCTGGTTGTGGTGCTGCCACAGCTGCTCTTCCTCCGAATCTGACGACCAGGATGAGAGGATGTAAATGGTTCCCATCCCGTTGCTATAGATTTCAGCTGAGGCAAGAAGCTTGCAAAGTGGCCTGAAATTATTCCAATCAGGTAACACTGCAGATGGGTGTCAGCTTGAACAGTCACAAGGTCAGTAGATTTGCAAAATCTTATCTCAAACCTCCAACAACAAGGTTGTTGCATTTGAATGTCAGCTATGTTACAGGAGCGCTTTTAAAGTGCTCCGCCAATGACTACAAATCATGTCCTCGAGAAACTGGTCTCCTTGCAGCTGGCCTGTTTCTGACAAGACGGGAAACAGGAGCCAGAAGCACGAAAATGGGAAAACACTATCAAAATAGGATTAGCAAGGCAGTTAACAGGCTCTTAACTGCCTTAACTACCTGTCCCACTGGTTCCAGTCGGGTCAGTTTGGGAGCGGCTGACCCGACACTCACGAAAATCGCGTGGGGGCGGGCTGGAGGCGGGTTGGCAGTCTGAAGCCATTTTTTCCGATTTTCGCTGCCGACCCACCTCCAAACCCGCCTCCTCAGGGCTATTAAAATCGAGCCCTTTGTGTCTGTCTTCACAGAAGAAGACGCAAAAAACGTCCCGGAAATAGAGGAGAACCAAGGCGCCAGCGAGAATGAGGAACTGAAAGAAATTAGTATTAGTAAAAAAATAGTACTGGAAAAATTAATGGGACTGAAAGCCAATAAATCCCCTGGACCTGATGGCCTGCATCCTAGGGTTTTGAAAGAGGTGGCTATAGAAATAGTGGATGCATTGGTTGTCATTTTCCAAAATTCCATAGATTCTAGAATGGTTCCCGCAGATTGGAAGGTAGCAAATGTAACCCCACTATTTAAGAAAGGAGGGAGAGAGAAAACGGGGAACTACAGACCAGTTAGCCTGACACCAGTAGTAGGGAAAATGCTAGAATCTATTATTAAGGACGTGGTAACAGGGCACTTAGAAAATAATAATAGGATTGGGCAGAGTCAACACGGATTTATGAAAGGGAAATCCTGTTTGACAAATCTGTTAGAATTTTTTGAGGTTGTAACAACCAGAATAGATAAGGGGGAGCCAGTGGATGTGGTGTATTTGGATTTTCAGAAGGCATTCGATAAGGTGCCACACAAGAGGTTATTAAACAAAATTAGGCTCATGGGATTGGGGGTAATATACAAGCATGGATTGAGGATTGGTTAACGGACAGAAAACAGAGAGTAGGAATAAACGGGTCATTTTCAGGTTGGCAGGCTGTAACTAGTGGGGTACCGCAAAGATCAGTACTTGGGCCTCAGCTATTCACAATCTACATCAATGATTTGGATGAAGGGACCAAATGTAATATATCCAAGTTTGCTGATGATACAAAGCTGGGTGGGAATGTAAGTTGTGAGGAGGATGCAAGGAGGCTTCAAGAAGAAATAGACAGGCTAAGTGAGTGGGCAAGAACATGGCAAATGGAATATAATGTGAAGAAATGTGAAGTTATCCACTTTGGTAGGAAAAATAGAAAAACAGAGTATTTTTTAAATGTTGAGAGATTGGGAAATGTTGATGTTCAGAGGGACCTGGGTGTCCTTGTACACGTATCATTGAAAGTTAACATGCAGGTACAGCAAGCAATTAGGAAAGCAAATGATATGTTGGCCTTTATTACAAGAGGATTTGAGTGTATGAGTAAAGACGTCTTACTGCAATTATATAGGGCCCTGGTGAGACCACACCTGGAGTATTGTGTACAGTTTTGGTCTCCTAACCTAAGGAAGGATATACTTGCCATAGAAGGAGTGCAACGAAGGTTCACCAAACTGGTTCCTGGGATGGGGGGATTGTCCTATGAGGAGAGAGTGAGTAGACTAGGCCTATATTCTCTAGAGTTTAGAAGAATGAGAGGTGATCTCATTGAAACATAAAAAATTCTTACAGGGCTTGACAGGGTAGATGCAGGGAGGATGTTTCCCCTGGCTGGGGAGTCTAGAACCAGGGGTCACAGTCTCAGCATAAGGGGTCGGCCATTTAGGACTGAGATGAGGAGAAATTTCTTCACTCAGAGGGTGGTGAATCTTTGGAATTCTCTACCCCAGAGGGCTGTGGAGACTCAGTCATTGAGTATATTCAAGATAGAGATCGATAGATTTTTGAATATTAAGGGAATCAAGGGATATGGGGAGAGTGCAGGAAAGTGGAGATGAGGTAGAAGATCAGCCATGATCTTATTGAATGGCGGAGCAGGCTCGAGGGGCCAAATGGCCTACTCCTGCTCCTATTTCTTATGTTTTTATGTTCTTATGTTCAGCCCCTCGAGCCTGTTCCGCCATTCAATGAGATCAGGCTGATCTGTGACCTAACTCCATGTACCCGCCTTTGGCCCATATCCCTTAATACCCTTGGTTAACAAAAAGCTATCAATCTCAGATTTAAAATTAACAATTGATCTAGCATCAATTGCCATTTACGGTAAAGAGATCCAAATGTCTACCACCCTTTGTGTGTAGAAGTGTTTCCTAATTTCACTCCTGAAAGGTCTGGCTCTAATTTTAGACTATGTTCCCTAGTCCTAGAATCCCCAACCAGTGGAAATAGTTTCTCTCTATCTACCCTATCTGTTCCCCTTAATATCCTGAAAACTTTGATCAGATCACCCCTTAACCTTCTAAATTCTAGGGAATACAACCCTAATTTGTACAATCTCTCCTCGTAACTTAACCCTTGAAGTCCGGGTATCATTCTGATAAACCTATTCTGTACTCCCTCCAAGGCCAATATATCCTTCCTAAGGTGTGGTGCCCAGAACTGCTCACAGTACTCCAGGTGTGGTCTAACCAGGGTTTTGTATAGCTGCAGCATAATTTCTACCCCCTTGTATTCTAGTCCTCTAGATATAAAGGCCAGCATTCCATTAGCCTTTTTGATTATTTTCTGTACCTGTTCATGACATTTTAATGATCTATGTACCTGAACCCCCAAGTCTCTTTGGACATCCGCTCTTTTTAGCTTTTTACCATTTAGAAAGTACCCTGTTCTGACCTTTTCAAGTCCAAAGTGGATGACCTCACATTTGCTTACATTGAAATCCATTTGCCACAGTTTTGCCTATTCACTTTATCTATCAATATCCCTTTGTAATTTTATGCTTTCATCTACACTGCCTACAATGCTATCTTTGTGTCATTGGCAAATTTGGATATATGGCATTCTATGCCATCATCTAAGTCGTTAATAAATATTGTGAATAGTTGAGGCCCTAACACAGATCCCTGTGGGACACCACTAGTCACATCCTGCCAATTTGAGTACTGCCCATTATCCCTACTCTCTGTCTCCTGCCGCTCAGCCAATTTCCTAACCAGGTCAATAATTTGCCCGGAGAGGTCATGAGGGGAGATCGGAGAGAAACCGGAGAAAGACATAAGTTCAGGGCTAGGGCAGGGGGGATCTTTAGAGGAAGTTTGGCCCGGTGGGCTAGGGGAAGGAAGGGAAGTGGCAGAGGCAGCTGATGGATGGTCTCAATCTTAGAGACAAAGAAGTCCATGAGCTCCTCACCCTTGTTATCGGAGGTGAGGGTGGAGGAGACATGGGAGAGGGGTTTAAGAAGATGGTTAGCAGTGGAGAATAGAAGCCGGGGTTTATCTTTGCATTCCAGAATGATTCTGGAATAGTGAGCAATTGTGGCAGACGAGAGCAAGACCCGATAATGCTTTATGTGGTCCAGCAAGGATCTGGCGGTGAATGGCTAAACCAGTTGTCCGCCATATCGTTCAAGTCTGCATCCCTTGGACTTAAGGGAGCGAAGGTGAGGGCCGTACCAGGGGGAACAGCCAGGGTGAGAGAGAGTAATTGTTTTAATAGGGACTAGGGCATCAAAGGTGGTGGTGAAGGTGTGGTGGAGCAGATCAGTAGCTGCAGAAATGTCATGGTGAATGGAGGGCCAAAGGCTGGACAGTTAGTGAAGTTAAAGTCCATGTCACATTGATTTTTAATCCTATTCTACTGTATCATCATGTAGAGGAGATATAGTGAGCCTGCATACTCTAAACTTGTTTTCATCTCGCTGTACTTGTTTGTGTTCCAATTTTCTCATTTTATCCCCTCCTCTTCTCCTGGAGTTACTATTTCATGCTGAGGTACAGTTCCATGGCCACTGGCAATCGTTCAGTACCCGACCACAAACTCTGTTCCCTAGCCACCAACTCCATCCCTCTCCCTGGCAACTGTCTGAGGCTGAACCAGACTGTTCTCTACTTTGATGTCATATTTGACCCCGAGATGAGCTTCTGACCACATATCCACATCATCACTAAGACCGCCTATTTCCACCTCCGTAACATTGCTCGACTCCGCCACTGCCTCAGCTCATCTACTGCTGAAACCCTCATCGATGCCTTTATTACCTCTAGACTTGACTATTCAAACACACTCCTGGCTGGCCTCCCACATTCTACCCTCCATAAAGTTGAGGTCATCCAAAACTCTGCTGTCCGTGTCCTAACTTGCACCAATTCCCTTTCACCCATCACCCCTGTGCTCGCTGACCTACATTGGCTCCCGGTTAAGCAACGCCTTGATTGTAAAATTCTCATCCTTGTTTTCAAATCCCTCCATGGCCTTTTCCTGGTATTCTCATGGTATCCTGGTCAACATTTATCCCTCAACCAAAAGATTATCTGGTCATTTATTTTGTTGCTGCTAGTAGGCTGTAGCATTTCCTATGACAGTGACTTCACTTCAAAAGTACTTCATTGCTTGTAAAGTGCTTTGGGATGTCCTGAGGTTGTGAAAGACGCTATGTAAATGCAAATTCATTTTTTCTTTCTTCATAAACGTAGACACTAGAATTTATAAAGGTAGCATAAAAATAAGGGAAGAATGTATGACTTTAAAATGCATACTCCATTACATCTACGTGCTGTGGTCCATTATCCCCTGGCCTTTAACCCCACCTCACCTGAAGACTACACTTGGTCTTGACTCCCGGGGGTAATTTTGACTGTGTGCTATATTGTAAAATGGGTGATAGCAAATCGTTTTACATCTCTCACGATTTTTATTTCCATTGAAGTCAATAGAAATAAAAATTGAGAGAGATGTAAAAGGGGTTGCCGATTCACTATCACCCGTTTTACATTATCGCACAAAGTCAAGATGATCCTCCCCCCGTTCCCCCCCTGTGTGCAGTGATATTGATTAGTACATTCTACATTCTAATGTAAAAAATGAGAATGACTCTGTCCAAGTTAGAGCAGACATTTTTTTTCTAAAAGCAACCATATATCTGTTTTTAAGCTGTGAAATGTAGTATAATCCTGATTAAGATCAGATTTACTGAAAAAAATTACTGCAAAAAGAAAAATACTACTATCAGATATTGCCTTGAGAGACTGAAAAGTATTTCACGTGGTTTTGAAGGAACCTGGGTGTACTGATTACAATAACAAGTACCTTTTAACTTGGAGTAGCTGGAGTGTTGAGGATAAATACATCACAGAGAGGACAGATAAGGTGTAGCAGTCAGTGACCTTGTCTGTCCCCTGCCCTCCGATATCAAGGCGGATTTGAGGTGGTAAGAGGCCTGCCAGGAGATCTAAAAACTGTGGCCTGTTTCTAGAAATCCCTGTTGCTAAACTCTAAATATCATAAAAGAACGCTCTTTAGAACTTAACAATAATTGTTACAGTCAGTGAATAGACTAAACACCAGTAAGTCAGTGATTAAGATTTTAGACTTCTATTTTGACTAATTCTGCAAAACAGATTGTCTGAAATTTGAACAGAAAGTTTTATTTGTGTTCACCTAGAGATTCAGCAAACTTCATCCATGAGGTAATATTACAGCTCTTACCAGCCATGCAGACAAACTGTCGAGGCCCTGTTAACATGAGTCCTCATAGAGGGAAACTCTAGCTATTGAAACTATGGAAGCAGTTAGAGTACTGACTGCGCTATATCTTTAGGCTCCAGGGAAACCTTTTGTTAACTAACACGAAATACTATACTACACAGGAGGCTTGGAAAGCTCTTTCCTTTTAGAACAAATGGGTATTCACTGTACACAAACCAAGAAATGAAAGCTTTATATTGACATATTAGTATTGACCAAATATTATCTCCTCTAACCCCTCCTCCCAGACACACACACACACACACACACACACACAGCATTTTGTGAGAATTGCCACACAGTTCTGCTGTAATTTGAATGGAGCTCCATATATTACTGTATGGTGAGCGTAAAAGATCCCATGACACTATCAGAAGATGAGCAGTAGCTTTATCCTGGTGTCCTGGCAGATATTTGTCCCTAAACCAACATCACTACAAATGATTATCTGGTCATTTATCTCACTGTTGTTTGTGGGACCTTACTGTGCACATATTGGTTGCCGCAGGCTTTATGGGCTGTGAATCTCTCTAGGAAGTCCTAAGGACATGAAAGGTGCTATCTAACAGTAAGTCTGCTCATGGAAGGCCTCTGTGTGGAGGAAGATCCATATTTGTTGGATTAGTCTTACTCCATGATGTGCAACCTTTCTAATTGTACTGCACTGTGGCGGATTGCCACCTAAAACGGGCATAATCCACTCTTCCGTCTGTGGACAAATTTCCAGCACCTTCCCCTTTAAGGCACCTTACCTTTAAGGCAGAAGGGGGCGGGGCCTCAGGTTTTACCCAGAGAATTCTGGGAGTTTTTCCAGAGAATTCTGGGAGCAGCTTTCTCAGCCATTTTGTGTGCCATGCAGTGAATAAAAGTTTCTTGTTTTCCACATATGGATTCAGCCTCCATTCGTGTTTCGCGGCAGCCTCAACATTGGTGACCCCGATGCTCAGAACGTATTCCGAGCATTGCAATGGTGGACACGAACGCAGTTTCCATGAAACTGCCGGAGTTTCGGGAAAACCAGCCCGAAGCCTGGTTTCTCCAAGCTGAATCTCGCTTCCGGCTGCGAAATATCACCACAGATGGGACGAAGTACGACTATCTCGTCACATCACTCAGTAGCGCCACAGTTTCCAAGGTTTGGACAACGCTGCAGAACCCACCAGAGGAAGGCAAGTACGCACACCTCAGGACAGCACTCCTTAAAAAATTTATGGCCTTGGCATATCAGCAAAACTGCCACCTCCTCGACCTTCCAGGCCTCGGTGATGCCTCACCGTCAGACCTCCTCTCCCACATGCTCTCCCTCACCGACGAGAGCCTACCCGGATCCCTCTTCCGCACGCTGTTCATCCGCCAGCTCCCTCTTAGCATCCGCCCAGCGATCGTGGCGTCCAGCCTCATGAACCTGGAAGCCCTGGCCAATGAGGCCGACAAGCTGCTGTCCGCTCACTCCAGCCGCGACGTCACTCCGGACCTGGCAGCCAATGCCTGGGCGCGCCCCTCACCATCCAGCACGCGGCCACAAGGGCCTGTCACCAGGCCCACGGGGCCTTCGCGCCCCACTAACCCGGGCCACTGTTACTACCACGTACGGTTCGGCGCCAGGGCACAACGGTGCACACCTCCCTGCTCTTTCAAGTCCGCCCCCGTTCCAGCCCCCGCGATGGCCGTGGGCCACGCGGGCTCCCTGCTGTTCATCACGGATGACAAAACCGGCCGCCGGTTCCTGTGCGACACTGGGGCTCAGCACAGCATCATCCCGGCCTCCTCCCTCGACATCCAAAAGGGTGAACGAGGACCGGCGCTGGCTGCTGCTAACGGCTCGGAAATCCGGACGTATGGCACCCGGACAGTCACCCTCGACCTCGCTGGTCACCGCTACCGATGGGAGTTCATCACTGCCAAGGTGCTCTCCCCCCTCATCGGCGCAGATTTCCTGTGCGCCCACGGCCTACTGGTAGACATCCCTCGTCACCGCCTCGTGGACATGAACAGCATGTCCCCCATCCTGGGCGCCATGGCCCCCCGTCAACCCGCCGACATGGCGTCACAGTGCCACGCCCGGGCCACGGATGACTACTCGGCACTCCTGGCCGAATTCCCGGCCCTTACCAATCCGACCTTCTCCACGGAGGCCGCCAAACACGGGGTGGAACACTTCATCCCCACCACAGGCCCCCCAGTGTACGCCCACGCCCGCAGGCTGGACCCGGCCAAACTGGAGATCGCGCGGACCGAGTTTGCCACCATGGAACAGCTCGGCATCATCCGCCGCTCCAACAGTCCCTGGGCCTCCCAACTCCACATCGCCCCCAAACCAGGCGGAGGTTGGCGCCCCTGCGGGGATTACCGCCGCCTCAATGACACCACCACCCCTGATCGGTACCCCGTGCCGCACATTCAGGACTTCTCGGTTAGACTGGCTGGCCGCTCAGTCTTTTCCAAGGTCGACCTGGTGCGCGGCTACCACCAAGTCCCCGTCCACCCCGCGGACGTCCCCAAGACGGCCGTAGTCACCCCCTTCGGCCTGTTCGAGTTCCTGCGGATGCCCTTCGGCCTCAAAAACGCGGCCCAGGCATTCCAACGGCTCATGGACTCGGTCCTTAGGGACCTGAAGTTCCTGTTCGTCTACCTGGATGACATCCTGGTAGCCAGTTCCTCCAAGCAGGAACACCTCGAACACCTTCGCATCCTGTTCGGGCGCCTCAGCGACCACGGGCTCATCCTCAGCCCAGCCAAATGCCAGTTCGGCCTGGACAAGATCGACTTCCTCGGCCACCACATCAACCATGCTGGGGCCATTCCCCTGCCCACCAAGGTGCATGCCGTCCAACAATTTCCCCGCCCCACCACCATCAAAGGCCTCCAGGAGTTCCTCGGGATGGTGAATTTCTATAACCGCTTCATCCCCAAAGCGGCGTCCCTCATGAGGCCCCTGTATGAAGCCTTCCGGGGCAGGAGCGGCAAGATGGTGGTCGAATGGACGGCAGACGCGTCCGCCGCCTTCGATTCCACCAAGACCGCGCTCGCCAACGCCACCCTGCTCGCGCACCCACGGCCCGATGCCAGGGTAGCGCTCACCACGGACGCCTCCGACCACGCGGTCGGCGCCGTGTATGAGCAGTGGGCCAACGGCGCCTGGCAATCACTTGCCTTCTTCAGCCGCCAACTACGCCCCCCGGAGGTCAAGTACAGCACCTTCGACCGCGAGCTCCTCGCGCTGTTCCTGGCGGTCCGCCATTTCCGGTTTTTGTTTGAGGGCCACCCCTTCACTGCGTTTGTCGACCACAAGCCCCTGACATTCGCAATGGCAAAGACAACCTACCCCTGGTCCGCCAGGCAGCAGCGCCAGCTCGCGGCAGTGTCCGAGTTCACCGCGGACATCCAACACGTCTCCGGCCGAGACAATGTGGTAGCCGACTGCCTCTCCCGCCCCGCCATCCACGCCGCACACCTAGCAGTCGACTACGCTCAACTCGCAGCAGACCAGATCACCGACCCGGATCTGCTCTCCGCACCCACCAACCTACCAGGGCTACGCCTGGCCGACGTCGCCTGTGGCCCTGACCGCAGTCACGGTCAAGTGCGACATATCCCTATGTCAACCTCGGCCTGTCGTCCCAGCGTCCTGGCGCCGCCGGGTATTCGACATTCTCCACAACCTCTCCCACCCCGGCGCCCGCGCATCCATCAAATTGGTAGCCAACCGCTTTGTCTGGCGCGGCCTTCGCAAGGATGTGCATACTTGGGCCAACTCCTGCCTATCCTGCCAACGGGCCAAGGTACAGCAACACACGAAAGCACCCCTCGAGGAGTTTACCGTCCCCTCGCGGAGATTCGACCACATCCACGTGGACATCGTCGGGCCCGTGCCGCCGTCGCAAGGCCACACGCACTTGCTGACCATCGTTGACCGCACCACACGCTGGCCTGAGGCAATTCCACCGACCTCTACCACCACCGCCGACATCGCCAGAGCCTTCATCAGCACCTGGGTCGCACGGTTCGGCGTCCCCTCCGACATGACGTCGGACAGAGGTCCGCAATTTACCTCTGAACTCTGGACCGCCGTCGCACGCAATCTCGGGGTCCACCGGCGTCCTACAAGAGCCGCTCCGGCCGGCCCATCAGACCGCCGCACTGTCTCGTCCACACCTCCTAAGCGGATTCTGGGGGGAGCTGTGTGGCGGATCGCCACCTAAAACGGGCATAATCCACTCTTCCGTCTGTGGACAAATTTCCAGCACCTTCCCCTTTAAGGCACCTTACCTTTAAGGCAGAAGTGGGCGGGGCCTCAGGTTTTACCCAGAGAATTCTGGGAGTTTTTCCAGAGAATTCTGGGAGCAGTTTTCTCAGCCATTTTGTGTGCCATGCAGTGAATAAAAGTTTCTTGTTTTCCACATATGGATTCAGCCTCCATTCGTGTTTCGCGGCAGCCTCAACAGGACCATAATTTGGCTAATAGCTAATGGATAGCTAAAAATGATTTTATCCAGAATGATTACCAGTAGTGCACATGCAACCATTCTCTTATGGTGTACTGTAACAGGATAGCATGATGATGGGAGGAAAAGGGGCAGACAGGGAGAACACCATCAAACTCTCTGTAAGGGAGTGAAGCTGAAGATTGGGAGAAAGGTGGACGAGTGGCATTTATGTATGTATGCCACTGTGAATTGGGTGGTTGGAACCCACCAACTTCTATATAAATGGGAGATGACAACAGCACCTTTAACACAGAAAAATGTGATAAATGCTTCACAGAGGCAGAAGGAAAAATCGCTAAAGAAGGAAATATTGGGAGGGTTGACCAAAAGCTTGGCTAAAGAGGTAGAGGGTGAAATTCCATGGGGGTTCTCCTGCTTGCTCACTGTAACTTCAGAGGAAGGGCCATGGAAACCCCGGACAAATGGCATGAGAATGCCTATGGAAATGTACCGCTGTAGGTTTGATGGAGGGAATTCAAGAGCGTGGGGCCAAAATGGGTTCAAATATGTTTTCCAATGGTGGGGCAAAGGGAGGGGTGATGCACAAGAGGCTGGAGTCAGAGAAATGGAGTTGGACCTGGATAGATTGGCACCAGTAAAGGAGGCTTTGATTATACTGATGACACTAAACTTGCAGTGATTATAGTTCCAAGTGGGAGCAAATTAGTCAATTTTTTCAATTAAATTGGCACCTATCTGTGATCATAAATTAAATGATTTGGACAAAGGGATCAGTGTAAAGTCCTTCATCACCACACAGCACTCCCTTATTGAAATATCTGACTTTAGTTTTGGGTGGGTGGGCAGCAATGTGAGCTAGAAACTCAGCTCCTGCTCCAGAATGAGGCCCGAGGTATTTTAACACCTTGGCCTCATTTAAATGCCACCGGCCGACTTCCCACCCGTTTCGGGCGAGAAGTCGGTGGGAAGTGGCAGAAAATCGCACGGCCCACAGACTGCCCGCCAAGACCAGGAAACTGGAGGGATCGGCTGCCGGAGCCACCCTGCGGGAGTCTTGCGATTGGGAAGGGGGCAGGGGAGTCCACCGCGGGGGAGGCCTAAGCTTTCCTTGTCGGGCCTGAAGGAGCATTCCTGCTCCTCCTGGCTTCACAAGGAAAGTAAAAGCTTCCCTTTTTGGGCCTCTTCTGGCTCCGTACCACTTCACTGTCGGGCCGGCAGGGCAGGAAACTCACTGCGGTTTCCCGCTCATACCGTCAAGTTTAAATTGCAGTCGGGGCCTGGTGACATTATCGGGACTCAACATGTATATGTAAAAAAGGACCCTGCTGGCTTTGGGTGGGTGTCCTTGCCGCCTGCTCAGTTAAGCGGTTTAAAATTGCAGTCAGTCGGCCCTTGGAATCTGGTTGATTTTAACTGCCCGGCCACGTGGTTTCTGCCCCCTCTGTTTCTTTGCTATCATGGGCACACGACCTAGCAAATAAATGGCATAAAAATACTGGAGTCCTAAACATTACAATACGTGAGTAACTTTATATAGCTTTTATATTACAGTGCAGGCAGAAGAACTCCAACAACTGTGATGTAATATAAACATACCTCTGGCATCCCACCAAAGGGGATGTATTTTTTTCACAATGGTTCCATTGACAAACTTAAATGGATGCCACTGACAGCACTACACGCTGCCATGTTCTGCGGTTTGTTCTGGCCTAAGCTCTTATCTCTTCCAGACAGACCAGGAATCGAGTTTTTGCAAGTGGGGCTTTTCAAAACTGTGTTACGTGCAAGAGTGTGGAAGCCCAGTTGTTTCCTTGATTGCTACTGGTGCTCTGAATTCAACGTCACCACAGAAATAGGGTCAATTCAATGCATGGGAGGACACAATGTATTGCAGACCCTCCCGAGTAGGAATGGTTCTGCAATAATAAATGCAGCACTAGCGTTTACTCAGGGTGTATATTGCATCCAAGAATTCTTTTTTCCTCATTCATTCCTCTGATGAGAACAACCTGTTTTGCTTTTATAAGCAAGCTTTTTCTGTTGCAGCGCGTTGCAGTGAACAGTCACCTCACGCCAGTGGGTCAGGAGCTGCTGGCCTGATCTCGGCATTTAACCCAATGTCAAGGCAGCTTTTTGACAAGAGAACTGTAAATCAAAACAAAGCGCACTGACTTCTGATAATTCAGGAACTTCTAGAACGCACACACGTCATTACTGGGAAGTTCTCCTGCCGTAACTTCAGTGGAAAATTCAGGGTTTCACCAGTTGCCCCAGAGGGAGACTGGTAGAACCCGCTGGGGAACAACATAAGCAGCTGATTTCAGCTATCCGTGCCATCTCCAGAGGGTGATGGCGGGAGACCGGTAGATCACCCGTGGAATTTCAGGGCCAAACGGTCTTTTGCTGTCCAGTCTGCCTTTAAGAAATTTCTCGCCAGCCCAAGGAAAAAGGCAGACAATCTGGTCCAAAACAGGACAAGCAGTTTCCCTTTAATTTTAACTTCCTCAATTCCTTCAAGTTAAACCCTAGTTCTATCATATACTTGAAGTAATCTTCATTTTCCTTTACTTTCTAAGGGAGGTTTGGGGTCACAATGTCACACAGCAGCTTTGTCAGGACCAGATCTATCCACATACACAGAAGGCAGTGCTCACCTCTGACATAGACCTTTTTTTGTGTATGCGTGTTATCCTGCTAACTCCCAGTCCACTATTCGGAGATTGGCCTTTTGCTGCTTTGCGTGAGGACAGCATTTCCCTCCTGCTGTCAGTTACAAAAGAGCTCACATAGCACTCAAACAGGAAACTGACCTTCTGAACCGACACTGGGGCCAACAAATAAACCCAGCTCTTAGACCGCTGTTAGTGACTATTAACTCACCATCAGCTAATTGCCATCATTTCTGCAGTTTATTTGTAGCTGTTTCAACAGTCGGAAAAAAAAATTCTCCTCTTTGGTGGACAGAATGAGGACTGGAATATTATAATGTCAATATGTATAACCTCTACAATAAAAGGAACGTAACAAAAAAAATTACGTTTAATATTGCAGGGGAACCCCTTTTAAACAAAATCTCATCTTTGCCTCATTAAATGTTTGATTCCTGTTGCATGCTTGACCTCATCTGTATTGAAAAGCTTAATAGACTAATCCTATGCCGTTCTCATTCTGATACATATCTAGTGAAATTACTTACTGTATTAAAGGGCTGGCATAATTGTAAAACCAGTAGGCCTCAACTTTAAATTCCATTAGGAATTTTTAATTTTGTGCCTGGAACTGATCGGCAAAATGGTAATTGGTTTTTCCAGTTGGATTGTTGGAGAATGTTGGAGAACACACCGCATCTTCAGTTTCGCTTTGAAGGCTGAGTTTCTCTGCTTTTATCTTTTATTTTTTTAATTTTTAGTCACCTACAAGTATGCTGTTTGTTATTAATTATTTTTTATCTCAGCCTCCTCTTTATTTCCCTGGAGAAGACACTGCCAAGAAAACTCCATAAACTGCCAGAAAGAAGAAAGCAAGACATTCTGATCCCAGACGATACTACCATGGCCAGTATTTCTCCATGATTTGATTGGTAGCACAATGCTTGCCATGGGGTTTGGGGGGAGGGCCGGAGGTGGGGGGGTGGGGAGATGACTATAAAGGGAAAAGCAACAAACTAAATCCAGAATCCAGAATTAGTTGATGGGGAGTTCGACCGTGTCCGTCCTATTTCACGCACTTCTGCTCTCGCCCCTTCCCCTCCCTCCCAGAACCATGATAGGGTTCCGCTTGTCCTCACCTTTCACCCCACCAGCCTCCACATTCAACGGATCATCCTCCGCTATTTCTGCACCTCCAACAGGAGATGTAACACCTCTTTTACCTCCTCCCTTCCCACTGTCCAGGGCCCCAAACACTCCTTCCAGGTGAAACAGCGATTTACTTGTACTTCTTTCAATTTAGTATACTGTATTCACTGCTCACGATGCAGCCTCCTCTACATTGGGGACACCAAACACAGTTTGGGTGATTGCTTTGCGGAACACCTCCGTTCAGTCCACAAGTGTGACCCTGAGCTTTTGTTCGCTTGCCATTTTAATTCTCCACCCCTGATATCTCTGTCCTCGGCCTCCATCACTGTTTTAATGAAGCTCAACGGAAGCTCCAGGAACAGTACCTCACCTTTCGAGTAGGCACTTTACAACCTTCTGGATTCAACATTGAGTTCAACATTTTCAGATCATAACCACTGCTCCCATTATTTCGGACAGCAGGTGCTAGTAATGATTCTGCCATTCCCATTTACACCTCCTCTAGACCCATCTTTTGTTCCTTTACTTGTCCCATTACCGCCCCCTTTTGCCTTGCACCATCATCCCTTTTGTCATTTAATCTCTCCTGCCTTCTATCCTATCACAGACCTTCCCTTTTGTTCTTTCGTTCCCCTCCTCCTTTCCCTACCTCTGTACTTACTTAAAACCTGTTACATCGCTAACTTTTTCCAGTTCTGATGAAAGGTCATCGACCTGAAATGTTAACTCTGTTTCTCTCTCCACAGATGCTGCCTGACCTGCTGAGTATTTCCAGCACTTTCTGCTTGTATTCCAGCATTATCTAAACTGGGCCAGTTGAAGTCAGTTCTGTGAAAAGCTAGTTTGGTCAGATTTGGCCATTCGTTTGCTAATTATAGCAAAATTGTAAATGCATCTATAAACAGTGTGTTTGTGACTTTGCTAACATAGTAAGCAGGGGAAATCTTAGTATTCAGTGGCAATCCATTTTAAAAATGAGAGTATCATTTTCTCTATCACACCATGTATTTTACCTTTGACCTCAGGACGTACCAAACTGCTTTACAGCCAATAAAGTACTTCTGAAGTGTAGCCACTGTTGTAATGTAGGGAAACACGGCAGCCAATTTGCGCACAGCAAGGTCTCACAAACAGCAATGAAATAAACGACCAGATCATCAGTTTCAGGTGTTGGTTGAGGCATAAATATTGGCCAGGACACTGGGAGAACTCTTCTGCCTTCTTTGAATAGTGCCATGGGATTCTTTAGAAACATAGACATAGAAACATAGAAAATAGGTACAGGAGTAGACCATTCGGTCCTTCGAGCCTGCACCGCCATTCAATGCGTTCATGGCTGAACATGCTACCTCAGTACCCCATTCCTGCTTTCTCGCCATACCCCTTGATCCCCTTAGTTGTGAGTGTTATATCTAACTCCCTTTTGAATATATTTAGCGAACTGGCCTCAACAACCTTCTGTGGAAGAGAATTCCATAGATTCACCACTCTCTGGGTGAAGAAGTTCCTCCTCAGCTCAGTCCTAAATGGCTTCCCCTTAATCCTTAGACTGTGACCCCTGGTTCTAGTTTTCCCTACCATTGGGAACATTCTGCCCGCATCTAATTTGTCTAAACCAGTCAGGATTTTAAATGTCTCTATAAGATCCCCCCTCATTCTTCTGAACTCCAGAGGATACAAGTTCAGTTGACCCAATCTTTCTTGATATGTCAGTCCGGCCATCCCAGGAATCAATCTAGTGAACCTTCGCTGCACTCCCTCAATAGCAAGAATGTCCTTCCTTAAGTTAGGAGACCAAAACTGCGCACAATACTCCAGGTGTGGCCTCACCAAGGCCCTGTACAACTGTAGCATCACCTCCCTACTCCTGTACTCAAATCCCCTTGCTATGAAGGCCATCATTCCGTTTGCTTTCTTGACTGCCTGCTGCACTTGCATTCCCACCTTCAGTGACTGATGTACCATGACGCCCAGGTCTCGTTGCAGGTCCTCTTTCCCTAATCTGCCACCATTCAGGTAATAGTCCGCCTCTCTATTTTTACCACCAAAGTGGATAACCTCACATTTATCCACATTGTACTTCATCTGCCATACATTTGCCCATTCACCCAACCTGTCCAAGTCACTCTGTAGCCTCCTAGCATCCTCCTCATTGTTCACACTGCCTCCCAATTTAGTGTCATCCGCAAATTTGGAGATATTACATTTAATCCCTTCGTCCAAATCATTAATATATAATGTAAACAGCTGGGGTCCCAGCACCGAACCCTGCGGTACCCCGCTGGTCACTGCCTGCCATTCTGAAAAGTACCCATTTACTCCTACTCTTTGTTTCCTGTGTGCCAACCAGTTCTCAATCCACGTCAACACATTACCCCCAATCCCATGTGCTTTAACTTTGCTCACCAATCTCTTGTGTGGGACCTGGTCGAAGGCCTTCTGAAAGTCCAAATACACCATATCTACTGGTTCCCCCCTGTCCACCCTATTGGAAACATCCTCAAAAAATTCCAGAAGATTTGTCAAGCATGATTTCCCTTTCACAAATCCATGCTGACTTGGACCTATCATGTCGCCACTTTCCAAATGGTCTGTTATGACATCTTTAATAATTGCTTCCATCATTTTACCCACGACCGATGTCAGGCTGACCGGTCTATAATTCCCTGCTTTCTCCCTCCCTCCTTTTTTAAAAAGAGGGGTTACATTGGCCACCCTCCACTCCATCGGAACTGATCCAGAATCTAAGGAATGTTGGAAAATGATCGTCAATGCATCCACTATTTCCAAGGCCACCTCCTTAAGTACTCTGGGATGCAGACCATCAGGCCCCGGGGATTTTTCAGCCTTCAGTCCCATCAATTTCCCCAATACCTTTTCCCGACTAATAAGGATTTCCCTCAGCTCCTCCCTCTTACCAGATCCTCTGACCCCTTTTATTTCCGGCAGGTTGTGTGTGTCCTCCACAGTAAACACCGAACCAAAGTACTTGTTCAATTGATCTGCCATTTCCTTGTTCCCCATTACGACTTCCCCTGTTTCCGACTGCAGGGGACCTACGTTTGTTTTTACTAACCTCTTTCTTTTTACATATTTATAGAAGCTTTTGCAGTCCATTTTAATGTTCTCTGCAAGCTTCCTTTCATATTTTATTTTCCCTGCCCTAATCAAACCCTTCGTCCTCCTCTGCTGAGTTTTGAAGTTCTCCCAGTCCCCGGGTTTGCTGCTACTTCTGGCCAATTTGTATGCAACTTCCTTGGTTTTAATACTATCCCTGATTTCCCTTGTTAGCCATGGTTGAGCGGGTAGACGGGACCCTGCTTTATCATCTCATCCAAAAGACATCACCTCTGGCAAGACAGCACTCCCTCAGTAATGGACTGAAGTACCAACCTAGATTATGTGCTCAAGTCTCTGTAGTGGGGCTTGAACCTTCTGACTCAGAGGCAAGCGTACTACCACTGAGCCAAGGCTGATACATCCAGACTAGTGATGGATGAGTCACAATTTCCTCCAACTTAACATCAGGAAGACTGAAGCCATCATATGTAGCCTCTGCCAGAATCTCTGCTTCCTCGCTACTGTGCTATATGCCTCTGCCTCAGGCAGAACCAGACTGTGTGAAATGTTTGTGTCCTGTTTGTCCCTGAGCTGAGCGTCAATCTATCCATCATCAAAACTACTTATTTCAACATACTCAGCATTGCCCACCTCCGCTCCTACCTCAGCCTGTCTGCTGCTTAAACCCTTATCCAAGTTTCTGTCAGCTCTAGACTTGACTATTCTAATTCTCTTCTTTCTGGCCTCTCCTCCACAAATTCTGGCTTGTCCAAACACAACTACTCATATCCTGTCCTGCATCAAGTCCCTCTTGCCCGTGATCACCCTTGTACTCACTAACCTATACTGGCCCCATGTACTCAACGTGCTAAATTTAAACTCCTTGTCCTTGTCTTGAAATTCTTCCATGGCCTTGTCCCACCCTATCTTTGCAATGACTGTCCTCCCGCATTATAATCTCATTTGGTCATCTGATTCTAGCCTTTTTAGCATCCCTATCCCTTCCTTCGCCCTATCATTAATGACAGGGCCTTTAGCTGTCTTGGCCCTGCTCTCTAGAATTCTCTCCCTGAACTCTTTTGCCTGCCCTCTTGTCTCTGCTCTTTTAATCATTTTCTCAAAACTCATTGGCTCCTGATTACAATATGTTCATCTGATAAACGAGGGAATGCAGAGAAACAGTGGTGGTGATAGATCGATCAATCTGTGCAATACATGCTGAAACTGTGGCTATTATCCTGGCCCTTATCATAGGTAAAGTTATTCTTTAACCTCGATTCTGATAATCAATGAAACTCCTCCATGCTTGACTGTTCTGCTTAGAGGGACACATTGCATTTGATTATGTGGAATACAAGGGAATGCAATTGAAGAAGGCACTAAAAATGGTTTCATGGAACAATTAAATGTATTTCTGGCAAAGAGAAGGAATCAACAGATATGCTAAGAATACAGATAGATGGGGTTGAGATTAATCAAAAGGGATGGGCTTGTTAGACCTAATAATCTCCTATTCCTAAGAATTCCTATGTTCTATACATTATAGAGCAGTTTCACTGATAGGCAGTAGATAAGAATCAGTGCTATTTTGGCTTTTGCATTATAGTTTAACTCTCCATCTTTGGTTGGGGATGGTTCAAATTTTACTGCCTCAAAGTATAAAATAACTGGAACAATTATTCCTACTGATTATACTGGGGATTTGACCCTCTCCACAAACACAGAGCTATGCTTTGTCTTCTTGGTCCCTGTGGCAAGCCCTTGGAACGTTGACATTGGCAGCAGTGGTTTGCAGCCTACTTGGCCAGCAGAGGGATCCAAAGTAGAATGATAGGCATGGTGACTACATGTAGAAATGGAGAAAGAGGAGGAAGTGTGGAGAAGAAAACCTGTAAAAAGAAAATAATGCAAGTGGGGGCAGGGACGGTTATTAGGTAACAGCAGCATAAACCTGTCCATGTGGGTTTTTGGTGAGCAGAATACTGTGCTTCAGAACTAGAAATTTGACACTTATCCTCCACTTGGCCTCTATACAAATCAATCTTGATTCCCTTTATAACAAGAAATGTCACCTGATTATTCAATGCTGCTTGTTGCTCCTGTGCAGTATTACTGATATATTGTACTGCATTTACAGGTAGAACAATGGATACCTGTAAGTCAATTACAAATAAGTCATTTAATCTTGGGTTTAGATTACACCATGAACAATGATTGTAAAGGTTCTGCAGGTTAAATATCATTCCAATCCAAATATTAGATTAGTTTTGAGCTCACTAGCTGGTATATGTGGTTAAATATATGAGATGTTGAGGCTCCCCTGGAGTTGATTGAGTCAATAGCTGAGCCATGCAGGGTAGTCCCAGGTTTGATCACCCTTGTGTATGAATTAGTTGATCTCAGCTGTTGTAGCAGCCAGGGCTGCTGCTGTTGGCCTCAGCACCCCTGTGCTACACAGGAGAAAGTAAATCAAGGTTCCAGTGACCCTGTTGAAAATTCGGGCACATGTGAATATTGGGGGAGGATAGGCTTGGGTTTGGCTGTGATGTTGTACATCGTCAAATAGGCTGCCAACCATATCTGAAGAACAGTCACTTGGACAAGATATTGTAGGGTGGCTGGTGCCTGTGGGACCATACCCCAGCAAGGAATAAACACCTTCAGGAAAGGACAAGAGAGCAGAAAATTAGTCAGAGAAAAAAGTGAGAAAAAACATATTTGTTTGTGCTATTAGGAAGCACATCATTCCATCAGTGGGATGAGATTCACAAAATGCTATTAACCTTATTTGTGATGTTATTACTACATTATCCACAGAGAATAATTTATGATTGATCACAGGTAATTTTTACATGCAGCAAGAATGAACATTCATCTTTTTAGGAGGGGTAGGGTTGCATTCACAGTCAAAGCTGAAGGAACGTGGATCACTAGATTACTAAGGATTGGACATATGCTTACTATTAGGCTGCTAGTGTACATGGACACATGACCACTGGAATATATGGCTGCAATCACCAATACAGCAATGGGCCACCCTTGCCAAGAGAACATTATACCATACTACCAATAATATCTGGATACATACTTACGACTCTCTTGCCACTCTACTCGGAGCTCCGACACAGCAAGAGAGCCCCAGGTGGGCAGAGGAAATGCTTCAAGGACACCCTCAAAGCCTCCTTCAAAAAGTGCAACATCCCCACTGACACCTGGGAATCCCTGGCCCAAGACCGCACAAAGTGGAGGAGAAGCATCTGGGAAGGCACCGAACACCTTGAGTCTCTTCGACGGGAGCAAGCGGAAGCCAAGCGCAAACAGTGGAAGGAGTGCACGTCAACCCAAGCACCCCACCCACCCGCCCCTTCAACCACCGTCTGCCCCACCTGTGACAAGAGACTGTAGGTCCCGCATTGGACTCATCAGTCACCTGAGAACTCATTTTTAGTGTGGAAGCATGTCATCCTCGGTTCCGAGGGACTGCCTAAGAAGAAGAAGAAGAATTACGACTCGTAATCACGGACACACACTAGCACTACATGATCACTAACATGCTCACAGTAGAACAACATGGGTGGCAAATGTGCCCGAAAACACAAGACTAATAGGAACCTGATGCTTCACCTCTCACCGTCCAGCTATAACACCATAGGTCAGATACAGCCACCAACAACAATAATTTTGGGGGCAATGAAGAAAAGTACTGAAGAATACAGAGAAATATCAAGGAAATGGGATTAGAGTAGATAGCTAAATTGTGAGGCCAGCACCAACCCAGGCATGATGGACCAAATGATCTCCTTCTGTGCTGAATGTTCTATGGATCTACAATCTATTTTAACCGCTTTCGATGCCATGGCTGCAAGCACATGTTGCTAGAACAACTAAAGTGACAACAACTTGCATTTATATAGCACCTTTAATGTAGTAAAACATCCCAAGGTGCTTCCCAGGAGCGTAATCAGATAAAAATTGACACCAAAATGCAGAGAGGGGCAAATGTTCTAGGGCACAGGTGCTGCCAGATGGTCAATAGATCAAATTACGTCAATTTCAAGATTTCATTAATAAGCCTGAAATAGCCACATTGAGACCCTTTTAGGCTGTAAAATGTGAATTGCTGCTCTACCCTAATATTCAGCATGTAGCTTATGATTTAAAAAGGCATTTCAAGCAGGCTAGGTTCCTGAACCAGTTAAGCACAGTCTGCTCTAACAATGTCGTTGGAAGCCCATCATGTTGATCATTGCCAGGTGTAAGTTTCTGCTGTAGGATGACTGGAGTTTGCAGCTTTTTCAGGAGAATCCTTTTTTAATGATATTGCTTGCCCGTTTGTTGAAGTAGATACTCTTAGTATATGATGAGATTATTAAATTGGAAACCAAAAAACAGATTTCTGATTGCAACCTCAGGTTCGGAGTGACTTGACCCTCCCAATCTGCACCATATATGGCTGTCTGCTATAGATGCTATCTCAGAAAATTACCTTTACAAAGCAGTTGCACAATGGTCTGATTTGTCAGAGCTCCAGCATGCTGCACCATAGTGTGGAAGGACGTGGGCCTGCATCCATGATTCCCCACAGGGTAAGTTCCACAATGGCAATCACCTGCTCTGCGGAAACGCCGAGCAGGCATCCTAAGTTCCTCACAAGGAGAGAAAAGGAGATGAATCATTCCAGGGATCCTGCACAGCCCTCTGGTAGTTAGTTACAGAGCTGTAATGGCTTAGGCCTAGGAATAAATCAGCAGTTCATCTCCTTGGTTCAGAAATTCACATAGCAAGAGTAGATTTAGGAGAGAAAATGTGGCAGATAGAATGCAGTGAGTACATGATACACCAATATATCACTATCTGAAATTTCACTGTTTGACATTTCACTATCTGAAATTTCACTGTTTGAAATTTCACTGTTTGATACTTTGATATTTTACTATCTGATATTTCACTAACTGATATTTCATTATCTGGTATTTCACTATTTGATATTTCACTGTCTGATATTTCACTATCAGATATTTCACTGTTTGATATTTCACTATCAGATATTTCACTGTCTGATATTTCATTGTTTAATATTTCACTGTCTGATATTTCACTGTCTGATATTTCACTGTTTGATATTTCACTGTCTGATATTTCACTGTCTGATATTTCACTATCTGATATTTCACTTTTTGATATTTCACTGTCTGATATTTCACTATCTGATATTTCACTTTTTGATATTTCATTATCAGATATTTCACTGTCTGATATTTCACTGTCTGATATTTCACTGTTTGATATTTCACTGTCTGATATTTCACTATCTGATATTTCACTTTTTGATATTTCATTATCTGATATTTCACTGTCTGATATTTCACTGTCTGATATTTCATGTCTGATATTTCACTGTCTGATATTTCATGTCTGATATTTCATGTCTGATATTTCACTATTTGATATTTCACTGTTTGATATTTCACTGTCTGATATTTCATGTCTGATATTTCATGTCTGATATTTCACTATTTGATATTTCACTGTCTGATATTTCATTGTCTGATATTTCACTGTCTGATATTTCACTTTTTGATATTTCATTATCTGATATTTCACTGTCTGATATTTCACTGTCTGATATTTCATGTCTGATATTTCACTGTCTGATATTTCACTATTTGATATTTCATTATCTGATATTTCACTGTCTGATATTTCACTGTCTGATATTTCATGTCTGATATTTCACTGTCTGATATTTCATGTCTGATATTTCATGTCTGATATTTCACTATTTGATATTTCACTGTCTGATATTTCATTGTCTGATATTTCACTATCTGATATTTCACTTTTTGATATTTCATTATCTGATATTTCACTGTCTGATATTTCACTGTCTGATATTTCATGTCTGATATTTCACTGTCTGATATTTCATGTCTGATATTTCATGTCTGATATTTCACTATTTGATATTTCACTGTCTGATATTTCATGTCTGATATTTCACTGTCTGATATTTCATGTCTGATATTTCACTGTCTGATATTTCATGTCTGATATTTCATGTCTGATATTTCACTATTTGATATTTCATTGTCTGATATTTCACTATCTGATATTTCACTATCTGATATTTCATTATCTGATATTTCATTATCTGATATTTCACTGTCTGATATTTCACGATTTGATATTTCATTATCTGATATTTCACTATCTGATATTTCACTATCTGATATTTCATTGTCTGATATTTCATTATCTGATATTTCATTGTCTGATATTTCACTATTTGATATTTCACTGTCTGATATTTCACTGTCTGATATTTCACTGTCTGATATTTCACTATCTGATATTTCACTGTCTGATATTTCACGATTTGATATTTCACTGTCTGATATTTCACTGTCTGATATTTCACGAGCTGTGATATTGATAGTTTACGACTTGGTACACTGAGGAGACTGCACCATGAGCAGGCATATACAATATGCGAGATTAGAGAAAGTGCATGTAAATTGCTGTCTCACACTGAAGGAATGTTTAGGGCACTGGAGAGTGGTTTGGGAGCAGATGAATAGACAGGTGTTGCATCTCCTGCATTTGCACAGGAAATTGTAAGGAATGGGTAGTCAGAAGTAGGGGAAGAGTGAACCAAGGTGTTGCAGAGGGAACGGGCCCTCTGAAAAGTAGAGAGGGCAAGATATGTATGATGATGGGCAGATTTATTTTCAGGTTGCAGCTGACTGGATAGGACCCTTGCGTCAGAACTCAGTGGAGCTAGCTGGAGGAATGTGGGGGACAGGCCAAGCTGGGACTTGGAGAGTGAGCACCAAACTGTCTCTGTGACAATTCGAGTGGCGGGATTGGTGGAATGTGTAGTCAGGTGAGGCAGCTTTGATGAGCATACCGAAAGAATACAGATATTATTTCAGATTTCATGCCGAAGCTCACCCGCAATCCCCCACCCCCCAACTAATTCCACCGCTCTTTTGATGAATGACCTATCATGTTATTTTAATCCTCTGTGAAAACTCCCTTTTCTACAGTGGTGACCTACAAGCTGCAGTTTCAACCCTTGACAGAAGATGGCAGTGTCAGACATAGATTTTGCATCCGACTGAAGTCCAAAAGGGGGATTATTTTTCTGACCAGAATATTGCTGCTAAAATATGACAGGGTTGCACTTTTACTATTCCACACTTTTAAGGAGAACTGCGTAAAATGAAACTCTGCGCACTGAACAAAGCACTTTCTAAAATCAACAAACGTATGGTTTTGAGTTTGAGTCCTGGGGCTGTCTGTCATGTGAAGCTGCCTCTCACCGGGGGGTCACTAGTTTTACCCGTCGAGTTCTCAGCACTCACACAGCCTTTACTTCAAGGAGGGGGAGGGGTAGACAGAAAGACTGACACAGTATGCCCCAGCTAGTACCGAGCGTGCTTTCTCCCAGCGAAAACACTGAGAAACAATTCTCAAAATCCACTCCAGTTCTGATAAATTTGTGACTACTTGCTAAGAAATGTTGGGCCTGAATCAGGATTGTGCTTGGATCAAGATTTCTAACAACTGCAGAAAAAAATGGTTGGCAATTTTTTTTTCGCCACAGCCCATTTAATCATTCATTCTGCAATTCAATCTGTACTAAAAACACAAGAGAGCACTGAATAAAATCCTCCCTTTTATACGCAAGTAATTATATTTCCAAAACATCTCACTGTTTTTAAGTGCAACTTGGATTTAGACTCAGCAGCTGGATTTAGATGCTGAGCAAAATTGATAATTGACTAATACTTATACTTGAATCAACATGTATTTAAGTGTTATGTTTGGATTAGAGATTCTATACCATGTGCAAATGCAAAGTGATTTGGCTCTTTACGATCCTGTGCTTTGGTTACACATACATTTATTTATCTGAACTCCATCGTGTTGAAGCTTTTCACTTATCTTTTCCTCTCCATTTTTCTCCTCTCCTCTACTGAAAGCGCTGATTTTTTCCTGGGGTATGGTTTGGTTCCACGGTATTAGTCATCCTCCCATACCTCATCCAAGTGGCTATTTTTCACATGTGAACCTTGGCAGTGAATGTTGGCAGGTTACTGGACCATGGAAGGAGGAACGCAACAGCTAAGTCTGATCCTGCCCTCGTCCAATGTTCATGTATGCGCACCTTCCAGTAGGGGTCACTGGCTAACAATCCAGAGCAGAAATCCTGGTTGATTTTCTCTCTTCCTAACAGCAGGGGCATTGGACCGATTGCTATTGTCCCGCCTACTGCCCCCATTGCTCAGAAGAACCAATGCGGCAGAGACCAAGGACCAAACCTGGCACCATCCTGGCCTGTGTGGTTGAAAGAAAGAACTTGCATTTATATAGCGCCTTTCTCCACCTCAGGACGTCCCAAAGCGTTTACAACCAATGAAGTACTTTTGAAGTGCAGTTACTGTTGTAATGTAGGGAAAAAGCGGCAGCCAACTTGCGCAACATAGAGTACTAACAAAGAGTCTCTACCTAAAATGTTCACCTTTTTCACATGTGTCTGATGGAGCGTGTATTTCCTGTATGTTCTACTGTGATACAACTTGAGGCAGGCATTTACACTTAAGGCCATCATGAGACCTTCTTCCATGTTTCTGTGCCCGTTAAATATATAAATCTGACTCATAGTGTAACTTATTTTAAGGAAATAGAGGACATCTAATTATTATAAGGTTTAAAATTAATTTACAGAAGCAATCAGTTAATCTTATTGCATTTGTTATTCTCTCTTCTGCAAGCACAACTCATTAAATAGTATATTTTAATAATTTCTCTAAAATCAATCTATCCTAATGGGTGTCTTTTTCCCCAATTTTTTAGGTATACTGTAAGCTTTAAAATCTAAATGGCAGAGAAGTGGAGAAGAAAATTCCTGCTCTAAAAATGGGTGATGGCTTATGTTACAGACACTAGGAAGTCACACATTGGCCTGTTTGTTCTTTGATACTCATCCTATCAACAGGGCTAAAGCAGCTGTGTCGCGCAGTGAGTGATGCCAGCCAAATGCCAATAGGTGTAAACGTGGTGTTAAGGTGTGGTGCCAAGGCAGTTCAACTATTGCTGTACTCTCTATCCTTCTGTGAAAAACTTGCCTTTGCTTGACTTTTGACAGTTCACTTCAAAGCGATTCTCACAAAGTGTTTAGCAGCTCAGCAGTTGTACCAAATGAACCCTCTCATTAACCCGCTCTGTGCTGAGTCTGTCAGGATTTTTTTGATTCTGCTCATTAAGCTTTATGCCCTCATTGTTTGTCAAGAACTGTTTGTTAAGATGGCCATTTGTAGTGTTTTATAGACCATAGTATAGTACCTGCTCTAATTGGGTCCAGGATCCCAATTCATCTGTTGTAGTAAAGTGATTGAAGTAAATATTACTCTACATTGTAACTTGTGAAGCAAATCCTGATTTCACTTCTAAAAATGTATGCTATCTTTAACAAACATCTCAGTTCCTCATTCTAAAGAATGGCAAAAATGCATTGTCTAGAGTCAGATCTGTATGAATACCTGTATCAGGGTACCCATCTCACATTGTAGTCAGAAATATAACTGGAGCATATTTCAAGGGACTGATGGAAGATCTCAAATGTCTTGTAGATTGAATGCAGTTTTTTTCAATAGGTGGGAATGCTGTCACAAGTTGCTGTGAGTCATAACATCAAAAACAAACATTTAATAAAAATTGGATCTAAAGTTTCAGTGTTGAATATTTTGTAAATGTAGCTCTCTATGATGGTTCAGTTGGTAAACTGTTAAAATCGGCAAACATTCTGTTCCTGATTGCTATCGTGACCAATGCTGGAAAGGGCACATATATGTATGCCAGGTAATGAAAACATTATCAGGCTTTTGTGATGCCCCCCACGATACCATAGCCGACTGACACTCATTACTAATGCTCACTCATGAAGAACGACCCCTTGGGCAACTGGAGGTTGCTAATTGAACTTTACCCCAGCATGAATCAGCATCATGAATTTCCCCTCCAATTTTCTCCTCTCCTCTCCTGAAGTGCTGACTGCAGATTGTTTACAATGCGTTGCCTTCGGAATGAGTTTTAGGTTTCCATTACCATGAGTATCCTATGGAAACAATCGCCACTGAAATATATAGATTATATTGCCGAAGCAGAGGAAAAAAACTAACTCCTACAAAGTGAAATATACAGCTCTTGCACTTCTTGTCTGACTAGTTCTAAGCCAGTGGGTGTTTCGTGCGAAATCTTAGTCAAAACAGTAAAATTTTGTTTCTATTGTCTTCTATGTAGTCATTAGTTGTAGTCATGTTTCTAATCAATTACAATGTGATTATAGAAATAATAATCATATTTCTTTGATATCGCACTCACATTTGGATTTATACATCTCAGTAAGGCAGTTGGGGCATCTAAAGCTTTACCTGGAAAATTGTCAATAGTTGACTTTGCATATTCATTAGAATCATAGAATGGTTACAGCACAGAAGGAGGCCATTCAGCCCATCGAGCTCGTGCCGGCTCTATGCAAGAGCACTTCAGCTAGTCCCACTCCCCTGCCATTTCCCCGTAGCCCTGCAATTTTTTTCCCTTCAGGTACTTATCCAGTTCCCTTTTAAAAGCCATGATTGAATCTGCCTCCACCACCCTTTCAGACAGTGCATTCCAGATCCTAACCACTCACGGCATAAAATGTTTTTCCTCATGTTGCCTTTGGTTCTTCGGCCAATCACCTTAAATCTGTGTCCTCTGGTTCGCGACCCTTCCGCCAATGGGAACAGTTTCTCTCTATCTACTCTGTCTAGACCCCTCATGATTTTGAACACCTCTATCAAATCTCCTCTCAAACTTCTCTGCTCTAAGGAGAACAACCCCAGCTTCTCCAGTTTATCCATGTAACTGAAGTTCCTCATTCCTGGAACCATTCTTGTAAATCTTTTCTGCACCCTCTCTAAGGCCTTCACATCCTTCCTAAAGTGTGGTGCCCAGAATTGGACACAATACTCCAGTTGAGGCCAAACCAGTGTTTTATAAAGGTTCATCATAACTTCCTTGCTTTTGTACTCTATGCCTCTGTTTATGAAGCCCAGGATCCCATATGCTTTTTTACCCCCTTTCTCAACCTGCCCTGCCACCTTCAACAATTTGTGTACATATACCCCGGGTCTCTCTGTTCATTCACCCCCTTTAGAATTGTACCCTTTAGTTTATATTGCCTCTCCTCGTTCTTCCTACCAAAATGTATCACTTCGCATTTTTCTGCGTTAAATTTCATCTGCCACATGTCTGCCCATTTCACCAGCCTGTCTATGTCCTCTTGAAGTCTATCACTATCCTCCTCACTGTTCACTATACTTTCAAGTTTTGTGTCATCTGCAAGTTTTGAAATTGTGCCCTGTATACCCAGTCTAAATCGTTAATATATATCAAGAGAAGCAGTGGTCCTAGTACCGACCTCTGGGGAACACCACTGTATACCTTCCTCCAGTCCGATAAACAAACATTCACCACTACTCTCTGTTTCCTGTCACCTAGGCAATTTCATATCCGTGCTGCCACTGTCCCTTTCCCCTCCCTGTCTCTCCAAAGTCATCAATTGCTTGTTGGGGTATAGTTCTATGGGCACTGAGCACCCTCCAGTACATCACCAAATGGCCACTCTTCAAAGCATGCAAATTTTCTAGCAGGAGTCACTGGACACCAATCAGAAGTAAAAACCTAGGCAAATTGTTTCCCCCTTCCTAGCCAAGGGGTACTATGGCCAATTGTAGTACCTGCTGTCGACCTGGACTAATAATCAGTTAAATAAATCTGGAATATAAAGCTAGTGTCAGCAATGGTGACCATGTAAATTGTCATAAAAATCCATCTATTTCACTAATGTCCTTTAGGGAAGGAAATCTGCCTTCCTTAACCGGTCTGGCCTATGTGGTTGACTCTTAGTTGGCCTTGCCCACATCCTGTGAATGAATTTTTTTTAAAAACAGCGCAGACCAGGAAGTGACACTGCAACCTTGCTAGTCTTTAACAACAGTAACAACAACTTGCATTTATATAGCACCTTCGACTTGAGAAAACCTCCCAAGGTGCTTCAGGTGGAATAATCATAAAAAATCAGATGCCGTATCACTGAAAGAGATATTAGGAGCGATGAGGAAAAGCTTAGTCAAAGAGCTGAGGTATAAGGAGGGTCTCAAAGGAGGAGTGGGAGTTGGAGAAGCAGAGGGGTTTAGGGGAGGAATTCCATTTAAGGCTCAATGGAACACTGGGTGGGGCCCTTAACCACTAGACAATTTAGGGAGCTATTTGCAATTGTGTTACATAAGTTTTAAAATCTACTTCTCTGTCCCACAAAGAAATAGTAATGACTAGTCCCTTACAAAGCAGCACTGTGTACCACAATACTGCACACGTCTTTTTAAATCATATTTATAAAAATAATCAATAAGGTGAGAATCCAGAGTACGTGAGTTCAAATAATCTCACCATGGCAGTTTGAGAATTTTGAATTCAGATTTAAGAATCTGTAAATAAAAAAGCTGGTACCAGTGAAAGTGGTCATGATGCGGAGATGCCGGTGTTGGACTGGGGTGGACAAAATTGAGAGGTCGCACAACACCAGGTTATAGTCCAACAGTTTTATTTGAAATCACAAGCTTCGAAAGCTTGTGATTTCAAATAAAACTGTTGGACTATAACCTGGTGTTGTGCGACCTCTCAATTTTGACCAGTGAAAGTGACCATGAAGCTGCCGGATTGTCATAAAAACCCAACTGGTTCACTAATGTCCTTTAGGGAAGGAAACCTGCCGTCCTTACCCGGTCTGGCCTAAATATAACTCCAGGCCCACGCCAACATTTTTGACCCTTAAGTGCCCTCTTAAATGACTGGGCAAGCCACTCAGTTGTATCAAAGCACTCGTGGTTTGGGGAAATGAGGGATAGAAAATAAATGCTGGCCTTGTCAACAATGGCCACATTCCGAGAATGGAAAATGAAAACCATCTGTTAGGTCCATTGATGCTCAGCACATTTATCCAGTGATTAGCTGAGCCATACAAATCAGGAAAGTCTCAGGTTTGATTCCCGGTCTGAGCTGAATTAGCTGATCTTAGTCTGGGCTGTGGTAGGTGTGCTACAGCTGGCCTCAGTAGCTCTGGATTAGAGAGGGGGGAAATCAGCCAGAGTTCCTGATTGCCACTCAGTGACACCCTGTTGTTTGAATTTTAGGTGAAGATAGGATTGGGATAAGCTACGGTGTTCCTATGGTTAAAGGTCTAGAAATTCGCTATGTTAGTGCCTCCGGTTAGCGCCTGGTGGAGGTGCTAACGGGGTGCTAAGGGGTTAGCGCCAGGGTGCGGGGAATGTAGCGACGCCCGCGAACTTCAGTGCTGGTTTACGACTGGTGCTAACTCTTAGCGCCTGGGCCTCCTGCGCCTCGCAGATCGTGACGTCATAAAGTGTGCAGCGCCCCGTTATCGCCCCAGATGGAAAATTCACTCGCGCCCCCTGCTGTATCGCCTCGCGCCGACAACGCCAGCAAGAGGAGGTGTTGTGAACTCGGCTGGCCGCTTCGGGAGCGGTAATTAAAGGGAATGCTTTTCAGCCAGCGCAACCTTTATTATTTGCACCAGTCTGGTGCCTGCACAAAGTTTTTAATGTTCCTTTGGTGCAAGATGTCCAAGCCCTCCACTTTGTGAGAGTGTTTGGGGTTGTAATGGCAGTCGCCCGGGTCAGCTTGCAAAACAGAACTGATGACAACTAGCTTGTGCAGCATCATTGGCCCCTCCCTTTAAGCGAGGGAAGCAGCCTCTGTGATGAAAGAGTGCCGGTTACAATGCGCTCAAAATTGTTTAGCGCTCTGCCACTACCGCCCCGCTCTCGGACTTTAGCGCCCTAAGAGAAGTGGTTAGCACTTGATTTAATGCTCCACTTCCCTCTTGGAGCGCTAAAACTGAATTTCGTGGGAGGCGAGAATGATTAGTGCCTGGCGATAATTTTTCAACTTTTAAAGCTTTAGCGCCCCAAACGGGGCTATACCAAATTTCTCCCCCAATAATTCTGCCAACTTTTACCGTCTAGGCCATTTGGACAAGGTAATGGAGTGCGGCCTGTACCTTAGGATTGTGCCCCAGAATGGGTCAGCGCCTCCAAGAGAGGAGGAGAGAGCAGAAACTGAGGAAAACAGGGTGTCTGTTGCAATACAGGGAAATTACAAATCCACTAAATACAGATATGACTCATAAATGCTGTGCTGCATTTTATAATCTTAGATTGTCAGATGCCCATTTTGCACTATTTGCCTATTTAAAATAGTTTGCAAAGCAGACTATTACTTTGATAGTTGGTGACAGTCAGTGGTTTTCACAGAATGGGCTGACATCCAACATAATGTTTTTTTTCTCCTATTTTTTCCTCCTGTCCTGTCCTGAAAATGCTGACTCTCGCTGGGATACAGGTCCTACAGTGCTGGTCCATTACCTCCCCTCACCCAAGTGGATATTGTCCATATGAGCGCGGTGACAGTGAGTTTTGGTGATATATTCACCATAGTGGATTCACCATAGTGGATGAATTCATCCAAATCCTGTCCCCGATACGTGTTCACTTTTCCCGCAGGGTCACTGGATAGTGATCAAGAATAGGACCCCTAGCTGTATTTTTTTCTATGAGGTACTGGAGCGATTTTGACACCGGTGGAACTTACCCCAGCAAGAATTAGTGCCTTTTGGGGGGGGGGTGGGGAAGAGGAAAAATAGGCGGAGGGGAATAACAAACAGATCGAAAAGGACCTAGCAAACTTAAAACTCTAAAACCACTTCTATTGTAGTCAATAGACATGGCTTAGAGAAGGGGGAGGTGAAGATAATCCATCTTTAGTCCACAGCCATGTGCTTAAGTGGAATTGCTCAATAGAAATATTACTCGCTAGTTCAATAGTCTGTGAAACTTCAACAAAGTTAGCTTTAACCAGTATTAACACTACTCAAGGGGGATTTTCACAAGTCGATAAAATTGTTTGATCAGCGTTAATCATTGACAAAAATGTTTTGCCTGGCATTTTTAACATGATGGAAATGTGCCAACATTTAATATTCACTGGGTCAAAATACGTTTCTGCCGTGATTAATTTGCACCCAGTTTTTGAAAACTAATGTCCTTATATAGTTGCTAAGCCAAACGTTCGATATAACCTGATTTTAATATAAAAATGTTCAATCACAACAAGTGAGAGGCTAAAAAACAGCACATGCTAAGCATTTTTCTAAATCAACATTTTACTCTGATTAAACAGAACACAGCTAACCTTGTGTATGGAGCTCTCTTAGAGTGAGATCATTCTGGAATATGTATCCTGCCAGTTTTTTTTTAAAAAGGTATAGACGGTTCCTTTAATGCTAGATTGACATAAAAAATTTATTAGATCTGTAAAATATCACCTCTTTCCTTCCGGCTTGTAAAAGGACCTTCAGTTAATAAGTCAACTATTCCTGCCAGTAGCCAACTGGAATATAGTGCTGGAGAAAGAAAGGGGAAAAAACCCGCAGCACTCTACATGGAGGTTATTTTTTCTGTCATATTGATTTTTGTAGTGGTTAATCAGTCTCACCCGTCAGAAAAAGTAAACACAACTGTAGATAGACAGCTTCCTAAGTGCAGCACTGTGCCAAATTCACAGCTTAAATCTGTGTGCTTTCTGTTGGCCGACCCCAAGCAGCCAAGAGTTGCCTCACGTACAAAGCATACATCATGAAGGACACACTAAAGTTCATCCAGCCACATGTCTGCTGCAGATCAGCTTCAGCGTTTTATGATTTAATGAAATGCAATATCATCAAATCAACTCGTATGATTGGGTGGAAGGGATTTTGCTATGGAAAAGAGTGCAGCTTTAAAGCTGGATTGATAGCTACAGAAGAAGTGCAGGCTAATTTGATCTGTTGAATCACAGCAGAAAATAATCTGTTTTAACTGGTGACATATGTCCATGGCCACACATTTTTAACAATTGCTCTTCAGGCATGCACCCTCTTCAATGAAAATGCGTTATAATAGAGCTACTACAATTAGCTGGAGGGAAAGAGAAGCAGAATCAGCCAAGGATCCTGCTCCCATATCCTGGTCAGTGAACGTGTTTCTGGAAAGTCCGGGTTTGCGGATGTTCGCTGACAACAGGATTGGGCTCAGTTGTGATATCATAGAATGATAGAATGATACAGCACAGCAGAAGGCCATTCGGCTCATCATACCAGTGCAGCTCTTTGACAGGGCTATCCAATTCGTCCCACTCCCCTGCCCTTTCCCTGTAGCCATGCAAATTTTTCCCCTTCAAGTATATCTCCAACTAACTTTTGAAAGTTATTATTAAACCTGCTTTCACCACCCTTTCAGGCAGTGCATTCCAGATCATAACAACTCGCTGTGTAAAAAAAACTTCTCATCTCGCCTCTGGTTCTTTTGCCAAATACCTTAAGAAATCCTCCTGCCTCATTGATCAAATACCCTGCTGACCCTCTGAGCTAACACATGAAGAAATGCCACTGCAGGGAGAGGCCAGAGGTACGGTACTACATTGCCAGCTTGGTTTGCGCAATCATATACGTCCAGAAATGACCATGGCTACATGCAGTGTTACACACAGAGGTATGCAGGTTTTTTTTTTGGACTTCCCCCAGTTTTCTTCCCTCCTCACCTGAAAGAAGTGTTTCATACTGAAATAAGGTTTTGTAAGTGCTGGCAGCTCTCTGTTACCCTACCCAATTCTTCATATATGAATCTAAATGGCGAGTGTCAGCTGGTTATTTGACTATAAAAAAGAAAAGAAAGACTCGCATTTATATAGCGCCTTCCACGACCACTGGACGTCTCAAAGCGCTTTACAGCCAATGAAGTATTTTTGGAGTGTTGTCACTGTTGTAATGTGGGAAACGCAGCAGCCAATTTGCGCACAGCAAGGTCCCACAAACAGTAACGTGGTAATGACCAGATAATCTGTTTTTGTTATGTTGATTGAGGAATAAATATTGGCCAGGACTTCGGAGATAACTCCCCTGCTCTTCTTTGAAATAGTGCCTTGGGATCTTTTACGTCCACCTGAGAGGACAGACGGGGCCTTGGTTTAACGTCTCATCCAAAAGGCGGAACCTCCAACAATGCAGCCCTCCACTGGAGTGTCAGCCTAGATTTATACGCTCAAGTTCCTGGAGTGGGACTTGAACCCACAACCTTCTGACTCAGAGGCAAGAAGTGCTACCCACTGAGCCACAGCTGACACAGGGGCCAAAGATAGCTGATCTTGACCCTGTCCTCTCTTAGCATCCACAAATTTGCACTATCTAACCAGCAGGGATCACTGGATGGTAACCCAGGATTGGGAACCCTTGCCAACCATTTCCTTTCTTCGCCCAGGGGTACCTCACCATCACCTAAGCTAACATCAGATAACTCAACACAAACCAAGGACTGAAACCATTGAACCCAGCACATTACCACACCAGGCAGTGCAATGATTCACCGAGCCATTGATAAAATGTTACTTTCTAATGTCACCTCTCTCCAATTTTTACCACAAGATCTCGGTGCTCCTCCAATTCTGGCCTCTTGCGCGTCCCCGATTTTCTTCGCTCCACCAGCCCTGTCTTCAGCTGCTGAGGCCTTAAGCTCTGGAATATCCCCCCTGGAACCTCTCTCTCCTCCTTTAAGATGCTCCTTAAAACCTACCTCTTTACCTGTCCTAATATCTCCTTATGTGGCTCGGTGTCAAATATTGTTTGATAACGCTCCTGTGAAGCACCTTGAGATGCTTTACTACGTTAAAGGTGCTGTATAAATGCAAGTTGTTGTTGGACTACACACTTCCTGCAGTAGAGACAGGGTCTGGGCAACCTGCTATCAGGCTCTGCCATGGCACTCTCACACTGGAAGAAGCACACACACTGATTCCGATTGCCCCCCACCCCCCAATGTATATGCAGGGTAACATTTACACAGAGGGCTGTGAGGCTGTGGAACACACTACCGGAGTCAATGATTGAAGCAGAGACCATGTCAACATTTAAGAATAGGTTAGATAGGTATTTGAAAGAAAGGGGGAATAAATGGATATGGGAACAGGGTGGGCACATGGGAATAGTACGACTGCCTGTGTGGAGGATAAACGCCAACTTGGACTGGTTGGGCTGAACAGTGTGCTTCCGTGTTATAATTTCTATGTAATTCTATGAAATATTTTCTTAAGTGTTGCACAATAATGGCCCAAAAATTGCCTTGGCAGGCCAACAATCGGCGACTGCTGTTTGTTAGACTTGCCTTTGCCCATTTAATGACAACAATATTTTGCCCTGCAAGTTGCTGTAAATGGGAAAATGGAAACAGTGCAGCTGGGCTCTGAGTGAACAGGGAAAGCAACTGTGTGTCTCCTTAACCAATCAGATTAAAGGATTGTGAAATGATCCGTGCAGAATCTGAACTCGGAAGTGTAAGCTAGAATGATGAAATTATTGTCAAGTCAGGTACTGAAAGCCAAATGAAGAGAGGGAAAGAAAGGTTGGATTAAGAGAAAGAGAAAAAAGAGCCGGAAAGAAAAATTTAAAAAGAAATTATTTTTATTTTTTAAATGTTTTTAAATCTCCAACAACAACAATTAAAACCTGGAGGAATGAGACTCCACACTTGTAATATTTAATTTTCAGTGCCAGAGAGGTTGATTTGCAGTAATTAAGACTTATCACTTTGTTAAAAGGGTACTTCGACTGAAATGGACCAGCCTAACTTTCTGTAGCAAGTTTAGTTTGTATCTACCATGCAAGTGCAGGAACTCCACACTGCTCGATGCATTTAAACAGTGAGCCAGACAGCGAGATGCTGGTTTTGCGAAGCTAACAACGGAACGGCGCATCTCGGACAATAACTTTCCGATTTCCAGGTTTAAATGCGCTTCTGCTCCTTGCCTGAAGCTGCTGTGGCATTTGCACATAAATAACGGTGAGCACCATTAGCCTCACCGTTATTTTGACAGCAATTTTTGGGCCACTAAAAAATAATGTTGTGGAGTGCGTAGAATAATAGATCATTGGAAATATATCACAAAGCAGTAGCACAAGGGGTTCAAATGACTCCCCTGATGGCTCCCCTAATTAAAGAGTGAATCGCTGATTGAAGAATGTCTTAGGTATGATCTGTGTCAGGGATGTGTGACCTGATTTCAGCCAGTGCAGTGGTCGGGTTCCTGCAATTTGCCTGAGCCTCTCTCAGTTTGGTGGGGGGCAATGGGTAAGTATTCGTGTTCCTGACCTCCAGCCACCAACCCCTGCTACAAGTACCCATAAGTGAATGAGAACAGGATTGGATGTGATGCCTCACGTGATTGAATAGACGGCTTGCACTCACTGTCAAGCCTACTTATGAATGATGGCCATTTGGTCAAAGGAATGGAAGGTAACTAAAGCCCACAGAACTACACCTTCAGGAGAGAAGTGAGCGACAGGGAAATAAATGATAGCAGAACTAATTCAGGTGATATTAGACTGAACATGTCATCAAAGCTTTTTAATCCCAAAACGTGTCACTGCCTTTAAACAATACTCTACAAATTCTTTAAAATATAGTGAAAATTGTATTTGAAAAGCACAAAAGCAATTTAGGATAACCTTACCTCTCAATAGCATTTTCAAAATCTCTCTTTTCATTGTAGGAATGGGAACAAAAGGAATTCACATTTCTTTTGAAAGCTCATAGACCAGGGCAATGGTGACTCATGGGCACTTAAAGGAGCAGGTAGCAGTGGGAAAACAGCTCCCCTCCGTTTTAAGGATTTCCACTCACCTTCCTGCAAAGGTTCTGTTAATATATTTAATGGGACAGTCTACATGTATCGCAGAGCAGGTCCATTGATTTGTATGAAGTCTAGTGCTCTAGGTTGCCTGGAGCACATTGCAGAAAATCCTCCGCCAGGTAAGGCGAGTACCAACTGGATAGTGTGCAGTTGAATTTCAGATTTCTCTTCCGGGATCCTTCTTGTCCTGGTACTGCTGGGGTGACTACAGGGCCGTGAAGGACTTTCTTTTCAATATCTTCAATAGCAGCTAAAAACATTATTAACTTGCTGCCCGGGCGTGGCATCAATGAAAATGAAAATTCCGCCTGTTCCTGTAAGCGGGCAGCCACTCTACAATGCCAGTTATACATCTGGCAGCAAGGTGAAAATCTACCCCTATATATAGAATTACTGATGGCAAGGAGCAAGTATACACAAAACAATGGGTATCAAAGGGTGACTGCAGGTAGTTTTCACTTTGCGCGTGGACGGAAAACTGGCAGCTGTGGATGAGCCTTCTGTTATACCCACTGCCTAATTTTTCTTTCTATTGACCCTGCCTCCATTTTGTTCTGACCGTGGGTGGACTCGGCCTGCAAGTACGACACCGCAATATGGCTTTCACATTGATGGCTTATATCACGGTTGCCAACTCTGGTTGGACGTGTTCCTGGAGGTCACATCACATGGCCTCCTGCATCCAATGTCAAACACCCAGTCAAACTGCTTTTTTCTCCATCCCCAACATTTTGATAACGAATAAACAAAAGTATTTTTTTCCCTGGTTGAGTGTCCAGAAGATTAATCTTCAATTCCTGGAGGCTTCAGGACAATCCTGGAGAGTTGGCAACTCTAGCTTATAGGGAGTGCTCCCTGACAGTGGGAAAGGCCTGCAGCCAGAAGCTTAAAGATCTAACTGGAACATCCGTGATTGAACAGGTCAGGCGCACAGTGGATTCAGTCTTGCTCCTGGTGCTCCGAATCCATCCCACGATGTAAATGGGACGAATTCAGAGCACAAGCTGACTCACCGCATTAACCCTTGGAAGTGATTCTACAACATCAACATGCTTTCAGATGGAGTGACAAAAAGCAAACTGAACTCTCCAGTTTCACTGTAACTGAGGCAAGAGTGGCTTAACAAGCAACGTCCTGTGATTTTTATAAAACTGGTTGTACTCAGGCTGTTAATAGCGTTCAGTTTAGAAAAGCTGATCTGGCCTTCTTTGCATTTGGGCGGCCTGTTTTCCTGGTAAACAAGCTGTCACGAGAAGCCCCAAGGACAGATGATGTATTGTCATAAGAAAACAGCTTTGACACACTAAGCCTGTTGCTCTCTCAGGGGCAATGCCTAATAGCTTTCAGCCTGTTGTTTCAAGGTACAATGAATGAACCAGTAAGGTGTGCTTTTCTTCAACTCCCTGTTGTGTTGCTGACCTTTGTCTATTCATTGATTCTAAATTATTGGGGGGAGGGGAGGGGTGCGGGGTTGGGGATTGTTAGACCATGTTGACCGGGAAAACTGGGAGGTGTTCAGCGTGCTCTGCATACGCTAATTGGTTAGAACAATGATATGTAATAGAGTCCTAAAGTAATTGTTGCCTGGTAACTCTCTGTGTACACATTATTAGCAGTAAATTAGATTTAGCAGGAAGGTATGATACGTTTGCTTTCAAATCTGCCCCCAGATCCATTCTTTAAACTCATGAGGTGTTGAAATTCCTCTTACAGATACTCCCTGTGTCAAATGGGGGGTTTGGCTCTTTTTTTTAGCACTTATGGAAGAAAGTTTAACTGTGTGTTTCAGAGACTTGGTTGCACTAAAAGTAACACTCGAATGAAATGACCAGTCAGAAAGCACCGATGAGAATGCTGCTTATCTAGCTAAACAGACACTTAATATAAATAGCAGCACTCTGTAGGGCAGGCCAGCTGTTAACTGAGAAATGGAGAGACTACACAGACAGCCGAAAGCATGACTTTACAGAGCAAGATCTGCCGGCCATGTTTGACAATGTAAGAGCAAGGAACGTAGGAACAGGAGTAGGCCATTCAGCCCCCGCGAGCCTGTTCTGCCATGCAATGAGTTCATGGCTGATCTGTATCCTAACTCTGTATGGTGTAGAGGGGCAAACCACCACCCCGATCATCAGTTCCGGGTGATATATCTGGAGAAGCTGGGAGGTAGGTGGTATTTGACTTGGCCTTTTGTCAGAAGTGAAAAATGAGAAAGACCATGAGTAAATGTGGCCCATCATATATGGTGGCTGCCATTGATGCCAACCAAAATAAGTCAGATGAGTTTGCTTGATAACCTTTATATAGTTAACTCAAATTAACTGCAACTGCAACGCTAATGAACATAATTGAGATCTAGTACAGCTATCTAAAAAAAAAAGGATGATGTAGAAAGATGCAGCTGAGAGGGGAACTGAAATCTGACTGTAATTATTTTCAAATTCACCTGACAATTGCAATGCGCTCAGTCAGATCACCAGATTCTATAGGCACGGTACTCAACAATTATCTACGCATGAGGCCAGAAAACTGCTGGAGGCCAAAGCACACAGCACAACATATCTGCTTATTCTCGTCTTACAGAAAAAGACTGCATACAACAGATAAAGTACCAAGAAATAAAAGCAGTAAAAGCTGGAAATACACAGCCGAACATTCAACATCTGTAAAGAGAAAGGACAGGTTATGACATTTCTGGTGTGTATCCTTCATCAGATAGAAAGTACCAAGGCCAGACAGGTGAATGGTCTCAGGTGGTGGGGGTGGAGATGGCAATATCGCTCTTTGAAAAGATGGTAATCAAACTCATTGTCAGGGAGGCAATGTACTATATGTGCGTGGGTGACTCATAAACTAGAGGAGAGGAACGTGCCCCTTGTTTGTACAATTGACATTGTATATTTTAACTTTACAATTGTATAATTGTGAAGCAACAATTGTAATGTGGTGCAAAATGTTTTGTGTGTGCAACCACAACATAGTAAAGGATGTCCCTTTTTCTTGTTGCAGATATGCCAGAAATACAGAAGCAGCACGTGGAGCTTCACCAACAACAACTTCAAGTTGTGATGAGGTTGAATGCTATGACGATCATCCAAAATTCTGCAGCCCGTATCCTAACACGGACCATGTCCCATTCGCCCGTCACTCCTGTGCTTGCTGACCTACATTGGCTCCCGGTCCACCCATGCCTCGTTTTTAAAATTCACATCTGCGTGTTCAAATCCCTCCAAGGTCTCACCGCCCCCTACCTCTGTTACCTCCTCCGGCCCGACAACCTTCCCAGATCTCTGCACTCCTCCAATTCTGTCCTCTTGCACATCCCCGATTTTCTTCACTCCATCATTGGCGGTCATGCCTTCAGCTGCCTAGGCCCTGAATTCTAGAATTTTCTCCCTAAACGTCTCCGCCACTCCACCTCTCTCTCCTCCTTTAAGTCGCTCCTTAAAACCTACCTCTTTGACCAAGCTTTTGGTCACCTCTCCTAATATCTCTTTCTGTGGCTTGGTGTCAAATTTTGTTTGATAATGCTCCTGTGAAGTGTCTTGGAACATATTTACTAATTAAAGGCGCTATATAAATACAAGTTGTTGTTGTTGTTTCTGAACAAGGCAAGGCCATCAAGGCCTGCACTGCATCAAGGTAGGCCGTGAGCAGAACCTTCAGCAGATTCCTCGGGAAGCCTCCATACCTACTCCTTTCCATAGTATCCCAAATAGGAGCAATACAGCAGATAACAGCACACTATTGTATGCATTACAGCAGCACATACTATACCTCCACTATTATTTTTCAATAAAGACATGACATTTACCTTAAACTTAGCTTTTTTCCAAAATTTACATTTTCTATTTTGAATGGTTAATGGAAAAAGACTGTTAACTTGTAAGTGAATTTAGCCTAAACCAGATCTGGAGTAGAGTTTCCGCTTCGGGCACAATCGGCGATTCCGGCACAAATTGCGCCCGAAATTGCGCCATTTTTGAAAGGTTTTTTTCCCCCCTGAATTTCCGCTCAAACTCATTTGCATATCACCAAACGCAAAATCTGCCATGAGCCAGCGCAATCGGACAGCGTTTTAAGACGTAATCTTCAAAAAAAAATTTGCTTTAAAAATATTCCCTGCTATATTTAAGAGTGGTAACTTGTTAAAGTTTGATTAATACAGCTGAAAATAGGCTTCTCACAAAAAATAAGCCTTTTAAATCACAGTGTCAATCCACCACCACTGAGTCACCTGATTTTAAATGACTGAAAATGACTTTTAAAAAATATACAAAACGATTTTCTAGTTAGATTGGGGCAGAGTAGTGAGTTCCTCAGTAAGTTTTAAAAAAATCTTTGAAAAGCTTTCAAAATGTACCTATTAGTGTCCTTGCGCCCAAAAGATCCAGCTTAATTTTTAGAGCCTCCTCGAAGTCCTGCTACGAGCGCAATTAGCGTAAACTCCCAGTGGTGATTCATTCGATCTGGGGGCGTGGCCAGTTTTGTGGGCGGGGCCTGCTTCTAGCACGATGTTTTTACAACTAGCGCAAAAGATCGCCGAAAACGCGAGTTGCGCTGAACGCAATTTGTGCTTCAAATTCCGTGATCTTTTGCGCCGGTTACGCCGATATCAGAGGAACTGGGCTGAAAAAGCCAACGTAATCGGCGGAAACTCCAAGACAAAGTTTTTATTATGTTCTATAACACATGTAGGAAATCTATATCCGTGCGAAACTATATTCTGTTGCTTCATATATTTCATGTAAAATAAACTATTTTGTTGATTGGCTGGATTGATTTTCAATCCACCTTCCAAAAAGACAAGAGTGTGCAGTATGTGCAAGATCATCGTTTCCACTGCACACAATGTATGATCCACTGTTATGGTCCCTAAATCATGCTATCATTTAGCTAGCTAGATATTGGGTATTAGAGATATGCTTCTAACTGTAGGGGACACGAGGTGCACTTACCAGAGTGACCAGTGACGCCAAACACAAGAGTATATCTCGTGTGAATCTGTGAATTTGTAGCAACCCAATATAAATGGTTATAATCAGGAGAGAAAGAATGAAAGGAGGCTGAAGATGTAATATTAATCATAAATTGGCCAATAATGCAATGTTTAAAATACTTGGGAAGAAATGTACCTACAAATTGTTTTAAAAGAGATAAATCAATGCCTCTACACACTTGTAAGCATGTCGTTATTTTTGTTTTGTCCATGTTGGAATGCACACAACCCCCGTTGTGGCTAAATCCATTTCTAGATTGTTTAATTTACCAGCTCCAGTAAAGATTTAATCAGTGCGAGGAATGTAATTCTGCAATCACATCTGCTCATACATTTTGGTGCAATATTTTGCTAGAATGAGTACGTGTTATCTTTCTGTAAGCAGATTGGCTGAAAAAAACAAAATCAACACTTACTAGACAGGTCTAAGAGCTGTGACTGGACATGTGCATGAGATTTTACTGTATATGGAAAACTGAACAATGGTAAAATGAGTAGGTGTAAATTATACACAGCATTCCTTTGGGACATCTCTGAAATTAAGAGAAGGTGCCAAACAAGAGTACAATGGAGACTCTGCTACAATGTATTTATTTCAGCTTAACTGCACTTCAACAAATGGGCCTAGAAATTCAATGGTTTAGCGTCAGCCGTTACCACCAGCTTCTGGCGAAAAAATGGCGGCCACCGCATTATCGCCAGCTGCTGGTGGGTCCCGCGGTGGCCGCCATTTTCAGCAGGTTGGCAGTGCTGCCATTGCCTGCGAGCGCCAAAAGTATTTTAATGAGTTGGAGCGTGACGCCAATCGGAGTGCAACGCTGAGTTGACGCCCGCTCATCCATTTTGGATTTTGCCACTCCTATTGCCACCCACTCCAAGGCACGCCAGTGCGTGCAGCCGCTAAAAGTGTTTCAGCAGGGTTAACGGCCATGAGGAGTCTGGCATCACTTGGCAGATTGTATACGAGGATGGAGGCTGACAAGTGGAGAACTGTTCAGATTGATTCCAGAACTTCAAACGCCTCCTTTGCCAAGGTTCTCTTTTATATTTTCAATTTTTGCCCATCAGTGGAGGTGGGGGCGGGGGGGGGGAGGGGTTGCATTTTCTGGCAGCTTTCCGGGAGGTTTATATTGTTTGTGGGTCAGTAAATCAATGGGTGAACTCCATTGCAATGTTTGAAGATCATCTCTGATAAGATCTCTTGTATCTTTATGGTATTGTCACCAGAACGTCACCCCCCAGCAAATCTGGACTCAACTACTTAAGATTTTAAGGAATTATAATTAATTTATTCAAAATTCCACAACCAATTATTTATCAAATAATTATTTTGTGTCGTGTATGCAAGACCCACTAAAAGCTGGCACGATGACTACACATTTAAACACTTTCAAGAGTAACCATTGCGGAAAGATTAGTGGTACAGAGAACGCAGACGCATTCATTTCATGAACCTTTAAAAAATCAACATACATCGGGTGGCAGGTAATATTTTTGCAGCAAAAAGGGCAACTGTTCCGTACATGGCCTACAGGTTTGCTCGTTTCTTCCCCTTTCTCCTTCACTGCAAGCGGGACACAGATGCGACCTTCGGCCTCCTGCTGAGCTTAGCGCTGGAAAGAGTGCATTATACCAGAAAATCAACGCCACGCTGATGTTAATGAGCAGGCAGAACCAAAATAAGAACATAAGAGCATAAGAAATAGGAGCAGGAATAGGCCACTTGGCCCCTCGAGCCTGTTCCGCCATTCAATAAGATCATGGCTGATCCAGGGCTCAAAGCCACTTCCCAGCCCGCTCCCCATAAAAATACCGGTACTGCCTGCACTCACTCGGACGGCGGCTGCCGCTGTTACCGGCAGGTTTCCAGCGTTCTCGAACTTCTAGGCCATGGAGTTCAAAGTGGATGCATGTTAAACTGAATTGCTAGAAGCATAGCATGTCCAAAATTGGTGAATGAACGCTGGGCAGCACAGTTGTGAGGCCATACTCTCTTGCAAACAGTCTTGCTCAACCTGCAAATGAGGCATTGATGCAATCGAAAGAATTCAGGAGTGGGTCACCAAGATGCACAGAAAATCATACGGGGCACTCTGACATCTGTGCCCAAATACCTAATACGCTCCTGTTGCATGAAACTCGGCTAGGAATGCTAATTCATAGGGGGCAATGTTAACCTAACTCGCCTGGCGGGAGCCTGGTGGAACACTGGATTTCACCCCGCCCGATATTACTCACCATTGACTTCAAATCAGACGGGGTGTATAACCAGCGTTGCAGCCGAACCCGTCGGTTTCCTGCCAGGCGAGTTCAGTTCAAATTGTCCCTTAAATTCTACCCCATTGAGTAAACTGGCTGATTTTCCCCTCCCTAGCCCAGGGTCGCTAAGACCTTTTGTAGCAAGCCAACTACTGCCTCGATTGAGATCAGCGCAGAGCAGGAATCAAATGTGAGTTCTTTCGGTCTATACGATAAGCTGCATTTGGACACTTCCAACTAAGCCATTGAGAAAACTAAGACACTCCGGAGTGAGGTAGGGAGCTGAGCTCATGTTGGTGGAGCAGCCCCACAGATTTTCAGGGCTGACGTGTTGATAAATTTGCTAGAGACACTGAAAGAGGAAACCTGCTGAAACACGTTTCGTGTTGCTACCTACAATAGCCAGAAAAGTTCTTACCCCATCTCGGCAAAAAACATTGAGTTTTTAAAAAAAACTGACAAAGAAATTTAAGGTAAGACTACCATTTTCTTCTATTAAAAGAGAGAAAACTTAACAACATGTACGCCTCCCAAAACTTTTCTTCCCCTTTAAGCTTATGGAGTGACCCTGGATAAATATTATGGATAGCCAAATAAATAAGGTCCAAAATGGAGCCTTAAACGACAACAAAAGGTAATTTCCTGGCATTGCATGGCCAGTAGGGGATTACTATTTTGACTTCTAAGGGCCACATTATAGGCACCCGAATTCAAAGGCTTCAGAGCAACAGTTAGTGCATTTATGTTGGGTGTTGCGGAGGAGTATCCACAAGTTCTCTCCTGAAGTACTGACGGAGCACTCCAGGAGTCGAGACAGCGTGCCAGAAATCTTGTCCTGAAGACTTTCACCTGCTGCCATAAATCAGTCAGGCCAACGGTCCATCTGCCAGAAACAGTGACCTAAAATAAGAAGGTACTGAACTTCAAAGCAGAACGCGAGGAGATCAAATCTCAGATAGTTGTACAGATCGAAATCATGGGGGGAGGGAGGAGGGGAAATCACTTTTGCTACTTACTAAAACATCTGTAGTTTGGCTTTTATATCATATCACAGTCACTAGACAAACAGCCCAGGCAGTTCCAGACAAGCACATACCTGCTTCAAACAAAATCCTTTCAGAACCTTGCCTAGAATTTCAATGTCCCAAGTTATTTAATCTTCAGTCCCACTGTAGAGAACTCCTGATCCGCATATAGTGCTTAAACACATAATCATCACTCAGGCATATTTCCCCCAATTATTGATGTTTTTAGTACTGAGTACAATGAATCCATTCAAACCATTGCCTCTCACATTCAAAACAGCAGCAAATTTGATCTTTTGAAAACTGGCACCTGTTTACATTTATATATCTGTATAGTTTTAGAACACTGTAATGTTTAATATATGCAATTTAGATCCAGTTGCAGAATAAACTACCAAATGATCTGAATCGGAGGCGCAGAGTTTTAAGAGAAATGGAGATGTTAGATGAAAGTAAAGATGAAGACTTGGGGGTGAATTCATACATGAGATCTCCCACTTGTCTGCCGTAACACCTTTTATGCTGTTTTTCCAGAGATTCCACAGCTCCACTGCCAAAGTCATGGTGAATGAGTGTGAAATTCACCCCCTAAATTTAATCTACAAATTATTTCTTGGTCATTTTTCCACCCCTACTCTCCTGACGGTATTAGCCTAGTAATTGGTCTGGGCCCATGGACTTGCATGCACCCGAATCGAGAGGCCGAGGATCGATTGAAAACTGCTGCCTAAATACCGGATGCCTAAAAAAGGCCCCACAAATTTAGCGGTGGGGCCAACGCCGGCACAGATTGGGCGTAGGCCAACTTTACACCAAAAAACGTGCGCGACGCATACCAATTTCTACCCTGTTGTCTTGCGCTGGAGTATTGGTTCATAAGTGCCTTTTGAAACCTCACTCAAGTGGCCATTCTTCATGTCTGTATCTTGGCAGTGAGGGTCAGCAGGCTAATTGACTGTGGAAAGCAACATGGCCAAGCTCAATCCTCCCCTAAATGTCCACAAACATGCATTTTCCAGCATTAGGGTTAGGGTTAGATTCTGAGAGGTGGTTTCCCCTGGCTGGAGTGTCTAGAACTAGGGGGCATAGTCTCAGGATAAGGGGTCAGCCAGCTACGACTGAGGTGAGGAGGAATTCCTTCACTCAGAGGGTTGTGAATCTTTGGAATTCTCTACCCAAAGGGTTGTGGATGCTGTGTCATTGAGTATATTCAGGGCTGAGATAGATAGATTTTTGGAGTCTAGAGGAATCAAGGGATATGGGGATCGGGCAGGAAAGTGGAGTTGAGGTCGAAGATCAGTCATGATCTTATTGAATGGCGGCGCAGGGTCAAGGGGTCGTATGGCCTACTTCTGCTCCTAATTCTTATGTTCTTATGTTCTTACATTAGGATTTAGAACTCCTTTCTCCTTCCCAGCCTAGGACCCTGGAATATAGAATTTAAACAGTACTTTCAGATATACCAGGGCAGCGAGACTAAAGACCATGGGATGAATTTTAATACCAGACGTCAGTATCGGTAGGATGCACTGTCCATTTGAGGGTTCGGGCCTCATTACCATGCTGCCAGTGGGCTGTGGGTGCCAAACGGGCATCCTGCTGCAGCTCGCTGGCTTTGGCTGGTGCCATACCAGGTGGCAGCAAGGTAAAAGGTGGGTCAACCATACCGTGGAGGGGGGTACCCAGGGAGGCATAGGACTCCCTATTTGCATCTTAAAAAGGCAGACCAGCGAACTGCCCAAATCAGGTGAGAACTTCAGCCACCTAGTGGCAGGCTCCTTTCAGGGTGGCCTCAGCTGGATCAGGAGAAAGAACGGGATGGTGAGCTTTTGCCCTTGATTTTCAGGGCACCATTACCCTGATTCCGCCCAGCGGAACTACTGAAATTCTCCCCCCATAGATTCAGGGCAGCAAAAGGACAGATGTCATCAAGTATTTGCACAAAGTGTGATCAACTGAACTGGGTTATGAGGAAGGGGATTGAAGCCCAGGACATTTGATGCATGTAAGAAATGGCTAGCTGCTGAAACAAAGACAGTAATGTTGGTATTCTGGAAGGATAATATTAAAGAGACTGAAGGGCCTTGTTCACCCACACCTATCTTGTGATCTAGTGATCTTAAGCCAATCTTCTGGTGCCTGTTGAGGTTGGATTGCGAGACACCAGAGTCAGTGATCTGAGAGCTGGGCCTATGATTCTGCCCCTGAGATAAGGCAGCTGGATTTAGTAGTGTAAATGTCTGGTGCTGGCTTACACAGGCCGCCTTCTGGAATTTGAACGAAGCAATCGTCAGCATAAAAGTGGTTTTAAACGGCTGCACTGACTAAGATCAGAAGCACAGACCTAAACGCTAAAAGTGAGGTTCACGTGAGAATGGATTTTATTCATTTGTAGAGCACACACTTTCTGAAAATAAAGTAATTCAACAGTGTCCTCCATTCGATTGTCATGAAGCCGTCTAGATTAATCAACAATTCATAACTTTGTTACAAAATAAAAGCTTCAGAAAGTCTTAATAGCCAATTCATAAAAAGGCCAACCTTCAACAGCATGTGTGTTACCGATGGGCTGTGCCCAGTAAACATGTTTACATTTAGCACATCTGTAGCTTAGATCAAGTGAGATCTGTGCACCTCCTCCTTGTGGTTATATTGCTAAGACCATCTCACATTTCCGTGGTGTACTGTTCCACTGACAGGGTAAAGGGAGCCAAATTTAGCAAACAGTGCCAGATCATGGACATAGCTGTGCCACAATCTGAACTACAAAAGTGGTCCATGTGAAAGCCACACATGCAGTCTGCTTATAGGTGGGTTTTTTTTACCTCGAGGGAGTGCCCTTTACTGCAGACATGTTGTTCTCCCACCATCAATGGCACTCCCACATATAAAGCAATCTCAGGAGTTACTACTGCATTTCGGACACAGGTTTTCATGGGTTCTGTGGTCCATAAGTTCCATGGCATGCAGACGCACAGAACTGGCCCATTCTGTATGTTCCCAGTATGTCCATCCCATTTTTAAATGTTCCAAATGTAACTTCAGAGGCTGACCAGCCTCATGGGCAATTAGGAAAGAAAAAAACATAAATAGCAATTTTTCTGTTAGAAAAATGGAAAAAAGGAAAGAATTGGCTATATCACAATATAACTTAGGGAGAATGACACACAGAGGTCATTCACTCATTACTCTTCTGGATCCTAATGAATAATACAGAAGTGACTTTAATGTATGCCATACACGATATGAGTCAGTTCCTGTGGCTTATACTATTGGGTGGATCCAGCAACAACTCGACTTGTGCAAGAGCTGAGCACATGCGGTTCCTCAAAGGTTACAAACAGAAATTTTACATGGCCCGTGCTGCTATGGCATAGTTAGATTTCTGACTTCAACTCAGCACAAAACAGAGACCGAGGCTGGGACCTTCCTGATTTATGGAGGCTCAACTCCACTGAGAACGGTGTATTTATTAACTGAGCCATCAGGGGAGCTCACAATTTAACTTCTAAATAAGTCTCTTAAGTTGCACAGGGAGTTGCCTTTTCCTAAATGCATATTTAAGGTACGCCACTCAATACCATGGGTTTCCTTTCACTTTGCTGTCTCTCGAGTGTAACTTCTTGTCTGTGCTGACCTATTACGAGGAACAGAATATCACTGCGTTTCAAAAATCTGTTAATACATGTGTGTGTTGTACTTTATGAAGAAATTATCTCCAGCAGTCATCCATGAAAAGCTGGCACCATGCCAGCTGAGCTGCTCTTTTCACGAGGGCCAATGCATGCGCTAACACGTACTGACATTCTATAGAAATACATACGTTTCAACCTAACGCAGTGCTGGTCTCTGCTCATTGTGACAGATTTACTCACATCAGGGCGATGCCGTGTCCAATTGGCTGGCATTCCTGATTGGGTTTCTAAATGCCAGGACCCAGAGGAAGGCAAAAAACAACAGGAACAAGGAGTTGTCTGCAGAATTCCCCTCTGGTAATATCCTTTCCTGGATGGTAATCTGACTTCCATTATTTGTCCCACCAAAGACTCTTATTAGCCTAACAGACTTGAAATGTGTTTATTTTCACAAGCCAAGTGACATTTCACAGGCTTCACTTCAGACTGCATTTGGCTGTGGTGGAATCAATAATAAAGCTCCCGCAGACTTTAACACAACTGAGGGCTATTAGGATCTAGCATAAATAAGCTATCAGAGTTTACAAGCCAGCCTGTAAAAAAAAAGGCATTTTAAGAAATAAATAAACTGTTTCAGATTCAGTGCTAAAGCTTGCTCAATACCCGGGGGCAATCTCCATGTAAAATAACGTGTTTCTCTGCCAATTTTCTCTTCCCCACCCCCCTCCTGAAGGTGCCAATTCTTTGTTCAGTACAGTTCCACAGGTCCCAGTCATCCTCTGTGACAGTAAGGCTACTTATGCGACAGTGAGACAGATCCCTGGGACGACTGGATAAAGATCAGGAGCAGGAATCCTGGCCAATCTTCTCTCTAACCTAAGACCATTGAAGGCAACCACTACTGCTGTCCAAGTTGAAAACTGCCAACACAGCACAGTAAAATAACTTTTAATAGCAAATATAAATTGAAATGTTAAATAATAAGTAAGTTAATTAAAATCTTTAAAAAAACATTTCTTTTAGTTTTCTCCCCTTCTCTCCTGAAAGCCCTGTGAATTATAGTCATAGAGTCATAGAGACTCTATTGAAGGGATACAGTTCCACAGGTACTGGAAGTTCCCTGGTATCTCACCCAAGTGGCAATTTTCATGTATGAAGCCTGCACAGTGAGTGCTGACTAGCAGTAGGGGGGAGAGGAGACACCGTGCGTTCCTTGCCGGACTTCCATCATCTAACTTCCATAAATTACAACTTGTCCAAAATGCAGCTGCCCGCATCCTGTCCCACACCAAGTCTGATTCCCATCTTCACTGATCTACACTGGCAGCACACATAGAGGAGCTGTCTCCATTCTTGTGGTTGATCTTGGTGAGAGGGAGCATATAGATAGGGAAGAGAAGGGAGCTAAGGATAGAACTGTGGGACCATGGAGGTTACAGGTGGGAAGAGAAGCCATTTCTGAAGAGGCATTGGCTTCACCTGGACAAGTAGGAGTGAAACCATACAGGAACAGTCCCGCGGAGCTGGACAACGAAGGAGAAGCAGTGGAGGAGGATGTCACGGGCAACTGTATCAACGCTGCAGAGAGGTCAAGGGAGTGGTAATGCACCATGATCACCGCCACAGAGAATGTGATTCGTGACTTTGGCTCGAGCTGTTTTGGTGCACCGAGATGGGAAGAAACTGGACTGGAGGAATTTGAAAAGGGAGTTTTGTGAGAGACGGGCATGGAGTGGAGAGTTGGTGATACATTCAGGCTCCTTAGAGAGGAGAGGGAAGTTAGAGATGTTTATGATAGTTAGAGATGATGGATAGGTTGATGCTTGGTTTTGTTGAACAGGAAGGCGATGAGGGGTGGTTTTAAATGGGACATACATGGAGCCAGCAGACAGTGAAGAGTGATCAGCAGTGAGTAGGGATGGGATCGCGAGCAGGTGAACTCTTTACGTCATTTATCCAGGGTTTCCACAGTTCTTCTGCTGAAGCTATGGCGGATGGGTGGGAGAACACCCCCCCAGATATTTACCCCCCCAGATATTTACCCCCATGTTTGTTTTCCCAAACTATCACAAATGCAGTTTTTGTTTCAATTGTATTCGGATCTGTTGGATCAACTATTATAATAAGACTTCTAAATTATTTTAGGCATCTCCAAAATTTCCATCATTCCTCTAGCCTTTTTCAGATTCATCAAGTAATGCCCGACTCCATATCACTGCTGTAAGAATCTATGATCAAGTAGTCTCTGTACTTGATTGAGATTATCATGCCTTTGTTACCTCTAGACTTGACAATTCCAACGCACGCCTGACTGGCCTCCCACATTCCACCCTACGTAAACTTGAGTTCATCTAAAACTCGGCTGCCCGTGTCCTAACTCGCACCAAGTCCCGTTCACCCAACACCCCTGTGCTCGCTGACCTACATTGGCTCCCGGTTAAGCAGCGCCTCGATTTCAAAATTCTCATCCTTGTTTTCAAATCCCTCCATGGCCTCGCCCCTCCCTATCTCTGTAATCTCCTTCAGCCCCACAACCCCCCGAGATATCTGCGCTCCTCTAATTCTGCCCTCTTGAGCATCCCTGATTATAATCGCTCAACCATTGGTGGCCGTGCCTGCTGTTGCCTAGGCCCTAAGCTCTGGAACTCCCTGCCTAAACCTCTCCGCCTCTCTACCTCTCTTTCCTCCTTTAAGACGCTCCGTAAAAACTACCTCTTTGACCTGCCCTAATTTATCCTTATGTGGATCGTTGTCAAATTTTTTGTCTTTTAATACTCCTGTGCAGCGCCTTGGGACGTCTTACTACGTTAAAGACGCTATATAAATACAAGTTGTTGCTGTTGAGATCTGAAGGTAGAATGTATGGAGATTGCTACAATCATTTTCAAGGTCACAATGCTGCAAGATTCGGTTTGAGGCATCAAAGAAATTTGCAAATGTTGATGTGACGCAGCCCCAAAATGTTCTGAAAAATAATGTTTTCAGCAAAACAAAATTCCCAGTGTTAAATCATTTTAGTATTCTGCAACAGTGCTGACTTGCTGTAGAACCTTCTGTTCGATAAAGGCCCTTTCTCTGCACGTCATCAGTGAAGTGTCCGCAGATCAAAGGCGTGTAGCAGTTGATGGAGCTATCTAAGTTTGAACTTCTGGACGTCATCACCAGTGACAGCTCCCAGTTATTCACCAGACCACTGCAGTAAAAGATGACAGAGTGCACCAACTGCCAGCTTAACAATTTAGAATCTGTATCCACAGACCTCAGAAGATATCTAATGGGCACTGATTTTTTTTTTCCTTTTTAAAGTGCTACTAAACAAATGTAGACGTATTACTCAATACTATAATTCACAAGAAAACAATTCGGGGGCCATAGTAATTCATAAAGTCATTTTATACAATTTTCTCCTAACACCCCCCCCCTCAAATAGAAACAATTAAATATAACTTAACAAAGAGATTAGTGCACAAGTGGAGAGAGAACTCAACTTCCCTTTCGTTAGTCCCAATGGGTTTCTGATCTCTACCCATGAAGCCACTCATCTTGGATCAACTCACCAAAGAGTATCCAGATATCATTCAAGGTGCTGACTGGCTAGAGAGAAAGAATCATGGAATCATTGAATCATAGAATGGTTACAGCACAGAAGGAGGCTCTACAGCCCGTCGAGCCCGTCAGCGAGTTCCACTCCCCCGCCCTTTCCTCGTAGCCCTGCATTTTTTTTCCTTCAGGTACTTATCCAATTCCCTTTGGAAAGCCACAATTGAATCTGCCTCCACCACCCTTTCAGGCAGTGCATTTCAGATCATAACCACTCGCTGCATTAATGTTTTTTTCCTCATGTCGCCTTTGGTTCTTCTGCCAGTCACCTTAAATCTGTGTCCTCTGGTTCTCGACCCTTTCGCCAATGGGAACAGCTTCTCTCGATCTACTCTGAATCTGAATTCTGAGGTGAAAACGATTCATTCCCTCAAGAAAGTATCTGTTTCAACTAAAACCATTTGACTTCCCCTTGATGATATAAAGAGCCAGGGAGATTAAAAATTTCACCCATCTGCTTCCCAGAGAAAAGAAAGGAAGAAAAATAATGCAGCCAGTCAATTGCATGTCATTTTGTGTAGGTCCTGACCTCTACTTTTAGCATAGCACAGTAATGGTGGGGACTAGAGATGAGTAGGTGTCTCTTGTCCAGGAATGGGTGAGAAAATATTTGGGCACAGATGTACATAGTGTTCAACCTGATCTTAGATGACAAAAACAAGGGAGTAATGAACCTTTAGTGATTGAAGTACCAGTAGGGAATGTCAGGAGTGTATTGAGACACTGGCCTAGAAATTGGATTGCATACACCTAATGAGGCTGGCGGCAGGACTTCCACAATTTGGTCCGCCACTCCGAGGTCGCAGAGGGGGAGCAAATTCAGACGTCTCAGATGCCGGCCTAAAGGCCTCAAATGTGTCGGGGGGAGACAATCTGGAGGTGGAAAGCGATGGTCGGCCGTGGTTTTAATGTGGAGACAAGATGAGCACTCCTGCTCCTCCTTGGTTCACTTTGAGGTAAGTAATAAAAACATGGAAAATTACCTTTCGGGTGGCAGCCTCCAGTGGTCCCTTTAAGGACCATTGGTTTGGCTTCTGAGTGCTTGAAAAAACTGGTGTCAGTCGCAAATGAATTTCACAAAATGGGCCTGAAACTGTTCTTAGGCCCCCGATTTACATAAACCAGTTTCAGGCGGGTGCCCTAACCAATTTAGCGTGTGGCGTACTTCCGGCATGGAATGAACGTGTGAAAGCTATGCACCATATTGGGTCCTGCAGCACCCATTTTTAGCCCAAATAATGGACGTAGCACAATCAAATTTCTAGGCCACTTTCTTCATACTGGTTCCAAGCTCTATGTTCACTAACTCTGAGTCGTGCCAGCCAGCTCTCTACTAAATTTCTTCTAAACTTGGATCCCTAAAGGTAAATGTTTTCCTACAAGGGGCAATATGGATATTATCCTTCTCACCAACAGCAAGCATTTCTTCTGTTGACTAAACACGATGGGGCGCTAGAGTTATAGGCATAGGGGTAACCATAAACCATCTGTGTCCCTCTGACTACACTCCAAAAATACTTCATTGGTTGTAAAGTGCTTTGAGACATCCTGAGGTTGTGAAAGGCGCTATATAAATGCAAGACTTTCTTTCTTTCTTCTAATCAAAGCAGGCACAGAGGTCAGTGACATCAATAGAGTCTTGACAAATGAGAAAAATTGGTAACATTTAAATAAAATAAAGTGTGCTGCAAGGTGGTAGTGATTCAGAGCTCATCTTAGGGTTTGCTACTGAGCCGTTTAAATCGGTACAGTTCCAGGTTCAGTCCTTGATCGGTGCTGAGTTAACTGACCTCAGCCACAGCAACAATGGGATGCTGCAATTGGTTTCAGCACTGCTGAGTTAGGGAGCGGAACAAATAGCCAGAGTTTCTGCCCTTGGTGGCTTTCCAATGACTGCAGCTGGAAGCTGGGTTAGTACGGATACCTGGTGAATGGAATATCGGTGGATCTGTGATAGTTCCTCAAGTTGAATAGTTTGCAAACACTCATTATGTCGGCTTAGACTCGAAGAATGACTGCTTGGGAAAGTTATGGGAAGGCTGATTATTGAATGACACCTAATAGGAGTCAGACCCTTCAGGACAGGAGAGGAGAAAATTGGAGGGTGAAGGGAGTTAAACTATACAAGTTTAGTCTTTCCCAAAATTTAAGTCCCATTAATGATTGATTTTATACCCATTCATAAGCTCCTCATCCTGTTGGCTGAATATAAAACATGATATGTGCAGAATATTTTATTCTTTTATATATGAACATTTCCATCTTTCATTTACTTATTCTTTCTTTTATCATGCTTTCTCTAGATTGGTGTACTGCTACCAAATATTAATATGAGGTGCTAGAATTGAACTAAATGGGACGAGTGATTTTCTTGGCTTTAGCTGAATTCAGATGCAGTCTAGGAATGCAGTATTTAAAGGCAGCTTGTAAATGTCACAAATGGAAGCCTCATTCTGCTGCCAGTGGACATCAAGCAACAACCCACACTGCAACGTTGTAATTCAGCAGTTTTATTTTTACCCTCTAATAACTTCTTACTGACAATGATTAAATCTCCTTAAAGATAAGAGGCAGTTTTTTATCAGCATACTGGAATGCCTTTCTAGTGCCCATAAAACCCATAAGCGTAAGTAATCACCAAATCTAAATAGTTACAATCAGCTGAGTGTTGAGTGTGGTTGGGAGGGGGAAATGGAAGATGTGGTTAACCCTTTCAAGGATATTTTTAGCATCTAGAACTAAAACAGGCAAATGAGGAGCAGGTAATGGACAAACCAGTATTCTGCTCCTATTGCACTCTTCTCACACAATCATTCACTTGGGCTACATTTAATGATATTGGGTGGTTAACCCCTCTCAGGGAATAATCTACAAAAGTGTGCGCAAGGATTTGGAAGGCCCATGCCTTCCATGTGCTTTGGACTCAGAAAGTGTAAAATCCAAGATGCATTAAATGTTGGCTTGGACAGAGACTGGCTATATCAATGGGCATAGGCACCAATGACATAGGTAGGACAAAGAAAGAGGTTCTGCTGAGAGAGTATGAGCAGCTCGGGGCTAAATTAAAAAGCAGAACCACAAAGGTAATAATCTCTGGATTACTACCTGAGCCACGAGCGAATTTGCATAGGGTAAATAAGATCAGAGAAATGAACGAGTGGCTCAAAGACTGGTGTGGGAGAAATGGGCTTCGATTTGTGGGGCACTGGCACCAGTACTGGGATAAGATGGAGCTGTTCCGTTTGGACCAGCTTCACTTGAACCATGCTGGGGCTAGAGTCCTGGCGAATCGAATAACTAGGGCTGTAGAGAGGGCTTTAAACTAAATAATGGGGGGGGAGGAGACAGGTGAGCGGGAATTTAAAAAGTCAATGATAAATGAAAAAGCAATAGAGCAGGATAGAGATGGGGGAAATAATAACCAGAGTGTGACAGGAAGGGACAGAATGTTTAAAAATAACAGTGCAACAGAAAATGGGGCCAAAACAAGGAGGAATGGTAAAAAGACAAAGTTAAAAGCTCTATATCTGAATGCACACAGCATTCATAACAAGATAGATGAGTTGATGGCACAAATAGATACAGATGGGTATGATCTGATCGCCATTACAGAGACGTGGTTGCAAGGTGATCAGAGCTAGGAACTGAATATTCCAGGGTATTTGATAATTCAGAAGGATAGACAGAAAGGAAAGGGAGGTGGGGTGGCGTTGTTGGTAAAGGATGGGATCAGTGCAGTGGTGAGAAGTGATATTGGCTCAGAAGATCAAGATGTAGAATCGGTTTGGGTGGAGATAAAGAATAATAAAGGGAAAAAGTCTCTGGTGGGCGTAGTCTACAGGCCCCCAAACAGTAGCAATACTGTTGGACAGAGTATAATCAACAAATAATGGCGGACTGTAAAAAAGGTACGGTAATAATCATGGCCATGGTAGCCTTGAGGAAGAGTTCATAGAGTGCATCCGGGATGGTTTCCTAGAACAGTATGTAATGGAACCAACCAGGGAGCAGGCTATCTTGGATCTGGTACTATGTAATGAGACAGAATTAATAAATGATCTCATAGTAAAGGATCCTCTAGGAAAGAGTGATCATAGCATGGTAGAATTTCAAATTCAGTTGGAGGGTGAGAAATTTGTATCTCAAACCAGTGTCCTGATCTTAAACAAAGGCAGTTACAGTGGCATGAGGGCAGAACTGGCTAAAGTGGACTGGAAAAATAAATTAAAAGGTAAGACAGTTGAAATGCAATGGTGGACATTTAAGAAGATATTTCATAACTCTCAACAAAAATATATTCCAGTGAGAAAGAAAGATTTTAAGAGAAGGGAGCACCATCCGTGACTAACTAAGGAAGTAAAGGATGGTATCAAATTGAAAACGAAGGCATACAATGTTGCCAAGATTGGTGGGAGACTAGAGGATTGGGAAATGTTTAAAAACCAGCAAAGGATGACTAAAAAAATAATAAAGAGAGAGAAGATGAATTATGAGAGTAAACTGGCAAGAAACATTAAAACAGATAGTAAGAGCTTCTACAGGTATACAAAAAGGAAGAGAGTAGCTAAAGTAAACGTTGGTCTCTTAGAGGTTGAGACTGGGGAATTAATAATGGGGAACGGGGAAATGGCAGAGACTCTGACAAATATTTTGTATCTGTCTTCACGGTAGAAGACACTAACAACATCCCAATAATGGATAATCAAGGGGCCACAGGGAATGGGGAACTAAAGACAATCACTATCACTAAGGCGGACCTGGGCGAGAAGTGAGTGGAGCAGCGAGGCTATAAAAGCCTGCGGTATCCAGGTAGGCCCCTCTTTTACAGCGGCGGACCTGGGCGAGAAGTGAGTGGAGCAGCGAGGCTAGAAAAGCCTGCGGTATCCAGGTAGGCCCCTCTTTTACAGCGGCGGACCTGGGCGAGAAGTGAGTGCAGCAGCGAGGCTATAAAAGCCTGCGGTATCCAGGTAGGCCCCTCTTTTACAGCGGCGGACCTGGGCGAGAAGTGAGTGGAGCAGCGAGGCTATAAAAGCCTGCGGTATCCAGGTAGGCCCCTCTTTTACAGCGGCGGACCTGGGCGAGAAGTGAGTGGAGCAGCGAGGCTAAAAAGCTATACAGGGTGATTGCTTTAATAGTGCGGGTCGCAGTGGTTGCTGGGTAAGTTTTTTTTTACCTCTATATAAGTTGGCGGTTTCTAAACCCGAGACACTACACTTGTAGTGTCCCCCACCCTTCCACCTCCTCTAACCTAAAGGGGATGAGTGTATATCAGGAGGCCCGGTGAGTATCTAAACTCACTTTCGCGGGCTTTTGTTTACAGAGGCTGGTCGGGAGCGGAGAGAGCCGAGGCCCGGTGAGTATCTAAACTCACTTTCGCGGGCTTTTGTTTGCAGAGGCTGGTCGGGAGTGGAGAGAGCCGAGGCCCGGTGAGTATCCAAACTCACTTTCACGGGCTTTTGTTTGCAGAGGCTGCTGTCGGGAGCAGAGAGAGCCGAGGCCCGGTGAGTATCTAAACTCACTTTCGCGGGCTTTTGTTTGCAGAGGTTTACCAATCTCAGACCGGCGGCGGCGTTCCAGAGCCACGTTACGATTCAAAACGTGACATGGGCAGGAGGGAGCGGCTGATTGGGTGAGTACGGCAGGTTAGTATTTATACTACTTTATAGTTTGATAGTTAAGGTTCATAGTTTATAAAGTTTCGAAGATCTTAATTTTGTGATTATAATTTCTAGTGCTAGTAACCAAGGGCCCTTGAGTAATTCATTTAATTGAGTGAAATTGGTGGTATTGATTTGATTTAATTAAAGTTCAATTAATTAAAGGGTAAGTCATGGCAGGACAGCCCAGCCCCGTGTTGTGCTCCTCCTGCTCTATGTGGGAAATCAGGGACCCTTCCGGTGTCCCTGACGACCATGTGTGCGGGAAGTGTATCCAGCTGCAGCTACTGACAGCCCACATTGCGGCGCTGGAGCTGCGGCTGGATGCATATTGGAGCATTCGCGATGCTGAGAACCTCGTGGATAGCACGTTTAGTGAGTTGGTCACACCGCAGGTGAAGGGTGTACAGGCAGGAAGGGAATGGGTGACCACCAGGCAGAGTAGGAGGTGCAGGCAGGTAGTGCAGGGGTCCCCTGTGGCCATCCCCCTCTCAAACAGATATACCGCTTTGGATACTGTTGGGGGGGATGACTTAGGGGAAGGCAGCAGCAGCCAACTTCCTGGCACCATGGGTGGCTCTGCTGCACAGGCTGGGAGGAAAAAGAGTGGAAGAGCAAGAGTGATAGGGGACTCAATTGTAAGGGGAATAGATAGGCGTTTCTGCGGCCGCAACCGAGACTCCAGGATGGTGTGTTGCCTCCCTGGTGCAAGGGTCAAGGACGTCTCGGAGCGGCTACAGAACATTTTGGAGGGGGAGGGCGAACAGCCAGCTGTCGTGGTGCACATAGGCACCAACGATATAGGTAAAAAAGGGGATGAGGTCCTAAAAGCAGAGTATAGGGAGTTAGGAGGTAAATTAAAAAATAGGACCTCAAAGGTAGTAATCTCAGGATTGCTACCAGTGCCACGTGCTAGTCAGAGTAGAAATAGGAGGATATTTCAAATGAATACGTGGCTAGAGGAATGGTGCAAGGGGGAGGGATTCAAATTCCTGGGACATTGGAACCGGTTCTGGGGGAGGTGGGACCAGTACAAACCGGATGGTCTGCACCTGGGCAGGGCCGGGACTGCTGTCCTAGGGGGAGTGTTTGCTAGTGCTGTTGGGGAGGATTTAAACTAATGTGGCAGGGGGTTGGGAACCTGAGCAGGGAGACAGAGGAAAGCGTGTCAGGAAGGGACAGAAGGTATGGAGTAAAAGGTAAAGTGTTAAATAAGGAAAAAGCAGGAAGTAAGTGTCGCAAAACACATTTGAAAGTTCTTTATCTGAATGCACGTAGCATTCGTAACAAAATTGACGAGTTAACGGCACAAATAACTATGTATGGGTATGATCTTGTGGCCATTACAGAAACATGGCTGCAGGGTGACAACGTCTGGGAATTAAATATGCCAGGGTATTTAACAATCAGGAAGGACAGGCAGGAAGGAAGGGGAAGAGGGGTGGCTATGTTAATAAAGGAAGGAATCACTGTAATACAGAGAAATGATATTGTGTCAAAAGATCAGGATAATGAAACAGTTTGGGTAGAGATTAGGAATAATAAGGGGAAAAAAACACTGGTGGGCGTAGTATATAGGCCTCCTAATAGTTGCAACTCTGTTGGAAGAAGTATTAATCAGGAAATAGTTGGGGCATGTAATAAGGGAACAGCTATAATTATGGGGGATTTTAACTATCATATTAACTGGACAAATCAAATTGGGCAGGGCAGCCTTGAGGAAGAGTTTATTGAGTGTCTTAGGGACGGATTTCTTGAGCAGTATGTAACTGATCCTACAAGGGGGCAAGCAACCTTGGACCTGGTACTGTGTAATGAGTCTGGATTAATTAATAATGTCCTAGTTAAGGATCCCCTTGGAATGAGTGACCATAACATGGTTGAATTCCATATCCAATTAGAGGGTGAGAAGGTTGGTTCTCAAACAAGCATACTGAGCTTGAATAAAGGAGACTATGATGGCATGAGAGCAGAATTGATTAAAGTGGACTGGGAAAATAGATTAAAGGGTAAGACGGTACATGAGCAGTGGTGTTCATTCAAGGAGTTATTTTACAACTTTCAAAATAAATATATTCCACTGAGGAAAAAAGGGTGTAAAAGAAATGACAGCCATCCATGGCTAAGTAAAGAAATTAAAGAAAGTATCCAACTAAAAACAAGGACATATAAGGTAGCCAAAGTTAGTGGGAGGATAGAAGATTGGGAAGTCTTCAAAAGACAACAAAAAGTAACTAAAGGATTGATTAAGAAAGGGAAAATAGACTATGAAAATAAATTAGCAAAAAATATAAAAACAGATAGCAAGAGTTTCTATAGTTATATAAAAAGAAAAAGGGTGGTTAAGGCAAACGTAGGTCCCTTAGAGGATGAGACCGGGAAATTAATGGTGGGAAACATGGAGATGGCAAAAATGCTGAACAAATATTTTGTTTCAGTCTTTACGGTAGAGGACACTAAGAATATCCCAACACTAGACAAACAGGGGGCTCTAGTGGGGGAGGAGCTAAATACGATTAAAATTACTAAGGAATTGGTACTCAGTAAAATAATGGGACTCAAGGCGGATAAATCCCCTGGACCTGATGGCTTACATCCTAGGGTCTTGAGGGAAGTGGCAGTAGGAATTGTGGATGCTTTGGTAATAATTTTCCAAAACTCCCTGAACTCAGCAAAGGTCCCGGCAGATTGGAAAACTGCTAATGTAACACCCTTATTTAAAAAGGGTTGTAGGCAGAAGGCTGGAAATTATAGACCAGTTAGCCTAACATCTGTGGTGGGTACATTTTTGGAGTCTATTATTAAGGAGACAGTAACGGAACATTTAGATAAACATAATTTAATAGGACAAAGTCAGCATGGCTTTATGAAGGGGAAGTCATGTCTGACAAATTTGCTCGAGTTCTTTGAGGACATAACGTACAGGGTGGATAAAGGGGAACCAGTGGATGTAGTGTATTTAGACTTCCAGAAGGCATTCGACAAGGTGCCACATAAAAGATTATTACTCAAGATAAAAAATCACTGGATTGGGGGTAATATTCTGGCATGGGTGGAGGATTGGTTATCTAACAGGAAGCAAAGAGTTGGGATAAATGGTTCATTCTCGGACTGGCAACCAGTAGCCAGTGGTGTTCCGCAGGGGTCTGTGCTGGGTCCCCAACTCTTTACAATCTATATTAACGATTTGGAGGAGGGGACCGAGTGTAACATATCAAAGTTTGCAGATGATACAAAGATGGGAGGGAAAGTAGAGAGTGAGGAGGACATAAAAAACCTACAAGGGGATATAGACAGGCTGGGTGAGTGGGCAGAGATTTGGCAGATGCAATACAATATTGGAAAATGTGAGGTTATGCACTTTGGCAGGAAAAATCAGAGAGCAAGTTATTATCTTAATGGCGAGAAACTGGAAAGTACTGCAGTACAAAGGGATCTGGGGGTCTTGGTGCAAGAAAATCAAAAAGTTAGTATGCAGGTGCAGCAGGTGATCAAGAAAGCCAATGGAATGTTGGCTTTTATTGCTAGGGGGATAGAATATAAAAACAGGGAGGTATTGCTGCAGTTGTATAGGGTATTGGTGAGACCGCACCTGAGTACTGCATACAGTTTTGGTGTCCATACTTAAGAAAAGACATACTTGCTCTCGAGGCAGTACAAAGAAGGTTCACTCGGTTAATTCCGGGGATGAGGGGGTGGACATATGAGGAGAGGTTGAGTAGATTGGGACTCTACTCATTGGAGTTCAGAAGAATGAGAGGCGATCTTATTGAAACATATAAGATTGTGAAGGGGCTTGATCGGGTGGACGCGGTGAGGATGTTCCCAATGATGGGTGAAACTAGAACTAGGGGACATAATCTTAGAATAAGGGGCTCCTCTTTCAAAACTGAGATGAGGAGAAACTTTTTCACTCAGAGGGTAGTGGGTCTGTGGAATTTGCTACCCCAGGAAGCTGTGGAAGCTACTTCATTAAATAAATTTAAAACAGAAATAGACCGTTTCCTAGAAGTAAAGGGAATCAGGGGTTACGGGGAGCGGGCTGGAAATTGGACATGAGTTTGAGTTCGGATCGGTCAAGGCCCTGTGGGTGGCGGAGCGGGCCCAGGGGCCGAGTGGCCTGGTCCTGCTCCTGCTTCTTGTGTTCTTTAGAGTTGAGGTTGGATCAGATCAGCCATGATCTCATTGAATGGCGGAGCAGGCTCGAGGGGCCGATTGGTCTACTCCTGCTCCTATTTCTTATGTTCTTATGTTCTTATGAAATAGTACTTGGTAAAATAATGGGACTAACAGATGACAAGTCCCCTGGACCAGATGGCCTGCATCCCAGGGTCTTAAAAGAAGTGGCTGCAGAGATAGTGGATGCATTGGTTGCAATATACCAAAATTCCCTGGACTCTGGAGAGGTCCCAGCGGATTGGAAAACCGCAAATGTAACACCCCTATTTAAGAAAGGAGGGAGACAGAAAGCAGGAAACTAAATACCAGTTAGCCTAACATCTGTCGTTGGGAAAATGCTGGAGTCCATCATTAAGGAAGCAGTAGCAGGGCATTTGGAAAATCATAATACAGTCAAGCAGAGTCAGCATGGTTTTATGAAAGGGAAATCATGTTTAACAAACTTGCTGGAGTTCTTTGAGGAGGTAACGAGCAGGGTGGACAAAGGTGAACCACTGGATGTGGTGTACAGGAAACTCTTTGGTATCCGGCACCGACGGGACCGGGGTGGTGCCGGTTGAATAAAAATTCCGGATGATGGAGAGGGTTATCTACCGAGGCTATTTTTAACAAACAAAAATAAAAAAATAAAAAAATGTGCAGTATACAGTAATTGGGTACTCACCTACAGAATGTTGTGTTAAATGGATGGTGGAAGATGCTTGATTAAGTACAGTACTGCCAGTTGAGGGTAATCCATAACTCTTTAATTACTTAACAGTAAAACAAAACTTATAAACGACTGTATACAGTACTGTAGTTGACTGTACACTTATTCCAAGTCAACTGGTTCATCAGGAATATCCATGCCAGCTGGGTCAGCAGGATCATGCACTTCCACAGATTCCACAGATTCTTCAGGCACTTCCGCTGCTTCGACTCTTTTGGAAGGTTTCTTAAACATGTTGCGGATGTCGGCTTGCTTAGTGGACTCTTGCCTTTTCTGTAGAAAAGTGGAATGCAGAATATGGAGTTGCATAACTTCTTGGGCAGAGTAGCAAGGCTGTCTTTCAGCAAATTGGAGGATTGAAGAAAATCCTTCTGCAGCTTTTGCCCAAGAAATTTTGTTCTCTTCAGAAATCTCATCCTCTTCACTTTCCATCTCACTTTCCTTTTCTTTCTTTGGATTCAAAACACTCTCAATTATTTCATCATCACTTAGCATATGCACAACAGCAACTTCTCTATCTGCATCAACCCACTGCTCGATATCACTTTCACTGAGGTGACGTAGAGGGTTTGCTGGGCCTACATTTTTCACCATGCCAGCCATTTCCATTATTGTACTCTTCTTGGGACGAACATTGAACCCATGAAATTCCTCCTCTGAAGAAGAACCTTCAGCAAACATTACAGAAGGCCACAATTTGCGCCAGGCTTGCCTCAGAGTGTGACCTTTCACCAAGTTACAGGAACATGCAACATTATAGATGGCATCTTTAATACTGTATTCCTTCTGAAATGCGTGAATATTGTCATCTTGGTTTATCAGTTTACGTAGGAAGTCTTTCTTGTAATGACACTTCAGATTTTGGATAACGCCCTGGTCCATGGGTTACATGAGAGAAGTTACATTTGGTGGCAAATAAATGGTGAAAATATTTCCCGAAACTAACTCGGATTCATGCGGATGGGCCTCTACAATTATCAAGCAATAAAATGCATTTGCTATCTTCAGGTTTCCCTATTTTACGGAAATGTTCCCTCACAGATGGAACAAAAATATGATGGAACCAATAGGAGAAGATTTCCTTATCCATCCAAGCATTTTTTTGATCTTTGTACTCAACAGGTAAGTGCCTCACATTTTTAAATGCACGGGGATTTTTATACTTCCCAATAACAAGAAGTTTAACCCGGTGTGATCCAGCAGCGTTCGCACATGTTAGCACGGTTACACGATCTTTATTTTTCTTGTAACCTGAAGCATTAGCCTCACTAGCCCCAGCAAGCGTTGATTCTGGCAAAAACCTCCAAAACAAGCCAGTTTCATCGGCATTATATATCTGTGCTGGCGACAAATCATGTTGGTGCACAATCCGATTGAAATAATCGCACTATTCTTCTGCGGCGTCGTGATCAGCTGATTTCTTCTCCCCGGAAATATCGAGTCGTCGTATCCCGTGCCGTAACTTGAAGCACGTTAGCCATCCCTCGGAGAAAGCATACTTGTCAGTGAGCTCCATCCTTTCGTAGAAATCCATCGCTTTCTCGATTAGCATGTGTCCGGAAAGTGGAATACCCTCTGAACGCTTAAGAGAAAACCACTCATAAAGCACGGTATCCAGCTCTTCAAGCTTAGGCTTACGAAGCGTACACCGTTTCTCTACACTCTTAGATGTCTCCGAGCTTGAATAAAACTTGAGCAGCTTATCCTTCTGCGATTTGATGTCGTAGATTGTTGACGAACCGATTTTGAATTCATTCATAATGTTGATACGCTTCTCTCCCCTTTCTAGTCGTTGACATATCTCGATTTTCTGTTTTAAAGTTAACACCACTCTCTTCCTTTTGCTTGGACCAGCTTTTGGGAATTCCATAATGCAAGATGGGGGAGATAATTCTCGATAAAGATGGAGAGACACACAGAAAAATGGTGGCTCGGAAGAGACTACCAGCAGCGCGGGAGACACACAGTAAAATGGCGGATCAGAAGAGACTACCGGCAGCGCGGGAGAATCAGACTCCTGTTATTGCAGTGTTCGGACTTCCCACAGTGCCAAGAAGCCGAGTAGTGGTACTTTGGAGAACTACCCCCACTGACTAACTCGGCGTTCGCGGGAGACTCGGTCTCGGACTCGGCAACATTGCCGGTTACTGGGGAGGAGTTTTCGGAGTATGAATTTTGCCAGTTAATAGAGAATTCTGGATATTTAGGTGCCGTTTAAACGAGAGTTTCCTGTATTTGGATTTCCAGAAGGCATTCGATAAGATGCCACATAAAAGGTAACTGCATAAGATAAGAGCTCACGGGGTTGGGGGTATTTTATTAGCATGGATAGAGAATTGGCTAACTAACAGAAAGTAGAGAGTCGGGATAAATGGGTCATTTTCCGGTTGGCAAACGGTAACTAGTGGGGTGCCACAGGGATCGGTGCTGGGGCCTCAACTATTTACAATCTACATTAATGACTTGGATGAAGGGACCGAGTGTAATGTAGCCAAGTTTGCGAATGAAACAGAGATGGGTGGGAAAGCAAGTTGTGCAGAGGACTCAAAGAACCTGCAAAGGGATATAGATAGGCTAAGTGAGTGGACAAACATTTGGCAGATGGAGTATAATGTGGGAAAGTGCGAGGTTATACATTTTGGCAGGAAAAATAAAAAAACAAATTATTATTTAAATGGAGAGAGATTACAAAATGCTACAGTTCAGAGGGACCTGGGGGTCCTTGTGCATGAAACACAAAAAGTTAGCATGCAGGTACAGCAAGCAATCAAAAAGGCAAATGGAACGTTGGCCTTTATTTCAAAGGGGTTGGAGTATAAAAGCAGGGAAGTCCTGCTACAACTGTACAGGGTATTGGTGAGACCACACCTTGAGTACTGCGTACAGTTTTGGTCTCCTTATTTAAGGAAGGATATACTTGCATTGGAAGCAGTTCAGAGACGATTCACTAGGTTAATTCCAGAGCTGAGGGGGTTGACTTATGAGGAAAGGTTGAGTAGGCTGGGCCTATACTCATTGGAATTTAGAAGAATGAGAGGTAATCTTATTGAAACATGTAAGATACTGAGGGGGCTCGACAATGTAGATGCAGAGAGGCTGTTTCCCCTCGTGGGGAAATCTAGAACTCGGGGGCACAGTCTCAGAATAAAGGGTCGCCCTTTTAGAACTGAGATGAGGAGGAATTTCTTCTAAGAATATAAGAACATAAGAAATAGGAGCAGGAGTAGGCCATTCGGCCCTTCGAGCCTTGTCCACCATTCAATGAGATCATAGCTGATCTTCTGCCTCCATTCACCGGCCCCATCGCCATATCCCTTGATGCCCTTACTAGTCAGAAATCTATCGACTTCTGTTTTGAATATACCCAATGACTGAGCCTCCACAGCCCTCTGGGGTAGAGAATTCCAAAGATTCACCACCCTCTGTGTGAAGAAATTTCTTCTCATCTCAGTCCTGAATAGCCTACCCTTTATCCTAAGGCTGTGGCCCCTGGTTCTAGACTCCCCAGCCAAGAGAAACATTCTCCCAGCGTCGATCCTATCAAGTCCTGTAATGATTTTGTATGCTTCAATGAGATACCCCCTCATTCTTCTGAATTCAAGAGAATACAGGCCTAGTTTACTCAATCTCTTCTCATACGACAGTCCCGCCATCCCAGGAATCAATCTCATGAACCTTTGTTGCACTCCCTCCATGGCAAGTATATCCTTCCTTAGGTAAGGAGACCAAAATTGTACACAGTACTCCAGGTGTGGTCTCGCCAAGGCCCTATATAATTGGAGTAAGACTTCTTTACTCCTGTACTCAAATCCTCTTGTAATGAAGGCCAGCATTCCATTTGCCTTCCTAATTGCTTGCTGCACCTGCACATTCACTTTCAGAGACTCATGTACAAGGACACCCAGGTCCCTTTGAGCATCTACATTCCCCAATCTTTCACCATTTAGGAAATACACTGTGACATGAATCTTGTCATTCATGTGGAAATGACTTATGAAATAATACTGGGCGGCCTGCTGGTGGCGCTGTCCAGGGAGAGTATAAATACTCAGGCACAGTCCCAGCTTGCGTGGGACATTCTTAACAGGAACTAGAGAAGGACACAACTAGACCTCCATGTTGTAAAACAGTTGATTAAAGATTTGTTTAATGCTTAGACCAAGTGCCTAGTAGTTTTCTTACGTCACTCTCCCTTTCTGTTTTTTCTACCAAAGTGGATAACTTCACATTTATCCACATTATATTCCATCTGCCATGTTCTCACCCACTCACTGAGCCTGTCGAGATCCCCTTGAAGCCTCTTCACATCCTCTTCACAACTGACACTGCCACCTAGCTTTGTGTCATCAGCAAATTTGGAAATGTTACATTTAGTCCCCTCATCCAAATCATTGATACAGATTGTGAATAGCTGGGGCCCAAGCACCGATCCTTGTGGTACCCCATTAGTCACAGCCTGCCATCCTGAAAAAGACCCGTTTATCCCTACTCTTTGTTTTCTGTCTGTTAACCAATTCTCAATCCATGCTAGTATATTACCCCCAATTCCATATGCCCTAATTTTGTTCACCAACCTCTTGTGTGGGACCTTATCGAAGGCCTTCTGAAAATCCAAATACACTTCTCTCAGAGGGTCGCAAATCTGTGGAATTCTCTGCCCCAGAGAGCTGTGGAGGCTGGGTCATTAAATACATTTAAGGTGGAGATAGATACATTTTTGCCAGATAAGGGAATGAAGGGTTAGGGGGAGCGGGCGGGGAATTGGCTTTGAGCCCAAGATCAGCCATGATTTTATTGAATGGCGGAGCAAGCTCGAGGGGCCAAGTGGCCTATTCCTGCTCCTATTTCTTATGTTCTTATACTACTGGCGAAGAATTCACGCAGTGGCTGGAAGTCTAATGGTCTGTGCTCACACAGAATATTACTGAAAGGAGGGAAGAAGCAGAAGAGGCCAAAGGAATGGAGAGTTTGAGAAGGGGTTATAGGTTACAGAGTTAGGGATTGGGAATTCCCACAGAGGAATTTAAACACAAGCAAATATTCATATATAAAAGAATTGAAACACTGGACCAGCCATATAAATAATGTGGCTACAAGAGCAGGTCAGAGGCTGGATACTCTATGGCGAGTGTCTCACCTCCTGACTCCCCAAAGCCTTTCCACCATCTACAAGACACAAGTCAGGAGTGTGATGGAATACTCTCCACTTGCCTGGATGAGTGCAGCTCCAACAACACTCAAGAAGGTCGACACCATCCAGGACAAAGCAGCCCACTTGATTGGCACCCCATCCACCACCTTAAACATTCACTCCCTCCACCACTGGCGCACCATGGCTGCAGTGTGTACCATCTACAAGATGCACTGCAGCAACTTGGCAAGGCTTCTTTGGCAGCACCTCCAAACCTATGACCTCTACCACCTAGAAGGACAAGGGCAGCAGGTGCATGGGAACATCATCACCTCCAAGTTCCCCTCCAAGTCACACACCATCCTTCTTGGAAATATTGCCACTCCTTCATCGTCGCTGGGTCATAACCCTAGAACTCCCTCCCTAACAGAACTGTGGGAGTACCTTCACCACACGGACTGCAGCGGTTCAAGAAGGCGGCTCACCACCACCTTCTCAAGGGCAATTAGGGATGGGCAATAAATGCTGGCCTTGCTAGCAATGCCCACATCCCATGAACAATTACAAAAAAAGGAATTAGAATTTTAAATTTGATGCATTGGGGACCCGGAGCCAATGCAGGTCAACAAGGACAGGATTGATGGATGAACGGGACTTGGTGTGGGATAGGATATGGGAAGCAAATTTTGAATGAGCTGGAGTTTATAGAGGGATGGCCAGGAGGTCATCAGAATAATCAAGTCTGGAGGAGAGAAAGAAATGGATGAGGATTTCAGCAGCAGATAGTCTGAGATAGGGGAGGATGTAAGCGATATTACAGTGGTGAAAGTAGGCAGTCTTTCTGATGGAGAGGATATGGGGTTGGAAGCTCAACTAGTGGTTGAATAGATTGCTGAGGTTGCAAGCAGTCTTGTTCAGCCTGAGGCAGTGGCCAGGGAGTGGGACAGAGTCAGTGGTGAGAGAACAAAGTTATGGCAGGGGCTGAAGACAATTGCTTTGATCAAGTGATGGAATGTTGGGAATACCTATAGCTGAAGTTATAAGTACAAACTCCTCTGCACTTTTAGTTTAACTACATCATAGGCCGAAATTCAGTGTAACTGTTGTTCCCAAACCACTGAGGGCACAAATATAAGCAGCTGCATAAACATTAACAGCAATCATAAATGAAAAGAGCAATGCAGTTTTCACATTGATGGAGTGTTGGAATCTTGTTCTCAGACTGGAGAAAGTCCACACATTTGCAGTACTCCAATGTCAATAAAATGTTGAAAGAGTTTCAAACTGTGCACTGTTCAGTTTAATTCAAATCCAATTTTGCATGTTTGAACCAAAAGAAACTTTCCATTCAAGCCCTGAGCACTGGTCTAACTAATCATAAATGCATAACATTATGTTATGTAACATTATGCTCACAGCACCACCTACAAGTGCAATACCTTTGGACTGTTGCAACCTGTATATATGTGCCCAAGTGGCCATTCATTCTATTTGAGCGTGCACACTGATGGCAATATTGGTCTTCAGACTGTTAATATCCCAATTTTTTCCAGATTATTGATGTCAAAGTTCTTCCATATGTAATTGAATGTGTTTTCCGCTAGGATCAATCTTATACCACTTTGGCAAGAGTGTTAATCCTGGAAATCGTCCAATCCTGATTTACCTCTTAGTGCCGGTTTCAAACTTCTGAAGTGGCTGATCTCTTACATATAACCCGCAGTGATGTTAAACCAATTGCACACATTACACTTCTGGGGTCACTATGTCTCAACTGCGCACAGGGGAAGGCTCACTAACAGACATGTCTCTGTCTGTATTTGTAAATGAAGTCTTGGAGAAAAGAGAGGCTGCTTTAGGCTCAGCAGAATTACAGCACTAAGATCAGGTGCTCGTGTGCCTGGCATGAAGTTTTCTACAATGAACGTTAATTTACGGAATGGGAAGGGACAGCTGGGTTCACTTGGTGAAGGTAGCAGCATTATTGGTGACAGGCTTTCCACCAGAGGAGTCTTCAAAGAGACTTGGAGCTGCTGTGTGGAGCTCCAGCCACCTCAAGCCCCCTCCAGACACATGTGATGAAGTAGGCCTCTTAGTGGACACTTTGAGCAGAGAATACTGGACCATGTGTGTGGTGTGCTCACTTCATTTGGCTCCCTAGAAGCATTGTGTGCAAGGTCTGGATGCTTTGAAAGAGTCTGTCCAGCATCTTGAGCAGTTTCAATTACATGGGTAAGGTTGAAACATAGAAACATAGAAACATAGAATCTAGGAGCAGGAGTAGGCCATTCGGCCCGTCGAGCCTGCTCCGCCATTCAATACGATCATGGCTGATCATCCAAATCCAGTACCCTGTCCCTGCTTTAATCCCCACAGTACACATATCCCACCCTACCCCCGTAACCCCACGTATTTAATTCCCCCTAACATATCCCATCCTATCCCATCCTATCCCCATAACCCCACATATTTAATCCCCCCTAACACTAAGGGTCAATTTAGGCTTCTTGAGTCTGGGGTCTGAAGTGACAGTTGTTGTGGCACATGGTGATGCAGCTTCATAAGCACAGTTCATGCATCTCACATGGCTGCTCAGACTGCAGCTATGGGAGTCTGAGGTGACAAAATGCAGGATGCTATGAAGACAACTTTGACTCATTCGGAACAATACTGCAGACCAGCAGCAGCTACATCGTCCTGTGCTCCAACGGATCAGTGCACCTTGTCAGGATTTGCCCTCTTGCAGTGCGAGGCGAGACAGCTTTTAGGGTTTACGTCTTGCATTGGTGTTCGTGGAACTCACCTCTGCCCTCTTGGATGTAGAGGCAGCGACATCTCAGGAATCTCCTGGGATTGATGCTGGTGGTGCCCCTCAGAACCACAGCATGTAGAGGTAGATTAGAACCTGCAGGTTTCAGGAGCACTAGGGCCATAAGATCAAAGCATCATTCATCTCACCCATTCATTTAATGGATGCCATTTCCATTGTGTTACACATAAATATACTTCTTTCATAAATCATACACTCTTGCACATAAACTTCATTAAAACTAAAGAGACAATTAGGACACACAGAGACCATAGTAATGAACATTACAGTTTAATAAATATTGCAACTTATTTTGTCTGATAACGCTCCTGTGAAGCACCTTGAGACGTTTTACTACGTTAAAGGCGCTATATAAATAAGAGTTGTTGTCGTTCTGATTAAAATATCAGGTTGCCTGTACCTGTTCAGCAAAAATCAATGGCTATTAACACATCCTCATCTTGATGAGTTACTGATCTAATTACCAGCAGTCTGCGTTTGACTGGGATCTCAGCATTTCTAGCCCCTGTTCACACTAGTCACATGGCAGCCTATAAATCAGGTTCTTTTCGGGCAACTTAAATGATCATATTCGCGCCACAGAAGTGCCAGGCAATGACTATCTCCAATAAGCGAGAGTCTAAACACCTCCCCTTGACATTCAACGGTATTACCATCGCCGAATCTCCCACCATCAACATCCTGGGAGTCACCATTGACCAGAAACTTAATTGGACCAGCCACATAAATACTGTAGCAAAAAGAGCAGGTCAGAGGCTAGGTATTCTGCGGCGAGTGTCTCACCTCCTGACTTCCCAAAGTCTTTCCACCATCTACAAGGCACAAGTCAGGAGTGTGATGGAATACTCTCCACTTGCCTGGATGAGTGCAGCTCCAACAACACTCAAGAAGCTCGACACCATCCAGGACAAAGCAGCCCGCTTGATTGGCACCCCATCCACCACCTTAAACATTCACTCCCTCCACCACCGGCGTACCGTGGCTGCAGTGTGTACCATCTACAAGATGCACTGCAGCAACTCGCCAAGGCTTCTTCGGCAGCACCTCCCAAACCCACAACCTCTTCAACCTAGAAGGACAAGGGCAGCAGGTGCATGGGAACACCACCACCTCCAAGTTCCCCTCCAAGTCACACACCATCCTGACTTAGAAGTATATCACCCATCCTTCATCGTCGCTGGGTCAAAATCCTGGAACTCCCTCCCTAACAGCACTGTGGGAGTACCTTCACCACACGGACTGCGGCGGTTCAAGAAGGCGGCTCACCACCACCTTCTCGAGGGCAATTAGGGATGGGCAATAAATGCTGGCCTTGCCAGCAATGCCCACATCCCATAAACAAATTTTAAAAATGCACCTCAGGTCACTTCTTCTGCACACGTGCAATGTTTCAGTGCATAGGCACAAGAGGTGACCTACAGAGGATAATGGAATGACCTTCAGCCACTGAGTTTGAAAAAATTCCGCTTCCTACAGTTAGCAGTGAAGCAGTACGCTGATTTCGACTGGTGCAAAACTGCCCTGGACTGTATCTTCTCATCCTCCTTCTCAGATTATAAGTCCTTAGAAATCTTGGAGCTGGAGGCTGTTGCTGCAGAGCAAGGGATCAGCTGACAACAACTTCACAAAAGGCCCATTGAAGATGGACCACAGATATAATTACAGCTCTCCTTAGAGAGGAATTTATTTTCCACTAATCCAGGACCAAGAGCGAACTCACTATATCAATCTGCATTGGTCACCACATTACTCTCCGGGTATCTACATCTTTCATTAAAGTTTCACGTCCTCCTCTCTGTCGGCCTGCTGGAAGTGAGCCTCACCACATTGCGAAAGGAAAAAAAATAGCCGTCCTTTGCCCACACCTGAAGCAGGCATTAGGCCCTTTGCATATGCAAATAAAGGGCCTCATGGCTGCTTGAGGCCCCCTCTCCTTAAAACAGCCAGAGCCATCGCTGGGTGCACTGGAAACCAGCCGATAGGGATCACCTACCAACCAAGAAGGTAAGTAACTCACCTGAATGTGGAGCCAGGAACTGCAGGGGTGCTCCTCCCAACCCCCAAACTGATTACCACAGCTCCCCCTCCCCACCATCGCTGCCGCACCCGGCCCCGAACCCCAATCTCCCAGCTCCCGGCCCCAACTCTTGGTCCTCTCCCCAAATATCCACCACTCCCTCCCGATGATCTTCCTCCCCCCACCCACTGGCCTCCTCTACCGACCCTTGATCGCAGACGATCCCCGGCCCCTGCGTGACCCAATCACGGACTCGACCACCAGACCCAGCTCCCACCCTCGATCCTGGCCCAACCCCTGGACCCACTTACCTGAAGACCACTGCGAGGCTAGCAGAAGCCCAATATTACCCAAATCTTTACCAATGGGCTCCTTGCCACAACAACTCTATTATAATGAAGCTCGAGGCCCAATATCTGGGGAGCCTCGGGCCTCACCATTCAGGCAAAGGGAATGGACACTGCGCCCACCCCCCTCCCACCGCGCATCCACATTTCTGGGCCTATGAATCTTAGAAACTAAACAACCAAAAGTTTTTTGTCACAAGTATTTGCCAATACTGAGAGAAAGTAAAATATGATGATTGGTTCTGACAGTCTCCAGTCTTGCATTCCAGATTATCTAATTGGTTCTAATAGCTTTCAATCTGCCCTCCAACAGATCTGATTGATTAATCCTGACAACTTCCAATCCCAGTGGAAAAGGCCAATTTTTCTCGTGAAACATTGACAGGCTGACGTATGGATGGACATGCTGCCTGTCATCTTAAAATGCTAACAGTTGGCATGCACGCAGCAAGTAAGCAGGTAAAATGGAGATCATTGCAATCAGTATAACTCAAATGTCCCAGTGCAACAGGTCAGGGGAAGAAGCCATCAATCCACTGCTGCCGCTGTTCCTCAACTGTTCTTCCTCAGGGAGCAGATATTGGTGCCTCTCCTCGTCCTTCTGTTGCAGAACATTGGTGAACTGTCTCTATCAATAGCTTGTGCAACATCAATACATTATCACTACTGGGTCACTTTTACAAGGGCATACGTATGGAACCTTCCGAGTAGCCCAAGCTTCTGGGGCACTGTTTGAACATTTGAATAATAGCTGGGATTTCAAAGCATCATCTTGTTGCTTTCTCGAGGGGGGAGGAAGGCAGGTGGGCACACATCAGTCAGGCCTAAATGCTGCAACTCAATAAATGGTGGTACCTTTCTGGTTCGTTGATGACCAAATGGCAACCGATCTCCTTTAGATTACTTGCCATTTGGATAGAGCATTGTGGAGCCCCTTTGCAACTCTTGTATGGCAAGTATGCCTGCTTCATGCAGGTGCACTTACCACTGGCCGTCCGATAGGGGAAACTGAGAGAGCCTGACATTCCAATAGACATCACGATGGAGATGGGGAGAGGCAGAAGTAGTATCTGCGACCACCCCATTGGAATTTATCATTGCTGCCAGAAGGGGGTGGAAATCCAGTGAAAATGGGTTCCACCCCAAATTCCTGGCCCTACATTTCCAAGAATCTTTGGGCTAGTGTGCTTACCAGTCCCAAATAAAATAACTTTCATTTAAAGGTGATGTAGGGTACAGTAACATAGTGGTTATGTTACTGGACTAGTAATCCAGTAGAAGCATCCGGGAAGGTGCCGAACACCTCGAGTCTCTTCACCGGGAGCAAGCGGAAGCCAAGCGCAAGCAGCGCAAGGAGTGCACGTAAACCCAAGCACCCCACCCACCCGCCCCTTCAACCACCATCTGCCTCACCTGTGACAGAGACCGCATTGGACTCATCAGTCACCTGAGAACTCATTTTTAATGTGGAAGCAAGTCATCCTCAGACCCGAGGGACTGCCTAAGAAGAAGAAGTAATCCAGAGGTCTGGACTAATGATCCAGAGACATGAGTTCAAATCCCACCACAGCAGCTGGGCAATTTAAATTCAGTTAACTAAATAAATCTGAATGAATCAGTAATGGTGACCATGATACCACCAGATAAAGAACATTAGTTCATGTCCTTTAGGGAAGGAAATCTGCTGTCCTTACCTGGTCTGGCCGATATGTGATTCCAGACCCACAGCAATGTGGTTGACTCTTAACTGCCCTCTGAAATGGCCTAGCAAGCCACTAAGAAAAACTATACCTTTACCACACGGACTGAGGTTCAAGAAGGCGGCTCACCACCAATTAGGGTTGGGCAACAAATGTTGGCCTTGCCGGCGATGCCCACATCTCAGGAGTGAATATAGGAAAAGATACTCATGCAAATTTCCTGTAAGTAGCAGATTATTTCTAATAAACCTGTAGTAATAGCAACACAAACACTTTGAATGCTCTCATGTTGATGGTATTGTTTGTTGCTAGATTAACACAGAAACAGGAAAACAATTTGGAAAGAGAAGGACGTGTACCTCAAAAACTGTACCTTGACTATTTTCAAAAGTGGAAAGTAGTGCTTGTGTCACTCATTTTATCAGTGTGCGTTATCGTTGAGGAGATAGCTATTTTCATCTTTCAGCAAAAGAATTTCAACATGCTAAAAAAATGAGACTTGTCCAGAGCTCCCACCTCACACAGGACTTTGACCAAAAATGATAAAATGAACTAACATCAAACATGCTCAGCATTTGTTACAAATTATTACAATAGATAGAAGGGAATGATTTTCAGAGTATAATCTAATCTCAATATTCAGAAGATAGGTATGAATTATTCGTGTCATCTTATCTCTTAGAGCAGATTGGCTCACTTCCTGCTATCCACTCATATTGCTCACTTAATTTATGAATAAGCCAAATTTGCCCTTTGACTAAATGCCACTTACACCAGCTATGATGGGCCTGGCAACATTACTGGTTTGTGTGCGTTGTATGCTTTTTCCGTACCTCCCCCATAATGCTGGGAGGATTTCTGAAAAATGAATGGGCTGACAATGCAATGGAATGAACAAGCGTGGCAGTCAACACAGATATGAGGAAAGTACAAGTTCGGAAGAGCATGGTTGGTCCCAGTTGTTCTAAAATACCAAGGAAGAGAGGCAGAGATACAGGCCTAGATTATATGCTCAGCTGTTACACCAGAGGAAGCTTTTGTTTTATTCTTGGGATGTGGCCAACACTGCAAGGGCACATTTATTGCCCATCCTTAGTTGCCCTGAGGAGGATGTTAGGGGCCTTCTTCTTGAACCACTGCAGCCCTTTTGGTTGAACATGCTCTCATAGATTTCAGTATCCAGAACTTGAGCACAAAATCTAGGATGACACTTTAGTGCAGTACTAAGGAAGTGCTACACTGTCGGAGGTGGTGTCTTTCGGATGAGACGTTAAACTGAGGCCCCATCTGCCCTCTCAGGTGGAAGTAAAAGATCCTATGGCACTGTTTTGAAGAAGATTAGGGAAGTTCTCCCCATTGTCCTGGCCAATATTTATCCCTCAACCAACATTACTAAGATAGATTATCTGGTCATTGTCATATTACTGTATGTGGGACCTTGCTGTGCTTAAATTGGGTGCTGAGTTTCCTACATTACAACAGTGACTACACTTCAAAAGTATTTCATTGGCTTTGAAGCGCTTTGGGGCGTCCTGAGAATCAAGCGGTAGAGGTAGGAAAGGTCAAGCTGCTAATCTATTCCGAATATAACCCACTTAACAAAAATAGAAATGTAAGCTTGCATGTAAAAGGCTAATTCACTCATGTTAGTGAGTTGTGCTCATATTTGTGAGAGTCATTTGTGTGAGCTATGATAGTGTTCGCCATGCTACTGAGTTTCCAGTCTCAGCTGTGTTACTGTGGAGAGACACTGAGCTGAGGCTAGATGTTTACCCATAGGAAGGGAGAGATGGTCGGAGAGCAGTCATCCCTCCTCTGTTCTTATGCTCCTCTTAGCATTTGGCTCAGGGTAGCAAATAGCTTCAGTTGTGGCCCAGATAGTCCCTGGCAGCCAGTCTAGAGAATGCTGAAGAGAATTTTCAGAGTTGACGGTTCCAGAAACTGAACTGAACGTTTGCTCACATGGTGACACTTCACCTTTAAAGCAAATGGAATTGAGGCGAACAAACTTGAAAGGAGGGCAAAGGGCTAAAGCAGAAGGAACAGTGAGGTGATGCTGGCAAGTCTAATACATAACCTGCTTTGTTTTTACACAGCAGAGAATTGACTGAAGTCGGCCACATCCCAGAATGCTAACATTTGTTTTCTTTTTTTAAACAAACTGAAGCAAGTGATACTTAACCTTCTGCGTCCTGTGAAGGAAACCCAACACCAAGCTGCTCAAGCCAATGGGCAAATTTGATTTATTGGCAGCAGCAACGCCCCCCCCCCCCCCCCCACACTCCTCCCTCCAGATCATATTCTCTGTACCCCATTGTGGAAGGTGTTCTATTCTGTGAGGAAATGCAGCCGGTTCCTCAAGGGTTAAGTACGAAGCAGCTTTTGTTTCACCTAATCATTTTTTCATCCTCGGAGGTAGTAATTATTCAGCTGACCTGAATATCAGGGCTGTAAAAATACTGGGCCTGATGAAGCACAGATAACCACAATGAGCCCATTCTCTGGCACAGGCTATCATTCGAGCCGGGCCAGTTGTCTCCTGAAACTGAGCTTTGAATCACACTTTTTCAGCACTGCAGGCGGGAGAGGGGATTGAGTTACAAAGCTGCACCCCGCTCACACAGAGCCTGTGTATACAGCAGCTGCAGAGAAAAAGGTGGGGTAGATTTAATCTGCACCCTTCGCCTTTAGTCACAAAGGACAGTTATTGAGAGAGACGAAATACTAGGGAAAAGTGTTGTGTTCTTTAAGAAAGAAAAAAAGGTTTAGTCTTTTGGGAAATAAAAAAAAAGGGTATTTGTTCGTTACCATATTCTGTATTATCAGGCAGAACCTTCATTGCAAGCAGTGCCTTAGAAAGTGCGATATATTTATTCATTTTGAACTGTAATAATGTTCACTGTTTGGGCTCCATTGCTAAGCGTATACTCCTGGAGACCTACTCAGCACAGTCACTCCAGAAACATCTCAGCAACTTGCCATAAAACAAGAATCAGGCAACACAAGCAGACAGCAACAGACAGCTGTGCTCCAGCCCAAACCTGGCTCAGCTCAATATCCACCTGGCTGCCTGCTTTCTGCTTTAGCTCTTCCCACAGATCCATAGCCAACAACTTACTCCAACCACGCACCCCTTTCTGCCCCATGCATAATGCCATGCCAGCACATACAGCCTTGTTGGCGCACTCAATGTACATGTCGAAACTTTGATGGGGGAACTCCGGGGTCTCTCTGGATGACTAAACTAAGGTAGACTGAATGCCTTTCCTTATCCATACCTATTGTGTCATCTTGTGTTCAATGGCCAAATGAATATAATGTGAATTGTCTGAACTTGATATGTAATTACATATTTTTTGTCAGCTGTGGCTCAGTGGGTAGCACTTTTGCCTCTGAGTCAGAAGGTTGTGGGTTCAAATCCCACTCCAGAGACTTGAACACAAAATCTAGGCTGACCCTTCCGTGTGGTACTGAGGGAGTGTTGCACTGTCGGAGGTGCCGTCTTTCGGATGAGACGTTAAACCGAGGCCCCGTCTGCTCTCTCAGGTGGATGTAAACGGTCCTACTATTTTGAAGAAGAGCAGTTAAGTTCTCCCCAGTGTTCTGGCCAATATTTATCCCTTAATTAACATCAATAAAACAGATAAATTGGTCATATATCTTACTGCTGTTTGTGGAACTTTGCTGTGCACAAATTGGCTGTCGCATTTCTACGTTACAACAGTGAATACACTTCAAAATTATTTAATTGGCTGTGAAGCGCTTTGGGATATCTTGAGGTTGTGAAATTGCCTATATAAAAGCAAGTTCTTTCTTTCGTGAATTTTCTTAATTGTTTTTCAATGAAAACAAAATATTTTATAAAATATGGGCATCCAAACATGTTATTGTTCCGCTCCTTCATTGAAGAATTTGAATACATTTTCATCATTGTGATTCTCCACAGCATTAATATGATAGCAGCACTTTATAAGGATATTCTACTTGCTTGTCCTCAGTTTAAAAGAATTAAATTGAAATCATATCAATAAAAACACATTAGAAAGAAAAGAAATAAAGGTTTTCAAAATTGAATGTCTCATTTGAAAGACGGCACCTCTGACAGTGCAGCACTGGAGTATCAGCCTGGATTAAGGCTCTGGAGTAGAACTTGAATCCACGACTAAAAATCTGTTGCAAAAAGAGTCTACTCCTCTGTTCATTGCTTGGAAAGTAACATATGAAGGTTTGTAAATTGTAATCAGAGGGTCTGTACACCACAAATCAGCAGTGTGTCAGAAGTTGTTTTTCATTTTACACTGAACAGCCTGTTCGTTGCTCCACTGTATCTGTACCTTCAGGTGACCTCTGGCCTTAAACACTTGTGGGATCCATCACAGTGGAAGAGTGAAAACCATAACATGCTTCTACCTTCAGATCATCACCTTGTCATCCATGATTAGCTATAGAATTATGTAAACATTTTTACCCTTTGAAGCCTTGAACATGTTTATGGAGGACTGTGCAATATGCTTTCCCACCCAATGAAAAAGATATGAATAGGCAGGAGAGGGCTACATGGAGGATAGGGGTAGACAGAAGGAGAAATATAACAATAGTTAGTCAGTAGGAGTGGATATATGTAGATATAAATATATAGGATAGGGGATATAGGAAGGATAATGGCTTTTATACCCTATTGATAGTAAAAAAAAAAAGAGCTGAATGAATAATTCCTTAGCACCCATTTGCCATTATTTTTGTATAACTGGATTATTGGAGTATTCAGTAGTAACTCCCAACTTTGTGTTCCTGGTGGTGGTGCCCAAACTGAAGCCAGCAGTGGCCAATTACTGTGCGGTAAATTTTCACCTTTGGTACTTCTGGTGCAGAGCTTTGATAAACTGGGAGTGCGTATTGGAAAACCGGGTGTGGGTCGCTCATAGTTTTCTGCCCACTAAAATGAATGAATGGAAACTGACAGGCAGCTGGCACCAGATTTGCTGATGTGCATTTCCAACACACAGAACACTGCTCAGGAAGAACTAACAATGAAAACTTGCCCTATACATGCACGGACTAGGTGGGCTTCATCTGGGCAGACCAGTGGTAGCCATGATACTGCCATCACCCTCCTGTTAGTAGAAGCAGCCCACATTATAAATGGGAGGGTTCACTATTTCAAAAAGCGGCCAAAGATTCTGAACTGCAGAGCAACTTCTAAAAGTCTGCCATAAATCGAGTATAAACCTGGGTTCTCAACTTATCATTTTACAAAATGATAAAGAATGCTTGGGTGATCCATGCACATAGTCTTCATTCATCAGCACTTGTGAGAGTGTTCCATGGGAGAGTAGGGGCAAGCAAAAGAAAAAAAAATGATTTCCTAGAGGACTGGATGGTACAGTGGTTTTAGTACATTGTATTTTCATCTGTGGGACCTAAGTTTGAATCCAGGTCAGGCTGATGGGATAAATAGTCTCCGTCTCTTTGCTATGGCAGTCGCAACCCAGTTCCCAGCTAGAGTGGCCCCACAATAACAATTTTTTTCAATGTAGTCCTACCACCTCTTTGATAAGAAGGTTTTTCTGGTGATGGTTAAGAATTGCACTGTGTGATATAGAGCAAGAGTGTTTCTGATTTTGTGGAGTAATAGCTAAAGATGATTGAACTTGTAATGTGGGAATCTGACGTTGCACTGTGTCTTGTTTCTGGAAGTGAAGTATTACCAGATTATTATTGCACTGTCTTCATACAGGCCCACCATTTTGGAACCATGTCTGCTTGTCCGTGCCTTCAGGTTAAAAAGAGTGTGAATTTAAACGTTCTGACGATATTTGAAAGTTGTAGTGTGAATGCTGTTGTAATGTAAATGCTGTACCAGTATCACTGGCTCCCACGCACAGCAGTGTTGGAATCATTAGGTGGAGTTAATGGAGTAAATCTGACAATATGGACTACAACCCAAACTTAATCTTCACACTGTTGACTTCATCAATGTCAGCTTGGAATGGGATTTGAATTCGCATCCATCTGAGTCACAAGCAACAGTCATAACAACTGGGCCAAGCAGACTCAACATAAGCAAGAAATCCAACCAAGAAACTATCAAATTCACAAATCTTGGACTGTTTTTGGGTTCCATTTAAACGAAATGATGTCATCCCAGGTCCACTGAAACTAACAGGAAACTAGTTATTATTGCACTGATGTGGAAACAAGCTGTAGCTCATTGGCAACAAGGGCCCTGTATTTACTTGAGGGTTCTGCCAGATTCCCGTTGTAACTCCAGTGGGAGTCTGGTGAAATCTTCCAGGAAAAAAATCAGGGACCCAGTAATGCCGGGTCCACGCTGACTCCAAGAGTTCCTGGTTACAAGGCCAATGATACCAAGTGGGAGGAGCTGGGGCAGGGAAATCCTGTTTCCCCAGACGACAAGGGACCCAACATAAAACTGAAGGACACAAGTGGGCCCCATCGAGGGTTCCAGACAAAGGGAGGCAGCCTGGGCCCACAAAGAAGAGGCTTTTTAAAGAAGTGGCTTTTTAAAGATTTGGATCGGTCTCCTTAAATTTCCATCAGGCACCAGATATTCATGCCGCAAGGGGAAGGTGGGTACCGAAAATGTGCCCATAAAGACATGGGCATCTGCTGGCCCTATGCAAGTGAGGTACCCTCCCACTGCAAACTACAGCGATGCCAGCACTGTAGGGCACCGGTGGGAGTGATTCCGACACATCTGCCGGGATCATGGCCCATGGATTTTTGGGGCCAGGATGATTAAAAAGCTATGTACTGAAAACTCCAGGAATGTTTCAGGTGTGGATTGTGGTGCCCAGTCACTGTACATTGTAACACCTTCACTCATTCGTGTGGTGTTTGAACATATAGGGGGTCATTTTCAGCTCTGCGGCCTTGGGCGGTAACCTGTCGGAGTGGATCACCCGCCCATTGTAGAATCCACTCAGTTTTCATTCTATTGATTTCAACGGAACAAAAATCAGGCAGGTTTTACAATGGGCAGGCGATCTGTTCCTCCAGGCTACTGCTCAGGCCTCGGAGTTGAAAATGACCCCCATTGGATTATGATTACTTACCACATCATGAACTGCCCTATCACAGAACTTGTATTGTTTCACCAGTGAATAAAGGTGCTCTAATTGCCTATGTCAGTCATTAGTATTTTAAACAGACATCAGCATTTCGGAGCCACTGTCTGCTTGACCAAGTTGCTGATAGAAATCAGTGCAGATTCAGGCTTCTATGCTCCTCAGAGGTTGCCCAAAGAGTCACAGTGGTTTACTTCTTCTGCACATGCACTATCGTACTACATGGTTTCCTCATTTGGTGGGACAGATTATAGGCTGCTGATGGCGAGGGAGAGAGCTGGATGTGAGAATCAATTGAACTTTGACTGCTGCAGATCTGTTGTGGGGTAATTCATTGCAGTGTAATTGAACTGATAGTTGCTACATGATTGCAGTAAGTAATTCACAAGAGTGTGGTTAAAAATGCTAATTGTAATAAATAAAGGTCATTGTAGTTTGAATAATATCAATTGAGGTATGACTAAAATCAACATTTCATTTCAGTTTGAAACATGGAGTGTGATATAAACTAAACACTAACTCAGTTAAAAGTTTCCCTCATGTAATCTTCTGCCTCAGTGAGAGTCTAACCAAATGTTTAACATTTGGAATGGTCCGCATCTACATGGTTCTTCACCTATAGACCCATAATCTGTCCCTCCAAGCATGGGAGCTATTTGATGTGACTGGGCACGTGCAGAAACCCAAACCACTGTGGCTCATGGGGCAGCCCCAGAGCAGCATGGGAAGTTTAAATCCACGCTGATTTTTATCAGCAAGTGCGGGAAAATGGACACCGGGTCTGAATTAAATGAACCACATTAAATGTGAACAGTTACCATGTGTGAGTTAAATTCCCAACAGAAGGAACTGGACGCTGTAAAGTTCTATTGATGTCTGTGGAACTATTTTATTTTTATATAGCTATAACTCTTCCAAGATAAATGATCTTTGGCTGCAAAGGCAAAATTATAGTTTACTCCAAAATGCTGGGAAATGCACCAAATTAAGTGTCAAAAATGTAAGTGTTCGGTGGGGAGAAACATGTTCCCAAACCCCTCTAGGAAATAAATCTTGATTCTTCAGTGCTCATATCCCCTTTCAGAAGTTTCTAATTCAGCCACTCCAACAAACGTATTACTGCAGGCCTCTCCTGATCTCCTGCATCCTCACTGAACGTAGCAGGCCTGGCATCACATGGCCAAGGCACTCGCTGCAATCATGGGTAAGTGCTTAATAATAAAACTTTCAGGGGGAGAAATTCAGTATCGCCACGTTTGGGGGCAGTAACTTTTGAAAGCTGGGAAACTTAACGGCAGGCGCTAATGATTCCCAGCTTTTAAAAAATTGGGTTTTAGCGCTCCAGGAAGGAAGTGGAGCACTAAATCAAACGCTCCACTTCCTTCCTGGAGCACAACAGGCAGCAGGCGGGGCGGTAGGTGTGCAGCGCTGCACAATGGGCCGTGCAGCACTGCTGCGTTGGAAGGCTCCTTCCCTCCCTTAAAGGGAAAGGCCATCGCTGCAGGCTCTGCAAGAGGAAAACTTACCTGGTCCCCAACGGCAGCCGCGATCCGGCCCGATCAGCCCGATGCACTGCAGCAGAGTGCCGGGCTGATCGATCGCTGGCGAAGACAAAGGGAAAAAAAAGAGAAAGAGCATTTCAGGATTTTTTTTACTTACCTCGGCCACCTCGCCTTTAAGTATGGCCCCCGAAGCACCCGGCCTCCCGCTGAACGCCTCCTGCAGCTGTCGGTGTTTCCGCCCGGCGATGCTGCAGGGGGAGGAACCGAAGTTCGGGCCTGGGGCGCTACCGGGGCGATGCGCCGCCGATGATGTCACGATCTCCGGGCGCAGGAGATCGTGGTGCTAGGGGTTACCGCCGCCGCAAACCGCCAGGTGAATTCCGCGGGTGGCGGTAACATCACCGCACCCAGGCGGTAAGTCATTAGTGCCACGTTATCGCCCCCGGAGGTGCTAACGGGAGGTGCTAACCAACCGAAATTCTCCCCCTAAAAGTTTCTTTTTAATTGTGTCAGATGTGGGAGATGTCTGAAGACTGGGTTGCGGTTTGTATTTGTTTGATGAGGCTCCAAGTCTGCATCCGATTGCTTTGTAAGATTGTTGACTGATACTGAACTGAGCCAGAAACATGGCTCTAATCAGATTGGAGAAGGAATGATTACAGAACAATGGTAAATCTTTTCACACTCTGTAAAGTACATTTTAGAAAATAAAAGGTTTTATGAATATCTGCCTTTCTCCCTCTCCCCTCACAATTTTCTCCTCCCCTAATGGTGGCAACTTACTCTAGAGTTCATTGGGGGCAGCATCTTGCTTAAGTGGTTATCTTTGATGTTCAAGTCCACACAGTGGGGGTCATTTTGACTTTGTGCGAAGGTGCAAAATGGGCGATAGCGTATCGGTAGCCTGTTTTACATCTATCTCTCCCCATATTTAATTCTATTGAAAAATCCTGGAAATGCAGCGTTTAAGAATAGGTTAGATAGGTGGTCGAAAGAAAGGAGGTTAAAGGGATATGAGAACAGGGCAGTCAAATGAAATTAGGGCTATTGCTCGTGTGAAGGATAAACACCCAGGAGCATTATCAAACAAAATTTGACACTGAGCCACATAAGGAGATATTAGGACAGATGGCCAAAAGCTTGGTCAAAGAGGTAGTTTTTGAGGAGCGTCTTAAAGGAGGAGAGAGAGAGGTAGAGAGGCGGAGAGCTTTAGGGAGGGAATTCCAGAGCTTGGGGCCTTGGCAGCTGAAGGTACAGCCGCCAATGGTGGAGCGATAAAAATCATGGATGCACAAGTGGCCAGAATTGGAGGAGCGCAGAGATCTCAGAGTTCTGTAGGGATGGAGGAGGTTACAGAGATGGGGAGGAGCGAGGCCGTGGAGGGATTTGAAAATGAGGATGAGAACAGCTTGTTTCTGGATTGTAATTTCCATGTAATACTATGTAACCTCCCCTTCAGGAGCTGTGCAACAGGATCAGGTGCTGAACTGCTCTGTTACTTGCCCGCAGACTCATGCATGTCCCTTGGGTTACCCTTCCCTTGATGACTAAGGCTAATTACTCAGTCAGTACTGTTCAAACACAACTCCCGGAAATAAAAGGACAGTGTGACATCCAGTCCCACTGTACCTGACTCCTTAGATAGTCGACTTTTGACTGCAGCAGCTAATAAGACTCATGCATGTCCCTTGGGTTACCCTTCCCTTGATGACTAAGGCGAATTACTCGCCCATGAACACATTCTTGTGTGGTTTCCATGTTGCTCTAATGCTCTAATGCTAGTTCACGGAGGCTGGCGGGACATACGCACATACATGGTTGAATGACTGAAGTTATATTTGCTCTTTTTCTATTCCAGTAATAGATACTTTTTTCAGTAAATGTATTTGTCTGAGTCACCAATTCCTATATGACTAAGAGCAATTTCAGAGTTCAGCTTCATCGAATTCCTCCCCTTATTTCCCGAGATGCCAACTCATGCTGGGGCACAGCTTCACGGGTTCCAGCAGCCTTGTAGTACAAGCCTTTCCAATCGCGTGTTGGCAGGAATAGAACACCACCTTACGTTTCTATAATGTTCCATACATACAGAAAGCAAGGAGGAGAAAAAGCAAGTTGTTCAGCTGGGGAAACATTGCAGCCGACCCTGATCCTGTCCTTATACAACATCCATGCACTTTCTAACAAGGGGTCACTGGACAATGGTCCTGAACAAGAATCCTGGCTGATTCTCCTCCTGGTGCAGGGGCACTGAGGCTAATTGTAGTGTCCTTACCACCATCTGGCTGAAATGAACTAACTCAGCACATACTGGGGTTGGATCTGAGACCTCCCTAATCTGTATGCTCAGCTATTCACAGAAATTCATATTACTTATTTAAAAAAATGACATTTTGTGATTATGAAGGCAAGGGATTTTGGCCCTGGGGAATAGAACCATTTCCTACTACAGGTACCTTGGGGGGGATTTGAACCCACCAAAACAGGTTGGGTGGGATGTAAAAATGTTAAAAATCTCAAACCCAAACCCAACCCACCTCGAACCCGTCCACTTCTGGTTTTAACGGAGGCGGGATGGGGGTGCAGGCAACCAACCCGCTCCCAGGAGACGGGTGACTCATTTAAATATTTTAATGATGCTACATGTTTCAGATTTTGTCCTCATTACAGGTTTAACCCTGGCCGGGTTGGTTTCCCAGGCCTCGGGAAACTCGGCAGCTAAAGGGAGACAAGGACTGCTGTGTGGAAGAGGTAAGTGCCATTCCAGCACTGCTTGCAGGCCAGGAGGAGCAGGAATGATCCCCCCCAGACCTCCAAGCAATGTTCCCTCTTACTTTTTTTTCGAGCGCGGTCCCTTTAATTGACAGTCCGGCCCATTCAAATTTTTGCACATGCGTGGTTTCATCCATATAAAAGCTGGTGAGCGGCCTGCCCAGGACCTCCAGACCACAGCTATGCAACTTAATGGGAACATTGCCACCACGCTAACCTGCTTCCCCCCACAATCGGCCGATTCCCCCCCCCCCCGCGATCGGAAACCCCCCGCGATCGGACCCTCCCCAATGATCTGATCTCCCCCCACCGAGCCACAATCTCCCCCTGACCTCGTCTTTCTGACCCCTCCCTCCCTCCTCTGCACTTCCTGGCTGCGGCCTCCGATCTCCCCCCGATCCTTCCAATCTCCCCCCCCCCCACCACATGACACCGGTCTCCTATCTCGCCCCCCACTCCCCCCCCAACACCAGCCTCCGATCTCCCCCCCACCCCCAATCCTTCCGATCTCCTCCCCCCCCCCACATGACACCGGTCTCCTATCTCGCCCCCCACTCCGCCCCCCCAACACCAGCCGCCGATCCCCCCCCCACCCCCGACCCTCCCAATCTCCCCCCGCTCCCACACGACACCAGCTCCTACCTCGCCCCCCCCCCCAACACCAGCCTCCGATCTCCCCCCACCTCCAACACCAGCCTCCGATCTCCCCGCCTCTGACATGGGCCTCCGTACTTCCCCCCACCAACCCTTCCAATCTCGCCCCCCAACACCAGCCTCTGATCTCCCCCCACCCCTGACCTTTCCAATCCTTCCCACACTCCTCTCCAGTCCCCAGCTGCGGCCTGGTGCCGAAGGCCTACCCGCCCGACAGCCAACCAGCCTCTCAATCTGGCTGGCTGTGGCTGAGAAAGGGAGACAAAAAATGTTAATCAGATCCTGCCGTTAAATTCGGCAGGACCCCATCCCCACCCCCCAATGGTCCTTTCCCGCCTCCCCGTTAATATCGGGCCCTTATGTCAACATCAACACCCTCAGGTCAGATACAGACCTCTTGTAACACTGCCTCATTGCAAACTTCAGAAGAGCATTCCCCACAGCAAAAGTGTAATATTTTCCAATTCTCACACCAGTCATCCTTGTAGCCTTTCTAAATGCGACTTGCTATTGGTAACAAATTAGGGGTAGTATCATCAAAAGCAAGATACTGCAGATGCTGGAAATCTGAAATAAAAACAGAAAATGCTGGAAATACTCAGCAGGTTAGGCAGCATCTGTGGAGAGAGAAACAGAGTTAACATTTCAATGACCTTTCAGATTGACCTGAATCGTTAACTTTGTTTCTCTCTCCACAGATGCTGCCTGACTAGGGGTAGCCTGAAATGAGCTTCCAACCACATATCTGCAGCATAACTAAGGCCGCCTATTTCCACCTCCGTAACATCGCCCATCTCCGTCCCTGCCTCAGCTCATCCCAATGCTGAAACCCTCATCCATGCCTTTGTTACCTCTAGACTTGACTATTCCAACGCACTCCTGGCTGGCCTCCCACGTTCCACCCTACGTAAACCTGAGGTGATCCAAAACTCGGCTACCCGTGTCCTAACTTGCATCAAGTCCCGTTCACCCACTACCCCTGTGCTCGCTGACCTACATTGGCTCCCGGTAAAGCAATGCCTTGATTTCAAAATTCTCATCCTTGTTTTCAAATCCCTCCATGGCCTCACCCCTCCCTATCTCTGTAATCTCCTCCAGCCCCACATCCCCCCGAGATATCTGCGCTCCTCTAATTCTGCCCTCTTGAGCAGCCCTGATTATAATCGCTCAACCATTGGTGGCAGTGCCTTCTGTTGCCTAGGCCCTAAGCTCTGGAATTCCCTGCATAAACCTCTTCGCCTCGCTACCTCTCTTTCCTCCTTTAAGACACTCCTTAAAACCTAACTCTTTGACCAAGCTTTTGGTTAGCTGCCCTAATTTCTCCATATGTGTCTCGGTGTCAAATTTTTTGTCTTAAAATGCTCCTGTGAAGCACCCTGGGACGTTTTACTACGTTAAAGGTGCTATATAAATACAAATTGTTGTTGTTGTTGTTGTATCATGTTGTGTGCCCACGCCTATTAAGTAATGGTTTGAAATTCATTTAAAATAAATTCTGTGCTTCCAGTTGGGATCTGCATTTGAAGGGAGTACAGGCTGGAGAATCAGCACCACGATGTTGTAGCCCTATCTGTATCTGTATCCCTATCAACACTGTAGCCCTGTTTCTCCAATTTACAATCCTTTCGAGCTCGGTATCCCACCGAGAGAGCAGAAGTGCTGGATTTATCCTTCTTTATTGGTTACTATCGAACACAGAGAAACTTTCATTCCACAGTCAGTACTGTTCAAACACAACTCCCAGAAATAAAAGGACAGTGTGACATCCAGTCCCACTGTACCTGACTCCTTGGATATTAGACTTTTGACCGCAGCAGCGAATAAGTGAAGTTCAAGGGTAAGCAGTCCACTGGTAGCATTTACTTTTAGGTTCTGCAAATAAAATATATTTTGGTTTAAATGTAGCCTCAGTCTCAACCCTGGATAGAATTGCTTGATACTGTAAGTGAAACTATAGCACTTTGGATGTAGGACAAGAAGGCATGTTTACATGGGCAATGACTGAAGTAGAAATGCCCATGTAAACATTATCACAAGAGTAATTTAAGTAATTATATGTACATGCTCTACCAGTGTGACTGAAATTGCTGCTACAGACTATGCATAATAACTGCCAAGGGGTTGGCACCTTCCCATGAGGCATCTATTTTTGTTTCCAGTGTAAACAGAAAGAATTCTTTCTGTACATGTGAAATGAGTTGCTGGCATTCTTACTCTGGTCCCAGTGGACATCAGTCCACAGCACAAAGATCACTTCAGACTGGCAATTTCACTCTGAAGACCTGTTTTGAACAAATGCGAAGAAAGGACATGTCACTTTTGACTGTGCAGAGTGCACTCTACTCCTACTAACTCAATTCACTGCAGTTTTTTAAATCTTTATCACCAATATACTCCTAAGAAAAGCTCCTAAAAACTAGGTTGTGGTACAAAAATAAATCTATCACAAAAACATTGTCTTATATTTAAAATAGTCGGAATAGCTCCCCATAGCATTGTGATTGGTACACTGCCTTGTCTGCCACTGAGCCATTGAGGTCAAGAAGATCCCAAGCTTGATCCCTGCTCTGTGTTGAGTTAGCTGAGCTTAGCAGGCTCAGTGGCTGGAGCACTTCAACTGGCCTCAACACCACTGGGCTAAATAGGGGGAAAGTAGCCAGAGTTTCTACAGCTCTTCAATATCTAGTGATCCCTGTTGAATGCTGGGTGAGGACCAGATCAGGCTTGACTGTGATGCTTTCTTTGATCAAATATATTACCAACATTCAGTGTCTAACAATAATAGCAACAACCTGCATTTATATACCACCTTTAATGTAGAAAAAATGTCCCAAGGTGCTTCACAGAGGTGTAAGGAATAATAGCCATAAAAGCAACGATTAGGAGGGATGACCAAAAGCTTGGTTAAAGCAATACGTTTTAAGGAGGGTCTTAAAAGGAGGAGAGGAAATTGTCACTCTAGCAAGATATTGGAGGGCAGGCGAGACCCATGGCACTATAGCCCAGTCTGAATCACTGCCTTCACCTGAGAACATTGGAAGAGGAAATATAATGGTAGGAATGGACCTTAGTTACATTGTATGGATTAATGAATGGTTAGAGTAACAGAGGACAATGTTGAGAATGAGAGAAGGCAATGTTAAAATTTGGGACTTTTAAAACTCTGCCTTCTTTATCAAGTTGCCTGATAACTTTTTCTTAAGCAGACAAGATTCCTTACAATTCCTTATGTAGATATGAAATCTATATCTTTTGTCTGCTGTCCTGACAGAGATGATGGCCACAACTCTTAACTATTAACAGATTGCAGTGAATTGTGCGCTGGAACATACATAGGATTTCCATTCTGTCTTTGTTCTATCGCATGACAGAAAATATCACACAAAACCAGCCTTAAAATTAAAGCAAACAACTCAATTGCTTTACGCTTAAATAACATACAGAAGTGAAGGTATTGGGCATAGTACTATAATATTTAAAACAGTACATTTAAAATATATATCTACCTAGCCTGCCCAAGATTTAGTTTTTCTCTCAATTCCTTCTTATAGCCTCATAGAGTGAAAAAGCCTTTCACCATATTCCTCAGGGAGGGAGTTTGACATGAAATACGTAAGCCAAACGCACACAGCTCTTTAGTTTGAACACCCTTCAAAGATCCGCCAACAACTAAGGACCCATAGAAAGGATTTGAGTTTATCTCCCTTAATTTCTTAGAAGAAAGGGATGTAGAAAACCAGATGATTTAACAATCTCTATTACAAATATACAATGGGGGTGATATTCTGTGGCGTTAGACCAGAACCCCTGAGGTTTTCACACGTAGCAATCAACTTATTTTAACATGTGACAACAATTGGCTATCACATTGCTATCTGAGATTACACATGAACAATGTGTCCACATATCCTTCCCAGACAAGTGAACAGAATGAGGAATTTCACAAACGAACACTCCATGTAACACTTCAAAATTAGCCATTTGATTTAATTGCATGGAGCAAAAAATCAAGTAAACCTCTTTGAGGCAAGAAAAGAATCTTTTAAATTTTTGTTTGAAAAAGTACTACTGGTGTTTTTTTTTATTTCACCGTTTGTGACAGGCAGTACAAAATACAGAACCAAACTCTTTAAAATAAACCCTGTTCACTATAAGAAGATGTATTCCTCTTGTCTGTTGTGATACAATACCCTCTATAAATATATGGTTGAAATACTGTATTTCCAGAAAAGATTTGCACAGCTTTTATACAGCTTCAATAGCATAACTGTATTGTTTTTAGACTGTATGTGGGCTGTTATTATGGAACTTATTAAATATAGAGCAAAATTCATAATTTGAATTTAGATTCAGACCATCTTATATTTAAATATTCTAATATAAAACAGGCGGGCAGCAGAAGCAGCTCAAGAGCCTCTGCAAATTACCAGGCAACGCAGAAGCATCCCATAGCATAGCAGGACACAGATATTCACCAGATCTCCAGGGAATATCTCCAGGGACCACGATAACATTTTGACACAAAGTTCCCCTAAATTCACTGCCAGGAAACAACCTTCTGAAAATCAACAAGCTGCTAGACAACCAGGGAAGACAGGCACACCTACACCACTAGAAAAATATAGAGCACAGACATAACAAGGGAGGAAAAAGGCCAGCCATTATTCTTCCTTTTTAAAATTCATTCTTAGGATGTGGCGTCGCCAACAAGATCGGCATTTATTGTCTATCCCTAATTGTCTTTGAGAAAGTGGTGGTGAGCCTTCTCTTTGAACCACTGCAGTCCATGTGGTGAAGGTGCTTCCGCAATGCTGTTAGCCATGGAGTTCCAGGATTTTGACCCAGCAACGATGAAGGAACGGTGATATATGTCCAAGTCCAGATGTTGAGTGACTTGGAGGAGAAAGAAAGAAAGAAAGACTTGCATTTATATAGCGCCTTTCACAACCACCGGACGTCTCAAAGCGCTTTACAGCCAATGAAGTACTTTTGGAGTGTAGTCACTGTTGTAATGTAGTAGACGCGGCAGACAATTTGTGTACAGAAAGCTCCCATAAACAGCAATGTGATAATGACCAGATAATCTGTTTTGTTATGTTGATTGAGGGATAAATATTGGCCAGGTCACCAGGGATAACTCCCCTGCTTCACAATAGTGCCATGGGATCTTTTAGGTGACTTTTACAAACTTGGAGGTGATGGTATTTCCATGCACCTGGTGCCCTTGTCCTTCTAGATGATGGAAGTCACAAGCTTGGGCGGTATTACCGAAGTTGCTGCAGTGCATCGTGTAGATAGTACACATAGCAGCCACGGTACACCGGTAATGGAGGGGGTGGATGTTTAGGCTAGTGGGTGAAGTGCCGATTAAGCAAACTGCTTTGTCCTGGATGGTGTCGATCTTCTTGAGTATTGTTGCAGCTGCATCCATCCAGATTTTTTCTGATGGCTATCCCTCAATCTAAATGTGTGGACAGTGAGCAATGGCAGGATGGAGCGTTACTGTGATAATGATCCACAGTTGAATAGCCATTGACACTCACTACCTGGGCTCATTGATGAAAATGGATAAATTGGGTGAGGGTTCCAGAAGGTAGTTGCCCCCAGGGAACTATACTCTACCAGGAGCAAGAACCTTCATGAGAGCTGGGGGAGAAAACATAATTAGCAGGTTTTTAAATGGAGGAGCACAGAACAATTGACCACTAACCATTATTGATATTTGTTGGTACTTCATGAAAAAGAGGGCAAAAATAATAAATACTCACTCCAGAATTCAGTGATTATTATGGGATGAGCCCACCCCAGGCCAACATGGCAATTTCAAGAGGTTTTGGACAGGACTGATACTGGATATCATGTGAAAAACTCCTCAGAGGGGCAGCAATCTACTTAAATAATTTCCAATTCATTAATAGAGGATAACTACGACATTGACTCTTTCAAATGACACAATATTTAGATGTAAAACCATCGGTGCTGCAAACAATGATTATACATGAACTGCGTAGTTGTGCAACTCAATAATCTTCCTTCCAAACAAGCGGTAATGTGCATCTTTAGGTAATAAAGTGATCAGCTGCATTCTCGGAGCAGATGGTGTCTGTTCCACCAGATATTGTGGCCCATATTCTAATTCTATATATTGAGTGCACAGGTGCACTTCCCTTTAATTTCCCCTCATTTATGTGCGTAGAGTCATTTGATCGAGGCGTGACAATCCTTACTTTGATCTCCAGCCACCTCCTAAGCCATATTTTCCTGCCACATTTTGGGTTCTATATCAACAGCATAAACCCATAAAACTGCACCAGCTGGTAACCAGCAAAAGGTCTTTCTGTTCTTTTATCTCTACTGCCTCTCCATCCTTTCTAGCCTGTAACACATTCTCCCAGTTTCAGTGGAATCTCATTATTAAAATCTATAGCCCTGATTTTAACTTGGGCTGGGAACTGGGTGGATGGGGGCTTAGGGGGGTGGGGGTGGAGGTGGGCGGTTAACAATGCTTACAAGAAACTAGGCAGTGGAACGTCTGCGGGGGGCTCTCCCGATCATCTGCCGTAACTTCAGTTGAAGATCTGCAGAAACCCCAGAGAATCGGTGTAATTGGCCAATTTTTCCAGGCCCAGCTCACCAAGCTTCCACCAGTTGAACTGTTTCTGCTGGTCATAATTTTAACCCTATAGCCCAAGAAAGTCTCAGGCTCAATCTCTAATTTATGGTTATTTTGCCAATTTCCGCAAGAGCTGTATGGGAGACAACACAATTGGTTTCAATATCCCCAAGCCACAGAGGTGAAAAATACCCAAGATTCATGCACTTGGCTAGAAACTGCTGCAGGAAATGCATTTCCCTAAATTACAACAGTTAGTACACTTGAAAAAGTACTTCATTGGCTGTAAAGGGCTCTGAGACATCCTGAGGTCATGAAAGGTGCTATATAAATGCAAGACCTTTCCTATCCTTTTCACTGTGTGGATGCCAGCTGGGACAGGCTCGAGTTTGATAGTTTGTTGTCATTTTCAGAAATAAAGAGCCATATTTTCCTCTTAGGTCCTATATACTGAATAATCTTACCGAATAAACACTTAACAAAACAAAATTTAACTTAAATGTCCATTTTTCATCCCAATTTATGTCAGAAGATCAAAAAAGAAAGAGTTGCATTTATATAGCGCCTTTCACAGTTGTATCCTCTTGCTATTAACAATGAATTGTACTAGACTGTGCATCTCAAGCAGACTCGCACCCACGGGAGCAGGACTACCAGACAGGCTAAAGCCAAAACTCCTAATAAGAGTACACAGCATACAACAGACCATCGACCATTTAACAAGTAACAACTCGTTATACATGAGGAAGCAATAGTAGATTTATTCAAGAGGGAGAATCTGGAATGGCAAGGATTGAAGGGGTGTAGTACTATATTAATCATTTATTCTCTAATTTGCATGATAAGTTACATCAGCGTGAACAAATGCATAATAGCACATGTAATGACGATACAGTACCCAAATGGAGAAGTGTGCTTATGTACTCAAGATGTCTCGTCTGATCTTTTCAAGTGTCAGCTTGTCTCAGTGACAGTATTCTCACTTTAGAGTCAGAAGGTTGTGCATTCAAGCCCCCACTAGACTTGAGAACATAATCTAGACACGTCACTACAATACTGAAAGAGTGCTGCATGGTCAGAGTTGTCATTTTTGAGATGAGACATTAAACTGACTCCTTATCTGTTAGCTCATGTGGATCTATAAAGATCTCATGGCACTATTTGAAGAAGAACAAGGGGTTCTCCTGGTGTCCTAATCAATATTCTTCTCTCAAATCAACACCATCAAAAAGATAAAGTGGGGCAGAATGGGCGTCTGTAACATCAGAGGTTGATGCAATCCACCTGTGCAAAGATTGAAAAGTATGTAATTCATTGGTAGCCAACATCCAGAGAGAAGAGAGAGATCAGTCAACAAGAGGTTAACCATCCACCAGCTTTACTTCCATTCCTGGGCAGAAAATGTCTGCCTTTCTCCATTTGGCCCTATTCATGATGTCACAGCCATGAAACTCATCGCACCGGCAGCTGTGGGCACAATGTTGCGTGGTTCATTTGACCCTGCAGTACCAAGGGCCTGTGCCACTGCAAAATCTGATGAGTTTACAATGAGTTTTGCAAAGCCGAACTTATCATGCTGCAGGATAGACAGGCTGCATAATGCAAGTGCTTAATGACAAGGTTACAACAGGTATCAGCAGCTATTAAGACAAACAAACGCTGGGTCCTCCACCCATCCAGACAAACACACCACCTCTGATAAAGACTTGCTAACTTAGATTGTTATTCTCCAGTACAATCTGCGACTGTTGATGTACACCTCCATGCAGTAGGTCCTTTGTGCTTGGTTTAGCACAATGCATAGGAAGGAATTGACGCAACTCAACTCAGGCTCTGGTAATTACAAAATGACATGTGTGAACTAATGTGTTTATTGCAGTGACTCAAATGTCGCAATCATAATCGCTACAGCTTGCAGGCAGTTTAAGGCTTCCCCTCTCTCATCCATCAGGCATTCTTTTCCCTATTACCCTGAAACCAAAGGCATTTTGCAGGAAGGCAGCATCTTTTGAATGAGGTGGTAATTTCAACCAGAAAAAGGGCTTCACTAATAATATTTTGCTTTTGCTAAATATTTTGGACTAAATTTTGTGACATCAAGTAAGGGAAGTCAGTACTGCAATCTCTAAATAAGATAGCTAGTTTAGTGCTGATTTATAGATAGTTTTGTACAGTGGATTTTAGCCCAACCAGGACCTGAGATGAGGCTACCCAAAAGCATTTCACCGAGGACCCCTATAAGTGTCAGTCTTGGCTGAATGCAAACCTGAGTGAATTTTCTAATTATATCTTGTGGTAGATGCTACGAAATTTATTTTTCACAGTAAAAAGTCATCTCAAGTCATACCCAGACCTCGACCAACCCTGTCATGTGGGGGCTAAATTTATAAAGTAATCCGTACTCTGTCGCTCCAGTGCTGTGATAAATGCTAATGCTCCCTCTTTACTTCAGACCTGGTGCTCAATGTTGATTTTAAATCATCTTTCCCTGCACCTAATAGGCTAGCTCCAACTTGGAATCAGCGAGGAGATGCTGGATTAAAGTCAGGAGAGAGAGTGCTAACCTCAATTGAGATTAGCCCTGTAATCCCAGGGGGGTTCTCTTGGTCTCTTGCTGTAACTTTGTCAAAAGACTGATTGTAACCCTAGATTTACAGTGGAAGGCCAAGAGAACTACCCCCACCACATAACATTTGAGGGCCATTGTGTCTACTCACCAGTTTTTGAATATACCTTGGTCAAATTTGGTTTTTGTCTTTTTGTGTGGAAAGTCCATATTTGTCATAGATGCAAAATGGCAGTAGTCGTAACTTTACGTGGGAGCTAAGTGCTGAGGCCAGCGTAACAATATCATTTTCCATCTGTCTGCAATCCCTGGACATCTGAAAAGATGCGGAGATGCCGGTGTTGGACTGGGGTGGACAAAATTGAGAGGTCGCACAACACCAGGTTATAGTCCAACAGTTTTATTTTAAATCACAAGCTTTCGGAGTTACAACTCCTTCGTCGGGTGAAGTGAGGAGATACAGAATCGTCAAAGCATATATAGATAGAGAACAATGCATGTGTAACTTACAATTGCAGACAACTAAATTCAATCATCCTGACTGTTTATCTGCCGAGGTGTGATAAAGTTAATCAGGTCAGCCAGGAAGGTACCACATCAAAGACATAGCAAGATACAACTGAGACAATGAGGTGGAGTCGCAGGGGGTCTAACGTGTCAAAAGCTGCCGTCTGTATGTAAAACGATTAACTTTAAAATTTTTACTTTTTTACTGGGAATCACATCTGTGAACAAGCCAACGACGACTCGAGTCCGGATCACATCATGTATCGTGACATAAACCCAAGATCCCGATCTGAAAAGACCCAGTAATTAGAAATGAAAATTGTGATTACAACTTTTAAACAAATGCATGTATCTGTGTTTTTTCTAAATGTGGTACCAGGATGGAATGAATAAATCTCACCATGTCCCCCTGTAGAGACATGTCAACATGCACCATACCCTTCTATTAGCCAACTAGCCATGTTGGGCCACAGCAATGCAGGTAGGTGGGGTTTTTCTTTTCCCCTCCCCTACTGAAGGCATTGAGTCATGCTGAGGTGCAGTTTCATCGGCCCCTGTAACCTGCCAGTGCTCTGATCCAAGTTGCATTTCTTTATGTATGAGTCGAGGCTTTGAAGGTTCCCACTGAATCTGACCACAAGGGAAATCACAACCAGCCTGATTTTGTATGCACTATCCATACGCTCTCACTTTCCAACAGAAGTCCTTGATATCAATCAGAATCATTGTTGATTTCCCCTCCCCTGCCTGGACCAGGACCAGGGAGCTATAAGGCCAAAGGTAGCATGCCCACTGCTATCCCAGAAGAAATGAGCTAATTCAGCACAGCCCAGGGATCGAAGTGAAATCTGAGATCTTGCTGGTTTGAATGGCTCAATTCCAAAGTATTCGGTGCATTTATCCAACTGAGCCATCGGGGAAGCGGTGTTAAGGGTCTTTAATGTTTTATTGCAACACTAGTGTGCTATTTATTGCTGTTTCTTTTGACCGTTGTACTTTTTAATAAAATAAGGAAACATTTTCCAGAAACATTTGTTTACCCTGAAAAGCCCGCTGGCATATTCAGGAGTCATTGCTGTTGCACCAGCTAACAAAATACTTAGAGGGTGCAGTAAGTAGGAAGTTATACGTGACAGGCCTGAAGCATCGGTAATTGCAGGTTTTGGTACAATAGGCAACACACCTATTTCCTCTGAAACATCAGGTGAGATTTGATGCAAATAATCATGCAGTTGCACAATTACTGAATATATGAACAATTGACGCACAGTCCCATTCTGCTTTATGAATGTTGGGATGTTTGCTGCAAGCTTTGTTGGGAACGCCTTTAAAATGGAAAATCAGTCAAATCAAATCTAATAATGCACTGCCGGTACAGCACCACCAGAACTGATCCTCCTCAGATATTCCATGTGCATGGGCCTGAATGAGCTGATCGTTGCCCCATAAAGTGAGGTCAGCTCATTTCAATACTTAGATTTTGCTCCCAGCATGATGCTCACAAGAGTGTAAACAAGTGCAGGATCTCAGAGACAAAGGATCTTTTGGCGGGGGCGCGCGAGAAGACCCAACAGTTCATTAAGTTGGAGTGCGCTGTTGGAAGGACAGGGGCTCCCAGGTGAAACATTTTCATGCAACCTTCCTTTTAAATGCTCGTTTGTAATGGGTACAGTAAGATCAACTGTTTTTTCAGCGCGTTGGGACGTTTTACTACATTAAAGGTGCTATATAAATACAAGTTGTTGTTGAGTGCTGAGCGACTGTTGTGCTTCTCAGGTGCTCCAGCCACATCATGGGGAGCAGGTCTCATTTAAGTAAATTCAGTGCCCAAAATGCAAACCATTCTTGCACAGGTTCTGAAAGCGGACAGGGTTTATTAAGCTCTCGGAGCATCGGGTGTGGAGTAAGCCTCAGGCCTCCGCTCCTCATTAGATGAGGAGCTAGCACCTGATGTACCTCAGTGCAATGGGTGCCAGCTATCATATTATTAGCATAAGCAACCCGACACTCCTGCTACTTTATTTCTTGCCCCTGACTGAAGTTGCCAGGGACCACAACATGTGCTGGTGGCATGTGGGTTACGCCTGTCATTTTAGCTATGCCCACTTTCCACATTACTGGCCTGTATGGGCCTTTACTTGACATCAGGGAAAGTTGGCACCTAGAATGCCAAGATTTCAAATGTATCTGTGCACTAGCTGTGTGTGGGTGAGATTCACGCACGCACAGTAACATTAAGGTTATGTTCATCAAACCTGCACAAGCTGAATGTTGCACGTGCAGCTTGTGTATTGTTGCTGAATTTTGCCCTACATTCTAAATGGGGGTAGGTTTGGAACAATGGAATCAGCACATATTACTGAGGCACTGCCATTGGAAATGTGAACGGGCCATTAATTAAGAGTAGATAGGAGCTGAAGAGAGCTACCTTGAGAAAATATATTTCTCACACCATTTATTTTGAAGAGAATTAACTTTGTTTGCAGGTGAGATTGCTATCAGTAATGCAAAATGTGTGTACTTAGTGCTTATGGTACTTAGCTTCAGTCTTTGTCCTTGGGCTCTGGATCTTGTGATTGGTAGCAGCTTAAGAGCAAAGAGGGGAGGTCACCGCCATAAGTACACAACCCATTCATTACTGATATCAATCTCTGCTGCAAGCAAAATGAAATATCTTCAGAACAGAGAACACAAGGAGCAAGATTTCTTCATGTGCAAAATTATTTAAATCTTACCTACATATGGGAGCATTAAAGAGCTACTACAGCTGTTTTTCTTCTGATTGCCTCTCTCCTCTGCTAAAGGTCATGAGTAACTAATGCTGGGCTACAGTTCCTTTGGCACTGACAGCCTGCCAGTGAGAATTCTTCACATGTAGAAGCTAAATAGCAAGCTATACGTCATGGCTGAGCCCAGTGATATCCTCACCCAAAATCCAACAGGCAAGTTCAGCAAGGCTCAGGTTTTTTTAGCGTACAGTCAGCAGAAGATTCCTGACATGTGTTTTACTGCAAATCTCTGCAGCCATCTTGCTCTTGATCAGACAAGATTCTCTGTACGCGGATCTGAGCTGTTAATTAGTGAGTGTGGTCCTGCCCTGAGTAATCACGTGGAATTATGTCTTTCAGTAAACTGTTAAGCGAGCTTCCTGCAACTCCGCTTTTCTAATTCTCAACTCTCTCATGAATATTCGCCATTCTGTTCAGTTCAACCTGTCAGCAGGTAAAGAGTGTGTGTTCATAAGGCCCCATTTGTCTGTTAGGTGCATGTTAAAGATCCCCACCCCGTCACCATGGCCCCTTTTTAAAGACGTGTAGATAATTCTCCAGGTGTACTAATCAACATTCCACCACCAATACCACCACTGGTTTTTCTAGACCTCAAAAGTAATTCACTGGCTGTGAAGTGCTTTGGGATGTTCTTGATAGGTGCTATACAAATGCAAATTCTTTCTTTCTGTGGGAGATACAGAGAATCTGTGAGGTCGATTTTAGTGTGGAACGGAGATTGGGTCGGGTGTGGGTGGGGCGGCATTTTCATAGTTAGGCCTCATTTGAATGTAATTGGGTACCTGCCTATAGGGATCACAATTTGCGCTGGACACTCGCTGATTGAGAGAGTGATGTTTCTGGTGAAGCTTACGCTACTTAAAGGCAGCATGTACCTCTTAAAAGGGAAGTGCACTTTTTGATGGTGGTTAGTGGCAATCGATTTTCTGAATCTGCTGGCAAAATTACTTCATCCAGGGCCTTCAGATTTTCCGATGGTACCATGGAGGTAAGTGAGCAAGTGAGCAGCAGAATGGCCCTCCTCCCCTTTGATGGGCGTTGGGTACCCAGGTAAATTTGCCAACAACAATGGAGAGAGGTGGTAGAGCATTTAATGCCAGCAGCATTGTACCCAGGACCTGTCAGCAGTACAGGAAGAAATGTAATGACCTCTTAAGGACTGCCAAGGTAAGACTCCCCTTCACATCTTTCTTACCCGCTGCGCAGCCCTGTGTCACCTCACGTTAGCCCCAGCACTAACAACCCTTCTCTCCCCTCTTCCCATGTCTCTCCTTCAATCACAATGGAGCATTTCACTGCACCTCCTTCTGCTGCACTTGCACACCCAGAACCTGCTACTGCTCTCACAACTACTTCCTCTTCTTTCCCACACTTGCTACTTCTTCCTCTCACCGCGCACACTCTGCTAAGCTGCCCAACACATCTTCAAAACCCTTCAACAGGGCACACATGAACCCACTTCCACTCTTCTTCCAGGAGAAGATTACACACAACAGAAGGGACAGTACAAGAACAGGAGGAGGTCCTTCCTCATTCGAGGAGGCTGCCATTGGCATAGTTGGCAGAGAGAGGACACGCAGCATTGGAGATGGTGAGGCTGGAGGCATGCACAGCAGGATATTTGGGCACCATCCCTTCCTTGTCTCTTTATACTTAACTCTCTCACTCCACACACTTAGCAAGACAATCTGGTAGTGCATTGCACTGCTACTCATCTACCACACCTTAGTCCTTGCCATTGACTGCTAACCTTTGACCCTCTCCCCTCTTTCTAGGTCCATCAGATGTCTTGAGCCTTGTTACAGCACACAATGAGGCGGCGAACACTCCAGAAGATGCAGTGTCACTTGCTCTCGCCCTTCCAAGCATCAGCACAGAAACTGTTTAATGCAAGCATGGACTGCTGCTGACATCCTCTGTGACAGCCTGGAAGGGGCCGGAGGCAAAGAAGTTGACAGCTGCAGTGACCTTGATTGCAATAGGCAATATGTGGTGGCTGTGGCAGTTGATTGCAGGTTTTGTTGCAGGAGATGACTCTGTGACAGCCTCCCTAGAGAAGCACAGACACCCTATGCACAGCTGCTCAGAGAAGTACAGGTTTGTAGTCCTCTGTTGATGGGGTCAGATTTTCTGCCAGCCTACCTTCTTTTATTTGCTCTCTTGAAGCTCTGTTTGCTCCTTCCTCAGGATCCTCCTCTTCCATCTCCTCTTTCCAGAGTGGAATTGCCAGAAGGCCCCTTGTGATGAAAAAAGTGCATTGCCAGAAGCTGCTTAAGAATACACAATGTTCTATGGGCACTATCAGCACTTTGAAATCATCGAAATAGCCAAAAACCACAAGTGGAAGTAAAATGCCTCCCAGAGAGCAGCTGAGGATCATCCTTAAACATTGTCAACTTCTACTACCCGTGGTTAGTGGGCAGGCTGAGTAACAAGCACATTCTTTGCACCTCTGACAGTGGGTTGCTCCATCTTTCTTGCTCCCTCCACTCCAACATTAATGCCTGCTCATTCAAACACTATTCGGGGGAATTATAAATCCCCCAGGGCGGTCAGGAGAGGGTTGGAGGATGGGGGTTAAATTGGTAAAAATGTGAAACCCGACCCCAGCCCGCCATGAACGCGCCTACCTCTGGTTTAACCGCGAGGGTTTTGAGGGCGTCCGATTAACCCGCTCTGGAGAGGCGGGTCTGTCATTATAATATTTAAATGAGGCTCCGTTCCTCCGATTTTGGGAGCCATTTGAATTTAATGGTTGCAGGCCCGGTTTCCCAGGGCTCGGGAAACCCGGCAGCTAAAGGGAAGTGGGAGCAAGTAAGTGCTTTTCCAGCACTCCTTGTGGGCCAGAAGGAGCAGAAGTGCGACCCCCGGGCAATCACGCAAACCTTCTTCTGCAATCTCTCCCTCCCTCCTCGCTGCCATGCTCCTGGCACCCCCCTCCCCGCCCCATCTCTGATCTTCTCCTATAGCCAGGGACCGTCCCCAGTGCACCGTCTCGCCCAGCCTTTCAATCTGGCTGGCTGCTGGGCAGGAAACAGATTTTAAAAATGCTAGAGGTCCTGCCGTTAACTTCGGCAGAACCAACGCGCTCCCGGCATTTCCGGGTTTCTTAGCCGCAGACACGCTCCCCCGCCTCCTCGTAAATATCGGGGCTTATGCTTCTTTCCTCTGGAGCTCCCTAGCAAGATCCCTCCACTTGCCATCTTCCTCTCTACTTTCAAACGCCTTCCCAAAACTCTTCTCTTTGACTGTGTCTTCATTCTGTCCTCACAACCATCTCCAGTCTCTTTTCCTGCTCGGTATCCATTTTCCCTCCTCAATGTAAAGCACTTTGAGGCATCAACCTGTATACGAGGAGCACTAAAGAACTGTAAGTTGTTGTAAAAAAAAAAGAAATACCTGCATTTATACAGCACCTTTCATGAACTCAGAACGTCCCAAAATGCTTTACAACCAATGAAGTACTTTTAAAGTGTAGTCACTGCTGTAACGTAGGAAACGCGGCAGCCAATTTGCGCACAAAAAGCTCCCACAAACAGCAATTAAATAAATGACCAGACCATCTGTTCTTTTAGGTGTCGGTTGCGGGATAAATGTTGGCCAGAACAATCGAAGAACGCCCTGGTCTTCTTCGAAGAGTGCCCTAAGATCTTTTACATCCAGTGAGAGACAACACCTCCGACAGCTCAGCACTCCCTCAGTACTGCACTGAATTTATGTATAAGTGTAGCCGTGTATGTAACTAGTGTCATAGCTGACCGTAGATACCATGCTACCCCATGTACCCCACCCACAGCTGATTCCAATGTGATGCAGCCGATGTGACTGCCTAAAATTCCTTTGCAGAATTCCAAATGTTAGCGAGAAAGCATACTGATCGGGCACAGGTGTTTCCGAACTCGGAATCTCTTCTGTTCAAAAGGCTATCATTTCAAAAGTGTTGTCTGCCGCCTGTATTTTGTAATCGCTCCTTTACCACATTTATGGAAAGGTTCCAACATTTGCACAATAGGAAAGCTGGATGTAAATGAGCAAAGATTGTGGGAAAGTATATGGTGGGTCGCCCCGGCTGACCTGCATGTTAACGCTACATTGAGCACATTCTTTCATATCAGTGAAGCAGTCTCCGACATGACAGTACACAACACACACTTGTGGAGGTTAGGTTAAAAACGACACACTTTGATTCAAGTGCAGGTGTAGCAGTACAACAAAGGCAAAGCCTGGAATCCACTGTGGGCTTGGATAATTTTGACGCAAATCCATTGGAATACTGCTGGTATTTACAGCCAGAAATAATTTCATTGGTTAAATCTCAGGGACCCTATAAAAGGACTTCCTCGAATTGTTGGAGTAGAGGCGAACCTTTGTTAACAAATTCACATAATTGCCTCGCTTACTTTTATCCTGCTCTTTTTAATTTTCAGATTAGACAAGGCGTTTTCTTACCATTTACTGGAAAAACACGAGTTTACCTGTGCTATTAAGAAATTGGTAAAGTTAATATTCATAGAATTGTTTCAAGAAAATTTTATCTATTGGCTTAGTGGGCTAAACGTTATGTGTGTTGTGGAACTGAAGCATACAGATCAGAAGGTTCCCTGACTGCCCTAAACTAAATAATTACAGCCAATGAAGAGTAGGGATGCTATAATTGGCCTCAGCACCCTTAGGCCAGGGAGGGGATTAAATCAGCTCCTGATCACTATCTAATGACCCTGCTGCAAAGAATGTGTGCGTGGATAACATTAGCTGTATTTATATTGGGTTCAGAGTGGAGCTAGGGCCATCGACTCCCAACCTGATGTCTGGCAGCAATTCCAAAGCAAAATTGCTGGATTATCTAACGCTGGTGGCCCTCCAACCTAAACTAAAAGAAGCTATTGTCATTCTCTAGGCTCGCTCATGAGGGAAAACCACCTGGCTCCTCCTTCTAGGCATTTTCCCGATACCTTAGTGAGTAAAGGCATCATCAGTACAGTACCAAGAAGCCACAGGCACCAGGTTTATTTCCTAGTCTATACTGAGTTACATGATCTCAGCACCATCAGGCTGGGGAGGGCCAGAATATCAGCCTGGATTTCTATTAGCCATCACTGACTTCAGCTGGAAAGTCATCGAAGAAGCAAACCTTTTTCCAGTTTAACACTGGCAATACTGAAGACATCCTGTTTGGCTCCCACAAAAATCTTTATGCATCAGGCACTGATTCTATCCCCCTCTCTGTCTGATTGCTAAGGCTAAACCTAATGAGACTCTTAGGGAGTAATTTAAACTTTTATCGTTGAGCAACAAATTGTTGATTGCGAATCAGCAGCCCCTCCCGATTTTCTTTTCAGGAGAGGTGTAAGACGGTCTGCCACTTCACTATCATCCGTTTCTCGCCCTGCGATAAAAGTTAAAATGACCTCTGAGAACTGTAGAACCACACAAGTGTCCAGCACAGAAGGAGACCAATGTGTCTGTGTTCATCGGAAATTATGCTGCCCATATCCTAACTTGCACTAAGTCCCGTTCACCCGTTACCTCTGTGCTCATTGACCTACGTTGGATCCCGGTCCATCAATGTCTTGATTTTAAAATGCTCATCATTGTTTTCACATCCTTCCATGGCCTCGCCCGTCCCTAGCTCTGTAATCTCCTCCAGCCCTACAACCCTCCGAGATCTATGTGCTCGGAAACGGACGATGTTACGAAAGTGGAAGTAGGCAGTCTTTTGTGATGGAGAGGATATAGGGTCAAAAGCTCGGCTCATGGTCAAATGGGACACCAAGGTTGGGAACAGTCTGGTTCAACCTGAGACAGTGGCCAGAGAATGGGATGGAGTCGGTAAGAAGGGAATGGAGTTTGTGGGGGTGGGGGGGGCGGGGGGGAGTTGGTGCAAAGACAATTGGTCTTCCCATTGTTTAACTATTAGTCAGCACCCTCACTAAAAGAAATGTGAGAAGTCGCACAACACCAGGTTATAGTCCAACAGTTTTATTTGAAATCACAAGCTTTCGGAGCGCTGCTCCTTCGTCAGGTGACGAAGGAGCAGCGCTCCGAAAGCTTGTGATTTCAAATAAAACTGTTGGACTATAACCTGGTGTTGTGCGACTTCTCACATTTGTCCACCCCAGTCCAACACCGGCATCTCCACATCATGGTCACTAAAAGAAGGCGCAGAGATTGTGAAGAGGAAAAAATTGCCACATGCTGCCTAAAGTTTGCAATTTAAGAATGTTAGGAGGCGTTTTAACATGTTTAGAGATGCTTTTGATATTTCTCCCTCCCCCAATCAGTTACTGTGATGACTCTAGGAACAGCATTGTGTAAACAGGACCACGAGGCCTCCTTCCACTCCTCGTGCAGCCGCACTAATCAGCTGGGATGGGGTAAGAAGAATAACCATAAACATATAGTCAAAAGGTCAGGAACAGGGCGTTTCAGTAGTCAGATGTTTTACTAGTCAGTGCCTGTATCACTGGCATGGAGCCCAGAAAATTTGTCTTCTTGGGATCGGAAGAATCAGTGGCATGGCTATTATGCACGTTCTGTCTTCAGCTACCCTCAGGATCCTTAATGTTTAGTTACTCAACTTGTGTAAATTATACTATAAATATTTGCATGTACTCCTGATGCAAGGAAATTTCTGGCAATGTCATGATGCAGAAAAATTATTCTCAAGTCCCAGTATGCTTTTTACATTGGCAGTAACATTATAGCTAATAAGTGTCTGGTTGTAAGCAACATTTGTTTGCCCATCCCATAATATATGGATCCTGATTCTAGTCTATTTTGACCGAGAAGTTGCCTTTTCCAAACGCCTTTCTCCAACTTTCTCTCCCCCCTCTCCTGGAGGTGCTGACTTGTGCTGAGGTATGATTCCAAGGGCTCCAACCACCCTGTGGCACCTCATCCAAGTGACCCAAACCTTCAGCAGGCTATTTGGCCATCAGAGCCAAGCCCAATCCTATTCTCACCCAATGCCGGCACACAGTTACTTCACAGTGGAGTTGCTAGTTAGCGATCACAAACAGAAACCTAAGCTGGTGCTTTGGCCGCCAGCGGACCCTTTACTACTATCAGCCGAGATGCAGCAACTCAGCACAGACCAGGGATCACAAGAACATAAGAACATAAGAAATAGGAGCAGGAGTAGGCCATTCGGCCCTTCGAGCCTGCTCCGCCATTCAATAAGATCATGGCTGATCTTCTACCTCATCTCCACTTTCCTGAACTATCCCCATATCACTTGACTCCCTTAATATTCAAAAATCTATCAATCTCTGTCTTGAATAAACTCAACGACTGAGCCTCCACAGCCCTCTGGGGTAGAGAATTCCAATGATTCACCACCCTCTGAGTGAAGAAATTTCTCCTCATCTCAGTCCTAAATGGCCGACCCCTTTTTTTTGTACGTTTTGTACGTTTCAATGAGATCACCTCTCATTCTCCTAAATTGTAGAGTCTACTCAATCTGTCCTCATAGGACAATCCCCCCATCCCAGGAATCAGTCTGGTGAACCTTCGTTGCACTCCCTCTATGACAAGTATATCCTTCCTTAGGTAAGGAGACCAAAACTGTACACAATACTCCAGGTGTGGTCTCACCAGGGCCCTATATAATTGCAATAAGACGTCTTTACTCTTATACTCAAATCCTCTTGTAATAAAAGCCAACATATCATTTGCTTTCCTAATTGCTTGCTGTACCTGCATGTTAACTTTCAGTGATTTGTGTACAAGGACACCCAGGTCCCTCTGAACACCATTTAAAAAATACTCTGCTTTTCTATTTTTCCTACCAAAGTGGATAACTTCACATTTATCCACATTATATTCCATTTGCCGTGTTCTTGCCCACTCGCTTAGCCTATATCCCCTTGAAGCCTCCTTGCATCCTCCTCACAACTTACATTCCCACCCAGCTTTATATAATCAGCAAACTTGGATATAATATATTTGGTCCCCTCATCCAAATCATTGATATAGATTGTGAATAGCTGAGGCCCAAGTACTGATCCTTGCGGTACCCCACTAGTTACAGCCTGCCAACCCGAAAATGACCTGTTTATTCCTACTCTCTGTTTTCTGTCCATTAACCAATCCTCAATCCATGCTAGTATATTACCCCCAATCCCATGAGCCTAATTTTGTTTAATAACCTCTTGTGTGGCACCTTATTGAATGCCTTCTGAAAATCCAAATGCACCACATCCACTGGTTCCTCCTTATCTATTCTGCTAGATACAGCTTCAAAAAACTCTAACAGATTTGTCAAACACGATTTCCCTTTCATAAATCCGTGTTGACTCTGCCCAATCGTATTATTATTTTCTAAGTGCCCTGTTACCACCTCCTTAATAATAGATTCTAGCATTTTCCCTACTACTGATGTGAGGCTAACTGGTTTGTTGTTCCCCGTTTTCTCTCTCCCTCCTTTCTTAAATAATGGGGTTACATTTGCTGCTTTCCAATCCATGGGAACCGTTCTAGAATCTATGGAATTTTGGAAAATGACAACCAATGCATTCACTATCTCTATAGCCACCTCTTTCAAAACCCTAGGATGTAGGCCATCAGGTCCAGGGGATTTATTGGCTTTCAGTCCCATTAATTTCTCCAGTACTATTTTTTTACTAATACTAATTTCTTTCAGTTCTTCATTCTCGCTAGAGCCTTGGCTCTCCACTATTTCCGGGAAGTTTTTTTGCGTCTTCTTCCATGAAGACAGACACAAAAGGCTGGATTTTACCTGCTGAGATGAGTTGGGGGCGGGACTGCTGCCTTCCGGGTTCCAGTCCCGCCCCCAGTGACGTCTGACGCACAGATGCTATTTTCCCCTGATTGGCCTTGTTAAGCCTGCCCTGTGGGCTTGCTGGCCAATTAAGGGAAAGCCGATGTTAGATGACGTCAGTTGATGATGCTTCATCTGCCGGTTTTCTTAAAGGGACATGTAATATTTATTTTTGACAGATTGAGGTGCTGTCAAACACTGTCAATCACTGTACAAAGGTGAGCCCTTGTACCCAGGCTCTCCATTGACTCTCTCCTTAGGATAAAACAGATGGCAGCTGCAAGTGAGGTTACAGAAGCGATCTGTCACTTCTCCCAATGAGGTGAGGTCACACAAACACTTCAAAGCTTGTCGCCTACAGAAAAATCTAAACACATTAAAAATGACTTTCCCAACATCTCCTTACCGCTGATACACACCAGTGTCCCATTGGATCCTTCACACCACTTCTGCAGCTGTTATCTGTACACAAACATTACAACAGATCCACAGCACGCCTCACTTACCCTGGCGGGGTTCCCCAATGTCGGGAAGCCCGCAGCAGAAGTCTCAAAATGGGAAAAAGCCTCTTAACTGCCTGTTAACTACCTGTATTTTAATTTCTCCTGTCTCAGTCTGTAAGGGACCCACATTTACTTTCGCTCATCTTTTCCTTTTTACATACCTATTGAAGCTTTTACAGTCCGTTTTTATGTCTCTCGCTAGTTTACTCTCATATTCTATTTTCCCTTTCTTTATCAATTTCTTGGTCCTCCTTTGCTAAATTAGAAAATCCTCGCAATCCTTAGGCTTACTATTCTTTTTGGCAGCATTACAAGTCTCTTCCTTTGATCTAATACTATCTTTAACATCTCTTGTTAACCATGGTTGGACCACTTTTCCGGGATCAAATCTCCTGGTCTCATGGCTCTGTTTTGCTTTTTGAATTTTAACAGATTTTATTGCCAATGTTTTGTTGTGGATAGTGAGGGTTGTTAGAGGAACAACTTAAACTAGCAGTGATGAACACTGCAGAATAGTGGACTGTGAGCACCACTTATCTTTCCTACTTCTAAAGTGTTCAAAGGGATATTGAGGGTAATTTTAACCTTACTCGGGAGTGGGAAACCCAGGAGATCGGGGGGAACGTCGGTTTTACACCCGCCCAATATTTTTCTCTGTTGACTGCAATGGAGAGTGGAATCAGGTGGGGTGTAAAACCGGTGTTGCACCTGATCTCGTCAGCTTCCCACCATTCTCTCAATGAAACTATGGCTTATTTTGTTTGGGAGTGAGAATAGTCAATTGTTATTTTTATCACAGTGATGTTACACATAACTGACACAATGTAGTTTTAAGTCATTCCATCATATGTTTATAAGCAAACAATACAAGGTTTCTCAAATGTCCTTTCACAGAACGATGTCCTTATAAATTGTATGATCTTGAACTAGTGATATTGAATAGACTGTGACAGACAGTGTATTGGCCATAACTTGGATGGTGGAACTGTGTGGTTTGTTTTCACAGTTAAATTTATTTTCTGCAAGCCCAAAATCCTCGCCGGTAACAGCCCTTTAAACATGAAGCTAAAGCAGCAGTTATTCCTGCAAGACAGGATTTTAGATGCAGTAATTGTTTGATAAAATATGACTTAAAGGATCTTCATTAGTATCTCTGTGACAATTTAAAAACCTTGGGATAATTATTTGCACTATTTAAGTGGCTCAGTGTGAATACCAATGCGTGAAAATTACCTTGACCCCGATATTAATCTGAAGCCGGCATCCGTGCCGGGGGCGGGGGTGATGGGGGTGGGGGGCAGGGGGTGGCGGAATGGGGGTGGGGGTGGAATTGCATGGGGGAAACCCAGAAGTCAACTGAGCGGGTCGGAATCTGCGACCTCAACTCAATTGTACCAATTAATCTTGACTTCGGGGTTTCGCGTCTCCAAGCTGCGCAAGCGGGCGTGAAGCAATCTCAGCTGTATTTAAAGGGACAGTCCACAAATGGAAATTGGAGTTGTTCAGGATGGATGGTAGACATAGAGCAAGGGCAGCACCCAGACTTAATGGCGCCTCACTGGAATTACTGCTGGGTGCAGCCAGGAGCAGGAGGGAGATAATTTTCCCCAGCAATGAGAGGAAGAAACCTGCTGGCTCTCACCAAGAAGGCGTGGTTGGAGGTAGCTAAGGAGGTGAGCAGCAGGAGTGTGGTGGGAAGCGGTTTAGTGACCCGACCAGGTCAGGAAAAGTGCATACATTTGCCTATTCAACTACATCCTGTGCTTTAAACCCAGCTCCCCTTTCACTCTGTCTTCATCACATTACTCCATTACATCACTCCATGTTCTTCATCACATCACTTCTCACTCCCACTCAACTTTCAGCAGCACTCAACCTTCACTTTCTATGCACTTCATCACCTTGCCATTTATCCACCCATCATTGACACTCACCCCAATCCTTATGCAATGTGATGCATGTGTCTCATAGTCACCCTCACCGAATGCATTGCATCCATTGGGTGAATACATAACCTTCACTCACTCACGGGTCTGTTTTTTTGCCACTTGTAGGAGAAGAGAGCAAAAAACACAAGAGAGAGGGACAGGACTGGAGGTGGGCCATCACAAATAGTCCAGCTCAAAAATGCAGAGGAGGATGCCATGGAGATAAGTGGCACATCTGTGTCTCTCTCAGTTGGAATGCTAGAGGTGAATCAGCAACTTAGCCAGGTACTGACAGACATGCCACGCACACTCTGCAAAAGGAGAGGATGGAGCAGTCCAACTCAATTGCTAGTGCATTGGTAGCACAGGGATTTGTGAGAATGTCTGCCATGGAGAGAGTGGCCGCTCCCATGGAGGTTCAAGCACGGCTCTCAAATGAGTCCACACAGGCCATGACCACGGCCATGCAGACTTTGGATATCAATTTGTATGCTACCTTAAACAGGATGACAGATACCTTATCCATGCTCTTACAACACATCACTAATCTTCAACCAATATGGTCTGCAGCAGAGTGGTAGGAGTGATGTGGCGCTGGCCCAGTAGAGGGATGATGGCGAAAGGGGACATGGAAATGGGAACTCCACTCAAAGCGCTCCCACTTCTCACCCATTGGCCCCTTCATCAGCCAGTACCCGACATGCTGTCTCATCTCCTGATGGCTGTGTCTGCTCCTGGACAGGTGCAGGTGGAGCAGTCTTTGGCAGGGCACTCAGGGGCTCCAAAACCCAGAGGGTGTAGGCCAAAAAGCATCTCAGCAGTCAGGGCAGGGATCTAAGCAGCCTGCCTCTACCTCTGCTGGAGCCACACAGATGCACTATGTAGAAGTGGTAGGAAGCGTAAGTTAAAGAAATTGTAATTCACCAAGGTTATGCACATGGGTGTTTGACAAAATGTTGGGCCAGAAATTCGGCTCCCTGGCTTCCCGCGGGTGCAAGGATCGCACGCGCACCTACCTACCGCGCCTGCCATTGACCTCTGGGCCCACGGGGACTTCAGCTCTTGGGCCTCCTGCAGCTGCCGGCACGCAGTGCTTGTGTATCCCAGGGGCGTAGTTAGTGCGATGCGTCCCCTGGGATCACGTGGGCCATGGAGAGCCAATGGCAGCAGACCATCTTTCATTCATAGATTTGACAGGAAGACCTGTCAAATCTATGAATACAGATCGGCCCCAAAACATCCCTAAAACTACAAATACATTTTTAAAAAAACATCACATTTTTAAAATAACTATAAATTACATTAATTAACTATTTTAAACAAAAATTTAAATTTTTGAAAACATTTATTACATATTTTAACGGGGCTAAAACTAAACTTACCTTTCTTTAAAGTAATTAAAAAAGATAAATCTGTGAAAAAAAGGTTTAAATTTTAATAAAATCAACACTTACCTTGTTAAAAGAAGGCCTTGCGCATCCTTTTTCAAAGTGTATCTTCTCCGTGCTTACCTTCACGGCGGAACCTGTAAAAAAAATCCGAAGAGCGAGGCGAACGCGCTGGCCCTCCGGCGTGCGCGTTCGACCTCTGAACCCCTTTCCTCAGGGGAACGGAAGTGCTGGTTTCCCGCACATGCGCAGTGCATGCAAGAAACCGGCACTTTCGTTCCGTCCACGGGTGAGTACACAGTGCACACTCACCCGACAACAGACGAATTTCTGCCCCGTTATGTTGTTAAGTTTCCTTTTTTTCATAATGCCACATAAAATTTTATGATTTGCACCACTTCCACATCTTGTGTCAACTCGCCCTTTCACTTGTTTCATGATGAATGTCAATACATGCTGGGACCCATTGGGCGCATGTGCAATGGGTGGATGAGTGGTTGAAGGACAGTTTAGTGCAAAGGAAGTGGTGGTGGGGGGGTTTGCTGGTGGTGGGAACAGACCACAGGATTTCATTTGTTATGTTTCACACTAGGTGAACCTTTGCGATATTCGGGCATCCCTGGCATCCTGGGCAGCAATATAAGCAGCTGGTCTGGCCAATGGGTGCCCCATCTTCATTCTGCACCTCCTGCTCCTCTTCCTCCTCCTCTTCTGTATTCTCCTCATCAGACGATGAGTGATGAGCCCCATCATCCTCCTCCAACTGCAAACCTCTCTCCTGTGCACGTGCTGATACCACCACGGCACGTCGTCGCTGCTGTGTATGGTTTTCCTCTTCTGATGTGCTGTCAAACATATCCAGGGCGCCTCCCATGCTGATCTGGTCAATTTGAAATCCTCAAAGATTGAAAGAAGCTGTATCCACACAAGCCCTCTCTGCCAAAACACTTGCCCAGAGAGAACTGAGACAGGAGCTGCAATAAGTGAGGTTATATTCAGATAGGACAATGACAAGCTTAAGTACCCACCTGAACTGCTGCTCAAACACACCTCCGTTTCCCTGGTCAGTTTCCCGAGTTCCGGGAAACACGTGCTGCTCAAGTAAAATTTGGAGCCAAGTTAAAAACAATTCAAATGCGCCTCCGTTCAACCCGGAAGTGGACATGTTGGAGCCGGGTTGAACTCTTGGGGGTTAAAATTCTGCACCCCGCCCTTATGTCTGAACGAATCCAACACACAAAATTTTAAAAAGTTTCTGTTCTAAATTGCAGGTATCAGTGTTTCCTTCACTGTCTGTAATCACTTGAACAGTGTGTGTGTTTTCACAGCTACAGGCAAGCCTAACTGAAAAATACTGTAAGTGACAACCTCATTTATGATCACAGTGACCTAGTTTTGATCACACAAAGACCACAATAGTTTCCTTTCATATCTTTAACTAGGCCTTACCAACATTTGTGTCATAACTAGCTGAATCACTTTGGGATCGCGCATTTCTAATATCCCTTAATGATCTGTGGTGTATGTGAGGAGATAAAAAAAATAAATCACCAGAATGTCATCTAATAGCAGGGTTGGGTCTTTTGCTGTCTACTACCATAAATACAATTTTGTTGCATGAAAGAATATTTTTCTTTCCTCACAAACAAGTAATTGGAGCTGACTGCTAGGAAAAGCTCCTTGAATTCCACAAGGGAAACAGATGCCCTTTGACAGTAGGACAAACAACCTTGGGATTTCAGTGTACAGGCTGGTGGTTTACAAATGCCAATTACTTGTCAAGTGCATATCCGGGTTCCAGAAACAGGGTGAAAAGGATCATTGATGGCAGCTGAAGTGGAGGAGGGACTTGCTCAAATGGACAGCTGTGGGAGGAATTTTAATTCTCCGCTTCTCTGACTTCCTTCAATCGTCTAGGTTAGTTTTGTCAACATATATTCGAGATTGTACCCTCAAGCAGGTATAAGCCACTACACTGTGGGCTCTTAATTGCTTCTTGTAGATGCTGCAGAATATTACTATTTTGGAGTCGCCTTCAAATGTAAAGCCATTCTACGACAATAGTTATCAATTACTCTTTTTGCTCCTTTCCTGAAGATGCGAACTCATGGCCACCAGATATCCTTTGGTACCTCGCACAAGTTCTTATTCATGTGTGACCTAGACATTTTCCAATATGGGTGCAAATGACGCCAAATGGCTAGGCTTTAAACAGACACAAACAGAAGTTTGCTGTATGCATCCAATTTTTTGAGGTCAGCTCATTTGCGTAGCTTCAGGTGCAGATTTTGAACTGATGCAGGGAGCATACCAAAGATTGTAACGTACATTGGATGCAAGCACAATTTAAAGGGGTGGTAATAATTAAAGGCGAGTGTCAAAACAGGGGAACAAAAGTTCTGAAATCTTTGGAGAGCATCTTAATCCATTAGCCTTTGCCAAGGCTAAAGGAAAAGGTGACTAAGTAGTGATAGGCAAAAATGAAGGGAAAGGCTACCCAAGGTGCAAGCACAAGGCTGCAGGCAAGTGACGATGTAGTTTAATGGCTGTTGAAGTCGAGGGGATGCTGCAAGAATAGTGGCCATGTATGCCACTCCATAGCACCATCCCATTGGTCAGCACTGCAGCATGCCTGCAAGGTACTGCAGCCACGTTTCAGGCCACAGCTGACAGTTTCTGTCCCTGCATGTCACACCCCTCTGCTTCATGGTAGTTGCAAGTGTCCTTGCAGCAGATGGCACCACTCTGCATTTAGCTCTCTGCTGAGCTGGACCCTGTGAAGCCATTTCCTTATGAAGGTTGCCAGGTAGGTGTGCCAGGGACTGACGATAACTCAGTACAGATCAAGGTTATAATGTAGAACCTTTGTGGTCCGTGTCTTTTGGTACATCAATGCATAGAGCCAATGAGGAGCCTGGGACCGTCTGTGTTATGACACACTTTCCAATGGCTCTCAAAGGCAATGCTTGCATCTAGCAATAGTAACTTTACATAAGTAACATACTTATTAACATAAGCCTTGTGGTGATTATTGCCCTGTTCCAAAGCCATGTGCTTTGAGGTAAATCAGCTAAATTTCCTGATCGTTATCCCGTACTGGAAAGTAGATCAGGTGAGGACAGGTCAGCTCAGCTGAGATGCCTCACAATCAAATAGCCCCCTGGCACACACTGTCTAGGCTCACAAAGGAAGGATGATTCCTTGGACCTCTCCGCCTCTCTACCTCTCTCTCCTCCTTTAAGACGCTCCATAAAACCTACCTCCTCACCTGTCCTAATATCTCTTTATGTGGCTCAGTGTCAAATTTTGTTTGATAACGCTCCTGTAGAATCACCATGGGACATTTTACTAGGTTAAAGGTGCTATATAAATGCAAGTTGTTATTGTTGTTGGGTGGGACACTGCAAGATTACCAGCACCTTTATAGAGTCATATCCTGGAATGTGTCAACTTCAGGAGAGGGAAAATTGTGGAAAAATGGAAAATAAAAGATAAAAAATGATATAGAAGAAAGAGAACTGGAAGAAAGGAGAAAAGAAACAATATTTTAATAACTTAATTTCTATAACTTTACTGCTCATATCACAGTAGCTTTATTACTGTAATATTAAGTGACTCCAGGGCCTCAGATGATCTGGAATGAAAAAGTTAAAAAGATTGCTCCTGGGTAACATAGTTCTCTGGAGATGCTGGTGTGTAAGGCTCAACCACGGTCAAATTCCACTAAAAGAAAAAAAGAAAGACTTGCATTTATATAGCGCCTTTACAAACCATCGGATGTCCCAAAGCGCTTTACAGCCAATGGAGTATTTTTTGAAGTGTCGTCACTGTTGTAATGTAGTGTCCCACCCAACAACAACACTGTTGTAAAGTCATTATTGTGTAAAACAAAGAAACGTAATGTAATCACACCTTTAAAATTTGCTCAACCTTAAGTAACCTTTTATTTTTTATCAGACATCATTTCTATTGCATGGCACAGTGAGTTCAGCATTGCCCTGGATTGAATCCAAGCTAGACAAATGGGATGAAAGTCTCCTTTATCTGATCGTTATAAAAAGTCATAATTGAAATGAGTTTGGGTAGTCACAGTTACAACACTATAAGAGAGGCTGTAGGATGATTGTTGTGATAATGGAAATATTACACTGAGGCAATATCAATGATCGTCAGCTGTGGCCCAGTGGGTAGCACTCTTGCCTCTGAGTCAGAAGGTTGTGGGTTCAAGTCCCACTCCAAAGACTTGAGCACAAAAGTCTAGGCTGACACTCCAGGGAGTGCTGCACAGTTGGAGGTTTTGTCTTTCGGATGAGATGTTAAACCGAGGCCCTGTCTGCTCTCTCAGGTGGATGTGAAAGATCCCATGGCACTATTTCAAAGACGAGCAGGGGAGTTATCCCCGGTGTCATGGCCAATATTTATCCGTCAACCAACATAACAAAAACAGATTATCTGCTCATTATCACATTGCTGTTTGTGGGAGCTTGCTGTGCGCAAATTGGCTGCTGTGTTTCCTACATTACAACAGTGACTACATTTCAAAAATACTTCATTGGCTGTAAAGCACTTTGGGACGTTCTGAGGTCATGAAAGGCGCTATATAAATGCAAGTTCTTTCTTTTTTCTTTCTTTTTCTGGGCCTGGAATCAAAACAACCAATTGGAAAGGAGTCTAATAGAATCACTGAACTGTATCTAACCCATCTCATACCTAACCTAGCAGTTCCAGATCCTGATTAGGCCATTTAGCTCCTCATGCCTGTTCCACCATTCAACTAGATCATGGCTGATCTGTGCCCCAACTCCTATTACCCGCCTTTGCTGCATATATGTTGGATACACTTACTGAACAAAAATGTAATCGAGCTCAGTCTTGAAAATTTCACTTGATCCAGCTGGACCTCTGAGATCTGGGTGCTGAGGCTTCTTAGTTGAATCCTAATGTCTCCTACTCCTCCTGTCTGTTCATGCTCAGTGTGCAGGCACTACACTCAGGCTCACTTATTACTCCCCCCCACAGGTGGGTTGTATTGGGCTGGTGCTTAGTAGGGAGAGAGTGAACGCAGTATGAAGAGAAGGTGGCAGGGCCTGAAGAAGAGGGGCCATGTTCCTCTTGGTGCTCTTGCTTGTTGCTATGGCACACCTGGGAGGACAGAAAAAGAAGAGGTAAGCATGAGTAGATGAACTGCACAATGGCCATAACTATTTTGGAGCAAGTTATGAGCTAAAGCATACACAGTGCATTATGATGACAGATTTCATTTGTACTGCAGGAACTGAATAAATTTTAGAAGAGGACTTTAATGTGCAACCTGCAGCTATCACATCCCCCTTACAATGCACTGCTTCTCCCTTATGCCTGCCCAGGAGTTCCAGGGCTTTCTCCTCATAATAGGCAAGAAACAAAAAAAAAAGGCAGTTCTCTGTTGTTGGTTGTGGAGCATTTTCTGCTTGAAGTAGAGAGTGTGAAGGCCTGTTGCTTGCTAGTTTATGAATGCAACCCAGGTGTGAGTAAGCATTCCTTAATTGGGGCAGTGGAATAACAGGTGCAGGAAATGAGTTAATACACATCAGGTGAGGCTTTCATTGCTTCCCATCTTCGGCTGCGAGTGAAATAACACTTGCAGGGAAAGGAAGTGGGTGTGTCAAGTTTCATGGTACCTCGTGGATATCTCAGCTAAGTTGTAGATGGTACAGTAAGAGTAAGGTGGGTGAAAAAATGCTTATTGCATTACATTGTCACAAAGTCTTACCTAACCCAGTGATGTCATCAATCTTCATCTGGCACTGAGTAACCATCTAGGGGTTGTTGGGGGTGGCCCTCACTGCTAAAGCCATCTCCTTTCCCTGGGCCTGCAATGCGGTTTTCTTACCCGGTGCTAAATATTTGTTACATTGTTTGCCTTATTAAAGATAATAAAATCTTTTGTAAGCATCAGAAACTTGGGGCATCTGGCCTGCTGTAGCACCCTCAGAAATGCTTTATTCTATATTTCAAATTCTTGCTCTCAGATAATCGTTGGCCTGCCCCTTACGGATGTTACTATCCCTTAACTGCTACTGCAAGACCAGAATTCCCTCCCACACACGTGAGCTTCCAATTGTGGGTGTAAATAGCATTGGGGAGCTCGCCTTCGATACTAAAAGTGAGCAGTCCGAGGGCAATGACACAGGGTCGGGGGGAGGGGATTAGACCAATGGGTGGAAATGCAGTTATGAAGCATTTTCAACAGTAACCCTGTCACTGAAAAAGTTTAGCTCCAAATGTTTGGAAGCTCTGAAGTCTTTTATACTTTGTTACTAACCGAACTTAATATCAAACATTGCACGTCCCACTTCTCTAGGTAAAAGATGGAAGGCAAACAGTGAAGGATCCAATAAAGGGAATAAGCCAAAATATAAACATACTTTTGCTAAATAAATGATCTTTCTAAAGGAATTTAGCAACAAGTAACCAACAAGTAACCAATGATGTTGGCTAAATGTTCTGGATTAGAAATTAGATTTTGAGAAAACGGCATGTTTGTATATTATGTCCCCAATTAATGCTCGCACATTCAAGATTTTGCTGCTAGCTGCACTGTATTCAAAGAAAAGATGAAAAATTAAGACTTGCTCTCTGGTTCAGCTTAATTGTGAGGTGTAGAACAAATAAAGTGCAATTTAACAGATTTAATTGGAATTACTAATCCTGTATTCCTCAAAATACATTTTTTGGGTGACATTAACATCAGTAGAAAGTAAGGGCTGGATTTTGATACTGGGGCGGGTTGGGGTCGTGTCATCCACTTTTCGTGTTATCCACCCAACTGCAATTGGATGTGGGAGATTGATGCAATTTTCACCTAATTGGGCAATTGAGTTCCAGCATGTGGGAACCCATGAACCAATTAGTGTTTTCAGTCTGAAAGTCGCCTCTGATGATGTCATCATTGCTGCTGCATTGAAGGTCTTCAGAGACTGCCTGGCCTTTGCTGTGAGAGGACCTGCAAAATGAGCAGCAGCAGTCCTAAGTCTGCTCCCAGATATTTTTACACCACCACTCCCAGATATGTCTCCTCCCCATCCCCCCACATATGCATCCCCCCACATATGCATCCCCATAGCCAGCCAGCCAGCCAGCCAAATGTGCTCCCGCCAGGTTTCACATTCGTGGCTCAGAACAGGCGTGCTTCACGTGCTTGTTAAGGGCCTTAACAGCCTATCCCGCCTCTTAGAGGCGGGACGGAGTCGGGACCAGCAGACACGATTTAATGAAAATTGCGTGGAGGTGGGATGGAGGCGGGCTTGTGCCCACCCGCCAGTTTTCGCAATTTTAACCCCCCACACACCTCCAAACCCACCTACACGGGTCAATGAAAATCCAGCCCGAAGTGTGCAAGATCCGCCATTTCTGACGAAAGGTCATCGACCTGAAACGTTAACTCTGTTTCTCTCTCCACAGATGCTGCCTGACCTGCTGAGTATTGCCAGCATTTTCTGTTTTTATTTCAGATTTCCAGCATCTGCAGTATTTTGCTTTTCCATCAGCCATTTAGCTAGTTATTACTTAAAATGTTGGGAGGTAGACTATTCTTGGGTCATGGCTCCATAACCTTTAAAGCAAGTACTCTCACCATCACATCTGATTAACGACCTCAGTTACTGAACCAAAATCTCATCCCATTCTTACAGGGAGTAGAACCACATGTCAGCTTAGTAATAGTATGCTATTCTGGAGCCTATTATTTATTTACCGGGTTCAAAACTGGAAACATAGCCCCATGTGGGAATAGTTAGTGCCTTATTTTTTTTAAACTGTTAGAAGAAAGATATATGAAATGTGAACACACCAATCAATTTCGGCAGGTTGTCATGTGTTTATTCAGACACTTTCTACAGTGCAACTTGGTTAGATTCCACCTCATTTGCACCATAAAAATCCACGCTGTTAATGAACTTGGAGAAAGTATGTAGTCATTTGTTATACAATGAATACAAGATTACACAAAGATCTCAATGTTGGCTTGTGCCTTACTCTTTAATTTATTACCTGTTCAAACTTACAGTTTTAAAAAAAGTCATCTATCTATGAATATATATATATATAGTTATTAAATGTCAGCTGTTTGTGGTCTGATTATCGAGGACTTTTTGTGAACTGCTCACAAGGCCCTTCAGTAGATCTCCAAAATGGAGGTCCTATAGTGGCCAACTGGCACTCTGAGTAAGTACACATGATTATATATAATTTCCTTGAATGAGACAGAGATTTTTGGACATCATCTAGCAGAGGAAAAGGTCTTATTCCACCTTCTCCCCTACATGTCAGAGTTTAGCTCAAGAACAACATAACTGTCAGCCAAGTTTAGTGTTGCCAAGAATTTCCACCATCTGCCACAGTCTGATATGTGTCCAAAAGTTTTCAAACAGTGTTTTGTTTTCTTGCTAGCCTGGAACATTTCCTGTTGTATGAAAAGGGTTAATGTAGATACCAGATGGACCACCATCATCTATGATTATGATGTATTCGATTGCTATTGCATACTGAGTTGCAAGCATCAACTTTTTTTAACATCAGATGTAGGCATCAAGAAATGCCTCTTAATATCAGACAACAGATCTCCTGCATAAACTGCATGATGCCTACTACATGCACAGACAGACAGATCTCCCCACCCCTCTCTCCACCTGTTTAGCTCTTAGCAGCACTTGTGTTGTTACGTCTTATACTCAAAACACACAGGCACTTCCACACAACAAAGCAGATCTTTCATAAAGTAGTGCAGACATGTGCCAAACCATGCCATGACAAAATGAAAGACTGGAATGCTTTCAGCCAGGGAATGAGAAATAGGGCCTGCTTGTTTCAGTTCTCTTCAGTTCTGTACATTCACATAACAATAAAACCAGACAGTGAGAGAATTATATTTCTGTCGCCCAATCGTCTTAAAAGAAAGTTTCATTACTATCAAACAAATCCACATACAGATTTCTTCATGAAAGTTGATCTATTTCAAAATAATAAAACTGCCCTAATAGTCCTAATATAGCATCAATTACATATTGATGGGATATTATGGGTAGACAGAAATCATTTCTACCACTGAAAATGATTTTTCTGTAAGTGGTTATATTTTTTACCGAGTAGCCTTCTGATAGTCCACACGGTAAACCCCCAAGCATAATATGACAGCAGTTAAAACTCCATTTCTTCATTTCCCATTTTTTTAAAAAATAATGGGATAAGGTCAAGTGCTCTCGTGGTTTATGAGACTCATTGACAAGCTTGATTGACTTTCCAACTTTCCTGCCCTTTTTGGGAGAGCTTCCATATTTTCAACCAGGCACTAAATGTGACTTTACACAGTAGAAGAGCACTCTAATTCAGGAATGGAGCAAATGTTGTCACCTCTTAATAACCAATACTAGAGTGGCACTGATGGAAATTGGGGTGATGTTCACAGTCAAGACCAATTTCCCCCAAATCTTACCTGTCCTCTCCATTTGAAGGACCATGTGTGGATGTTGAATGTTGTGATGGGGATTTAAATTAGGGAAAGAACAGAGAAAAACTTAATTAACTGCTTGTGTTAAAGTAGACAGTCGCTGACTCCCAGGATGCCTCAGAAAGTTTAGGAGATGAGCCACATGGTCCAGCAGGGTCCCAGATTTGATCTCTGATCTGTGTTCAATTAGCTATTCTAAGTTGGGGCTGCAGTATAGGTTCTATAATTGGCCTCAGCATCCCTGATCAAGTTTCCTGCTCCTGATCACAATCTAGCAACCACTGCTGTGTGTGTGGATGCGAGGAGTGGACTTCCCATAATTGTCCCACAGTTGACTGGCCTACTAACACTCATTGTTATGGCTCACATGTAGATAATTGCCATTTGAGTGAGGTAACAGATGGTGACTGGTGCCCACAGAAGTCCAACAAGGAATCAATGTCTTCCAGAGGGGGAAGAAGAGAAAGAAAGAAAGACTTGCATTTATATAGCACCTTTCATGACCACCGGATGTCCCAAAGCACTTTACAGCCAATGAAGTACTTTTGAAGTGTAGTCACTGTTGTAATGTGGGAAACGCAGCAGCCAATTTGCGCACAGCAACTCCCACAAACAACAATGTGATAATGACCAGATAATCTGTTTTTGTTATGTTGATTGAGGGATAAATATTGGCCAGGACTCCCCTGCTCTTCTTCGAAATAGTGCCATGGGATCTTTTACATCCACCTGACAGAGCAGACGGGGCCTCGGTTTGACATCTCATCTGAAAGATGGCACCTCCAACAGTGCAGCACTCCCTCAGCACTGCACTGGAGTGTCAGCCTAGATTTATGTGCTCAAGTTGAACCCACAACCTTCTGACATCAGAGGTGAGCGTGCTACCCACTGAGCCACAGCTGACACAGATAGAAAATTAGGAGGAAAATAAACACTTAAGTCTGCACTAAGAAAAAGGAAAGCATAATGAGCTACTTCAGTGCTCATTTGGTAAATGCAATAAAGAAAGAAAAGGAAGAACTTGTATTTATATCGCACTTTTCATAACCTCAGGGCATCCCAAAGAGCTTTACAGCCAATGAAGTACTTTTGAAGTGTAGTCAATGTTGTAATGTAGGGAAACGTGGCAGCCAATTTTCACACAGCAAGCTCCCACAAGCAACAAATGAGATAATCTGTTTTCAGTGATGTTGGATAAATATTGGCCAGGACACTGGGGAGAACTCCCCTGCAAATCTTCAAATAGTGCTCTGGGATATTTTACATACACCTGAGAGGGCAGTCGTGGCCTTGGTTTAGTGTCTCATTTGAAAGACAGTACCTCAAACAGTGCAGCACTCCCTTAGTACTGCACTAGGATATCAGCTTGGAATATGTGCTAAATGCAATGCTCAGTGTTGAAGCCATTGCTCGAGATGCTCTGGCTTCGATCCGATAGGTAAGAGTGGAACCAAGCGAGGGAAGTCCCGCTAATCTGGACAATGGAGGAGAGGTGTTGGTGGGGAATAGAATGGTTAACCATTTCAAATGATGGGGGAATGAGGAGGGATAATGCATCACAGTCACAGAGAATGTTTGTGACTTTGGTTAGGGTCATTTCAGTGCTGTGGGAGGAGAAGAACCCCGAAGGGAAGGATGTACACAGAGAGTTGCTGGAAAAAATGGGAATGGATCTAGGAGGTGACAACATGTTAAAAGACTTTGGAGTGAAAAGGGAGGTTGGACATGGGGCAGTAGTTTGCAAGGAGAGTGAGGTTGATGGTGTTTTTTTGAGGAGGGGGTGATGGTGGGTTTGAAAAGATGGGGATAAATGCTGAGGAGAGGGAACCATTTCCAATATTAGCTAGCATGGGGGCCAGGAAGAGAAGTATAGTCATCAGCAGTTTAGTGGGAATGGGGTTGAGGGAGCAGAAGGTGAGTCAAGATGAACTCGGAAGGGCAAGAGGGGAGATAGGAGAGAAACTAGAAAGATCAATATTAGGGTAAATGTGAGAAGTCGCACAACACCAGGTTATAGACCAACAGCTTTTGCGACTTCTCACATTTGTCCACCCCAGTCCAACACCGGCATCTCCACATCAATATTAGGGTAGGGAGAGGCTGGAGGCAGGTTTTGTTTTATGGGAAAGAGGAAGGGGTAAGCAGCAGAGTCAACAAAAAAACCCCAATATAGTTAGTTGCTTCGAAGGCATTATTGTTCCCTATGTTCTGTCGCAGGCCATCCAAAAAGAATGGCCAGTGCATAAGGGCTACTCAATAGATATTATAATATTGAAATTGTTTAAAATCATTGCAAAGACAAAAATAAGAATTTTATTTAATACTGTAGCTTTTTTTTCTTGGTCAATTATCTCCTCTCCCCTCCTCTCCAGAAGGGTTTGACTCCTTGATGGGGTACAGTTCCACAGATGCCAGTCACCCTCTGGTTCCTCACCCCAGTGGCCATTATTCATGTGTGAGCCTCGACAGTGCAGTTCAATATTTCAACCATGGGGATAATACAGTTAAGTCCAATTCTATCCTCATACAACATCGGCACACACACACTCCCTACAGTATAGTAATCAGGAGTTTTCCCCCTTCCGAACCCAAGGTGTCAGTATAACCATCCAAGCAGGCCCTTCCTAACCCAGGGTGCCAGTATAAACATCCAAGCAGATTGAACATTTTGCCTATTATTTTTAACTTTCTGCAGGTAATTATCAAATTACTGAAGAATGAAAACAGCTCTACCACCCATGTAATTGAACCAGAATGCATCGGGGAGACTGTAGCACATTTGTGACTTCAAAGCGCTAGACTTATCAGGCCTACTTCAGTCCTCCAAATAGAAAAAAAACATTCTAGTGCCCTGAAGCCTACCCTCTGTTAGTCATTACTATTGTTCAATTTTCCAAATGTGAAGGCAGTTTTGCTCTGTGGATGGAGGCTGCTTGAGCCCATTTCACTTATGATATTTACCAGTCCTCAGACAGGAAATCGTAATTCCTACCATCTGTGCTTTCTTCAGTACTGTGTTCCAGAGAGTAAAAGGCAAAACTTGAAATAACTGCATCACTCAGTCCTCAATTAAAACAAACCAACAAACCCCACCTTGAGTTGCATGCTGAAGACAAGGGCTGCATCACTGCTTCAGGGAGTCTCGGGACGTTAAATGCCTGTTTGTGCCTATTGATGAAATTGTGGTGTAGCCCACGTAGTGGCTCAGCTTGTAATTGAACTGCTTAGTGTGGAACCAATTCCTCATCTTTGCTGAGTTAGCTGATCTCAGGGGTTGTGGCAGATGCGGTACTAGGATTGGATTCAATGCCAATGTGCTTTAATGTACTATTTTTTCCACATTAAATCTTGCCTCATAATGCCTGACATGATCAGCAATAGTAATGGATCTTAAAAGATATGCTTTTACTAGGCTGTAATGCCTCTCTTTAACAACTGAGGCTTATATTGATAATCTGAGAAATATTATCCACATTCCTCCTTTAGTGCACTTGTTGGGTGGGTTTGCACCGATTTCCTTTGTGGACTGTTTTAACAAAGCTTAATCCATTTGAGAAAAAAAAACAGCCAAGGCTCCTGCTCCCGATTAGCATCCAGTGATCCCTGTTAGAAAGAAGGGTGGGGACAAGTGTGTATTGGTTGTGATGCCCCTATTTGTAAAATAGCTTGGTTGATACCGCATCGATGAGCCTCACACATGAGAGTTTGCCAGTTGAGAACAATGCTGGAGTCTACTGGTTCCCATGGAACCCCAGCATGACTCAATGAGGCAGGCCTTCCTCTTATTGCGCTGCGGCATAAAGGATTGCCTGGATACAGTACACAGAGGAAAATCGGGCGGGACGGTTCGCATGACCATTTTGGAGCCCACCCAATTTTCTGTCCATTACTGAATGGAAAATCATTACAAGCATGTGATCCTCTCAACTGATTTCCCTCCATGCACTATGAAGCTTTACACCTAAGTGTATTAAGAGGAAAACCTGCCCGTATGTCTTCTGAAGTGTAAGGCTGGAATTATTTATGTTCAGCTGGCCAGTCGTCATTAATGTCTGCCAAAATATGTAGAATGAGGATTCATTCCCTTTTTGTCCGCTTTTTTTCCTGAAGGCACTGATTATTGCTGGGATTCAGGTTAATGACCTCCGCAGCCCAACAGTGCTTTGGCCAAGCGACAATTCTTCACACGTGAAGTGGGCCAGTGGGTGACAGCAGGGATCATCACAGCCGAACCCAAACCTGTTATAACCTGATGTCCACTCGCACACACTTTCTAGCGGGGGTCATTGAAAGCGATCAGGAGCAGGAATTCTGGCTGCTCTGTTCCTCCCCTCTAACCAAGGTTGACTGAGGCCAATTAAAGCCATTTTTATATTCCTCGGCTGTCAGCTCCCACACCATGGATCTTCTGCAGCTGGCAGCCACGTCAGACGTACACCTGCCAGATTTGTTTTTTAGACTGACAACAAGGGAGACCCATTTTCTGCTGGGTTTCCTCAGCTAAGGCTGGTCTTACGCATATGATTTCTCACTTCACCGGTCCTGTTAGTATGGTAGTTTCACACGCACTTTCAGTGAAATGCTTGTGTGAGGAAACATTGTGGGCTGCATGTTCCACATGTGCACACATGTATCACACTAGTGTCAGCAATTTTTTACTTTTTTTCAGGTCAGTAAAGGTTTCAATGATGACATTGCATCATGATATCCTGACACATGAATGTCTCCATGATCTCTGTGGTGACCTAATCAGGGCCAGCCTACAGATGCATGGACTGTTGAGCCTCACAGTGCAGCTGGTCTACAGGAAGTCTGGCTGCATATTACAAATCTAAACGCGGGACAGAGGCCCAGTGAGCTCAATCTCCCGAGACCTAGGTTGCAATAGAAAGGCAACTTGTAATGCCTCCCACCAGCTGCTTAAGCTGAGGTCTGCTAACTCAGCATAGACCATGAATCAACCCTGGGACTTTTTGGCCTGTATGGTGGTTGTGGTGAAACAAATTCTTAAAGAGTTGATATACTAGGAGAGAACAAAACAAAAAGCATTCCAAGGAGAAATTCCTAATTCCTAAGCATTAACAGAAAAAAAAATAACGGGGAAAAAAACTTCAGTAACAAAATCAACATTATTAACTGCCAACGGGACAAAAATAGGAGGAAAATATGGAACTAAAATGGGAACTAAAATAAAGGTAAAAGCTATTCATTCAGGACGATACATTAATGATTATAGCAAATGATCAAATATTTGAAATAAGGACTTCAAGCTCAAAGCTCAAGGGCAACACGGTGGCATAGTGGTTAGCACTGGTGCCTCACAGCGCCAGAGACCCGGGTTCGAATCTGACCTCGGGTGACTGTCTGTGTGGAGTTTGCACATTCTCCCCGTGTCTGCGTGGGTTTCCTCCGGGTGCTCCGGTTTCCTCCCACAGTCCAAAAATGTGTGGGTTAGGTTGATTTGGCTATGATAAATTGACCCTTAGTGTTAGGGGGGATTAAATATGTGGGGTTATGGGGATAGGATGGGATATGTTAGGGGGAATTAAATACGTGGGGTTATGGGGGTAGGGTGGGATATGTGTACTGTGGGGATTAAAGCAGGGACAGGGTACTGGATTTGGATGATCAGCCATGATCGTATTGAATGGCGGAGCAGGCTCGACGGGCCGAATGGCCTACTCCTGCTCCTAGATTCTATGTTTCTATGAATTGCTTGTCTCTCACCTCGTGATGTAACTGTCTCCTTTCTGTTGCATCATGAAACCTATTGGATCATGAAACTATAACTTTAGTAAGAAAGAAAGACTTGCATTTATATAGCGCCTTTCACGACCACTGGATGTCTCAAAGCGCTTTACAGCCAATGAAGTACTATTTGAAGTGGAGTCACTGTTGTAATGTGGGAAACGTGGCAACCAATTTGCGCACAGCAAGGTCCCACAAACAGCACTGTGATAATGACCAGATAATCTGTTTGTTTTGTTATGTTGATTGAGGGATAAATATTGGCCAGGACGCCGGGGATAACTCCCCTGCTCTTCTTCGAAATAGTGCCATGGGATCTTTTACGTCCACCTAAGAGAGCAGACAGGGCCTTGGTTTGACATCTCATCCGAAAGATGGCGCCTTCAACAGTGCAGCACTCCCTCAGCACTGCACTGGAGTGTCAGCCTAGCTTTATGTGCTCAAGTCCCTGGAGTGCGGACTTGAACCCACAACCTTCTGAGTCAGAGGCGATTGTGCTACCCACTGAGCCACAGCTGACACAGTAATATTTTCAAAGTGAATTAGGTGTCTAATTGGCATCACTTTAGAAAATTTCACTGGCTATAACCATATCAGCTACTGAAGCAAAAATGGCATATCAGTTTCTATTGTTTTAGGGTATTAAGACATTCCGAGGCTTTTATTTAATTTAAGTCGTTAATGGGTAATTCATAGACTACAGGACAAGTGAGTTCAAGGTCACCTGATATATTTATATTAACAAAAATGAAAACTGCACCAAATGATCACTTGGTTTCAGTCTGCCCACGTGACCAAAGTGGCCCAGAGTTGAAATTGGGGCCCCCATCTTTTTCGTCAGTTTCCAAAAGTCAAAGTTGCCAATTCAACTTGCAGACATCCCTTTCTCAATAGTAATACTAAAAGTGAAGGAAGTGGCAACCAAAAACTAGGGCCAGTGCCAGCCTAACTGGATGAAATCCTTCTGCTACCTTTATATTCACAGTGCAGTGGTTAAATTTGCAGTTAGCAAAATGATGTTTTTTCCAACTATATGAAAGCTGTAAGAGGAAAAAAAAGTTAAAAATTGCCAACACAAGTGTGATACATGTGTGCACAGGTGGAGCATGCATACGGCCTACAATGTTTCCTCACACAAGCATTTCATTGAAAGTGCGTGTGAAACTACCATACTAACAGGACCGGGGAAGCGAGAAAACATCCAGGCAGCATGTTTCTTGGCTGTCACTTTATTTTTCCTGTTATTGGGAAAACCATCCCACACTATAGAGAGAGTAGTTTAATCATCATGACTGAAAGCTCCAAAATGATAGAGCTACTCTGTACTACAAACTGGGTATGCCACTGGGATGCAACTAAAACACAAACTGGATGTAAGCGGAATGCAGTCAATTCGAACCATTATTTTTTTTTTGGTCAGCTGGACACATGTGAAAAGCTCCCATCACCGTGTGCAAGAGACTCAAACCAAGCTGGTGAGAAATTCACACAGACAGAGTTTCTGTTTGTACAATACGGAGTGCACAGCCTCTCTCCATCGGGACACACTTCACTTACTTCCAGAGAGTTTAGGTGCAGATTGGCACGAGGCAAAACTTAGGCATCCCCAAGTATCTGCTGGAGTATTTCTGGAATTTAACCAGATAGACCCTTGTACTGGCAAGCTTCCTGCTGTTTGTCCAACTAGGACCACCCTACTTGTTAGCACTTTGGTTAGCAGGATTATTTAGAGAGAAGGGCAAATAATCTCAGCTCCCAGTGACAGATCTATTCCTGCAGGTCCCATTAATGTGCCAGGAATAGTGTCCTGAGGTAGTGCTGAGCTGCCTAGCTCAGGGATTCGATTACTAAATCTGCCACAGAGGCTTGACTCAAATCCAATTTTCCATTGTCAGGCAAATCATCCTGGAGTCTTCTCAATCCCAAAGAGACTCCACTGCACATAGATATAAACATTCCCTTAAGACCTCCCCCAGTAGCTCAATGAGTAAATGCTCTGCATGGTATAGCCTGAGTCCTACAGATTTGAAAGGTTTACATTGAATGCCTGCTTTGTGCTGAATTACCAAGACAAAGGATGCAGCAGTTAGCATCAATGTCCACAGTCTAATGAGAGGAAAGATCAGCCTGACTGCTATCCGCTGGCACCTGCTGGAATTACATTACTCTGGACATCTAGTGAAGTAAATTTGACCTTATTGTGATGCCACTACATATATCTGTCTTCTCCCAGTCAATTGATTCTTTAAAATTATTTTGCCTCTTCTTTTCAGCTCCCTACACACTATGGGAGTGAATTTCTGCGGCAGTTCTCCTGCTCATCTACTGTAACTACAGCAGAAAATACCCGGAAACCCTGGCTAAACAACGTAGATGCCACTTTTCCAGGGTTTTGGCAGACGAGCGGGAAAACCCCAGCGGAAATTCACTCCTTAAGTATCAAGTGATTTCTTGACCCATGTGAGTGAAAGTAAACTGCTCCAACAGCCTCAACAAGATAGCTTCTCAACTGATCAGTACAAAAATGAGAAGTCGCACAACACCAGGTTATAGTCCAACAGATTTATTTAAAATTACAAGCTTTTGGAGCTATCGCCCCTTCTTCTGGTTAAGTTACAATGAGTGAATCTACAAAAGTTCACAGAATATAAACACAGAAAATGCAGAGATACAATCTTTCCTTACATCAAAGACACACCAAGAGCACAGCCAAGACAATGAGATGTGTCCCAGGGGGTCCAACGTGTCAAATCCTGCTGTCTGCAGCAGATCTCTCTCCATATCCCTTCCTCTCTCTCCATCTTTTTTGGGGTTTGTTTTTTGTGTTTGTTTTTTTGTGTTTGTTTTTTAAAAACTGGAAAGACAGACAACGATGTCAAGTCACGTTCTGTAGCGTGACATGAACCCGATATCCCTATTGAGGCCGTCCTCATGAGTGTGGAACTTGGCTATCAGTTTCTGCTCAATGATTTTGCGTTGTCGTGTGTCTCAAAGGCCGCCTTGGAGAACGCTAACCCGCAGATCCGAGGCTGAATGCCCTTGACTGCTAAAGTGTTCCCCGACTGGGAGGCAACCATCCTGCCTGGCGATTGTTGCGCGGTGTCCATTCATACGTTGTCTAGGTGTCTGCATGGTCTCGCCGATGTACCATGCTCTGGGGCATCCTTTCCTGCAACGTATCAGGTAGACAACGTTGGCCGAGTCACATGAGTATGTACCATGTACCTGGTGGGTAGTGTCCTCACGTGTGATGACGGTATCTGTGTTCATGATCTGGTATGTCTTGCAGAGGTTGCCGTGGCAGGGTTGTGTGGTGTCGTGGTCGCTGTTCTCCTGACAGCTGGATAATTTGCTGCGAACGATGTTACTTTTGAGGTTAGGCGGCTGCTTGAAGGCGAGTAGTGGAGGCGTTGGGATGGCCTTAGCAAGGTGTTCGTCGTCATCGATGACATGTTGAAGGCTGCGAAGAACATGGCGTAGTTTCTCCGCTCCGGGGAAGTACTGGACGACGTAGGGTACTCTGTTTGTTGTGTCCCGTGTTCGCCTTCTGAGGAGGTCTATGCGGTTTTTCGCTGTGGCCCGTCGGAACTGTCGATCGACGAGTCGAGCTTCATATCCCGTTCTTACGAGGGCGTCTTTCAGTGTCCGTAGGTGTCCATCGCGTTCCTCCTCGTCTGAGCAGATCCTGTGTATTCGCAGGGCTTGTCCATAGGGGATGGCTTCTTTAACGTGGTTAGGGTGGAAGCTGGAGAAGTGGAGCATCGTGAGGTTGTCCGTGGGCTTGCGGTAGAGTGAAGTGCTGAGGCGTCCGTCTTTGATGGAGATTCGTGTGTCCAAGAATGAAACCGATTCTGAGGAGTAGTCCATGGTGTGAGAACCTCTCTGGGTACGTCGAGGGCATCCTGAAGCCCATCGTACAGGGAACCCCCAGCTTCTGTCGCGACACTACAGACTTCTTGCAGAAACTCAGCACCCATGGACCAGTTGAACCAGGAACACTCCTCGCCACGATGGACGTATCAGCACTCTACACCAATATCCCCCACGATGACGGTATCGCTGCGACAGCCTCAGTACTCAACACCAACAACAGCCAATCTCCAGACGCCATCCTACAACTCATCCGCTTCATCCTTGACCACAATGTCTTCACCTTCGACAACCAGTTTTTTACCCAAACACATGGAACAGCCATGGGGACCAAATTTGCACCCCAATACGCCAACATCTTCATGCACAAGTTCGAGCAAGACTTCTTCGCTGCACAGGACCTCCAACCAACGCTGTACACCAGATACATCGACGACATCTTCTTCCTTTGGACCCACGGCGAAGGATCACTGAAAGGACTACACGATAGCATCAACAGGTTCCATCCCACCATCAAACTCACCATGGACTACTCCTCAGAATCGGTTTCATTCTTGGACACACGAATCTCCATCAAAGACGGACACCTCAGCACTTCACTCTACCGCAAGCCCACGGACAACCTCACGATGCTCCACTTCTCCAGCTTCCACCCTAACCATGTTAAAGAAGCCATCCCCTATGGACAAGCCCTGCGAATACACAGGATCTGCTCAGACGAGGAGGAACGCAATGGACACCTACGGACACTGAAAGACGCCCTCGTAAGAACGGGATATGACGCTCGACTCGTCGATCGACAGTTCCGACGGGCCACAGCGAAAAACCGCATAGACCTCCTCAGAAGGCGAACACGGGACACAACCAACAGAGTACCCTACGTCGTCCAGTACTTCCCCGGAGCGGAGAAACTACGTCATGTTCTTCGCAGCCTTCAACATGTCATCGATAACGACGAACACCTTGCTAAGGCCATCCCTACACCTCCACTACTCGCCTTCAAGCAGCCGCCTAACCTCAAAAGTACCATCGTTCGCAGCAAATTACCCAGCTGTCAGGAGAACAGCGACCACGACACCACACAACCCTGCCACGGCAACCTCTGCAAGACATGCCAGATCATGAACACAGATACCGTCATCACAGGTGAGGACACTACCCACCAGGTACATGGTACATACTCATGTGACTCGGCCAACGTTGTCTACCTGATACGTTGCAGGAAAGGATGCCCCAGAGCATGGTACATCGGCGAGACCATGCAGACACTGAGACAACGTATGAACGGATACCGCGCAACAATCGCCAGGCAGGATGGTTGCCTCCCAGTCGGGGAACACTTTAGCAGTCAAGGGCATTCAGCCTCGGATCTGCGGGTTAGCGTTCTCCAAGGCGGCCTTCGAGACACACGACAACGCAAAATCATCGAGCAGAAACTGATAGCCAAGTTCCGCACTCATGAGGACGGCCTCAATAGGGATATCGGGTTCATGTCACGCTACAGAACGTGACTTGACATCGTTGTCTGTCTTTCCAGTTTTTAAAAAACAAACACAAAAAAACAAACACAAAAAACAAACCCCAAAAAAGATGGAGAGAGAGGAAGGGATATGGAGAGAGATCTGCTGCAGACAGCAGGATTTGACACGTTGGACCCCCTGGGACACATCTCATTGTCTTGGCTGTGCTCTTGGTGTGTTTTTGATGTAAGGAAAGATTGTATCTCTGCATTTTCTGTGTTTATATTCTGTGAACTTTTGTAGATTCACTCATTGTAACTTAACCAGAAGAAGGGGCGATAGCTCCGAAAGCTTGTAATTTTAAATAAATCTGTTGGACTATAACCTGGTGTTATGCGACTTCTCATTTTTGTCCACCCCAGTCCAACGCCGGCATCTCCGCATCATGATCAGTACAAGGCACATGAGGTTTTCCTTTCCTTTCCTCCCTGGGATTCATTACACATGCGCACTTCCAGCAGGAGTCACTCAGCTGAAGCAACACCTCACATTTGGGTGGGCTGCGATTGGAGGTCCAAAGACATACAAAGCAGCAGATCAACTAGGTGCCACAGTCGAAAGGAAGGTCGGCCACCAGCACCCTGAGCAGTACATTATGTGTGTCATGTGAGGGGGGGGGCGGTGTAGAGAGAGGGGAAGAGAGAGATGGAGAGAGAGCACTGAAGGGGAAGAAAGGGAAGATATTTGGTTCCAGAAGAGAAGTAAAAGCAGAAAATTAGAATGTAAAAGAACAGATGTTGTTTGCCATGCTTTCTATTGACTGACAACCAAACTCATTCCAAAAATACCCAAGAGAGTTTTCATTTCTTAAAAGCTTAACTGAAATCATGGGATTTACAGCATGAACAGACAACGTAATCTCATCTTCTAGTTAAACAAATTTACAACTAAAAGAAGGGTCTATTCAATTACTGACTCTACATCTATTGAAACATGTGACTGCATAGACTTTTCAATTGCTTCTTGCCACATAATATTCTACTGAACTCTGAATTGGTTCATTCTAAAGGTATGATGAGGGTAGGAAAACTGATACTCTGTTCACTTCAAATCTGCTTTTTTTTAATCTGGAAGCAACTTTTTTTTTTCAACTTTCTGTGATGGATTAGTAAAAGGATTTCCTGACAGTCACAAAAAAATTTGAACCTTTGCCAGAAATACACAAGACTGCTGCTGAATCACTGCAAACAATACAGGCCTTCTTTAAATCCCTGTGTGATGCATTTGGTATAAAAATACTGCCGACACTTGGTTAAAATTATGGCTATTTGCTAAAGTTCCATTACGGGTGATTATATTTTAGGATAGTTATTATCAGGGTAATGTTGATTTCGTTTTTGTTTCCCTATCTTTTTGTTTTTCTCTCCAATTTTTTAATTTTTTTTTGAAGGTATTAATGACTCTGGTTAGGGTATGGTTACATGATAGCCAGTCTCACCCCAGTACATAACCCAAGTGGCCATTCTTCAAATAGGAATCTGCACAGTGAGCGCCAGAGCCTCACCACCCATGCTAATCAGGTCCCCACTGGCACCCATATAGAATCATAGAATCTTACAATACAGAAGGAGGCCATTCAGCCTGTCGTGCCTGTGTCGGCTCTTTGAAAGGGCTGTCAATTTAGTCCCACACCCCAGCTTTTTCCCCATAACCCTGCAAATTAGTCCTCTTCAAGTACATGTCCAATGGCCTTTTGAAAGTTCCTATGAATCTGCTACTACCATTCTTTCAGATTGTGCATTTCAGATTAGAACAACCCTCTGTGTGAAAAAGTTTCTCCTCTTTTCCCCTCCAGTTCATTTGCCAATTATTTGAAATCTGTGACCTCTGGTTACTGTCCCACTTACTCTGCTTGCTCCATCAAAACCTCTCATAAATTTGAATAACTCTATTATGTCTTTCCTTAACTGTCTCTGCTCTAAGGAGAACAATCCCAGCTTCTCCAATCTCTCCACATAACTGAAGTCCCTCATCCCTGGTATCATCCAGGTAAACCTCCTCTGCACCCTCTCCTAGGCTTTGACATCATTCCTAAAGTGTGCTGCCCACATTTAATTCCCTCGTTCCCTTCGAGGACAAGATCATGCACGTTATGGGCACTCAGGTGCTCTTGTCATGACAGCTGGTGAGACTGGCTGCATCTTCCGAGCACCAGGTTTGTATCTGAGCACCTACACTGTCGCCCTGGCACCCATCTGAAGCAGCAGAGAGACAGAAGCTTCCACCCCTTTTATCTATCGCCTTAATCCCAAGGAGGTGATACTCACCCATTCATACCTTCTACCCTCCTTTCCTGCACATCCACCACAGCAATGGAGGGGACCAGGAGGAGGAAGATGATGATGAAGAAGAGGAGGAGCTGGACAGTTTTTTTTTCTCCCTCATCACATCCAACGATGATGATGAGGAAGAGGAGGATGTGGACCAGGTCACCTATCAGTTACAGCAGCTCCACCCCCTGCCAGCCCCCCACGCCCCCACCGCTCACCCTGGAGCACTGAAGCCAATTTCACTGCCTGAGCTCAGATCAGCTAATTCAGTCCAAACCAAAGATCAAACCTGCGAACTTTGGGGACCAAATGGCTCAATTAAACACTGGATAAACTGACTGAGTCTTTGGAAGGTTGATCTACAGTGAAAGATTAAAATAAAATGGGCCGCATTAAAGAACTAAGGATAAAATACAAAAGCAAAATACTGCGGATGCTGGAAATCTGGAATAAAAACAGAAAATGCTGGAAATACTCAGCAGGTCAGGCAGCATCTGTGGAGAGAGAAACAAAGTTAATGTTTCAGGTCGATGACCTTCCAAATAGATATGGCAAAGAATGTGAGAGATTTTTAATAAAGTGCGACCTCAATTCCATGACAAACGTTGTATATCGTTATGCTACATTGAGCAGATTTTAAGTTTGCACACTCCACCAGTTTAAAAAGTGTTTTGGATTTTTTTGAGAAGGACACAGTAGAGCGAATTCTCAGGCCTTTGTAGTGTCTTGGCAATCAGTTTGGAAAAGAACAGAAAATCCCCTCAGGAAGAGAAAAGTGCAAAGTACTGGCTGGGTCTATATACAGTATTTCAGTAAGTTATAATGGTTGATTTAGCAGGACTCTGCTGAGAAAAGAGCTTTTATTATTCTAATGTCACTGTAGTTTTTATTACCTTTTCACTTGTATCATGCTGTCTCCAACGTGCAGTCATGCGCTATACGCAAAGTAGAAAACATACTTGTGATTATTTAAAAAATAAACTGTCTAGAATGCACGTCACAGAATAATAAATAGCTGGCGGTGAATTTAAGAATGTAATTCAATCACAGGGTTGTGCCGACATTAATAAGCCACTCATGTTTCACTTACAGTTGTGATTCCAGCACAATTATTCAACTGAATTCCAGCCTCATAACTTTTGACAAGCTAACAATTTTTCTTTTATTTTTCTTTTATTTGATCCAATTTACTCCCTTTTTCTCTCCTCTCCTGAAGGTGCTGACTAATGCTGGGATAGACAGAGCTAAGTGATCCCACAATCAACAGATCAGATCAAAGCTCTGCAGTCCTGCCACGTCCAGTCGTGAATGGTGGTGGACAATTAAAGAACTAACGGGAGGAGGAGGCTCCATGAATATCCCCATCCTCAATGATGGTGGAGCCCAGCACATGAGTGCAATAGACAAGGCTGAAGCGTTTGCAAAATTCTTCAGCCAGAAGTGCCGAGTGGATGAACCATATTGGCCTACTCCTAAGGTCCTCACCATCACAGAAGCCAGTCTTCAGTCAATTCGATTTACTCCACTTGATATCAAGAAACAGCTGAGCGCACTGGATACAGCAAAGGCTATGGGCCCCGACAACATCCCGGCTGTCATGCTGAAGACTTGTGCTCCAGAACTAGCTGCGCCTCTAGCCAAGCTGTTCCAGTACAGCTACAACGCTGGCATCTATCCGACAATGTGGAAAACTGCCCAGGTATGCTCTGTCCAATCCAATCGGCCAATTACCGCCCCATCAGTATACTCACAATCATCAGCAAAGTGATGGAAGGTGTCATCAACAGTGCTATCAAGTGGCACTTACTCACCAATAACCTGCTGACTGATGCCCAGTATGGGTTTCGCCAGGACCACTCGGCTCCCGACCTCATTACAGCCTTGGTCCAAACATGGACAAAGGAGCTGAATTCCAGAGGTGAGGTGAGAGTGACTGCCCTTGACATCAAGGCAGCATTTGACTGAGTGTGGCATGAAGGAGCCCTAGTAAAACTGAAGTCAATGGGAATCGGGGGGGGAAACTCTCCACTGGCTAGAGTCATACCTAACACAAAGGAAGATGGTTGTGGTGGTTGAAGGTCAATCATCACAGCCCCAGGACATTGCTGCAGGAGTTCCTCAGGGCAGTGTCCTAGGCCCAACCATCTTCAGCTGCTTCATCAATGACCTTCCCTCCAACATAAGAACAGAAATGGGGATGTTCGCACAGTGTTCAGCGCCATTCACAACTCCTCAGATAATGAAGCAGTCCATGCCCTCATGCAACAAGACCTAGACGACGTTCAGGCTTCGGCTGATAAGTGGCAGGTAACATTCGCGTCACAGAAGTGCCAGACAATGACTATCTCCAACAAGAGAGAGAGTCTAACCACTGCCCCTTGACATTCAACGGCATTACCATCGCCGAATCTCCCACCATCAACATCCTGGGGGTCACCATTGACCAGAAACTTAACTGGACCAGCCACATAAATACTGTGGTAACAATAGTAGGTCAAAGGCTAGGTATTCTACAGTGAATGTCTCACCTCCTAACTCCCCAAAGCCTTTCCACCATCTACAAGGCACAAGTAAGGAGTGTGATGGAATACTCTCCACTTGCCTGGATGAGTGCAGCTCCAACAACACTCAAGAAGCTCAACACCATCCAGGACAAAGCAGCCAGCTTGATTGGCACCCCATCCACCACCTTAAACATTCACTCCCTCCACCACCGGCATACCGTGGCTGCAGTGTATACTATCTACAAGATGCACAGCAGCAACTCACCAAGGCTTCTTCGGCAGCACCTCCCAAACCCACGACCTCTACCACCTAGAAGGACAAGGGCAGCAGACGCATGGGGACACCACCGCCTCCAAGTTCCCCTCCAAGTCACACACCATCCTGACTTGGAAATATATCGCCGTTCCTTCATCGTCGCTGGGTCAAAATCCTGGAACTCCCTCCCTAACAGCACTGTGGGAGTACCTTCACCACATGGACTGCAGTGGTTCAAGAAGGCAGCTCACCACCACCTTCTCAAGAGCAATTAGGGATGGACAATAAATGCTGGCCTTGCCAGCGACGCCCACATCCCATAAACAAATAAAAAAAAATATGGTTGCACCAACGCTCCTCCAAGTGCAGTATGTGAGTCCACGGAAGGCATCACAGAGAAAGAAAGAAATACATTTATATAGCGCCTTTCACAACCAGAGGATGCCCCAAAGTGCTCTGGAGTGCGACTATGAACCCACGACCTTTTGACTCATGCGAGAGTGCTACAACTGAGTCACAGCTGACAAAATGCCCATACACACATAGGGATCGCTAGCTAGTGAACAAGACAGGCAGGTTCTTTCCCCTCTGTAACCCAGGGATGTTGTGACTAATCACAACAGCCATACTCTCATCCCAGCTGAGGTTGGCTAACAGCACAGATTGGGGATCAAATCAGGGATGCTCTCAGTCTGTATGACTCAGAGTACCACAATGCGCTGTGCATTTAGTCATAGAGTCATAGAGTTATACAGCGCAGAAAGAGGCCCTTCGGCCCATCGTGTCCGCACCGGCCATCAAGCCCTGTCTATTCTAATCGCATTTTCCAGCACTTGGTCCGTAGCCTTGTATGCTATGGCGTTTCAAGTGCTCATCTAAATGCTTCTTGAATGTTGTGAGGGTTCCTGCCTCTACCACCCTTTCAGGCAGTGAGTTCCAGATTCCAACCACCCTCTGGGTGAAAAAGTTTTTCCTCAAATCCCCTCTAAACCTCCTGCCCCTTACCTGGAAACTATGCCCCCTGGTTATTGACCCCTCCACTAAGGGGAAAAGTTATTTTCTATCTACCCTATCTATGCCCCTCATAATTTTGTACACCTCAATCAGGTCCCCCCTCAGCCTTCTCTGCTCTAAGGAAAACAACCCCAGCCTGTCCAGTCTCTCTTCATAGCTGAAGCATTCCAGCCCAGGTAACATCCTGGTGAATCTCCTCTACACCCTCTCCAATGCAATCACATCCTTCCTATAGTGTGGCGACCAGAACTGCACACAGTATTCCAGCTGTGGCCTAACTAGCATTTTGTACAGCTCCATCATAACCTCCCTGCTCTTATATTCTATGCCTTGGCTAATGAAGGCAAGTATCCCATATGCCTTTTTAACCACCTTATCTACCTGTCCTGCTGCCTTCAGGGATCTATGTACATGCACACCAAGGTCCCTCTGATCCTCTGTCACTCCTAGGGTCCTACCATTCATTGTGTATTCCCTTGCCTTGTTAGTCCTCCCAAAATGCATCACCTCACACTTTTCAGGGTTAAATTCCATTTGCCACTGTTCTGCCCATCTAACCAACCCGTCTATATCGTCCTGTAGCCTGAGGCTTCCCTCCTCGCTATTTACCACCCCACCAATTTTCGTGTCATCTGCGAACTTACTGATCATACCTCCTACATTCATATCTAAATCATTAATGTACACTACAAACACCACTGGACACAGGCTTCCAGTCACAAAAACAACCTTCGACCATCACCCTCTGCCTCCTGCCACTAAGCCAATTTTGGATCCAATGTGCTAAATTGCCCTGGATCCCATGGGCTCTTACCTTCTTGACCAGTCTCCCATGTGGGACTTTGTCAAAGCCTTACTGAAGTCTATGTAGACCACATCAACTGCACTACCCTCATCCAAACACCTAGTCACCCCCTCGAAAAATTCAATCAAATTGGTCAGACATGATCTCCACCTGACAAAGCCATGCTGACTATCCTTGATTAATCCTTGCCTCTCCAAGTGGAGACTAATTCTGTCTCTCAGAATTTTTTCCAATAATTTCCCTACCACTGATGTTAGGCTCACTGGTCTGTAATTCCCTGGTTTATCCCTACTACCCTTCTTGAATGATGGTACTATGTTAGCTGTTCTCCAGTCCTCTGGCACCTCCCCTGTGGCCAGAGAGGTTCTGAAAATTTGTGTCAGAGCCCCTGCAATCTCCTCCCTTGCCTCACACAGCAGCCTGGGATACATCTCGTCTGGGCCTGGGGATTTATCCACTTTTAAGCCTGCTAAAACCGCTAGTACCTCCTCCCTCTCAATACTAATTTGTTCAAGTATATCACAATCCCTCTGCCTGATTTCTATGCCTACATCGTCCTTCTCCATAGTGAACACAGATGCAAAATATTCATTTAAAACCCCACCTACATCTTCTGGCTCTACACACAGATTGCCACTTTGGTCCCTAATGGGCCCTACTCTTTCCCTGGTTATCCTCTTGCCCTTAATATACTTATAAAACACATTGGGATTTTCCTTTATTTTGCCCGCCAGTGTTATTTCATGCCCCCTCTTCGCTCTCCTAATTTCTTTTTTAAGTACCCCCCTGCACTTTCTATACTCCTCTAGGGCTTCCACTGTTTTTAGTCCTTTGTATCTGCCAAAAGCCTCCCTTTTTTTCCTAATCCATTCTCGTATATTCCTTGACATCCAGGGTTCCCTGGGCTTGTTGGTCCCACCCTTGACCTTTACGGGAACATGTTGCCGTTGTACTCTCTCTATTTCCTTTCAGAAAGACTCCCACTGCTCTGATGTGGATTTTCCTACAAGTAGCTGATCCCAGTCCACTTTGGCCAGATCCTGCCTTATCATATTAAAATCAGCCTTCCCCCAATTTAGAACCTTTATTTCCGGTCCATCTTTGTCCTTTTCCATGACTACCTTAAATCTCAACGATTTATGGTCACTGTCACCAAAATGCTCTCCTACTGACACTTCTACCACTTGCCCGGCTACATTCCCTAGAATTAGGTCCAGTACCGCCCCCTCTCTTGTAGGACTTTCTACATGCTGGCTCAAAAAGCTCTCCTGGATGCACTTTAAGAATTCCGCACCCTCTAAACCTTTCACACTCTGACTATCCCAGTTAATATTGGGGAAGTTGAAATCCCTTACTATTATTACCCTATTATTTCTACACTTCTCTGAGATTTGCCTACATATCTGTTCCTCTATCTCCCCCTGACTGTTTGGGGGCCTATAGTACACTCCCAGCAAAGTGTTTGCCCCCTTTTTGTTTTTAAGTTCTACCCATATGACCTCATTAGAGGAACCTGCTAAGATATCATCCCTCCTTACAGCAGTAATTGACTCCTTGATTAATATTGCGACACTCCCTCCTCTTTTACACCCCCCTCTGTCTCGCCTGAAGATTCTATACCCCGGAATATTGAGCTGCCAGTCCTACCCCTCCCTCAACCATGTCTCTGTGATAGCAACAATATCATATTCCCATGTGTTCATCAACACCTTCAATTCATCTGCCTTACTCGCAAGACTCCTTGCATTAAAATAAATGCCATCCAGCCTTGCCATACTCCCTTGTGCCGTTATATATTTGCTCTGCCTTCCAGGCTGACTTGTTTTTTCCTCTATATTTGGCTGTGCTTCACCCCCTACTATAGCTCCACTCTGTATCCCATCCCCCTGCCAAGTTAGTTTAAACCCCCCCCAACAGTACTAGCAAACCTCCCCGCAAGGATGTTGGTCCCGTTCCGGTTCAGGTGCAACCCGTCCGACTTGTACAGGTCCCACCTTCCCCAGAAGCAGACCCAGTGATCCAGGAAACTAAAGCCCTCCCTCCTGCACCAACTTTTTAGCCACACATTCATCTGCTCTATCCTCCTATTCCTATACTCACTAGCACGTGGCACCAGGAGTAATCCAGAGATTACAACCTTTGAGGTCCTGCTTTTTAATCTGCTACCTAGCTCCCTAAATTCTTGTTGCAGGACCTCATCCCTCTTTCTACCCATGTTGTTGGTACCAATGTGAACCACAACCTCTGACTGTTTGCCCTCCCCCTTCAGAATGCCCTCCAGCCATTCAGTGACATCCTTGACCCTGGCACCAGGGAGGCAACATACTATCCTGGAGTCACGTCTGCGGCCACAGAAACGTCTATCTGATCCCCTTACGATAGAATCCCCTATCACTATTGTTCTCCCACTCTTTTTCCTCCCCTCCTGTGCAGCTGAGCCACTCATAGTGCCATGGACTTGGCTCTTGCTGCATTCCCCTGAGAAACCATCTCCCCCATCAGTATCCAAAACAGGAAAATCTGTCGGAGAGGGAGATGGACCCAGGGGACTTCTGCACTACCTTCCTAGTTCTTTTACTCTGTCTGGTGGTCACCCATTCCCTGTCTGCCTGTGCACTCTTTACCTGCGGTGTGACCACCTTGTTAAACGTGCTATCCACGAAGATCTCAGCTTCGCGGATGCTCCACAGTGACTCCAGCCGCAGCTCGAGCTCCGAAACACGGATTTCGAGTAGCTGCAGCTGGAGACACTTCCTGCACATGTGTTCGCCCTGGACACCTAAAGTGTCCCTGACTTCCAACATAGCACAGGAGGAGCACTCCACGCTGCCGAGCTGCCCTGCCATGTCCTACCCTTAATTTACTCCCTTTAAATTAAAGAATATTAAATACACTAGGGACCTTACTTCCCTTTAAACAGTACTTGCTCTAAACTAGAGACCTTACTTTTACTTTAATGACTGGAATGTAGAAATACTGACCGCTGGTTCTCTGTCCCCTCTTGTGCAGCTTTTTAGCTCCTGCTCTCCTGGAAGCTGACAAAGATGGAAAAAGAAAGGAACACCTCCCTCCCCCACCTCCCCCACCTCACTCACTCACTCACTCACTCACTCACTCACTCACTCACTCACTCACTCACTCACTCACTCACTCACTCACTCACTCACTCACTCACTCACTCACTCACTCACTCACTCACTCACTCACTCACCAAACTCGCAGCTTAACAATCTGTTCCGATCTGCACTCCGTGACAAACTACACTCTAGCCTCTCTTATTTATACTGCTGAGATTTAAATAAGTGAGCTCTCTGGCAGTTACAGAACCAGATTAGACCACTTAATTAATTAATTACTCTCACCTGCTCTCCAGCACAGAGCTTGCTTAGCCCTGCCCAAGCCTGGAAGAAGCAAACTCGCAGCTTAACACTCTGTTCCGATCTGCACTCCGTGACCATAAAGCCAACATGGACATTTGTTCTGTTTCATTTGCTGCAATGCAAAAATATCAATCCAGGGCAAGCACACATCTGATTATTCTGGGATCATCTGTCTCTTAGCTCAACTTTCATCCTTCTGTTAATATTATTGTCTTGGGTTGTTGCCCATGATGCAGCCTGGGCACCAGAGTGCAGACATCAGAAGAAGGTAACTCTGCCCGCTCCATCCTCTTTTTTCCCAAGCTTCTATTCAGGATCACTGTATCAACAACAACAACAACAACTTACATTTATATAGGGCCTTTAATATAGGAAAACGTCCCAAGGCGCTTTACATGAGCGGAATCAGACAGAAAATTGACACAGAGCCAAATTATTGCTTTTTTTTTCTTACATATCTCTCTGGACTGCCTGCAGATCTCCCCTGTATCTGATTTCTGCTGTTTGGTGGCCTGTAATGTATACCAAGAAAAAGTACTATTTCCCTTCCTATTTCTTAACTCTATCCATGTGGATTCTGTCTTAACACAACCCCCAAGACATTCTTTCATTCTAGCACTGTGATATAATCCTTCACTTAGACTGCACCTCAGCACCATAAGGGTTACAGTAGTGTAGTGGTTATGTTACTGGACTAGTCATCTAGAGGCCAGGACGAATAATTCAGAGGACTTGAGTTCAGGTCTTGCTCACCGATACTCAGTTTGGGTTCTGCCAGAACCACTCGGCTCCAGACGTCATTACAGCCTTGGTCCAAACATGGACAAAAGAGCTGAATTCCAGAGGTGAGGTGAGAGTGACTGCCTTTGACATCAAGGCAGCATTTGACCGAGTGTGGCATCAAGGAGCCCTAGTAAAATTGAAGTCAATGGGAATCAGGGGGAAAACGCTCCACTGGCTGGATTCATACTAGCACAAAGGAGGTTGGTTGTGGTTGTTGGAGGTCAATCATCACAGCCCCAGGACATCACTGCAGGAGTTCCTCAGGGCAGTGTCCTAGCCCCAACCATCTTCAGCTGCTTCATCAATGACCTTCGCTCCATCATAAAGTCAGAAGTGGGAATGTTCGCTGTTCAGTGTTCAGTGCCATTTGCAACTCCTCAGATAATGAAGCAGTTCATGCTTGCAGCCTGCAGCAAGATGTGGACAACATTGGTCTGATAAGTGGCAAGTAACATTCGCGCCAGGCAATGACGATCTCCAACAAATGAGAGTCTAACCACCGCCCCTAGACATTCAACGGCATTACCATCGCCGAATCCCCCACCATCAACATCCTGGGGGTCACCATTGACCAGAAACTTAACTGGACCAGCCACATGGCTACAAGAGCAGGTCAGAGGCTGGGTATTCTGTGGCGTGACTCACCTCCAGACTCCCCAAAGCCTTTCCACCATCTACAAGGCACAAGTCAGGAGTGTGATGGAATACTCTCCACTTGCCTGGATGAGTGCAGCTCAAACAACACTCAAGAAGCTCGACACCATCCAGGACAAAGCAGCCCGCTTGATCGGCACCCCATCCACCACCTTAAACATTCACTCCCTCCCTGCACCGTGGCTGCAGTCTGTACCATCTACAAGATGCACTGCAGCAACTCGCCAAGGCTTCTTCGACAGCACCTCCCAAACCCGCGAACTCTACCACCTAGAAGGACAAGGGCAGCAGGCGCATGGGAACACCACCACCTCCAAGTTCCCCTCCAAGTCACACACCACCCTGACTTAGAAGAACATCGCCGATCCTTCATCGTCGCTGGGTCAAAATCCTGGAACCCCCTCCCTAACAGCATTGTGGGAGTACCTTCACCACACGGACTGCAGTGGTTCAAGAAGGCGGCTCACCACCACCTTCTCAAGGGCAATTAGGGATGGGCAGTGACACCCACAATCCATGAATGAATAATAATTAAAAAAAATAAATGCCACCCGGGCAGTTTCAAATTTAAATTCAGTTAAAAAAATATCTGACTGTGAAGCTGTCGGATTGTTGTAAAATCCTAACTGATTCCTTTAAAGAAGGAAACCTGTCATCCTTATCTGGTCTAACTGTGACCCGTCCCACGCAAGCGTAGTTGATTTTTAACTGCCCTCTGAAGTGGCCGAGCAAGCCACTCAGTTGCATCAAACTGTTTCAAGAAGAAGGCAACCACCACCTTCTCAGAGCAATTGGGGATGGCCAATATATGCTGGCCTTACCAGCAATGCCCACATCCTGTGAATGAAATGAAAAAAATGTTTTTCTCTCCCTATTATAGAATCATACAGCATAGAAGGAGGCCATTGGGCCCATTGTGTCTGTGCCAGCTCTTTGAAAGAGCTATCCAATTAGTCTCATTCCCCTGCTCTCTCCCCATAGCCCTGCAAATTTCTGTTCCTGAAAATGTTATAACCAAGAATATTACAATGAGGGGAACCAGTGGATGTAGTGTATTTGGATTTCAAGAAGGCATTCGATAAGAACATAAGAACATAAGAACATAAGAAATAGGAGCAGGAGTAGGCCAATCGGCCCCTCGAGCCTGCTCCGCCATTCAATAAGATCATGGCTGATCTGATCCTAACCGCCAATCTACTATCTATCACAGAACCATCTCCTGCATCTAACAGAATTGCACACACGAAATAGGAGCAGAATCAGGCTACACAGTCCCTGGGCCCGCTCCACTACCCACAGGGCCATGACCGATCCGAACCTAGACTCATGTCCAAATTCCTGCCCGCTCCCCGTAACCCTTAATGCCCTTTACTTCTAGGAAACTGTCTATTTCTGTTTTAAATTTAATTAATGTTGTAGCTTCTACAGCTTTTTGTGGCAGCATATTCCATGGACCTACCACCCTCTGAGTGAAGTAGTTCCTCCTCATCTCAGTTTTGAAAGAGCAGCCCCTTATTCTAAGACTATGTCCCCTAGTTCTCGTCTCACCCGTCATCGGGAACATCCTCCCCGCATCCACCCGATCCAACCCCTTCACAATCTTATATGTTTCAATAAGATCGCCTCTCATTCTTCTGAACTCCAATGAGTAGAGTCCCAATCTACCCAACCTCTCCTCATATGACCACCCCCTCATCCCCGGGATTAACCGAATGAACCTTTTTTGCACTGCCTCGAGAGCAAGGATGTCTTTCCTTAAGTAAGGACACCAAAACTGTATGCAGTATTCCAGGTGCGGTCTCACCAATACCTTGTACAACTGAAGCAATACCTCCCTATTTTTATATTCTATCCCCCTAGCAATGAAAGCCAACATTCCATTTGCCTTCTTAATCACTTGCTGCACCTGCATACTAACCTTTTGAGTTTCGTGCACCAGGACCCCCAGATCCCTTTGCACTTCAGTACTCTCCAGTTTCTTGCCATTAAGATAATAAATTGCTCTAGGATTTTTCCTGCCAAAGTGCATCACCTCACACTTTCCAGTGTTGTATTCCATCTGCCAAATCTCTGCCCACTTACTTAGCCTGTCTATGTCCCCTTGCAGGTTTTTTATGTCCTCCTCATTCACTACTTTCCCTCCCATCTTTGTATCATCTGCAAATTTTGATATGTTACACTTGGTCCCTTCCTCCAAATCGTTAATATAGATTGTGAAGAGTTGGGGACCCAGCACTGACCCCTGTGGAACACCACTAGTTACTGATTGCCAGTCTGAGAATGAACCATTTATCCCAACTCTTTGCTTTCTGTTAGATAGCCAATCCTCTATCCATGCCAGAATATTACCCCCAATTCCGTGATTTTTTACCTTAAGCAATAATCTTTTGTGTGGCACCTTGTCAAATGCCTTTTGGAAGTCTAAATACACTACGTCCACTGGTTCCCCTTTATCCACTCTATATGTTACTTCCTCAAAGAACTCCAGCAAATTTGTCAAACATGACTTCCCCTTCGTAAAACCATGCTGACTTTGTCCTATTAAATTATGATTATCCAAATGTCCTGTTACTGTTTCCTTAATAATGGACTCCAAAATTTTACCTACCACAGATGTTAGGCTAACCGGTCTATAGTTACCAGCCTTCTGTCTACTGCCCTTTTTAAATAAGGGTGTTACATTAGCAGTTTTCCAGTGCCACATAAAAGGTTACTGCACAAGATAAGAGCTCACGGGGTTGGGGGTAATATATTAGCATGGATAGAGGATTGGCTAACTTACAGAAAACAAAGAGTCTGGATAAATAGGTAATTTTCCGATTGGCAAACTATAACTAGTGGGGTGCCACAGGGATCAATGCTGGGCCCTCAACTATTTACAATCTATATTAATGACTTGGATGAAGGGACCGTGTTAATTATAGCCAAATTTGCTGATGATACAAAGATAGGTGGGAAAGCAAGTTGTGAGGAGGACACAAAGAGTCTGCAAAGAGATATAGATAGGATAAGTGAGTGGGCAAAAATTTGGCAGATGGGGTATAATGTGGGAAAATGTGAGGTTATCCACTTTGGTAGGAAAAATAAAAAAGCTAATTATTATTTAAATGGAGAGAGACTACATAATGCTGCGGTACAGAGGGATCTGGGGGTCCTCGTATATGAAACACAAAAGGTTAGTATGCAGGTACAGCAAGTAATTAGGAAGGCAAATTGAATGTTGGCCTTTATTGCAAGGGGGATGGGGTATAAAAGTACAGAAGTCTTGCTACAACTGTGCAGCGCGCTGGTGAGACCACACCTGGAGTACTGCGTGCAGTTTTGGTCTCCTTATTTAAGGAGGGATATACTTGCATTGGAGGCAGTTCAGAGAAGGGTCACTAGGTTAATTCCTGAGATGAAGGGGTTGTCTTATGAAGAAAGGTTGAGCAGGTTGGGCCTATACTCATTGGAGTTTAGAAGAATGAGAGGTGATCTTATTGAAACATATAAGTTTCTGAGGGGCCTTGACAGGGTAGATGCAGGGAGGATGTTTCCCCTCGTGGGAGAATCTAGAACTAGGGGGCACAGTTTCAGGATAAGGAGTCACCCATTTAAAATGGAGATGAGGAGGAATTTCTTCTGAGGGTCGTGAATCTTTGGAATTCTCTACCCCAGAGAGCTGTGGAGGTGGAGTCATTGAATATATTCAAGTCGGAGATAGACATATATTTGAGCTACAGGGGAGTCAAGGGTTATGGGGAGCGGACGGGAAAGTGGCGTTGAGGCCAAGATCAGATCAACCATGATCTTATTGAATGGCGGGGCAGGCTCGAGGGGCCGAATGGCCTACTCCTGCTCCTACGTTTCCAGTTTTGTCGAAACCTAAACCATGTCTCTATTATAATTGCTATATCATATTTCTCCATAGTTATTAATTATTCTAAGTCTCCAATTTTGTTTTGAATGCTTTGTGCATTCACGTACATACCACTTAATCCCGCCTCCAATTTTTTGGAATGTTAATCCTGATTCATTTTCCTGGTTTTATCATTTAAAAAAAAATTTCTCTATCTACATTATCGCCATGTCCTGAACTTGAGCAAATTCTGGAAAGTACAATCTAGAAAACCATCAACTTCACTGATGCTTTGGATTGTAGCCAATTGCAGCTTGAGCACAGAGATCCTCCACTCAAGAGATGCAATTTTACAACACTCAATACAAATGTGCTGCCCTTGAATGCACTGAGAATACATGATGGCCCACATCTCGCACTCCACACATTATAAGGGTTCCCTGCACTGCCATCTCTTTGTGTCTAAGTTAAACAATGTAGAAAGTATTAGCCTAAATGGCTACTAGCACTAACTCACTAGGATCAAACTCCACTTACTCACTTCACACAAATATTAATTATAGAAAAAGAAACTCCTGTCCAACTGCACCTCAAGGTTGAATTCCCTCTATGGCTGAACTCTCGTTGAGGTTAAACACTGGACTGTTATGGCCTTTGACTCTCCGCTGACCTCTCTTAGCTCGAGAGTAAGAGATAATGGGGTAAATTTTCATACTCACTGCATGGCAGTAGTCTGGCAGAGCGGATCCTTCACCTGTTATAGAACCCATCAATTTTCATTCCATTAAAATAAATGTAAGAACAAAGGTTCAGAAGAACATTGGCCATAGAAGTTTTAATAAAATACCTACAGACAGGAATGGTTGCTGAAAAGAAGCTACAATTTTACTTTCTTGTACTAGTACAATTATAAATGCAAGCCTTTCTTTATTTTCTTTCCGATGATCAGATACGCAGCATAATGTCCAACATAGATGATGTTGCTTAAAGAATGTACTGTGATTGTTGCACCCTGTGTACTGTTGGCCTGGTAATCTGCATGCTTAAATAAATAATCAAAAAGAACAAGTAAAAACCAGTTGTACAGTGTGCAGAAAACAGGGAATAGGTTTACCCTCCACAATGTGTAGCCTTTGTGTCATTTCTTTGCTAATGTATCTTAGAATCATAAAGTACAGCACAGAAGGAGGCCATTTGGCCCATGGTGCCTGTGCTAGCTCCTTGAAAGTGCTGTCCAATTAGTTCCACTCCCCTGCTTTCCCCGTAGCCCTGCAATGTTCTCCCCTTCAAGTATTTATCCAATTTCCTTTTGAAAGTTACCATTGAATCTGATTTCAACATCTCTATACAAACGGGTAACACATAGGTATTCCACGTGATTCATTGACATCAACATATATCACATGACTGATAACATTAATTAAGTGACTTCTAAGGGGCCATGAAACATCGCAGCCCCCGTCAATCACAACTGCAAGTACATTCAGCTTGATAGTCATTAGTCAAATAATAATGGCCCTGAATTTGCGGTCGGAGGCTTCCTGCGGGCGGATGCCTCCGACCAGCAAAAAATCTACGAACCTACCTGATGGTCCCGGAGGTTCGGACACTTGCGCTCCTGGGCCTCTATGCGTAGACATGCGTAGAGGCCCATGTATGCAAACCGCATGCGCCCCTGGGATCAAGTTGCCCGACCCAACCAATGAAAGAAAGGGGATCCCCATTCATACTTACGAGGATTCTGTATGTACGGAATCCTCATAAGTATGAATGGGAATACCTCCAAAAATACACATACACTTCAGATAAATAAAAATATAAAATCACATATTTAAAATTAATCAAAACGGCATTTAATTAAATATTTCAAACAAAAATTTAATTTTTTGAAAAATAAATTTCCATATTTTAAAGGGGCTAAAATTAAACTTACCTTATTTCGCCGGTTTTTAAATGTATAAATTATTGAAAAAAATCATTTTTCTGTTCTTTAAAAGTCTTACGTGGTAAAAGCAGGCCTTATGCTTTTACCAGGTGTAAAAGTTTCACGGGCATTCGCTGGGCAGAAGTTGGGCAAACTCTCCGCCCACGGATGCCCTTTTCCCAGGAATGCGGATGATTTGTCAAGAAGATTCTTGACAGATCGCAAGTTCCGGGTTTTAGCGCCTGCGCTTCGCATGCCTAAACCCGGAACTTGCGCGACCCTGACGGCCACGTACGCACCTCGTACGCACCTCGTACGCACCAGTAGGGGCCGCATGATTTCAGGATGAAATAAGTCATTGATTTACAGTTTCTGTATGTAGAAATAGATCTGTATAAAATGTTAAGTCAAATGGTCAAAAAAAAATGAGAAATGCGAAGTCTTTTACGTTCCACACAGTAGTAAGTTTGATGTGTACCTTAGAGCCAAATAAAAATTAGGATGGAAGACTGACAATGCCGATTTTGTCTCGTCTTTTAGCCATCACACCTGTATTGAATGTCACAAGACCTGAATGTCAATTATTACTGAACTATGTATGAAGGGATGTGTTAATGCATAACATACAGTTGCCTTTCATAATGATTAATGGGGACAAGCTATCAGATCTAATAAGTCACTGCCTATATGGTATAATTAAAAAGTAATTTTCTGCAGGCCACATCTACTTTGCAAGAGCTGCAATATTAACAATACTTGATTTTAACTAGTGGCACCAGAGCAGTGTGAGGTTGGGGGTGGGATGAGTGTCAAGCCCGCCTGGACATGATGTGTGCGGCCCAGGCCATTTTAACTCTCGGGCCTCATCCGCATCCTGGAGCTGCGTATTCCGCCTGAGCCCAGCCGGAATCCTTCCCTGGCTGGCAGGCGGGAGCGGGATTTCGGGGCAGCTGGAGACCACCGTCAGGGACTGAAGTGAACAGTCCCCGGCACAGAGGTCAGTCGCCGAGGGCGGCCGGGGCGGGGGTGGGGGGGTGGTCTTGAGGTGATTGCAGTCTGGGGAGTGAAGGAAGACCCATGGTTTCCTTGTGGGAGCGAAGAGGACCCCTGCTCCTCCTCTTCCCCAAGGAAACCCGTAAAACTTTAAAAAAAAACTACCTTGCAAGGGCCGCTTCTAGCCTTGCCCTATCTGCGGCCAGATTTGCCTGGCGTGATCGTCAAAGTGCATGACTCGCCTGCACGGGTGTTCTCCAGGGGTCTTGGCCAATATTCATCCCTCAACCTTCACCAGGGTTAAAATCGCGTAGGGGTATGAATTACGTCATTGGACCCCGACTTTTCAATATTTATGAGGCCCATCACCAGCCTGCAGCAAGTGCCTCGTACACCTTCCAAAACCTGTGCAGCAGCAGTATGACGTGAATGAGGAGGTAAGTACTGCGTCCCTATTTTAACCCTCCGCATGCTCCATTCTTGTCAGGCACACTCGGTTAAAATCAGGGCTCATATTGCTGTGTGCTTCAATAGCAGACTTCTGGTGCCTTACCCAAATTGTCATTTTTCATGTGAGTCTCATCAGTGGGTTAGCAGGCTGTTCGACTGGGGTGGATAGAGGGCATCACAGCCTTGCCTGATCCTATCCTTACCTGAAAACCCAGTGGGAATGCTACCTGATTTTTTTCCTCCTGAGACCAAGGGAGCTGAGACTAAATGTCAGATCTCTTTCACTATCCTGTTTGAGATGAACTAACTCAGTACAGACTGGGATCTTCCTGATTTGTCTGCCTCAGTTCCAGACTGGTCAATGCATGTGCCATCTGAACTTGCATTTATATATTGATCCTCAAGTAAAAGAACTGCTCACAATATTTCACAAGGCCGGGGAGTGGACACCAAGCAGGAGATGTAGGAGTCTACAGGGTGAGACTGAAGGCACAGTTGAAGAAATTAGTTTTTAAAAGGTTTTGAAGGGAGGTAGGTAGCAAGGCAAAGTGGTTTTATCTGAGGAAGGATGTTCTTGCCATGGAGGGAGTTCAGCGAAGATTCACAAGGCTGATACCTGGGATGGCAGGAATGACATATGAGGAGAGATTGGGTCGATTGGGCTTATACTCGCTGGAGTATAGAAGAATGAGAGGGGATCTCATCGAAACATATAAAATTCTGACAGGTCTGGACAAACTAGATGCAGGAAGAATGTTCCCGATGGTCGGAGAGTCCAGAACCAGGGGTCATAATCTAAGGATAAGGGGTAAGCCATTTCGGACAGAAATGAGGAAGAATTTCTTCACCCAGAGAGTGGTGAACCTGTGGAATTCTCGACCACAGAAGGTAGTTGAGGCCAAGTCATTAAATATATTCAAGAATGAGTTAGATATATTTCTTAAAGCTAAAGGTATCAAGGGATATGGGGAGAAGGCAGGTACAGGGTACTGAGTTTGGATGATCAGCCATGATCTCATTGAATGGCGGAGCAGGCTCGAGGGGCCGAATGGCCTACTCCTGCTCCTATCTTCTATGTTTCTATGTTTTCAGAGAGAATTCCAGAAGGCAGGATGTAGTTAGAATGACAGGCCTTAGATGGTTAAATAGAAATAATTTAAAACACACAATAAATTCTGTTTCTTGTGTGGCTCAGTTTCTTGTTTTAGTTAGAGGGTTGTGGGTTCAAGTCCCCCACCATCCAGAGACTTGCGCACAAAATCTAGGCTGACACTTCAGTGCAGCCCTGAGGGAGTGCTGCATTGTCAGAAGTGCTGTCTTTGGGATGACAAATTAAACTGAGGCCTTGTCCGCCCTCTTTGGTGGATGTAAAAAATGTCACTATTCAAAGAAGAGCACGGATGTTCTCCAGGGGTCTTGGCCAACATTCATCCCTCAACCTTCACCACTGAAACAGATTATCTGATCATTAATTACATTGCTGTTTGTGGGACCTTGATGTGCGTGAATTGGGTGTCACATGTCCCTACATTACAACAGTGACTATGCTACAAAAGTACTTAATTGGATATGAATAACTTTGGGATGTCCTGAGGCTGTGAAAAGCTCTATATGAATGCAAGTTATTTCTTCTTTTCTATTTAATTCCGAGTCAGAGGAGCAGAGAGTGAGGGTGAGGGGACGTACAACTGGAGAAGGTTACTCATGTTGGGTGGAACAGGGCTATTGAAGATAAGAATTTTAATATCTTGAAGTTGACCTACTGGGAAGCCTGTGGGGATTGGCAAAGTCAGAGATGATAGGTGTTCAAGACTTAATGGGGAGAGGACACTGACAGTAGCGCTCTGATTATCTGAAGTTTTTTTAGATGTTTGAGACAGGCAGACCAGCATTATCTTGTGATCATGTGGAAGTAACAGGAACAACTGACTTCAGTACCATCTATTGCATGAAGTCATGGAATTAGGTCAACAAAAAGCCATGTCTGGTTCACTCACAATCAGAGGTACCCTTGTGACATGGCCTTATCAGTTGACTTGTACAAAGGTCAAAAGTATTATAAATTTATTCCTGCCATAGAAATGTCCCTAACAGATTCTGATAGCAATGAAGTTAATGAATACTGAAGACTGCTCCACATAGTTGTCAGCTTTTTGCTCTGAAACAATTCTAATATATATTCAATGCCAGTGTTAAATTTGCATAAGAATCCCTCATATGAAATAATAATAAAATGTATTTCTCTGACTGTAGCTTTCTTGCTTTCATAATGAGTCCTGTAAAGATTTATGAGAATTTTGACCTTTGTACAAGCCGTTGATAAGGCCATGCCATGGGAGTACCTTTGACTATGAATATGATGTTGAAACAGTACAAATGTGAGTCTGAAAACATGCTAGAGTCAATTAGCCACATTACTAACGTTTCCAAGCTACAAAGCATGTCAATATAATAATTTCATGTGTTTGCTCTGCCATCTATCCTTTGCATCTGGACAGCTAGAATTTGGGGGGAAAAATTCGGTTGGTTTGCACCTCCCGTTAGCGCCTTAAGAGGGCGCTAATGGGGCGCAAAGCAACTAGCACCTGGGCGATGTTTGCGCCACTCGCGAAATTGACCAGACATTTTGCGGCGGCACTAAACACTACCGCAATGGTCTCCTGTGCCCGCAGATCGTGAAGTCAGTCGAGCGTGCAACGCCCCGGTAGTGCCCTGGACCAGGTATTGAGTGGCGCCCCCTGCCTTACCGCCTGCCGCTAACAACAACAGGTTGAGGGGAGCGTTTTGCAGTCGGGAAGGGACTGGGGGAACGCTATTTAAAGGCGACCGCTTCCTGCCTTTTTTTGTCGATGACATTTTTGCACCACGCATTCTGAGTGAGAGAGAGAGACTTCTGGAGATATTCAACGCTGTGTTGAGGAGTTTTGGGTACTGAGCAGCACTTTGCAGGTTCATTTTGATTTGATCTTCCTTGCATCGATTTAGAAGACACTATGGGGGCTGCACTCTGAGCTCTTTCCCTGGGGCTCTCCATTGTTCTTTCCAGCAGATTTGATGTACAGGTCTCTCCAGGCTGAGATTCAAGGTTGCAATGAGCAGGATGTGGATGGAGAGCAAGATTAACCATCCCCTTTAAGAACTGGCCAGCGCCAGTGTATTTGTGTTTCATTGCTGACTGACATCACATGAGCTTCGCCAGCACGCTGAAGTAGCGCCTCGCTCCTTGGCGTTAGCTCATTAAGAGTGGTGTGTAGCATTTGATTTAGCGCTCCAATCACCTCCAGGGGCGATAGAAGCCAGGTTTGCAGTCAGAGACGATAATTAGCGGCAGGCGCTAAACTTTGCGCCCAGCCGATAATTGCGCCCCAAAAGGGGCGATACCAAATTTCTCCCCCTTGAGGTCTGAGATTTGCAGCATTGTAAAAACTACAGCTCATTAATAAATACAGCACAATTTCAATGTTATCTTGGTTCTGCCTCTATTGGGCCATACTGAGGTCAATCCAGAACTAACAATGACACAGATTTTAACATGCCTATCTACACTCAGTGGCTGGTTCTGCTACTATTGTTTAGTCATTCTTGAGTGACTATTGTGCATAGTAGTCATACAATTTTTCTTTACAGTGAATGTCATGCTGGAGATATGGAGGAAGAAAGTTTTCTCATCCGTGTATATAGCAAGCACTAGGTAAAATTGTATGCTTTTGGAATATATACTCCTCCGAATGACTGAGTCGATGCAGTGAGTACTTAAGTTATACAGTCCAGAAGGGTCCCAGGTTCAATCCAGTGAACCCCGCTGTAAATTCCCTAGGTAAATTTAGGTTAAGCGCCTTTGGACTTTTTTTACTATGTTAAAGGCGCTATATAAAATGCAAGTTGTTGTTATATTCCCTAGAGATGAGTAGGTTAAGGTTGTTTAGTGTCAGCTTGGTTCAATGGTAGCACTGTTATCTCTGAATCAGAAGGTTGTGGGTTTAAGTTCCACTCCAGAACATCAATACATCATCGAGACTGAACTTCAGTGCTGCACTGTCAGAGGTGCCATCTTTCAGATGAGACATTAAACCGAGGCCACGTCTGCTTGTTCAAGTTCACAAAAAAGATACTATAGGGCTGATTTTAACTCCCGACAAGGTGCTACAATTGGCCTCAGTACTCCTGGACTAGGAAGGGGAAAATCAGCCAGTGCTATCATCCTGTTCGCCATCCATTGACCCCTGCTGGAAAGTGTGAATGTCAAGTACTACCAAAAGTATCAGCTGTGACTCAGTGGGGAGCACACTCACCTCTGAGTCAGAAGGTTGTGGGTTCAAGTCCCACTTGAACTTGAACACAAAAGTCTACGCTGACACTCCAGTGTAATACTGAGGGAGCGCGGCACTGTCGGAGGTGCCATCTTTCAGATGAGACGTTAAACCGAGGCCCTGTCAGCACTCTCAGGTGGACGTAAAACATTCCATGGCACTATTTCGAAGAAGAGCAGGGAAGCTATCTATCCCTGGTGTCCTGGCCAATATTTGTCCCTCAAACAACATCACTAAAACAGATTATCTGGTCTTTATCACATTGCTGTTTGAGGTGCGCAAATTGGCTGCTGCGTTTCCTGCATTACAACACTGACTACACTTCAAAAGTACTTCATTGGCTGTAAAGCGCTTTGGGATGTCCTGAGGTTGTGAAAGGTGCTATATAAATGCAAGTCTTTCTTTCAACTGAGCACAGGATCAAGCTCAGCTGCGAGGGCCCATTGTTGACGGTCCAGGCTCACACATTTTTTATATTTGTTCTTGGAATATGCGTGACAAAAGACAACTACATATTGTGAGACTGGAGTCACTTGTATAAGCCAGACCAAATAGCGGTGGAAGGTTCCCGTCCCTGAAGGACATTAATGAATCAGTTGGGTTTTTACAAGAAGCTGACAGCTTTCATGGTCAATTTTCTGTTACCAACCCACAAATTGTGAATTTATATTCACAACTTGCCATAGTGGGATTCTGAACTAACAACCTTTGGGTTGCTAGTCTAGTACTATGAGCATTAAGCTACCATACCAGGGAGCTGTGAACACTCGTAAAACTCCAATAAGCCTGAGTCAATGCCTTCAGGAGAGGAGGGTAGAAAGTAGGTGGGGGGTGGGTGGGTGGTAGGGGGTGGAATTTGGAGATGGAGATGGGTGAAATTTAATAACGTAACCACTGCACTAATCTAGTTCTGACTCCAATCAGAATATTGTCATTTTAAATTTGCACAGTTTTTGCAAATGCCACATGATCCTGTTTAGATGTTACTCACTTTTTTGCTAAGGCAAATCAACAGATACACATAAAGGAGTCGAATTTCCATTCATTTACGCTAGTAATATCAGCGCAATCCGGGTAGAATCAGTCGGATCAACGCAATCAGGAAATTGCAACCAAAATGCGATCAAAATTGCGCTGACTAAGTTATGGTTCAAGTTACAGGTAAAATTCATTAGCATAATCACAAACTTAAAATCTACAATGAATCACTGAAAATGACTATAAAACGCTATAGTTTTAAACGTTAGTGAGTTACGCCCAAAACCACTTACGTTCATGTTTTCTACAATCTTTTACGCTGGTTTAAGATTCAATTCGCTTGGATCAGGCCCCGCCCACAAACCTGACCACGCCCCAGATCGACATTGCGAGATTCCACCAATTGCGCTGGTTCGGGAAGGCTCTTCAAATTACTAAGACACTGACTAGTGTACACCAATGAAACTGTTAAATTGTTCATTATAGTTTTTAATTGTCATTTTCAGTGATTTTAAATTAGGTTACTCACAGGTGGAGGACTGGACACACTTACTAACAATGCTTATTTTTGGTGATAAACCCATTTTCAGCTGTATTAATAAAACTGCACCAGGTTGCCACTCTTAAATATCTCAAGGAATACTTTCTAATGGAAAAAATAGCCAAAGAAACAATTACGTTCCATTACGCTGCCCAATTGCGCTGGTTCATTGTAGATTTTACGTTTGTGATTATGCAAATGATTTTTAGCGGTAACTTGAATTGTAACATAACCAGCACAATTTTGAGCGCATTTTGGGTTCAATTTCCTGATTGGGCCCAGAGCGGAAACTCTACCCCAGAATATTTTGAAATATTCTGCCAGAAATCTCCCTGACTCTTCAGTTAGTAGATGCATTGCTTATTGTATTGTGAGACACACCATTCTGCTCAAAAAAAAAGTCCTAGCTTTCAAATCTTGGACTTAAGTTTGGGCAATACTTTCTCACAGGTGTCCAGTATTTGATAGTAAACGGAATACTTTGCTCTGTTTGAATTGTGAAAACTGTGATTTCTGAAACAGCTGGTGATGGTAAGAAAGGTCACGAAATGCCCTAAAGTTCCAGATAAGATCAGAATGCTAAGCAGGATAAGCATCTCATGCTGCACATAGGATTTCACCACTGTGTAAATATAAACTTACAGAGCTTGTAAGGAGCTCTTCCAGCCAGTCCAAAAAAGACCTCAAAAGAATGAAGGTGCTGCGGCGATGGTATATACATTCGGTTGTCAGCCTGCAGCAGTGTCTTAACATCTCAAAGGTCCTCTCCCAGTGTCAGACGTTATAAAAGGCAGAGGTGATCTTATGTGGTAGAAAGAAGTTCAGCTTTGACCTTGTCAAAAGACATAATTAAAGAGGTCAAATATCTGCAGATTTTGGCAACATATTTCTTTTGTCACAACAGCATCCTGCAGAACAAAGTCTCAAGTTTTATGTAGTCTTTTTCTTTAAACCAAAGATGGAATTAGGGTTACAAAAAGGTTTTGTGTAGAAAATAAAAGGGACTGCATGAAAAAGAGTTTGGCAAAAATCTTCTTTTCTGGTCCTTTCTAGAAATATGATATAAAGACATATATTACTTTGAAATATATCATTGTGTGCATCATATAACTGGGAAAAGGATGCATAGCACTTTATCCCAAATGAATAAAACATTTGCTGAACACTTTCTCACAAAGACAATGAACTGGATTTCCCTCTGAGGCAGTCTTGTCGCTGGAGGTGGGTCGTGGCGGTGCTTCTGCCCACCGTCCGACCCTGCCATAACCCAAGCCAGTTTTTTTGGAATGGGGCTCATTAAAAATGTAGGGGCTGGGGGGGTCAGGGTGGTTTCACTACTGAACACAACAACAACAACAACAACTTGTATTTATATAGCGCCTTTAACGTAGTAAAACGTCCCAAGACGCTGCACAGGAGTATTTTAAGACAACAAATTTGACACCGATCCACAAAAGGATAAATTAGGGCGGGTGACCAGAAGGAGCCGACCAGTGCAAGCGAATGAAATGCTGGATTAGGGGGACGCAGCGTTAAAGGGGGTGGAAGCAGATTGGAGGTTTTTTCAAAAGATTCAGGAGAAGAATCTGACTGAAGGAAGTCCCCTCCCAGACCAGGTATAGGAGCAGAAGCGAGGGAGAGGTGACCACTACCGAGCCCCTTCTCTCCAACAGGACTATCGGTGGGCTTTCACCCTGTTGCCGCATCATTTACCACCAACCCTCTTCTGTTGGTATCTGGGGTTGGCGGTGCTTTAGGCAGGAGACAGGGAAATTAGGCAGTTTCACTCGCCTTACTCCTCATCATCATTTCAATGCAGCGCACAGTCAAGGATCAGGCAGCTAAGTTCCCTGCTGGAGGGGGACAGTGAGAGGGGCGGTGAGGAAAATTCCTGGCAGTGACTTCAGGAGTGGGGAGCTAGCATTGGGCCACCCCACCCTATTTTCCTTCCTCCATTATCACTATGCCACCTGATTTTGGGCAATATAGTGGAGGAAAATCCAGGTCTCTTTATAATTCATAGTTTTTTTTGAGTGTGAAGTGTAAAGGCTTAGGAAGAGAAATTCCCTACCTTAGCGCCACCCTTCGCACGGCGTTAAGTCAAGAAAGCGGCAGCTGCCGCTCTTCCGCCAGCTGGTGGCGGGTCCCGCGGCATCCTCCATTTTCGACGTCCCGGTAGCACTGCCGCTCTTAATTAGCACCCTGAAAAAGAAAATGGCAGAGTGGTGGCGTCACTTAACGTCACCACTGTGAACTTAGACCCTAGCACTGAGTTCAACGCTGAGTCCTAAGCTCGCCAGGTAAACCTAGCGTGCAAGCAGACTGACAGAGGCGCTGTCAGCATCTCTTAAAGGGACACACACATCTTTCAGGTAAGTTTGCATTTCATCTTTTGGATTGCTTTTTCTTTGATTTTATTGAAGTAGTAGCTTGCTGCAATAGATATTAAAAGTTTTTTTAAGTGTGTAGGGAGTGCTGCTGGATGCTTGCAAGGCCTCGGATGGTAAAGGAAGGCCTCTGCAAAGACAGAAAATGCTGCAAATACTCAACAGGTCAGGCAACATCCATGGAGAGAGAAACAGATTTCACGTCTCAGGTCGAGATGCTGCCTGACCAGCTGAGTATTTCCAGCATTTTATTGCTGTCATTTCAGATTTACATCATCCGCTCACAGAGGGAAGCGTAAGAAACAGAAGAAGACGAAGCCAAGGAGGAGGAACCCGAGGCCGCAGTGACATCGGCGGGTTTCTGTCGGTGTCCAATTTTTCCTCCTTAAAGTCTTAAAGTTCTCCCAATGGCTCAGTGAGTAAGTGAAGTGTGTGGTTGGTAGTCAACCTTGGACATTAGCATGCCTATGCATCTGTGGAGGGCATTACAAGAAAGACTAATCCTGGTCCCACCCAACAAATGCATACTTTCTAACTTTGGAAGGAGGGGGTGGTCACTGACTCGATAATGATTGGGACAGGGATCTCTACTGTCTTTTTTTTCTTCTCCCTAGCCTAGCTGGCACTTGGGCTACTTTTACTACTCCCACTTCTGCTCTGGCTGAGATCAGTTAGCTCAGCACAGATCATAGGAAGGAACATAGGGACGTAGAAACAGGAGTAGGCCATACAGCTCCTTGAGCCTGTTCTGCCACTCAATTAGATCATGGCTGATCTGTATCTTAACTCCATCTATCCACCTTGGTTCTGAAACCCTTCATATTCTTGCCTAACAAAAATCAATCAATCTCAATTTAAAAATTTTCAATTGACCTAGTCACAACAGCTTTTTGAAAGAAAGAAAGACTTGAATTTATATAGCACCTTTCATGATCACCGGATGTCTCAAAGCACTTTACAGCCAATGCAGTACTTTTTGGAGTGTAGTCACTGTTGTAATGTGGGAAACACGGCAGCCAATTTGTGCACAGCAAGCGCCCACAAACAGCTTGTGATAATGACCAGATAATTTGTTTTTGTTATGTTGATTGAGGGATAAATATTGGCCAGGGCACCGGGGATAACTTCCCTGCTCTTCTTCGAAATAGTGCCATGGGATCTTTTACATCCACCTGAGAGAGCAGATGGGGCCGTGGTTTAACATCTCATCTGAAAGATGGCACCTCCGACAGTGCAGCACTCCCTCAGCGCTGCACTGGAGTGTCAGCCTAGATTTTTGTGCTCAAGTCTCTGGAGTGGGATTTAAACCCACAACCTTCTGACTCAGAGGCGAGTGTGCTACCCACTGGGCCACAGCTGACACTGGTTCCAGATTTCCACTACCCTTTGTGTGAAGATGTGCTTCCTGCCATCACCCCTGAATGGCCTAGCTCTAATTTTAAGGTTATGGCCCCTTGTTCTGGATTCTCCCACCAGAGGAAATAGTTTCTCTCTATCAACTCTATCAACTCCTTATTAGAAATCAAACCTGGCACCTTCCTGCTCTTGGGACAATAGTTGAGCAAATAATGTGATGTGGTACTGAGCCATATGCATAGGAATATTTGCAATACAATGCAATTGTGGGGTATCACAAGCCAAACCGGATCCTGGGTTTACCCAACACATGCACACTTTTCAGCAGAACCCACTGATTGGGGCAGAAACATTGGTTGAATTGTTTCTCCTTGTTAGCCTGAGGACTCTAAAACCAAATTTAGTGCCACCACCTCTGCCCTGACTGAGATCAGCTAATTCGTCACAGACCACGGATCAAGCCTGGGACCTGTCTGGACTGTTCCGTGTAGCATTGAACCATGCAGTTTAGAAAGATCCCAGCTTCGACACCTACTGTGTGGTGAGTTGGCTGATCTCAACTGTGGTTAGCAGTGTGGTGTAGGGGTCATGGAAGTTAGCCCTAGTGACCTTAGGCAAAGGAAAGGAAAGGTTGAATAGAAGTCACACTCGATCATTATCCAGTGACTGCTTTTAGAAGTGCACATGTCTAGTTACCGTATAAGGATAAGGTCAGGCTTGCTTATAATAGTCTCTATAGTCACACAGCCCAGAGGTTTTCAAACTGCGGCCTGTGGGCTACATGAGGACCCTGAACCATTGCAATCCAGCATTTGATTTCAGGCAACTCTGTCCTATTTGCATTTATATTTCTAATTTGCTGGTTTGTCCATTTTTTTAGTTTTGACAAGGGCTATTAGCACTATTGTTTCATTGGTGAATAAATCCAGAATCAGAATAGAAATAATAATTTAATAAACAATAGTTTAAAATAATTTCCATTGGGCTTGAACTGTCTGAGGCTGAATCAGACTGTTCGGAACCTTGTCATATTTGAACCCGAGATGAGCTTCTGACCACATGTCGGCGCCATCACTAAGACCGCCTATTTCCACCTCCGTAACATCGCCCGACTCCACCCTTGCCTCAGCTCATCTGCTGCTGAAACCCTCATCCATGCCTTTGTTACCTCTAGACTTGACTATTCCAATGCACTCCTGGCCGGCCTCCCACGTTCTACCCTACGTAAACTTGAGGTCATCCAAAACTCTGCTGCCCATGTCCTAACTCACCCCAAGTCCTGTTCACCCGTCATCCCTGTGCTCGCTGACCTACATTGGTTCTCGGTTAAGCAACGACTCGATTTTAAAATTCTCATCCTTGTTTTCAAATACCTCCATGGCCTCGTCCCATCCTAGCTCTGTAATCTCCTTTAGCCCCACAACCCTCTGAGATATCTGCGCTCTTCCAATTCTGGCCTCTTAAGCATCCCCGATTTTAATCACTCCACCATTGGTGGCCGTGCCTTCAGCTGCCAAGGCCCTAAGCTCTGGAATTCCCTCCCTAAACCTCTCTGCATCTCTTCATCTCTTTCCACCTTAAAGACAATCCTTAAAACCTACCTCTTTGACCAAGCTTTTGGTCATATGCCCTAATATCTCCTTATGTGGCTCGGTGTCAAATCTTGTTTTATTACTCTCCTGTGAAGCGCCTTGGGATGTTTTCTTACATTAAAGGTACTATATAAATGCAAGTTGTTGTTGTTGAATATATAACTAGGTATGGTAGGATCAGGCCAGTGATGTGAACAAAAAGGGTGACACAGAGAGGGTAACCATGAGTGGTTACCCCTGGGGGAAACCGTGCAGGTACCAAGAATAGGCAAGTGGTGATTGTAGGGTTTCCTTAGATAGTTTCTTTTGTAGACATGGTCTACAGAAGTGGAACCACTCAGGTTGTAAAGGCAATGAATTTCTAGAATCTATTCGGGACAGTTTTCAAGAGCAATATGTTTTTAGAAATGACAAGGGAATAGGCCATACTATATTTAGTGAAGAGTAATGCACCAGAATTAATCAACAATCTGGCAATAAGAGAACATCTTGTGACTAGTGGCCATAATATGATTGAATTTGATATTGACCCAAAAATTGCTGTCAAACTAACGGCGAGGCTAATAGCACTCACCGTTCTTTATGTGCAGATGCCACAGCAACTTCAGGCGAGGGCAGATGTGTGATTAAATGCGGAAATCGAAAAGTTGCTGTCAGAGATGCGCTGCTCCACCATTAGCTTCGTGAAAACAGCTTCTCGCTGTCTGGCTCCCCATTCAAATGTATTGAGCGGCGTGAAGTTCCTGTACTTGCATGGTAGATATGAACTAAACTCGCCACAGAAAGTTAAGCCAAGTAATTTCAAGTCTAATACCCTTTTAATGATGTGATGTGTTAATTAATGCCAATCAACCTCTCTGGCACTGAAAATGAACGATTACAAGTGTTTCATTCCTTCAGCTTTTAATTGTTATTGGAGATTTTTTTTTAAACTTTTTCTTTCTGTCTTTTTTCTCTCTCTCTTAATTCAGCCTTTCTTTTCCTCTCTTTATTTCTCTTTCAGTATCTGACTTGACATTGAATTCACCATACTAACTTACACTTCCTTGTTCAGACCTTGCGCTGTTCATTTCACAATTCTTCAATCTGATTGGTTAAGGAGACACCCAGTTGCTTTCCCTGTTCACTCAGATCCCAGATGCCCTGTAGAGGGCGCCGCACCGTTTCCATCTCCCATTTACAGCAACTTGCAGGGCAAAATATCATCGACATTAAACGGGCAAAGGGCAAGTCTATCTAACAGTGGCCGCCGTTCGTTGGCCTGCCACAGCAATTTTTGGGCTGTTAAGTTTGAGAGGGAGAAGGGGAGTCACAAATCAAGGTTTTAAATTTAAGGTCGATGATCATCGACCTGAAACATTGGCCGGAATTTTCTTCGGGGAGGCAGGTTGGGGGCTTTACCGGCAGGGCCTAATTTGAATGTGAGGCCTTGGTTTCCCGCCCTCAACCAGCCAGCCTCTCAAGCCTCAGTTGCGAGGGGTCGGTCCAGGGCAGGGATCAAGGGAGGGGGGGTCGGGGATCGGCGGGGGCGGGTCGTCAATCGGGAGGGGGGAGAGAGGATCGGCGGGAGGGTTGCAGGATCGGTCGGGGATCGGCAGGCGATGGGGGGTGGTCGGGATCACGGGGGAGGGGGTTCGGCCAGGGATCGGAGGCCTCATGGGGGGGCGGAGGATCAGCAGGGGGGGCCGGAGGATCGGAGTTGGCCACCGGAAGATCGTGGCTGGCCTCAGCATCATCGTTGGGAGGAGGAGGCCTGGGGGGGTGATCGGAGGCCTCGTGAGGGGGTCTCCGATCGCTGGGGGTGGGTTAGTTAGGGACCCTGGATCCAGGAGGTAGGTATAAAGCCACTTACCTTCTGGTTGCAGCAGTCCCCACATCGGTTTAACTGCCGGGTTTCACGAATTGTTTGAAACTCGTCCACAGGCAGTTAAATTCAAAATGGAGGGGATAATAGAGGCTTTGAGCCTCATTACAATATTTAAATTGAGATAACGCCCCCTGGGAGCGGGTTGGTTGCCTGCCCCCCCCCCCCCCCCCCCACCGCCGTCCCGCGTCCAGGCAAAACCAGAAGTGGGCGGGTTGGAGGCGGGATCAGGTCAGGAATCCCATTTTTAACGATTCAACTGCCCCCACGCTCCAAGCCCACCTTTTCTTTATGGGAAAATTCCAGCTGTTAACTCTGTTTCTCTCTCCACAGATGCTGCAGACGTGATGGGTGCTTTGCATCATTTTCTGTTTTTCTGTTTTTATTTCCGATCTCCAGCACCCGCAGCATTTTGCTTTTGTTTTAAATTTAAGTAAGGCAAACTTCGGGGATGAGAAATTAATTGATCGCACTAAACTGTTCCCCAGGGATCAGCACTGGGCCTCAGCTTCTCACTATGTATGTCCATGATGCGGACGAAGAAACAGGGAATTATATACCCAAGTTGGCAGATGACTCTAGGGCTGGATTTTGTCTTGGGGTCGGGTTGGGGTCGTGTCATCCGCATTTCGTGTTCCCCCCCCCCGACTCCAGATTAATGTGGATGAATGATGCAATTTTCACTTAATTGGGCAATTGAGTTCCAGCATGTGGGAACCCATGAACTAATTAGTGGTTTCAGTCTGAAAGTCGCCTCTGATGATGTCATCATTGCTGACTGCCTGGTCTTAGAGACTGTCTGGCTTTTGATGTGAGTGGACCTGGAGAGAGAGACAGAGAGAGAGAGAGAGAGAGAGAGAATTTTTTTTGCATCCAAGTCCTCTCACAGCAAAGGCCATGCAGTCTCTGAAGACATTCAATGCAGCAGCAGCATCAGAGGCGACTTTCACACTTAATACTACTACTACCTTCATCACATCTCCGTTGTAATAGTGGAGCTGCAGCTGATAGTCAGCTATCCACTTGTGCTCCCGTCAGGTTTCACTGGAGTGTTTCCCATCAGGCGTACTTCACGTCGGAAAAGGGTTAAACTAGCTAAAACGTTTCAAAATGGCATTACAGAGCCAATTTAGGGCTTGTTGAGGGCTTTAATGGCCTCTCCCGCCTCTTGGAGGCGGGACAGAGTCGGGAACCCCACGACTGATTTTGTCAAAATTGCGTGGAGTCGGGATGGAGTCGGGATGGGGTCGGGACCCCCGACCCCGCAACTTTAACCCCCCACACGCCTCCAAACCCGACTCCACGGGTCATTCAAAATCCAGCCCATAAGTTGGGAGGCACTATAAGATGGGAGCACGAGGTTACAATGGGACATAGACAGACTGAGTGAGTGGGAAAAACTGTGGTAGATGGAGTTCAAATGTGACGAAGTATGATGTCACCCACTTTGGATCCAAGAAAGATGAATCGGAAGATTTTCTTAATGGTGAGAAACAAGTAACTGTGGAGGAGCAAAGGGATTCCGATGCCGATGTGCACAAAGCATTTTGTGTCCTGTTCCGCTGAATTTCTTTTGGTGTGTTATCATCACACGAGCTCTGCCCTGATGACATTCCTTGAGATCCTGGTTTGGAGTGTTTACCGATTCCCTCGGTGAAAAGGAGCTGAACTGATATCAATTAGCGTTATCATTGAACTAGGCTGCTCCAGCTTTAGTTGGGTGTATGCTAAGTTGGTTATCACCTCAATTTGTAAATCTCCCCAAGTCATTCCTCTGACAATGCATTCAGAAGTCACTTTTACACAAAAAATTTTATTAAAGAAATCAATGGGAAATATTAAAATCGATCCCGGTGCTTTCTGACTTCCTCTTTTAAGCAGAACATGTATTTAACATACACTGAGGGAGAACTGAGAAAGTGGAACTATACAGGAATTTGTTTGAAGACTTTAATTTTATGCACTTGAGCCATATGTACTTCAGAAGAGGAGATCGAATTGCCCTTCGGCTTCTCAAACAGGATATGCAGTGTGTGGGAAGAAAGCTTTCAAATTTTAATACCGCATAAGACTGAGCCATCTGGGATCTTATGTCATGTGCTTTTACGCACTATTTCTTAAAATGCAATTTGTGACAGTATGTTGTGCAGAATTTCATTGTGTAACAGTGGACAAAAATTTCAAAATGGAGCCCTAATGTGTTTAAGAAATGTCAACAAACCCCATAAAGGTATTCGGTATAACTTATCAAAGTACCCATTCATTCATAAATATTCATAACTTATAAATTCATAAATGTACAGATTTAAAGAGAGACCTCACAGATCCCCCCCACCCCCACCAGTTACAAAGAATTAAAATTAACCAAAACATCTAGAACCCCCCCCCCCCCACCGATAGTTCAGTGGGTTGCTTGATTTTTCGGATGACACATTAAACCGAGGCCCCGTCTGCTCTCTCAGGTGGACGTAAAAGATTACATGCCACTATTTCAAAGAAGAGCAGGGGAATTATCCCCGGAGTCCTGACCAATAGTTATCCCTCAATCAACATCACTAAAAAAAAACCAGATTATTTGATCATCATCACATTGCTGTTTGTGGGAGCTTGCTGTGTGCAAAATTGGCTGCGCATTTCCTACATTACAACAGTGACTGCACTTCAAAAGTACTTCATTGGCTGTAAAGCGCTTTGGGACGTCCTGAGGTCGTAATATGTGCTGTATAAATGCAAGTCTTTCTTTTTGATGTGCTATTAAGTCAACAGACCAAAAGATCAAAAGTTGAACGCTTAAGGGGTTATTCCACCATCCCGCACTCTAAGCGGGAAGCCGCGTTCACAGGCAGCGGGGTCAGATAACTGTAACTATGGCATTGTAGCCCTCTCTCAGACCTATACTCCCAGCAAGCGCAGCTGCCCACTGGGAGCCTGGGATCACAGAATGACCCATTTACTGTGCAGTGAGTTCATTGATTTCAGCTGGTGTAGCTATGGAGGAGCAGTCAGCCCTGGTGTGTCTATGCCAGGGATGGAAAATTGAACAAAGTTTACTCCTGCTGATCATTATTCATTAACCATGGCTAGAAGTGCATGTATCTCCATGCCTTAAAAGAATTGGATCAGGGTTGGTTATAATAGAAAGAAAGCCTTACATTTATATAGCTCTTTTCACGACCACCGGACATCTCAAAGTGCTTTACAGCCAATGAAATACTTTTGGAGTGTGGTCACTGTTGTAATGTGGGAAACATGGCAGCCAATTTGCACACAGCAAGCTCCCACAAACAGCAATGTGATAATGACCAGATAAACTGTTTTTTGTTATGTTGATTGATAAATATTGGCTAGGGCACCAGAGATAACTCCCCTGCTCTTTTTCGAAATAGTGCCATGAGATCTTTTACATCCACCTGAGAGAGCAGATGGGGCCTCGGTTTAACGTCTCATCCGAAAGACGGCACCTCCAACAGTGCAGCACCCTAGAGTGAGACTTGAACCCACAACCTTCTGACTGAGAGGCGAGTGTGCTACCAACTGAGCCACATAATGGTCCCTGTGTTCACATAGACTGTGGATGCTCACTAGCCAGGCTCAAATATGGAGTAAAAACAGAAAATGCTGGAAATACTCAGCAGGTCAGGCAGCATCTGTGGAGAGAGAAACAGAGTTAACGTTTCAGGTCGCTGACCTTTTGCCAGAATATGTAGAGTGACCAGTTGGTGATGTTTACTCAAGTTCTGCTGTTGATAATCTCATACCCTCCCATGATTTACCCCTCTCAGGAGAGAGGAGATAATTAGAGAGGGAAACAGAAACCCCAAACAGAAGGTTTTTTTCTGTCTGTCTCTGTTGATTTCTTTTTGAAAAATGATGGTTTGGAGAGTCCACATGACATTATTTGGGGCGCTGGTTTAGAGGATTTATCTATTCCTGCAGTGAAAAGGAGCTGAATTAAATCATTTGGTACTGATAGCCAGCACTTTCAGTGACCCAGCGCGCTCCAGCTTTAGCTGGGTATATGCTAATTCAGTTGTTCCGCTCAGATTTTAACCCCTTTATGCTTGAAAATGTCATCAGCACTTACTGCTTAACCAAAATAAAAATCAATGTGAAATGTGAAAATCGATCCTAGTGCTTTCTGACTCCCTCTTTAAGCAACATGTATTTAGCATACACTGAGGGAGAACAGAGAACGTGGAACTATACAGGAATTTGTTTGAAGACTTTAATTTTATGCACTTAAGCCATATGCACTTCAGAAGAGGAGATTGAATTGCCCTTCAGCTTCTCAAACAGGATATGCAGTGTGAGAAAAAAAGCTTTCAAATCTGTATCCTTGGCTTCATCACTAAGGCTGTGTTAAAGAGGATTATCAAACAAGAATGGATCTGGTTGATTCATCAATACCTGAATGCATGCACTACTTAAAGGCACTTTTATGTTGATAGAGTGCCTTCGATGGCAAGTGCAAAGTTCTCCCACTGTGACAACACTCGGTTATATAAAGTGGGAAAAGTTCAGAGGCCTAATTGCAGCATAGACCCATCTTTTTTGTAGATACCATGAACTACTGTAAGGGCTGTACTTGAATCTAAATGCATGGGGCCAGGTTTCCATCTTTCTATTCATTAACTGTGAGTGACCACCTTCCATGCAGCCTTTAATTGCCATCTGTGGCAGGAAGAAAGACAAACAAGAGAAGAGCAGCACACAGAAATCATGGGTGTTGTAGTGTAAAGGTGCCTTAACAATAAGCACAGAATGTAATGAATGGAGACAAAACATTTCTTTTGCCAGTGTATAAAAGTAAAGTATCTGGCACATTGTGTTATTTTCTGGGGGAATATTTCAAAATTAAATCTTCAAAGTTAATTTGTGAATCAATTTCTTATGTATGAGTGTAATACAGAAATATATTGTAAGTTAGCTAACCCTCTTCAATTGTTCTTCTACATAAAAGCATGAGGTAATCTGTGTCTTTCCTTTTCTCCAATATTTCTGATACCAAGCTCACATGTATTGGGTGTGGTAGTGTAATAGTTATACCAACGCTGCCTCCGCAAGATCCTAAATCCATTGGCAGGATAGGTGCACCATCATCAGTGTTCTCGCTCAGGCCAACATCCCCAGCATCGAAGCTTTGACCACGCTCGAGCAGCTCTGATGGACGGGCCACATCGTCCGCATGCCCGATACGAGACTCCCAAAACAAGCGCTCTACTCTGAGCTCCGACACGGCAAGAGAGTCCCAGGTGGGCTGAGGAAACACTTCAAGGACACCCTCAAAGCCTCCTTGAAAAAGTGCAACATCCCCACTGACACCTGGGAATCCCTGGCCCAAGACCGCACAAAGTGGAGGAGAAGCATCCGGGAAAGCGTCGAACACCTTGAGTCTCTTCGCCGGGAGCAAGCGGAAGCCAAGCGCAAACAGCGGAAGGAGTGCATGTCAACCCAAGCACCCCACCCACCCGCCCGCCCCCTTCAACCACCGTCTGCCCCACCTGTGACAGAGACTGTAGGTCCCGCATTGGACTCATCAGTCACCTGAGAACTCATTTTTAATGTGGAAGCAAGTCATCCTCGGTTCTGAGGGACTGCCTAAGAAGAGAAGAAGAAGATGGCAGTAGACTAGTAACCAAGCGGTGGTGGATTCATATCCTACCAAGGCAACGTTGTGAAACTGAATGTGACCATGAAAACTACTGGGTTGTCATATGAACCCAACTAGTTCGCTAATGTCCTTTAGGAAAAGATATCTGCTACTCTGGTCATCTAGTCAGGTTTCTAACATGCCCTACCTGTGACTGCCTCTGGCACAAGCTAGCAAACCACTCTGTAGTAAAAATAATTCAAGAAGCAAGGCCACCACTACTTTCTTATGGCAACTAGGAATAGGCAATGAATACAACCTTGCTAGTGAGATCGAAAAAACAAAGGGCTCCAATCATAACTGGGGGCCAGTTTTTGATGTCAGTTCAAAACTCACCCATTGCAGCAAAAATGAGCCCATTGTATTTTAACTCCTGGGCCTCATTTAATGCTGCTGGCTGACTTCCCACCTGTTTGGGGCGTGAAGTCAACGGGAAGTGCTGCAAATTTGCACAGCCCAGAGGCCACCCGCCAAGAGCAGGTAAGTAGGTAAATCTGTGGGATTGGCTGCCCAGCCTTCCTGTGGGGGTCCCCACGATCGGTGGGGGGTGGGCAAGATCGCAGAAAGTGAGGCCTATGATTTCCTTGTGGGGCCTAGAGGAGTACTCCTGCTCCTCCTGGCCCCACAAGGAAATAAAACCAAAATGTAACTAACCATTGCTGACCCCAATCTAGTTTCTTGCTGGGTAGGTCTGGTGGGAAACTCACTGCCGTTTCCCGCTCAGGCCTCCTCGTAAAAATTGCAGTCGAGTCCCGCTAATGTCATCAGGACCCAACGAGCATACGCTAAAAAAGGCCCCACCGACCTTGGATGGGTGTCCTTGCTGCCTGTGGTAAAATCCCAACAGGTCAGCTCCCAGAAGCTCCAGGGCGAGTAACTGACCTGGGGGATTTTAACTGCCCACTGGGTAGGGTTAAAATCACCCTAATCTTGAATTTATTCATGTGTTTCTAGGATTAATATTAAGTCATTTTACATAACTCTACACTGTCACGCCACAATTCCCCTTTTCCAAATGTACACCTGTTAACATTGGTTAGATGTGCCTCTCGACATCCTTTTGCTTTTTGTAACGTCACAGTGATATTCCCAGTTACAAGAAATTATCAAAATAAAAGTTACCCTTTACTGCACTAGTGTGATATATCCATTTCCCATAACTGCCATCCCTCTTGCTATTGGGTGAAATTGCCTACTTCAGGGGGAATTATAGGCATTTCTGTGCTGCGAGTTTACATCTCTTGGGAACTAGGTTTAGACAGTCCAATTTTTTTTTAGTTTCACTTTGAACCCTTAACACCCATTGGAGAAATGACCCACAACCCATTCATTTTGGATTTGAACTCAAGTGACAACATTGAAAGGATGGTGTCCGTATCCACTCGATCCCTGAGTAATAATTATATTCAGAATTAAATCTGGGGATTACTTTATTCTTCCTAGATAAGCGAATGCTTTTGTCGTCGACATCAGTCTTTTTCTCACGCGCCACATGGAATGCTAATGGCATAGATTGTTAATAATGATTGAAGTCGTTTCTATTCATAAATAATCACCTATAGTGTAAAACCACAAGATACAGAAACTGCCAGAACACTCTTTAAATGGACACGTGTTCTTCGAGATGACTTAAACTACAAATAAGTCTGGAATTCTGACTTGCAGCAAGCGCTATAACAATGCAGGCCTTAATGGGAAGCATTCTTTATTAACAGAATAATGTTAACAGCATAAAGTTTATCCTCTGCTAAAAATTAAAAAGTCAGATGTTAGCAATATAAAAGGAGAGGTAATTGGACATTTTAAGTGCTGCAAGTTGTTTTCTGGTGGCTGGACACAAGCTGGTTTAGTTACGTGAGTTGAAAATAAAAAGGTCCTTGGAGCTCTTAATGTACACTGAAGGAAATCATTTTGTTTGGCACATTCTCCACACATTCCAAAGCACTGGCAAACATAACCATACCATCGCTCAGCTGCCACAGCATAGAGCCAGAGACGAAGTTCAGGAGTAGATCACTATTCAAAAGGGACTGTCAAATACTTTCTGTGTACCCTTAGACAACACCATTTACAGTATCCTTTGTGATCCGCTCGTGGTGTTTTACATCTTTTAGCTTTTCTTTACAAAGCATCAGCAACATTTGCAAGCTGGCTCCCGTCCTCCCTGCTGTTCGAAGTTTAGTTTTCGCCGTGGATATTGACAGACTTTGCCTCAGGGTAGATTTTCTTTTTAAGCCCAAAGTAAGAAGGGTATTTCCAAGTTGACTTAGCATTCTAGTGGCGTGCTGCTTCAGGAGGTTATTCAAACTTTTAAGAAAGTTCAAGCTTTTTTGATTCGAATCAGAATGTTTCGAGCCAATTATTACCCCGCCCCCCCACCCCGCGTGCCAGGCGGGAACAGTGCAGGGACGGGGGTTAAAGTCGCATCTGTGGCACTGTTCCTGCCCCCCCACCATTTTAACTGAGCTGTTTGTGGCTGCGTGTCAGGCGCCCGCCCCAGGCAAGCAGGGTCCTAATTAAAAGGTCAAAGTGCCGCTCTCAAGAGCAGCTGCAGCAGTCATTGTCAAAAGGAAGAGCTGGGGGATGGAGAGGAAGCAGCAGAGAAAGGAGGGGGCACATCAACGCTTTGCAGCAAGAGATGTCAGGGATCAGCTCACAGCTCAGCGATTCTGCAGAGCTTCTCACACCCTGCCCTGAGGACTTACACAGGAGAAATATTTTTACTCAGCGAGTTGTGATCTGGAATGCACTGCCTGAAAGGGTGGTGGAAGCAGATTCAATGGTAACTTTCAAATGGGGAATTGGATATATACTTGAAAAGGAGAAATTTGCATGGCTATGGGGAAAGAGCAGGGAAGTGGGACTAATTGGATAGCTCTACCAAAGAGCCGGCACAGGCACGATGAGCTGAATGGCCTACGCCTGTGTTGTATCATTCTATGATTCTATGACTCTAAGTCAGCTGGACCAGATTGGTCTGGCAGCAGCCAACTTGCTGGCACCATGCCGGGTATTGGTTGAAGGGGAGGCCAATGTGCAGATGTGCTAACATCCTACTGATTGCTGGGTGTTTCTCCCATGCAGACCTCTCTATCTCGCTATGTATCCCACGTGGACTGCCAATGTCTGAGCTGGTGCCTGAGAGGGGTGGAATGCCTTACGGTGCATCCTCAGAGTGATTGTCCTCTTCCAAGGTCTGTTCTTCTGCAGGAGCCTCTTGTTGTTGAGAAGGCCCTAGAAGAAAGAGAGAAGGGAGAAGGAGTTAGGATACGAGCGAGAAGCTGTACACGATCAAGTAGCAGGCTGGAGAATGCAGCTCGAAGTTTGCCGCATCTGTGTTGAGTTGAATGTTGGGATAAAGTAATCCGCAGACTCTCTGCTTGGGTATGCCACCAGCCTCTCCTGGCCCAATGCTCATGACCCTGTCTGGGCCAGGGATCTCCAGTCCTTCCTGCTTCACCTGTGTGAGGGCAATGTTGTTGGGGACTCCTGCAAAGTTTTGTTGTAATATCAAAGTCTTGTTGTGCAGAAAGAGAGGGTGAGTTGTGTGTTGAGAAGGAGATGTATGGGGCTTGTGCATATAGTGCTTGGGCTGAGAGCTGGAAAAGAAGCAAGGTGAAATGGGGAGGTGATGAATGTAAACCTCTTGAAGAGATTGGATCTCACTTTGGTGCAAGATAGTGTATAATATAATAGGTTAACTGCTTGGCATAAGCAAAGAGCATCATGGGATGGTCAGCATAGAGGGCTACAGTGAAGCAAGGAAGTCACTTTAGGGGTGAGAATTTGGACTTTATACATAAAAGAGAATAAGAACAAATAATTTATCAGCTGGACTACTGGTTCATAGTGACAGAATAAACCAAATTCCATTTTTAAATGCAGGATCCGGGATCGCATCTGTTTTTTCATGGAAAAATGAGAATCTTGTTCGTCAGTATGGTTTAACAATTATTAAATCATTAAAGTTGTATGGTTTGAGTAAGTATGGTTAAAGAAAAGGGCTGGCTCAGTGAATAAATGCACTATGCTGTGTGATTCTGAGCCATACAAGGCCAAGAAAGTGCCAGGTTTCATCTGGCCTGTGCCCAGTCAGCCAGTCACATGCCGGTTTATATTAAAGAGCTGCTTCTAGACGTGGTTCTGGAATTTAGGCCATGGCTGCTGGTTCTGTGCAATCACTCCCTTTATATTGCAGGATGGATTTCACAGAGCTGAAGCAACAGCTTCCCCATACACAGTTATTTAGAAACTACCTTTTCAGACTTTGTTTTATGGTCACGTGGCCTGCCTCAAAAGCTGGAGAAGTCTGTATAGGCCAGCAACTTTAAAAATAAACATATAGCTGGCCGCAGATCACAAACAAAGTGCTGGGGAAAATATCAGGGACAATTCAAGGCTTGAAGAAGAGGAAATGGGGACATAGCTCATGCCCAAAAATATTAAAAGGGGTCCACATTCCCTCACCATTGCTTGCATGTACGATTGGTCTATAAAGGCAATCTGACTGCTCAGTCCATCCATGGGCAGAGAAAGATGGCAGTCTCTCCTACAGATGGCAATGTTTGTCCTTGCTACCACAGGGCTGCCTGTGCATGTGCCAGCAAAATGGCAGTCTCTTTTGGTGGCTCTTAGAGCTGCTTTGAACAGAGGCAATTCATTTAATATTGTAACAGACGCATCTGTTATTTAAAAACAAAATGTCCCAATGCTAGAGAAATGCACTTGGCTGCTTTGAATGAGTTAGCAGATTTCTGTTTTTCCATTTTTCTCTCTGTCCTGAACATAAAAACAGGAATAGGCCACCAATGCTTCTCAGTGACTGCTGCTGAAAAATATGTGCACTGAGATGAGGAGAGCATCGAATTGGGCAGAGCTGTGATGCTTTCCACAGTTCACTAGCTTGCTGACACTCACTGTTCAGGCTCACGAAGAACGAAGACTTACAGTGGAGTTGCCAACACCTTTGAAACTGTACGGCAACACAAGTCCGCCCTTCAGCAGAGAAGAGGAAAAGTATATTTAAAAAATTAGTAAAAATATCCCCCACAGATAAGACGACCATGGCAGTTTTCTTCAGAGGCTGTTGATAGCCTGAGCCAAACTGCACACAATTGGCCCTCTCCAGCAGGAAATATCAGTTCTGTCTGAAGTTTGATTGAAACCCAATGTTAAATGATGCTGCACAATGTTATAGTGCAAGTAAATCAAAATCAGAATGTTATCCACTGGTGCAATGAGGAGACTCATAGAGAATGGTCCTAATCCCATTAACATGTATGAAATAAAGCTTAATTTCTCGTGGCTAATGTGTACCAAAATTAGGAGGAAGCAAAACTGAAAATGACACATTCCATATTACAGTATTTGAGTTACACAGTGAAACCACAGGGAACATCGGGAGAGAGTACATAAACAACTCGTTTGCTGTCTTGTATTACTTGAGGATATCTGAAATAAATTAATACTCAACTTTTGTGGCCCTTCTCCATCTAAAATTATTCTATAGATTTCTGAAGATAAGGGGAAGAATTTGAAATACAGCAAATTAATTTCAGATTCCAATTTAAACTAAAGCCCGATTTGAACTTGTGATGGGTATTGGGTGGGTGGGTGACGAGGGGAGTTGGAAACTCACCCACTGCTTCAAAAAATGAGACCTGGGTTAATTTAACTCCCGAGCCTCATTTAAATCCAGCCAGCTGATTTCCTGTCCATAGGTATAGTATGTGTAGGTAGTATGATGTACACTTTGCACCTTAAGCTTATAAAGAACAAAGAAAGACTGCATTTATATTATATTTATTATCAATGCAAAAGGCATTTATATGGCGCCTTTCACAACCTCAGAATGTCCCAAAGTGCTATACAGCCAATGAAGTACTTCTATAGTGTAGTCACTGTTGTAATGTATGAAATGCAGCAGCCAACTTGCGCACAGCAAGCTCCCACAAACAGCAATGATATAACTGACCAGATAATCTGTTGGAGATGTTGATTGGCGGATAAATATTGGCCAGAACAATCCCCCCCCCTCCACCCCTGCTATTCTTTGAATAGCTCCATGGGACACCTCCGACAGTGCACTGTTCTCTCAGTACTGGACGAAACTAGATTATGTGCACAGATCTCTGGAATGGGGCTTCAACCCACTAGCTTCTGACTCAGTAATGAGAGTCCTACCACTGAGCCAATACTGACACTTATAGCAAGTAGGGTATCCTTTGATGGGTCCTGATAGAATTTTTGGAAATTTGGTAAAACTTTGATTTCTATTATGAAGTTAAGAAACAGAACAGGAATGTGACTGTTATATTTTCCCAATGGTATAGATGACTATATTTACTTTACTCAGTTCCTATTAATATTAAAAAAGCTTCTTATGCTTGCTTGACAAAAACCTGTTGCGATGACACAATTTGCATGTGACCTCATCACAATGAAAATAATACATTTGGCTCTTCTCTACTCCCCCCACCCCCCCCCCCCCCCCACCACCTTTTCAGGTAACAAAAGCAGGGCCCCTTTAAATTACAACAATAACTTGCATTTATACAGTGCCTTTCATGGAGTAAAACGTCTCAAAACGTTTCACAGGAGTGTTATAAAACAAAAATTTGGCACCAAGCCCTATAAGGAGACATTAGGACAGGTGACCAAAAAACTTAGTCAAAGAGGTAATTTTTAAGGAATGTCTTAAAAGAGGAAAGAGAGGTAGAGAGTCGGAGAGGTTTAGGGAGGAAGTTCCAGAGCTTAGGGCCCAGGTAGCTGAATGCACGGCCACCAAAGGTGGAGTGATTAAAATCGGGAATGCGCAAGAGGCCAGAACTGGAGGAGCGCAGAGATCTTGGAGGGTATTAAATGGTTTCCCTATCTATCAAGATATTTAAATCTCCTAGGTTTATTTGTGCTGCACGTGAATTGCAGAATAGTTATCTTGGCACATCGGGATTCCTGGAAGGCAATTTTAGCAAAGGGAAGAAAAATAAAAACATCGTCAATCACCACAGGAGTGCACAGAGTATCTGGCCTGCACTATTGGACACAAATGTCAATTTTTGTGGTTGCTGGCATCGTAAAATTGTATGATGGCGAAATACTTTCTAACATACTGAATGGTTCGAAAACTGGTGAACCACTTTAAAATATATATTCTATTACTCCATTACTCATCATGTGATAACATATACCTTCAAGGCAATTTTTTTTCACCTATGTTGTGTTGCCTCCATTTTGTCATCACCTTCAGCACTTACTTATCATAATAGCAAGAAAATAAAAATATACCATAGACAATAACATACCTGGGTATGAGATAAAGGCTACTAATCAGTTGTGGTGGATTTCGGGAGAGGTCCATTAACATATGATATCCTTAGATCTCTTCAATTAAATCACAAGTTTTTAACTCACACCCATATCCTGAGTTCCTTAATGTAATTCAGCTTTATAACTGATTCTACCAACCGTTATTCTCAATTTCATAATTGCGCCTTACTACCCAACTTTCCCTATTAAACTCGAGAACTAGGACCTGTTTTAGGCCCCCTCTGGGAAATTGGCTAGAAATGAGAGGAACAGGAGCCGGACCCGGAGCTGGGCCTGCTTCCTTCGGGATTCTTCAGCAGCTGCTTCGGCCTAAGCAGCAGCCGTCAACAGAGAGCAGGTCTTTATTTTAAAACTTCAAAAATCATTCCTGTGGAGCCAGGAGGAACAGAAGTGCTCCCCCGACTCCACAGTACTCCCGATTGGCCCCACCCAGGGCCACTGCCAGCGAGGGAAGTGGCTGAATATTCATCTTCTTAATAAAGGTACCCAAATAATATTACGAGGCCTGAGGCCCACTTTCAGGCCAGCCTCGAGTCTCTTGGTTGGGGCGTGTGCTCTACCCGCAGTGCCCATTTCAGGCTCAAAAACAGGGCTAAAGGGATTTCCACCTGCTTACCTTTTCACCTCTCCTCTCCTGATATATGCAAGGGTATGGTTCCACAGGCATTAGCCACAGCGCACCTACCAGTTCCCTCGCTGGGATCAGTTAACTCAGCACAGATTGGGGTCTAACCTGGGATCTTCTTGGTCTATGTGGCTGAGAACCACACTAGCACACTAGTACACACGCCAATGGAACCCTAAGGGAAGTGAGGCATTCCTTTCCTTTTACTTGTAAGGGTACATCAAGCTGAGGGATGAACTATACTGGGGAACAGGAAATTGGCAGCAATGTTCCCAATGAAAGGGGGTAACATACTGGATTTACTACATTTTAATTGCTGAAGTAACGTACTGGAGGGACAGCATTTTACCACACTACTCTTTCCCCTGCCGCCGCACCACCTCCACCACCCTGCCCCCCTCCCCACCCCCGCAATTCCCAAATCCCAGTGTAAATACTATATTTAACTGTTCTTACTGGTATTTTCTGAATAAACAAAAAAGTTGTAGAATCGGTACGTCTTTCGATTTGCCACAGAAATGCTGTTGCAGCCCTCACAAGAGTAAACCATTTTGGAATGTGTTAGTACAGTAGATTCCTGTTTAGTGAATAATTTGCTCACCGCAAGACATTGTTCAGCAATATTTGTTTCACAGCGACTATTCATCCGTACTTACTAGACCAGCTGTTTTAGCATGATTATAATGTGGGTTGTTCTGGTAGAAATCGAAAAATACGCAATACAAAATGAGGCAAGAATTTATGCAATCTGGGCACAAATGGACACTTTATAATTCCTGAGAGGACATTTTCCATTGACCAGAACAAAAACAGTTGGGGAATAGATAGAAAAAATGTCTGTGGGTTTTCTGTCACTTTATAGTGGTGTGATGTATTTCAATACAACCCGAGTGTTATGTAGCTACTTAATGAGTACAATACAACGGTCTTAACGGAAACACCATCGCCACCCCCATCCCCACAGAGAACAAAACAATGCCTTTGTCCAATTGTTCACCTCAGGCAAACATATTACTTTGTATAGGGATTAGTGCAGCCCTATGGTGTGGTACATTAGTTCCTTGTCAAGGAGCAGTAGGGCACAGGTACTTTCCTGCAGCTCCCCACCCAGTCAATTCCTGATAGCAGCTGAGCCATCTGATAGCCCCTTCATATTATAAAATGGCTGGTGCTGTTGAATTCTTTGCCATTTACATTACACTGGCAGCAACAGACAAACAATTGCACATATGTGATACTTTGAAAGTCATGAATCTAGACCAGTGCCTCCGACTTTTACTATTGAGCTGGGGAATGTCTGTACAGGTCAGAAAAAACAAAAAGCATTGATACAAGGGTACAGAAACTCTAAAAAATACCACTATTATATAATTTTTTATCATCAGTTCGCCCCTCTTCTGTTGAACCTGTCGCTTCCTTTCTACCGCCCCATCTCCAACCTCCCTTTTCTCTCCAAATTCACTCACAGTAACTTTACCTGAAGAAGGGGCGATCGATAGCTCCGAAAGCTTGTAATTTTAAATAAATCTGTTGGACTATAACCTGGTGTTGTGCGACTTCTCACTTTCCTCTCCAAAGTCCTTGAACGTGTTGTCGCCTCCAAAATCCGTGCCCATCTTTCCCGCAACTCCATGTTTGAATCCCTCCAATCCGGTATCCGCCCCTGCCACAGTACCGAAACGGCTCTCATCAAGTCACAAATGACATCCTTTGTGACTGTGACAAAGGTAAACTATCTCTCCTCGTCCTTCTTGACTTGTCTGCAGCCTTTGACACGATTTACCACTCCATCCTTCTCCAACGCCTCTCCACCGTCGTCCAGCTGGGTGGGACTGCACTCGCCTGGTTCCATTCTTATCTATCTAATTGTAGTCAGAGAATCACCTGCAACGGCTTCTCTTCCCACTCCCGCATCGTTACCTCTGGTGTCCCCCAAATATCTATCCTTGGCCCCCTCCTATTTCTCATCTACATGTTGCCCCTTGGCGACATCATCCGAAAAAACAGCATCAGTTTCCACATGTACGCTGATGACACCCAGTTCTACCTCACTACCACTTCTCTCGACCCCTCCACAGTCTCTAAATTCTCAGACTGCTTGTCCGACATCCAGTTCTGGATGAGCAGAAATTTTCTCCAATTAAATATTGGGAAGACCAAAGCCATAAATCACTAAGGAAGTGGTACTCGGTAAAATAATGGGACTCAAGGCGGATAAATCACCTGGACCTGATGGCTTACATCCTAGAGTCTTGAAGGAAGTGGCGGTAGGGATTGTAGATGCATTGGTAATAATTTTTCAAAACTCCCTGGATTCCGCTAAGGTCCCGGCAGACTGGAAAACTGCTAATGTAACACCCTTATTTAAAAAGGGCAGTAGACAGAAGGCTGGTAACTATAGACCGGTTAGCCTAACATCTGTGGTAGGTAAAATTTTGGAGTCCATTATTAAGGAAACAGTAACAGGACATTTGGATAATCATAATTTAATAGGACAAAGTCAGCATGGTTTTACGAAGGGGAAGTCATGTTTGACAAATTTGCTGGAGTTCTTTGAGGAAGTAACATATAGAGTGGATAAAGGGGAACCAGTGGACGTAGTGTATTTAGACTTCCAAAAGGCATTTGACAAGGTGCCACACAAAAGATTATTGCTTAAGGTAAAAAATCACGGGATTGGGGGTAATATTCTGGCATGGATAGAGGATTGGCTATCTAACAGAAAGCAAAGAGTTGGGATAAATGGTTCATTCTCAGACTGGCAATCAGTAACTAGTGGTGTTCCACAGGGGTCAGTGCTGGGTCCCCAACTCTTCACAATCTATATTAACGATTTGGAGGAAGGGACCAAGTGTAACATATCAAAATTTGCAGATGATACAAAGATGGGAGGGAAAGTAGTGAGTGAGGAGGACATAAAAAACCTGCAAGGGGACATAGACAGGCTAAGTAAGTGGGCAGAGATTTGGCAGATGGAATACAACACTGGAAAGTGTGAGGTGATGCACTTTGGCAGGAAAAATCCTAGAGCAATTTATTATCTTAATGGCAAGAAACTGGAGAGTACTGAAGTGCAAAGGGATCTGGGGGTCCTGGTGCACGAAACTCAAAAGGTTAGTATGCAGGTGCAGCAAGTGATTAAGAAGGCAAATGGAATGTTGGCTTTCATTGCTAGGGGGATAGAATATAAAAATAGGGAGGTATTGCTTCAGTTGTACAAGGTATTGGTGAGACCGCACCTGGAATACTGCATACAGTTTTGGTGTCCTTACTTAAGGAAAGACATCCTTGCTCTCGAGGCAGTGCAAAAAAGGTTCACTCGGTTAATCCCGGGGATGAGGGGGTGGTCATATGAGCAGAGGTTGGGTAGATTGGGACTCTACTCATTGGAGTTCAGAAGAATGAGAGGCGATCTTATTGAAACATATAAGATTGTGAAGGGGTTGGATCGGGTGGATGCGGGGAGGATGTTCCCGATGACGGGTGAGACGAGAACTAGGGGACATAGTCTTAGAATAAGGGGCTGCTCTTTCAAAACTGAGATGAGGAGGAACTACTTCACTCAGAGGGTGGTAGGTCCATGGAATATGCTGCCACAAAAAGCTGTAGAAGCTACAACATTAATTAAATTTAAAACAGAAATAGACAGTTTCCTAGAAGTAAAGGGCATTAAGGGTTACGGGGAGCGGGCAGGAATTTGGACATGAGTCTAGGTTCGGATCGGTCATGGCCCTGTGGGTAGTGGAGCGGGCCCAGGGACTGTGTAGCCTGATTCTGCTCCTATTTCGTGTGTGCAATTCTGTTAGATGCAGGAGATGGTTCTGTGATAGATAGTAGATTGGCGGTTAGGATCAGATCAGCCATGATCTTATTGAATGGCGGAGCAGGCTCGAGGGGCCGATTGGCCTACTCCTGCTCCTATTTCTTATGTTCTTATGTTCATTGTTTTCGGTCCCTGCCACAAACTCCGTTCCCTAGCCATTGACTCCAACCCTCTCCCTAACATCTGTTTGAGGCTGAATCACACTGTTCGCAACCTTGGTGTCATATTTGACCCTGAAATGAACTTCCAACCACATATCCACGGCATAACGAAGACCGCCTATTTCCACCGCCGTAACATAACCCGTCTCCGCCCTTGCCTCAGTTCATCCGCTGCTGAAACCCTCATCCATGCCTTTGTTACCTCTAGACTTGACTATTCCAACGCACTCCTGGCTGGCCTCCCACATTCCACCCTACGTAAACTTGAGGTCATCCAAAACTCGGCTCATCGTGTCCTAACTCGCACCAAGTCCCGTTCACCCATCACCCCTGTGCTCGCTGACCTACATTGGCTCCCGGTTAAGCAGCGCCTCGATTTCAAAATTCTCATCCTTGATTTCAAATCCCTCCATGGCCTCACCCCTCCCTATCTCTGTAATCTCCTTCAGCCCCACAACCTCCCGAGATATCTGCGCTCCTCTAATTCTGCCCTCTTGAGCATCCTTGATTATAATCGCTCAACCATTGGTGGCTGTGCCTTCTGTTGCCTAGGCCCTAAGCTCTGGAATTCCCTCCCTAAACCTCTCCGCCTCTCTACCTCTCTTTCCTCCTTTAAGACGCTCCTTAAAACCTACCTCTTTGACCAAGCTTTTGGTCACCTGCCCTAACTTCTCCTTATGTGGCTCGGTGTCAATTTTTTTGTTTTACAACACTCCTGTGAAGCGCCTTTGGATGTTTTACTACGTTAAAGGCGCCATATTAATACAAGTTGTTGTTGCTGTTGTTGTTGTTGTTTCCGCTCTTTACTTCAGAGATTCTGCAGCAATCTGGAGTGCCCCTATCACCACCCTGGTTGAGTTAAGCTGACTCTGCAGATAAGAAAACCATCTCTTGAGCTAGTTTCCTGCTTCATTTAAATTACAGCCAGAAAAATAAGGAGGGGGGGGGGGGGGAGCTGCCATTAGCAACAATATTGTAATGTAATGGGTCACTGAGTCTGCATTTAAGGGATGAAAGCACAGCCCAGAACCTGAATCACTTATATACACCTCCAAGGGGCTCCATTGGCAGTGGTTGAAGAGCAAATCACTCGCCTGCTTTGCCGGTCAGGAAATGGTGTTTGATGAAGAAACTGCCTGTGGAAATTGGAGAAATACCCTGCAAAATAAAGGAAGAGGGAGATGCCATTGCTCCGAGGAGTACTACAGCCTGCTGCCGTTGGCAGAGTGTAAACACATTCTCAATGTAAAATCACCATCACGGGCCGCACGAGCGGTTGATGATGGAAGTGTCACGCTGCTCAGTGGAGTTTATTTCACTTGCTGTGTTGTGGTAGTTTAGAGGAAGCTTCACTCTGTTCCAAACTACAAGCGTTAAAAATTAACATATTGCCCTTGATCAATATTAAAAAAGGAAACATTTTATGCTAAACAAATTATTTTCTTAAGAGTGACCTACCATACTACTACACACTAAATGCTTTCCCCATTTATGAACAATAAGGGGTTTTGATGACAGTGCCCTTTAACTGGTACATACTATATTCACATGAGGGGAAAACCCTGTACCTGAAACAAAAACTACGGTGATAAAACGAGGGTTTCGCCTTTATCAACAATCAAGGCAACCAACAATGCTGTACATTACTAGAATCGGGTCTGTAGGTAACACGAGTCGAATTCTACAGCTGTCAAAGTCCCACATCGGCATAATTGCTTGCATCACATGCGATGAGCCTCAGTTGCACTTGCAGCCACAGAGAAACATTACTCACATTTCCTTCAACCAGCACATTCAGCCATGTGTTGCAGCACCATTATAGTCTGCATCTTCGATGCAACAACTCTGCTAATTGGGCAACCAAAAAAATCCCACATTTTCACTCCTTTCAATATCACTTATCTCGATGAGGGGAAGTTCAACTAGACTCTGCACCTTCTTTTCACAAATACCACATTCAAAATAAATGTTAATTAGGTAGTGGTTGCACACATTTGCACTACAAGTGCTGCCAATTCCAGTTTAATGGTGAGTCTCGGTTTCTTTTGGTTCAAATGTTTATCCCCACTTCAGAACTGAGGTTTAAACAGAAATTCCCATATACAAACAACAGCCACGTTTAAGAGTCTTAAAGATGGCAGTTCAAATAGGAGCCAGAATGCTTTACAATAAATGCTTCTAGATCATTTCTCTGCTTGACAGAGAAGAGCTTGGAAGCAATACAGGAACATGTTATCTTCCAGTTTCCAGTTCAGACAAAGAGTCCACACCCAAAGCCTGTCCTTTCTCTTTACAGATGCCGATAGACATTTTCTGTTTTTATTGGTCCTATTTAATCATTTGGTTCTTTATGCTCTCCCAGTCTGACTCAGATTTTTAGAATACACTGTAGACCAGTTCCTGTAACGGCATTGTACAATTACATTTCTCTCCCTCCCCACCAGGTCCTCTGGGCTATTGACTTTTCAAAGCTCCCTCTTTCAACACAGTTGTACAGTTGGACACCGCATGGAGTGGCGTAATGAGTCGATCAAGTAAATGGCATCCATTTTGTTTTCTCTCAGAATATCTTATTTCCTCATAACTCCATCCAACAATCTAAGTGAGACCTGACTAAAGCTCATCTAGCTGGCTCGAGCAAGTTGTGACAGACAACCCTTGGACTGAAAACTTGGCAGTGGCCTAAAAACAAATCACCCAACCTGCTTGGTCTGTCAGGAGAAGGTGTTTGATGGAGAGACTGTCGTGGCAATGGAATAAATTCCCGTCCAATGGAGGGAGAGGGATATGGCATTGGTCCTGGAAATACTCCTCAATTAGTTGTAAATCAAATGCTTAACGCCGTTAAGCTGCTTTTACACTGATGCTTGTTTTGGTCAGATTCAGGAGATTGGCATCTGCTTGTCAGCTCCTGGTATTTACACTGCATAATCTGGCTCCTTTATCTCAGTGGCAGAATCAGAGACTCCGTTTTTCATGGATCTACAATTGTGTCGCAGGGATATAGAAGTTCTTTGCGAGATACAAACCCAACCGTGCCAAATCAAGAGTATCCAACGCTGCTGCTCATTGCCTCGACAATACTTATAAAAAATTTGATATCTGTATGAATGAACTTATGTAAGTAGAGTTTCTCCTGGCTTTCTGACTTGCCCATCCTAATCATGTGATTATTGCATGTCACATGCTTAGCAAGAACCAATCAGATCCCAGAACCATACCAAAAAAGCTAGCACAGCCAGCCCCCCTCACCACTTATGAGCAATATTTACATATTATTTACATTTGGGAACATTTTTAAAGATGTATTTGGTGTAAATAACCGCCAGGTTTGATTTCTACTGTTTTGGTTCCATGGAATTTTGGAGGGTGATTTTAACCCTACCAGTCGACGGAAATCAGGCAGATTGGCCGTTAAATTCACCCAGGTCACTTACCCGTCCTGGAAACACTGGGTGCCGACCTCCCATGCTTTTCAGCTGCTCAACTGAGCAGGCAGCAAGGACACCCATCCAAAGCCTGATCGGGAAGCAGCAGTGAGCTGTCAGGGCACCCAGTATCAAAGAGGATCGGGGCCAGAAGATGCCCACCAAGGTATCACAAAATCACAGAATCACAGAATCCCCACAGTGCAGATAGAGGCCATTTCGGCCCATCGAGCCTGCACCGACACATATCCCACCCTATCCCCGTAACCCCACGTATTTAATCCCCCTAACACTAAGGGTCAATTTATCATAGCCAAATCAACCTAACCTGCACATCTTTGGACTGTGGGAGGAAATCTGGAGCACCCGGAGGAAACCCATGCAGACATGGGGAGAATGTGCAAACTCCACACAGACAGTCACCCTAGGCTGGATTTGAACCTGGGTCCCTGGCGCTGTGAGGCAACAGTGCTAACCACTATGCCACCGTGTTACCCCGTTGGGGTAGGTTGTTATTTTTTTTTTTACCTTCCTTGTGGGGCCAGGAGGAGCTGGAGTGCTCTCTCTAGGACCCACAAGGGTAGCTTAGACTTCTCTGGCCATGCACTCACCCCATCTCCGGTCACGGGACCCTTACAGGATGGCCCCGACACCCTCACTTACCCGCTGTCGACAGGCAGCCTCTGGGCTGTGCAAATTTCCACCTCTTCCTGGTGACTTCCCACTCGGAATGGGCACAGTGAAGCAATAATATTTTGCGGTCAGCGGCGAAGTAACGGCGCTCGCTGCTGACCTCGAAGAAAGCTGCCCACAAAGATCTAGCGATTTCTGTGGCGTCGATTTCATCTCTCCCGACGTTAATTTCATTCTGGCGCCAAAGTTAGGGGATCTCCAACGTCCAGCAACAGTGATGTCATCAAGCAGGCTAAGCAGCCAATCACATTGAAGAATTTGTACACACACATGCACGCACTGGTTATATTCTAGTAATTATATAGTGGGTTCAGGCTACAGGTAGATATTCCAAAAAAAAATTTGATTATAATACAGCCAGGAGTGAGATGGTTTCAGACAAGTGGTAGGCAGGTATCTTGCAGAATGCATGTTGTCCAGGTTGTCGCAGTCAGTTCTTTCTCATTGCGAATGGTAGTGCTAGGAAAGCAAAATTGGCCTCACTCTGTCCAGCTGTCCAATTAAGTCATTGATGAGTGTATCATGTGAATTAATACTAAGGCATACAGATCAGGTTTTATCATTGTGCTGAGTTCAGTGATCTGACAGGGCATCTACAATTGGTCTCAGCATCCCTGGGTTACAAGGTGAAAAGCAAGCCAAAGATGCTATCCAGCGACTTGACGGAAAGTGCATATTTGTAGCCAACAGGTGAGGGTAGGATTGGGCTCAGCTGTCATACCTTCCACAAGCCCGCTGAGACTCACACATGAAGAACGGCCACTTCACTGAGTTACTGAAGGGCTGCCAGACCTGTGGAGCGTTACCCCACGAGTCACCACCTTCAGAAGAGTAGGGAGAATGATGTGAGAAAAATATTTTTTCTTCTTTGACTGCAGACTTTTGGAAACTCACCAATAAAGTGAGTTTCACTAAAGCCAATGTTTGAAATCATAGAATCATAGAATCATAGAAGATAGGAGCAGGAGTAGGCCATTCGGCCCCTCTAGCCTGCTCTGCCATTCGATGCGATCATGGCTGATCATCCAAATTCAGTACCCTGACCCTGCTTTCTCCCCATATCCCTTGATCCCTTTAGCCTTAAGAAATATATCCAACTCCTTCTTGAATCTATTTAATGAATTGGCCTCTACTGCCTTCTGTGGCAGAGAATTCCACAGGTTCACCACTCTCTGGGTGAAGAAATTCCTCCTCATTTCTGTCCTAAATGGCTTACCCCTTATCCTTAGACTGTGACCCCTGGTTCTGGACTCCCCGACCATCGGGAACATCCTTCCTGCATCTAGTTTGTCCTGTCCTGTCAGAATTTTATAAGTTTCAATGAGATCCCCTCTCATTCTTCTAAACTCCAGCGAGTATAAGCCCAATCGACCCAATCTCTCTTCATACGTCATTCCTGCCATCCCAGGTATCAGCCTTGTGAATCTTCGCTGAACTCCTTCCATGGCAAGAACATCCTTCCTCAGATAAGGCGACCAAAACTGCACACAGTACTCAAGGTGTGGTCTCACCAAGGCCCTGTACAACTGCAGCAAGACATCCTTGCTCCTGTACTCAAACCCTCTCGCTATGAAGGCCAACATACCATTTGCCTTCTTAACCGCCTGCTGCACCTGCATGCTTAGCTTCAGCGACTGGTGCACAAGGACACCCAGGTCTCGTTGCACTTCCACTTCTCCCAATCTATTGCCATTCAGATAATAATCTGCCTTTCTGTTTTTGACACCAAAGTGGATAACCTCGCATTTATCCACGTTATATTGCATCTGCCACACTTCTGCCCAATCACCCAACCTGTCCAAATCATCCTGGAGTTTCTCGGCATCCTCCTCGCAGCACACATGCCCACCCAGTTTTGTGTCGTCTGCAAACTTGGAGATATTACATCTAGTTCCCTTGTCTGGATCATTAATATATATTGTGAATAGCTGGGGTCCAAGGACCGATCCCTGTGGTACCCCACTAGTCACTGCCTGCCACTCGGAAAAAGACCTGTTTATTCCAACTCTTTGCTTTCTGTCTGCCAACCAGTTCTCTATCCAAGTCAATACCTTGCCCCCAATCCCATGTGCCTTAACTTTACACGCTAATCTCTTATGCGGGACCTTATCGAAAGCCTTTTGGAAGTCCAAACACACCACATCCACTGGTTCTCCCTTATCTATTTTACCAGTTACATCCTCAAAAAATTCCAGTAGATTAGTCAAGCATGATTTACCTTTTGTAAATCCATGTTGACTTTGTCCGATCCTGTCACTGTTTTCCAAGTGCTCAGCTATTACATCTTTTATAATGGACTCTAGCATTTTCCCCACTACCGATGTCAGGCTTACCAGTCTGTAATTCCCCGTTTTCTCTCTACCACCCTTTTTGAATAGTGGGGTAACATTAGCTACCCTCCAATCCATGGGAACTGTTCCAGATTCCATTGAATGTTGGAAGATGATCAGCGATGCATCTACTATTTCTAGGGCCACTTCCTTAAGTACCCTAGGATGTAGATTATGAGGCCCTGGGGATTTACGTAATTTACAGTGAATCAGAAATGAATCATGGATTGATTTGTCTGCTATTTACTGTTATCAGTAAGGTGTAAGAGAACTAGACATTTTTGGTTTCACTACTAGGCTCTGGTGTTCAAGTTTAATTGGATTATTTGCATCAGCCTTTAATTCTGGGCAGTAAGGCACCAAAAAAAAATCAACTTTATTTGGCAGCAAATAATGCTGATGACTCGACACAATTTAGTAGTATTGCAACACTAATAAAATGTAGCCTCTGTATCAGCTGGCACTGAATAAAAAGTTTACTAGCTCAGCATATACCAATGTATCGTTTTATCCTGGCCTATCCAAACCACAGAGGCTGTGTGGAATTTATCCCCACGTACCGTGAATAGGAAGGGGGAAATTTCAGCTGCACACTATAACCGCTTTGATAATGGGTTAAAGGCTGTACTAGTGCTGTCGACATGTGGGACTCATGCGGCCGACTATAACCCCAAAGTAATCTTGTTGAATTTGCCGTGAAGACCCAGTTAAAAAAAACAATGGGGCCTAAATTCATTAGCGCCCAAATCCAGGTGTGATCGTGCGGCGGGCGGCCAAAGTGTGCCAGAATGGAGAGGGCCAAGTACCATGCTAATTTGATCCTTGTGCCACATCATCACAATTGGGCGCCCCGAAGAAGGGCTACTTTTCCCCAGTTTCGGGAATGGGCCCGGAATTGGGCGCAGGAGGCTTACCACAATACTGGAAATTAGGCCTGCGCTCACTTCAGGGGGGCCTCCATGGCCGTCTAAAAAAAAAAGGCCCAGCCGAATTTAGCAATGAACCGGGCGCATGTGCAAATTGGCCGCAGGCCTTCCCACTTCTAAATTTGTCATCGGCTGCAGCTATGCTGAACTTCGACCCCCCAATGAATCTTTCTGGCTGCCAGCCTTTGCAATTCCAACAAGTTTGCTTCAGGGGGTGACACTGGCTTAGGGTCGCCAGCCTTCCAGGATTGGCCTGGAGTCTCCAGGAATTGAAGATTAAACTCCAGGGCAGTGCTGCAAGCAATCCAGAATTATTTTTTTAAAAGAAGTGTGTGTTTTATTCATTTTCTTTGAACACTTACATTTATTAGTTATAAAAATATTGGAGATGGGGGAAAAAGGTTGCTTGACTGGGCGAGGCGGTTGGAAGCGGAAGGTCATGTGAGGAACCCTCCAGGAATACGTCCAATCAGAGTTGGCAACCCTACACTGGCCATGCAAGACCCACGCACCAGGAGCCAGCAGCATTAGCACTGGTCATGCACAATATAAAAGCAGCTTATACCACAGGCTTCCTATGGATTTGAAACAAACTCATCTGCAGGTGAAGAAATATTTAAATGCCTCAAGGTCTGAAGTGGCTCAGTGCTTAAGGCCAATGTGCTTCATGGCACTGTGCAACGCTGACAGTTATTAGTGTAGTGTGGATAAAAATAGGTAGCTTAGACCGATAGCAACAAATCAACGATAATGCATTACGCATTTCACAGAAGTGTATGGTGCGTATCCTTTTTCCTGTATTGTTATCACTCTATCACTCCCATGTCTGGTCAGAAACAGGATGTAGGACTGCAATCATTTGCCCCCTGCTGAAATGCAGTTCTGCACCTCTGTCTTTATTTCAACTCGCAATGTGCTTCCTCTTCTGAACAGCTGCTTCACATAAATGTTACATTACCTCAGCCAGAGGCCTAGGCTTTGGAGCCAAAAGCAGAAGGCCCTTAAAGGAACTGAAAGAGAGAAAAAAAAATGTTGGCACATTCAAACTCCAAACAAAGCAAGATTGCTTCATTTTGTGCTTTATCTTGCATGCTATTTTATATTTAACATTTGTTTCCAATGCTTGTGTTGAGCATGGCTATGGTGTACTTGAAATATTCTTTTGGTGAAGTAGTGAACTTAACTGCTGCCGTGTATGGTATGCTGTTACTGCCAAAACACCGCACTCTGAGTAAAGTGATGATAGATATACACTGAAAGTCTGCTTGCTGTTTATTTCAATTCAGTCAAGGAATGTTTTATTTGGTCTGAAAGGTGTTGTTGGAAGTTTGGATGGTGTGAATTCTTTGTCGGCTTGGCATAAGTAAGGTTTACTTAAATTTGGTCAATGTGTGCAGCTGGAATCCATAACCAGTGTCAGAAATAGTTGCATAATGTGTTTACAGATACTGGGGGAAAGGTTAGAAATGTTACATTTGTATTTTAATCCACATTTAAAGTAAGGCAAACTATACTGGGGGAAAGGTTAGAAATGCTACATTTATATTTTAATCTACATTTAAAGTAAGTTAAACTATCAGCCATGATTTAACAGGGAAAGTATGACCTTGAATGTTTTTTATACTTACTGTCTACTCTGTGACAAGCAATACAAACTATCAAAAAGCACAAGGGCAGATTTTCTGGCTGGCGGGGTCAGACCCATAAGCTGGAACGTGGGTGCAAGGGTCACGAAATTGGGTGAGCATCGATGCACGGTATTTTTCGAATGGTGTTTTGTTTAAAGATCTAACGTGTTCTAGTACAGAACTTAGCGTAATCAATGCTGTGGAAGTTGTACTTAAATCAGTCTTTGCACGATTTCCAGGATTGTGCTGCGCATTCAGCCCACACACATGATTTAACAGGAAGTTCCATGTGCAAAGGACCAGAAGCTGTTTGAGATTTTGTTTATTTTAAAAGTATTTTTTGTGCTTTTTTCCCTCTGTTACATTTTGGGTCTTGTTCTATTTTTTGGCATCAAACGATGTGGGAAATGTTTATGTTCAAACAAAAGCAGCCAAATAATCACCAGAATACTGACTGTACGTAAACTATTTGCAAGAGTTCACCAGAATAGAAAGATCATTAGAGAAGAAGGGATATGAAAAGGGGCTCTGCCAATGCAAATTTTCACCGAAGCTTAGGGCCTACAAGGCATCTGACTGAGTCTTGTGGCAGTTGACAACAATTTAATAATAGGGGTGGGTATTACTTTAAATCATGGGTTGAAGTCGTACAAGATGAATGAAGAGATGCCAAGGAGATCTGCTGGAACCAGAGACAGAAGCCCCGATTTTAACTCAGTGTGGGAATTTGGCAGGGCAAGCGTCAAGCCCCCGTGATGTCACCCGCATGAGTCTCAGGTGATTATATTTCCCACAACCCATTGTAATATGATTGACGAGGTGTTCACCCGATTGTGTCGGGAAATGGGTAGCTCGCCTATTTTCTCTGGGCGATTTCCAGCAGGCCTATTTAAGGCAGGAGTGTGCCTCTGAAAGCGAGGTTGCATGTCCTGCTTTCCTGCTATGTTGGAACAAGGTGAAAGAAAGAAAAGAAAGACTTGCATTTATATAGCGCCTTTCACGACCACCGGACGTCTCAAAGCGCTTTACAGCCAATGAAGTACTTTTGAAGTGTAGTCACTGTTGTAATGTAGGAAACGCGGCAGCCAATTTGCACACAGCAAGCTCCCACAAACAGCAATGTGAAAATGACCAGATAATCTGTTTTTGTTATGTTGGTTGAGGGATGAAATATTGGCCATGACACCGGGGATAACTCCCCTGCTTTTCTTTGAAATAGTGCTATGGGATCTTTTACGTCCACATGAGAGGGCAGGCGGGGCCTCGGTTTAACGTCACATCTGAAAGACGAAAATGTGGACAGAATTCTCATCGTGGTGATGAGTCGCAGGTCCGCCGCCCCCTTCCCTACCACCCCCCAGGTTTCCAGATGTTTCCCTGAAGGTCCTGGTGGAGGAGGTTAAGGCAAAGAAGGAGGCACTGTTCCCCAGCACCTGCAGGAGCATCCCAGCAAGCCTGGACAGAGGTGGCTGACAGGGTCAGTGCCACCGACATCACATCCAGAACCTGGGTTCAATGTAGGCAAAGGTGCAATGACCTCACAAGAGCAACAAGTGTGAGTACAGCTCTTTATCTCTCCATGTCTCTCAACAACACCTGAAAACAATCCTTTCACCCCCTCTCCCACTGCTCTCAACAGCTCCCTCCCCACATGACTTTGGGACATTTTTCTGTTAAGCGTGCTATATAAATGCAAGTTGTTGATGATATTATTGTGAGGGCTGAGGGAAGAAGATAGTCCTAAGTCATAAGGTTTCACAATTGTGTGAGACAGGCTGGATGTACCAGAAGGTCTTTTCCTGTCTGTCATTGTCCGTATGTTATTGCACCAAAGAAAAACATGATGCGGAGAATTCTGATAGATTCTCTCACAGTAACTTTGCCTGACGAAGGGGCGACAGCTCCGAAAGCTTGTAATTTTAAATAAATCTGTTGGACTATAACCTGGTGTTGTGCGACTTCTCAAAGAAAAACAGGTAGTGCTTTGTGGCACCTCTTCCAATGACAATCAATCCTTCTGGGATCAATTGCTGATTGGCTTCTGTACTGTAGGCTTCAATGTAGGTCCACAATGGAAGGAATCGCTGGACAGAACAGTGGTGTGCTGGGTGGAATTACCAGGGTAGTCCAGGAATGTGCTCTAAAAAGTTACCGGGATGTATGGGGATGGGCAGATTCATAATTTCCCTGGTCCAAATTTTCAATTTAAACAAAATGGGGTGGGAATCCATCATATCCAGGTTCTGTCCCAAAATTCTAACCCCCCGCCACGCCCACCACAACTCCACCTGAATTGCGCTCCCAGCCCACAGGCTGGACTAAAGTCTTAAAGGCTAAAGACTTTTACCAGTAACTGAAACTCATCTCTTCAAGAAGCCTACTTGATTCATACACCCATTTTACATGGGTGAGATGTACTCTGTGGGTAGACTATCACCCGAAGTAGATACCAGGAAAGTCCAGATTCAATCCCAGTCTGTGCCGATTCAGCTAATCTCAGCTAGGGCAGCAGTTTGGGGTGCTACAACTGGTCGCACTGCCCCTGAGGTAGTGAAGGAAAATGAGCCAGGAATCCTTTTTGGAAAGTGTACATGTGCGAACATCAGGTATGGACTGAATTACAATCATCTATCATGACCCCATAGTTGAAAAGCCTGTCAACATTCTCTGTCAGGTTTCGCATATGAAAGACTGCCACTTTGGAGCGATGATACCATTTTTTTGCTTTTTTAAAAGTCTTTTATTCCTTGCCAATTTTCTCCTCATCTAATGTTGCTTCCACGATGGGACCTAGTTCCATGGTATGTGGTTGTCCCCTGGGAATCTTCTCCAAGCTGCTCGCTGTCTAAGTCATATGGAGATCCTATTATTTGCTCTTTAACTCAATCTAATAAAAATTGTGGTTCTTTCTCAATATTCCATAGTCATTTCTTTTTACAGAGGAACTTACTTCTCCAATAATTATGTTTTCCCCCTCCCTCGCCAAAAATGTTTACCCCACAGCACCAGTCGTCCCCCAGTACCTAAGTGGCCAGCTTTCACGGTGCGTATGAGCTGGCTAAACTTAATATAGGAGGCTTCACAGCAGAGCTCAATCCTGTTTTTACTCAATCTCACGCAGACATACATTGCCAGCAGGGATTGTTGGATAGTGATCAGGAGCAGAACCCTGACCAATGGCCTCCTTCCTAAACCTAGGTGTTACTGCCCTGTCCAGGCTGCTATCATTTGACTCAGTACAGACTGGGACTTGAACCTTGGATCTTTCTGGCTCAGTACAGTTCAGTTACTCACTGTGTAAACACTCTGAGCCATCGGGGCTTTTAAGTGTTTTTTTTTGTTATTCTCTTCATGTACGGCAATCCCCGGGCTATCCGTTTCAGTACTTTACATCCTGTTCCCTCTCTCCTGAATTTTAGTGAAAGGCTAACACTCACTGGTAAATCATTTAACTAGACCTGTCAATCTCTGCCATTGTTGTCAGACAAAGAATTGCCATTTAACCCCAGCCACTGCAGATTCACTCCACAGGAGAAGAAAGGGACAATAAAGACTGATGGGTAGTATAACAATCTGAGGGCAATTTCATGCAGTGTTTCACTGTTTCCCTCCATCTTTTATCTGAATCAACAGGGTATAATGTGTTGGAATCATATGGGGGAGGGAGGGTGACGCTTGTTTGTCAACAGGGCTGCCTCTGCTTGAGTGACCTCATAGGCCATTTACAGCACCAATCAGCCACCAGCTTAACTGTAGAAAACAGCACCAGCTTTGGACTGTAAATGTGGCAATTTCGTTGCCTTAGAAGCAAATGTCCGAGGTGAGCTTCCGAATCTCAATCCCAACTCTGCTTCAGGTCCACTGTAAACAGAGAGAGCGCTGAAAGTGAAGAAAGAGACAATAGAAAGATGTTGTTAGTGTAAATAGCTGAAACCCTCCCATTCCCACTGTTTTTTCCGGTACTTATTTGCGCAGCGATTTCCCAGGACAGATTGTTGGAGCACAAAGAAAAGTTTTTATTTTGTTGTTGCTTGCCCATGTATAGTTGTTTTAAATTCTTTTCAAATTACTTTGAGGGTGAGGGACTTCGGTTACGGTGGAGAGAGTAGAAAAGCTGGGGTTGTTCTGCTCAGGGCAGAGAAAGTTAAGGGGAGATTTAATAGAGGTGTTCAAAATTATGAAAGGTTTTGATAGAGTAAATAAAGAGAAACTGTTTCCACTGGCAGGAGGGCCAGTAACCAGAGGACACAGGTTTAAGTTAATTGACAAAGGAACCAGAAGGGAGGGAGATGATGAGAATTTATTTTCACGCAGCAATTTGTTATGATCTGGAATGCATTGACTGAAAGGGTGGTGGAAGCAGACTCAATTGTAACTTTCAAAAGGGAATTGAATATATACTTGAAAAGGAACAATTTGCAAGGCTACGGGCAAAGAGTGTGGGAGTGGGACTAATTGGATAGCTCTTTAAAAGAGCCGGCACAGGCACGATGGGCCAAATGACCTCCTTCTGTGCTGCGAGATTCTATATGATTCGACTTCTTCTATTCTTCTCACTAATTTTCTCTCCTCCTTTCCCAAAGGTGTTAGCTCCATGTTGGGGTATGGAGACATAGGCTGCAAACACGGTCCAGTAAATATCTAAGTGGGGATTTCTTCAAGTGTGAGCCTTGACAGTGACTGAGTGTGGGGGCGGCATTACAGCTGAGCCCAATACTGTCCTCACTCGACACCTATACATGTGTACTTTCCGCAGGCGTTACTGGATGGTATGCAGGTCTGGGAATTGCGATCAGTTTTCCCTCCTTAATTTGGGGGGAGGGGAGAGACTGAAACTAATTTTAGCAACCCTACCGCTGCCCAAGTTGTGATCAGCGAACCCAAAAAGCAAAATACTGCGGATGCTGGGAATCTGAGATAAAAAGAGAAAATGCTGGAAGCACTCAGCAGATCAGGCAGTATCTGCAGAGAGAGAAAGATCATCAACCTGATACGTTAACTCTGCTTCTCTCTCCACAGATGCTGCCTGATTTTTTACTGGCTGCCCAGGCCTAAATCTGACGATGTCGTCGGCCGCCCTTTTTGGAAGCCACCTAGATTGTCAGTTCCATAGAAATCAATGGAAATGAAAATCAGACGGTCTCTACAATGGGCGGCCAATCCGCAACATCTCTCCTCGTAATTTAACCCTTGGAGTCCGGGTATCATTCTGGTAAACCTATTCTGTACTCCCTCCAAGGCTAATATATCCTTCCTAAGGTGTGGTGCCCAGAACTGCTCACAGTACTCCAGGTGTGGTCTAACCAGGGCTTTGTATAGCTGCAGCATAACTTCTAACCCCTTGTATTCTAGTCCTCTAGATATAAAGGCCAGCATTCCATTATCCTTTTTGATTATTTTCTGCACTTGTTCATGACATTTTAATGATCTATGTACCTGGACACCTAAGTCTCTTTGGACCTCCAGTGTTTTTAGCTTTTTGCCATTTAGAAAGTACCCTGTTCTATCCTTTTTAAGTCCAAAGTGGATGACCTCACATTTGCCGACATTGAATTCCATTTGCCACAGTTTTGCCCATTCACTTAATGTGTCGATATCCCTTTGTAATTTTATGCTTTCATCTACACTGCCTACAATGCTGCCTATCTTTGTGTCATCGGCATTCAGTGTAAGATGTTCAGTGATGTAGACACAATCTTACCCAACAGTTCTCTAGCAATCTGATATTCTTGGGTTTAACACAGCACAGCCCAGCAAATTTCCCTTTTAGTAAATTACACCTATTGAGACCATTAACTGTTTCCCCAGGTATTCCCCCTGCAATTTTTGGCTAACCGTAAACAGGATGAGGAAGTGCCCACGTTATTTTGATAATATATAGAAACCTACACAACAAACCTTGCTGCATAACCCTGTGTAACTTCTTCAGAAAGTTTTGCAAGTTTTCTACAAAGGTGGTTTTTCATTCTTGCCACATTGTTATTACTTTTGCCGATACAGAAAGAGGAAAGAAACTTCATTTCATATGTGATTTTACAATGTCCTCAAGATCTCCCAAAGCACATCGCACCAGTGGATTACTTCTGAAGCGTAGCTGGAGGGAGGGCAGTTAAAATGGCTGCACCGACTTACCCTCGCCCCCCAAATCCCCCCCCCCCCCCCCCCGCAGTCCTGCTGCCTTCCCATAGGCTGCCATTTTAATCTGCTCTTTTGAGCAGGCAAGCTGGACAGCCACTGGAAAGCAGGTTCTTCTTTATAAACGTAGATTGGGCTCCGATAACATCAGCGGGGCCTTACTGCCATCACGGCTTCCCCACCAGGCTAACCTGGTGGCCAGAAGAGGCCCAGAAAAGCAAGTTATTTGTTGTTTCCTTGTGGGCCAGGAGGAGCCGGAGTGCTCTTCAGGTCCCATAAGGAAACCTTGGGCCTCCTCTGCCCTGGACTTCCCTCCCCCTCCCCCTGACCATGAGGCCCTCCCAATTCCCCGCCTAACCACTTACCCAATTGCCAGGGAGTGTTCCTTCGGGTCCCCGGTGGCAGTGTCCTTCCTCGCAAAATCCCGCTAACGCCCACGGGGCAGTTAGCGTTTTCCGCTGGGTTCAGGCGGGAGGCTGATGGGGGCCCATACAGGTGAGACCCGAGGGTTAAAATCTCCCAGGCCTCATGCTGTGGAGAGCCAGACGGTTTCTTGTCCGCCTCGGCCCCTGCCCGCACAACTCCCATAGGGAGTTAAAATTGGGGCTTTGAATTCGTATCCAGTAATCCTGGTTGGAAAATGTGCTTTTGTGAACATGGAGCAAAGACAAAGGGGTTCAATTTGAATGCTGTGCGGGTTTCGGGTGTGCGGGAGAAGGAGCGAGTGCGAAACCAACTCACTGGCCTAAGAATCTAAGGTTCAGGCCCGGACAGGATTACCAACTCTGGTTCCATTCCTGCTACCAGCTCTATTCCTGGAGGTATCATCACATGACCCTCCCACTTCCAGCCGCCCCGCCCCCACGCTCCCACCATTGTTCACCTGACACGATCTACCTCGCAGCGCACCTCCTTCCCACGCCCAATGGAAAGCGAACAGAATCTTCGTTACCCGATTGGATGGTTCTTGACTGTCAATCAGCCTTTTCCCCCATCAACCAATATTTTAATAACTAATCAATGAAAGTGTTCAAAGAGATTGAAGAAACAGACATTTTTGTTAATGCCCCAATAATTCTTCTCCAGGGTTGCTGGAAGCAGTGTCCAGGAGATTACTGTTTCATTCCTGGAGACTCCAGGACAATCCTGGAGGGTTGGCAGCCCTAGGCCCGGGGTATTGTAACTCAAGGCCTTATTTAAATGCCGGTGGACCACTTTCCTCCTGTTCCAAGCGGGGACAAGGCGCAGAGTGGCTGTGGGCAGGGGAATATTGGATGACCCTTGGACTCCCGCCTACTTGCAGTTGAGTGGCATGGAGGGAAGGGTGAATCTGGGGCTGGGGAGGTTCACCTGGAGGGCCTCTTCGTTCTTCCCATGGGCTGCTAACTTGCTTCTGCCTGGTGGGGAAGCCACAGCAGCTTCCCCGCTTAGGCCCCATTTATAATACCATCGGGGTCCTATTGACGTCATGAGTTCACTGCCAATACCAGCGGAAACAGAGCGGGAAATGGAGCTGCTCCATTTTAATTGCTCACCCGCTCTATTTGCTTTCCACCCCCCACCTCGAGCGGGGAGAGATAAAATTCATCCCAAGGACTATTTTCTGCTTAAGGCCTGATAATAACCACAAGCTAGGAATTGAAAGAAATTTTAGCCAATCAGATTGTGGTACTGGCTGGTAGGAGCACATTAAGACAATTACACAGAATATACAGCACAGAAACAGGCTATTCGTCCCAGCTAGTCTGTGCTGGTGTTTCCACTCCACACGAGTCTGGTACAATGGAAACCTTTAACCCATGCTTTCTGTTACCTTCAGCGTCTCACTGCTTTTCCATTCATTTATTGCTGCAATTTATTTAATACGCACCAGCTGTTTTTTCCGATTATGGTGAAGGAGTGCATTAGGTCTCCAACATGTGGGTGCCATGGAGTGGTGAAATACAGATTTAGTTCATCAGTCTGCTGAATCTCTCATTTCAACTATGTTGCCATGGGGAGCAAGGACCAGGCACTACTAAAAGAACAATGTAAGAGCTCAGTAGGTAAAGGGTGTGGTCCTAATCCGTACAGGCCAGATATGTTCCAGCTCCAATCCTGATTTGCACTGAGTAATTGATTGGTTTGTTCAGCAGTAATGGTGCTCCCATTGGCTCAGCACCCCTGTGCCAGGGAGGAGAAAAACTAGGCCTGGGTTCGCAACGCTGATTGCTGTCCGGTGATTCATGCTGGAAAGTGTACAAATATGGATGTTGAGCGAGGCCCTCCACAGTTAAATAGTCCCAATATTCAGTAGGTTGACAAAACAAAAATGACCAATTGGACAAGGTACCAAGAAGACTGCTGGCATTTATTGAACAGTATCTCCCCACTTTCAAGAGAGAAAAGGGAAGAGAATTGGGCAAAAATACTGTACTATGCATCGTCATCCTGGTAAAGTGACTTTTGTGTCCTTTACTGGGTTTGTGAACAGCGATGCTCAGTATTGAGACAGATGATGCAGTGGGATCATCACATTATTGATATTCTCAGAGTTGGCAATAGATTGGGAAAAGGGGAAGTGCAACGAGACCTGGGAGTCCTTGTGCACCAGTCGCTGAAGGTAAGCATGCAGGTGCAGCAGGCGGTTAAGAAGGCAAATGGTATGTTGGCCTTCATAGCGAGAGGATTCGAGTACAGGAGCAAGGATGTCTTGCTGCAGTTGTACAGGGCCTTGGTGAGACCACACCTTGAGTATTGTGTGCAGTTTTGGCCGCCTTATCTGAGGAAGGATGTTTTTGCCATGGAGGGAGTGCAGCAAAGATTCACCAGACTGATACCTGGGATGGCAGGAATGACATATGAAGAGAGATTGGGTCGATTGGGCTTGTATTCGCTAGAGTTTAGAAGAATGTTGAGTCCAATTCATTAAATATATTCAAGAAGGAGTTAGATATATTTCTTAAGGCTAAGGGGATCAGGGGATCAAGGGATATGGGGAGAAAGCAGGGACAGGGTACTGAATTTGGATGATCAGCCGTGATCGCAGTGAATGGCAGAGCAGGCTCGAGGGGCCGAATGGCCTACTCCTGCTCCTATCTTCTATGTTTCTATGGGGGAAAAATTCAGTTGGTTGCGCCTCCCGTTAGCGCCTTAAGAGGGCGCTAATGGGGCGCAAAGCAACTAGCGCCCGGGCACCGCTCGCGAAATTAACTAAACATTTTGCGGCAGCGCTAAACACTACCGCCACGATCTCCTGCGCCGGCAGATCATGACGTCAGTCAAGTGCGCAACGCCTCGGTAGCGCCCCGGAGCGGATATTGAGTGGTGCCCCCTGCCTTACCGCCTTTGCAGTCAGGAAGGGACTGGGGGAGCGCTATTTAAAGGCGACCGCTTCCTGCCTTTTTTTGTTGGCGACATTTTTGAACCACGCATTCTGAGAGAGAGAGAGAGAGAGACTTCTGGAGAGATTCAATGCTGTGTGAAGGAGTTTTGGGTACTGAGCAGCACTTTGCAGGTTCATTTTGATTTGCCCTTCCTTGTATCGATTTAGAAGAGACTATGGGGGCTGCACTCTGAGCTCTTTCCCTGGGCCTCTCCATTGTTCTTTTCAGCAGATTTGATGTACAGTTCTCTCCAGGCCGAGATTCAAGGCTGCAATGAGCAGGATGGGCAACACGGTGGCATAGTGGTTAGCACTGTTACCTCACAGCGCCAGGGACCCGGGTTCGAATCCAGCCTCGGGTGACTGTCTGTGTGGAGTTTGCACATTCTCCCCGTGTCTGCGTGGGTTTCCTCCGGGTGCTCCGGTTTCCTCCCACAGTCCAAAGATGTGCGGGTTAGGTTGATTTGGCTATGATAAATTGACCCTTAGTGTTAGGGGGGATTAAATATGTGGGTTTACGGGGATAGGGTGGGATATGTGTCGGTGCAGGCTCGATGGGCCGAAATGGCCTCTATCTGCACTGTGGGGATTCTGTGATTCTGTGATGTGGATGGAAAGCAATATCAACCCTCCCCTTTAAGAACTGGCCGGGGCCATTGTGTCTGTGTTCCATTGCTGACTGACATCACATGAGCTTCGCCAGCGCTCTGAGTTAGCGCCTCGCTCCTCAGCCTTTGCGTCTTAAGACAGATGTGTAGTGCCTGATTTAGTGCTCCAATCACCTCCAGCGGCGATAAAAGTCAAGTTTGCAGTCGGAGGCGATAATTAGCGCTAGGCGCTAATCTTTGCGCCCGGCCGATAATTGCGCCCCAAACGGGGCGATACTGAATTTTTCCCCCTATGTTTCTATTAAATAACCCTTTTCTTAAATCTTTATTTTTTTAAACACAAACGATCTCCATGAAAAACCACATCACAATAATTGTTGGTGACCAATGTGGCAGCTGTGAAATGAAGCTTTCTGTGAAATGACTGTTCCATAAATTGACCCCAACCAAAATCTCCCCGAGAGGAGAATGATGCCCCCTTCACAGCAAGATGTTTCACTTAGAAAGAGCTTATATTTTTCTTTCTTGAGTTACGGGCTTCAACGTTTGAAGTGATCTGAAACCCTTTTGTGCTGCAAGAGATAATTGTAACTGTTAATTGTCTAGTAAAGTTTCATTTGATTTTTGATACTTACTGTACTATGCTCCACAAATTATTAAAGGCAAGTGTCTTGGCAATAGTTTACTCATGTGTATGAAGATTTGGATCAATGTTAAAGATAGCATGGGAATTCACTGACAAGAGCAAGTTTATTTTGTTAGAAAATCTCATGTGCTTATAAAAGGAATCAGCTGTATAATTCAAGGGAATAATATTATAACAAAAGTACTTTCGTTTATATTCTTCTTTCGGTTTGATGCATCTCTAAGTATTTTACACAATTATTTTTTTTCGAAGTGTAGTGAAATTGAGTGTCAGGAGGAGGAGAGTTGGGGAATCAATATGTACAGGCTCTGTGTCCTGCAGTGGGGGCAAGAGAGGAGTGTGATTATGGTAACATCTTAGAACAGTCCAAGTTGTTACCATGGGGATAGCATCTCTGCATAATAATCATCCCGAATACCAAATTGGGAACGTTCAGTAAAATGCAGAAGCGCTGTAGACAATGCAGCCACTTGTTACATCCAATCTTTGAACAGTTTACCTCAGCTTCATAAAATCTTTGCATAAAAATCATGCTTCTACAACTTCTCAAAAGTAAAATAAAATACAAATTGAGCAAACTCACATTTTATTCAGCCATCTTTGAGAAGTGATTATCTGGCTGCTGCTCTCTAAAGCATGTGTTCTTGTTTTTATATATAAATGCAAGTTCTTTCTTTCTTTCTTTCTTTCATTCTGTCATTCATTATTTCTTCATACTTTTATGAGTTTCTCGATTGAAATCCAGAAATTCACATTGATCTCTCTACTTATAATCATAGACTGTTACAGCATAAAAGGAGGCCATCATACTTGTGTTAGTTCCCTGAAAGAGCTATTTATTTAGTCCTATTCCTCTGCCCTTTACTCCTACCCTTTTATTTTTTTTTAATTTTCGAAAGTATATCTACTTCCCTTTAAAATCTATTATGGATTCTGCTTCCAGTAATGTTTCTGATAGGGGATTCCATGTCCTAACAAACATCTGCATTAAAAAAATCTCCTAACCTCTCCCTTCATTTTTCTTGTGATGATCTTAAATTTATGCCCTCTAGTTACCAACTCACCGACTAGTCGAAATCGTTTTTTCTATTTGCCTTATCAAAACCCCTCAAAATTTTGAATATCTCTTGACCTTCTTTGTTCTAATGAAAAGAGCTCCAGTTTCTCTAGCCTCCTTGCTTTTCTATGTGATGCCATATTTCTAATACCTAAGATATCGTATGCTTTTGTTACAGCTCAATCAACTTGTGCTCCCCCTGAAAGATCTGAAATCCTAAGGGGGCAAAATTCGGTTGCTTTGCACCTCCCGTTAGCGCCCTCTTAACGGGGAGCAAAGCAACTAGCGCCCGGGCACGGCGTCACTAACGCCTTCCGCGAAATTCAGCAGAGGTTAGCGGCGACGGTAGCCGGTAGCGCCCTGCTCGCACCCCGGCCGCAAACTTCGGTCACACCCCCTGACTTACCGCTGGGCGCTATGTCCGACAGGGTCAGGGGGGCATACGTGCGGCCGGGGCGGCGATAATTAAAGGGGAGGTGCCAGGCGGCAATTTTTTTTGCTGGCCGCCTGCCAGCATCTGCCCCCTCTGCCAATCCGTCAGCCTGGCACTCCTCTTGAGTGCCGGGCTCTTTTGCCGGCACCCCGATCCCTGGTGGCCCAACTGGGCCCCGGTGCATGCTGCGCAAGGCCCCTCCCCTTTAATAAGGGGACGGAGGCCTGCAGTACCGCGGCGTGATGTGCCGGCGCGCATGGCGCTGCGGCATGTAGCGACGCAATATTCCCTGGGAATGCCCCAAGAGGGAGGGGGAGCGCTTCCAGTAGCGCCCCAAAGGGGGCGTGACCGAATTTTTGCTCGAAAGTCTCTCTGCTCCTCGACTCCTTTTAAGCTTTTACCATTTAGTATATATTTCCTCTCATTCTCCCTCCCAAAATGTATTCCCCCTCACTTCTCCACTTTAAATTTATGACCTGCCCAATCCACCAACCTGCCAATTTTGAAGTCACCATACAGTCCTTTTTATAATTAACCGTACTCCCTACCTTGGATGACAAAACAATATTTGAGAATATTTTTCAAAATCTGACAGAATTCTGAAACTATCTTTCAGGATACTGGAGAGCTAGCAGTAAGGAGCAGCGCTCCGAAAGCTTGTGATTTCAAATAATGCTGTTGGACTATAACCTGGTGTTGTGCGACTCCTCACTTTTGTCCACCCCAGTCCAACACCGGCATCTCCACATCATAGTAAGTAACAAGGCAGTAATCCAATTTGAGGGGTTCAGATGCTGTTTGAACCTTGAATAGTTAACTTTCTTCGACCAATTGCTTTGCATGGTATATGTCAAAGGCCCAGCAGCTCAGAAATCATGTCCTATGCAATATTTGATCACTCCTATCTAAAATTATCCTCACAATCTGCAAATCCTGATTGCACACACTATTAATAATACTATTTGGAGGAAAGCAATTATTTACATTTTTCCCCCAGTTTTCTTACTCCTCTCCTGAAGATGGTGACTCATGGTGAGGCACAGACCCACAGCAGCTGGTGCCCCTCCAGTACCCAACCCAATTAGCCATTCTTAATGGGTCTGGGCAGTGTGCGTTTGAGTCAAGCTCCAATTTTGTCCCCAGTAGACATCCACAAGTGTGTGGTTTCCACTGGATCATGATCAGGAGCAAGAACCCTGGCTGAATTTTTGACTCTCTAGCCCGGGATTGCTGTCATCAGTTGTATTACTTCTACTTCTGCCAGGGTGAGATCAGCTAACTCAGCACAGAGTGAGTTAGCTGATCTCAGCTAGGACAGAAATGAAGGCTCATTACATTTTTAATAAATAGCTTCGCCAGTGCATTTCACGACATGGGTTGTTTTTTATTAAAATAGCAGTGCATGACTAAGACCTTACAGAACAACAACAGCTTGCATTTATATAGTGCCTTTAACATAGTAAAATGTCTCAAGGTGCTTCACGGGAGCGTTATCAAACAAACATTGACCAAAAAGAACAAGGCTTCTATGTTGTAGGATCTCATTGTTACAGGGTTATTTTCCATTACAAACTGCAGGAAAAAATATTTCTCAACTGATATTAGAATGTATACATTGCCTTTACTGTGCTGTTCAAAACATTCACCAGACATGGCACCTGCGTAAGCGAGGTTTAGTATAGCTTAAACATTTTATAGAAGCAGTTAAGTGCATTGTTGTTTACGAGCAACTCACGGGCTACATCAGGTAAAGCTTCTTTAGATTGTAAATCCCCTTCCTCTCATTACACTGGGCTTGTGCTGCCAGGATTACTGATGGCACAGGCACTCGGGAAGTAAAAGTGCTTTTCTTGGTGTGTGGGGTTTGTGGTGCTGCAGGGGGCCACCCTGCTTCACTGAACTGTAGCAGCCTGTGACTGGATTCCACAGCCGTGCAGGCTACAACAGGGCTCGACAAGGACATTAAAATGACATCCACTACAGCATACAGAAAACATTGCATTTTCACACTCAAATACATGGTTGTAAACATCCATCCAAATACACCCAAACAAATATACCAATACAAGTAACTGCACTTTCACACACTCTCCCACACATAATAGTACACCAACACCCTGTGCATACACACTGTAGGCGAGACATATAGGAATGAACAAACTCGCATTTATGTAACATGTTTCAAGTCTTCAGGATATCTCAAAGGACTTTGCAGCCAATGAACTATTGCTGATGTGTAATCATTGTTATTTTGTAGGCAAGCACAGAAAATTCCATTCATTTCTCATTTATTTTTAAGGAAGCTTTCTTTCCCGACTCCTTTCTCTGCTAATATTCTCCCACCTCCTCCTCTTATAAAGGTGTGTCGTTTCCTTCCTGGGGTATAGTTCCACAAGTGAAGGTCCCCTTAAGTGCTTCACCCAACTGGCCATCTTCACATTTGAGCCGAGACAATGAGTGCTGGCAATCATTCAATTGCTAGGGGCATCACAATTCTGACCTCACCTGTCGAGACTGGGGTCTGAACCTGGGGCCTTTTTGCAATGTATGGCTCAGCTGCTATTGCCCTACCCAGCAGACTCAATGATGAAGCACTAGTCAGAATTTTTGGCGGGAAAGAAATCTTGCTATTTTCTACATGGCAACAGTGACTACACATCAAAAGTACTTCATTTGGTTGTAAAGCACTTTGGGATGTCCTGGGGTCATGAAAGGTGCTGTATAAATGCAAGTCTTTCTTTCTTCTTTAAATATTGTGTGCCATATTTTCTAATGAAGGAGGTCAGTCTTCATGAAAAAGTATTGACAAGCCAGTTTTTGCATGGGGAGGGTGCAGAGGCGCACTGTCAGTTTCATAATGGTGTCACTCACAACCGACACAATGATACATTTCCATGTGACTTAAAGAAAAATGAACTCACTACATCATGTTCTTGCAAAAAATTGCCAAACCTTTATTCATGAAGATGCCCTTTAAGACCCACATTGCCCTCTTTGCCTTTTACAGTTCAGGACGGGAGTCATCCGTCACTCTGACCTCTTCGACTGTAGCAGATATAGAAAATTGTTAACTAGAGTAAGCAAAATACTGCTCCGCAAAGGCTGCAAACGCAAGTTTCCAATGACCGCTGGAAAGTGGTAAAGACGTTCCTGTTGTGAGATTACAGAGTTACTGATGTGGTACTCAGACAAAGCTCGCAATCTTAGGTCAAGATCAAGTATTTATAACCAGCACGAGTAAAAAATAATCTTATATTTTTTTTCAAGTGGTCATCAAAGTGTGTTATCATGAAGCTGCCCTACTCAGGAACCACCTGTGTCCTTTACCTCTGTGTTTTACATCTAAAGGGAGAAAAAATAATTTACAGATCATTGTAGTAGGAAACACAATGCTCAACTTTCACAGTTCTGGAGTTCTTGTGGTTTTCCTCTTCACCAATCAATCTCCTCCAAGTTCCCACTTTTTTTCAAAAAGTCCAACTTCAATTCAAAGCCTTCCTGTATTCTTTTGTGTGTTCGCTTTTGTTGATATTCAATGAACTAACAGATTGAGAAGACAATAAAATCTTAAAGGAGACAAAGCTTTACAATGTCTCTCCATTTCCCCTCCCCCTTGCACTTTGTGCCTCATCCAGAAAGTTGCTCTTGAATATAGCCACATCACAACATTGTGTTAGAGCAGCAACATAATGCTTTGTTTTTATACTGTGTTTCCCTCCAGACTAGTTCTCAGGCTGAAATAGGAGAGGAACTTGTTTGAACAAAACCAGAATTTAAAAAAAAACTTTCTTGTTTGCTTTATGCTCATTTTTAAACAGAAAAATTTGTGTGAAACCAATCTCTGCGTGTGTAAGTTCTGAAAGGGACTATATAAGGAATGCTAAGTGACCCTCAATCCAAGGGTCAAACCTTCATTTCACTGTTAAAACCCTTTGACCCTCATTATAACCAAGAAAAAAAATCCCTGTCATTTGAGACAATTCAGTGGGGTTTCAGAAAAACAACAACGCTGAGCATCCCACAATGCCTTGCAAACTTACACAGGAATAAAAGAGTAATGCACTTCTCAGACTTTTAGGCTTTCAAACCACTTGTTGAGTTGCTACCCATTTCAGTTTAACACAGACATTCTGTTTTTTGAGTCGGCTGTACCGAAATTTCTAAAATATAAAGCAAATAGCAAAAGTGCATGTTTTAATAGTCTGTTTTTTTTTTCCATTTGCTTCTGTTTCTCATAATATGAAGGCATTAGTTGTTAATATTTTCAAAGCAAATATCAGAACTCAACCCATGGTCTCAGCCTCTGTCCCAATTCTGTGCTTGGTTTTAGACTTGGCAAATGGTGGAAACTTTCATGTGAAGGAAGATACACTCACTGGATGTACAAAGAAATGGCTATGAGCCTTCAGCAGGAAGGCAGCATTTATGTTGTGCCCAGTTTGCTATTATAAAGCAAGCAGGTCTAAGTAAATCTGTGCCATTTCAGACAGACCCATACTAATTTAAACAAATAAGTTTCCCACATCCCTACTCCATTTGGGTCTCCCTGTTTTAGACACTACTCCATGATCTTTTCCCATGGTACTCTGTAAGGGGGCACAAGGCAGTGACTCTCGGATTGATTTTCCTTCCCCATTTATGGTCTCAGCTTACTGTCTTTCCTTGACAATCTGATGAAGACTGAGAACTCATCATATGTGGACTAAAGGATAAGAACCAACATCCACCACTGTGTGGCACAGTTCTTTGATACATCAATTGGCTATAGTAGCAGATTGTGTTAAAATCATCCTTTAAAAAAAAACTTTTCAATGCGTAACTACGTCACGGAAGAGTTCTACTGTAAACTATCCTTCGGATAAGTCCGATATTTTTGTAGGATGTTTGGATGGATTTTGAAGTAACTGTCTGTCATAGATAGATAGATAGATAGATAGATAGATGGATAGATGCATGGATAGATAGATAGATAGATAGATAGATAGATAGATAGATAGATAGATAGATAGATAGATAGATAGATAGATAGATAGATAGATAGATAGATAGATGCATGGATAGATAGATAGATAGATAGATGCATGGATAGATAGATAGATAGATAGATAGATAGATAGATAGATAGATAGATAGATGCATGGATAGATAGATGGATAGATAGATAGATAGATAGATGCATGGATAGATAGATAGATAGATGATAGTTCTCTTTATTTTCCTTTCCTTTAACCACCTCTCTAGCCTATTCTTAAGCGTTGACATGGTTTCGCCTTCAATCACTACCTTCAATAGTGAATTCACAATCATTTATATAAATAAGTTTCTCCTTCTTTCTGTCTTCCTTAACATAAAAATTCCATAGTCTTAGCCGCTCAAGAGATATCAAGGTTGATACACTATTCACTTATTTCTATCTGTATGTAATCGCCTAATGCTTAATCCTGTTCCAAACCAGATATTTATTAAGATTCTTCCAACTCAGTAGTGCATGGTGAGTTGCGCTCATGTTTGGTTAGTCTCGTTGATGTTTGGTGAGTTTATCTGACACGAAGGAATCTCCCTGATGTGTGATGAGTCTGGCTGATGTTTCATGAGTCTGCTTGATGTGTCTTCCTGATGTTTGGTAAGTCTCCCTGATGTTTAGTGAGTCTCATTGATATTTGGTGAGTCTGCCTTTTTTTGGTAAGTCCACTGATGTAAAGGCTACTCTCACAACTTCTCTGTAAACCCCCGCAGATCTGGCAGATTGAAACGTTGTAAATTGCATATTACTTTTCCTAAGATGTGGGTCTGTCTGTTCCAACTTTGCATTTGCATCACAATGAAACATAAAAAGTGTAAAATTCATTCACTTCTTTCGAGAAATCATTTCTAAGACACCGAAACATAAAGTATTTAGCAGTTAAGATGTGAAGAGATGGAAGAAGGGGGTGGTGTGTTGTTCACCTGTCATGGCCAATAATCTCACTGCAATTCATTTTTGAAGCTTGTCATTGCTGAGACTGTCATGGAAATCGTTACTTTCATTGTGAAACACACTTGTAGAGTCACTTCAAAATAGGCAGTATGGGAATTTTATGCTTTTGTGTGTGTGTGTGTGTGTGTGTGTGTGAGGAGCCCGATGAAAAGGGAAATTTCTTCAGAAACCGCCATAACCTTTGTTGCAGTGATGAAGCAGCAGTGAAAGCTTTTTAATTAGTGGTTTGTGAATGGAGTTTGGTTTTTTCCCTCTGTGAAGCAGTCTGAACTTGTGCAACTGTAGCTAATTTGGCCGCAAGTAAAAGTGCAGGTTCACATCAGTGCTGCCAAAAGCCCCCCGCTCTGCCCCCCGCCCCCCCAGTATCCCTGCGGGGTCTCCTCACATGGAGCGCTCCTGCTAACCAATGCGCATTTTAACACCCGCTTAACTTCGGAACAATACTTTATCTTTTGTCTTGGAAGGGGGAGGCGGATCTCCGGTGGTGGGAATTGATTCTGTCGCACAGCATGCTTTCAGAAAAGCTAAACTTTTACTGCTCGTATTATAATCAATCTGCAAACGTGTCGGTCACTTGTGCGTTAAAAAAAAAAGCAGGATGAAAGCAAGAGGATGAAGGGATCTGCTGTTTTGTTGTTTTTAAAAAAAATGTTTGCACAATATCAAACAAGGTAGTGTTGTGCTTCCAATTTTAAGGTTTGCCTTACCGCAACCCCCACCCCCCGACCCCACCCGTCTTAGCTTTGTCAAATTCAAAATCAGCTCCAAGCTTCAAAAAAATGCTAAACCTTATCCGATGGGGTCATTTTAATCCAGAGCAGGTTTCGGGCAGGCGAGAGACGAAACGCTCTCGCTGGCCTAAATTTCAGGCTTGGGGTATTTTAACTACCGGAGCTCATTTAAATTTGGCTGGCAGGTTTACCACCCGATCGCGTCGGGAACGGGAAGCCCTCCCATTTTCAGTGGGTAATTTCCGGCAAGCCTCCAGAGGCCGACTTAAAGCGGGAATGCACCTCTTAAAGGGAAGTTGGGTTCACTGCTGCCAGACTGGTCTGTGATATGGCTGCAAGAAGATTTTATGCAGCAATGAACATAGGAACATATGAAGAGAAGTAGGCCATTCAGCCCCTTGGGCCTGTTCTGCCATTCAATTAGATCATGGCTAATCTGCAATTCCATGTTTGAATCCCTCCAATCAGGTTTCCCCCCTTGCCACAGTACCGAAACGGCTCTCATCAAAGTCACAAATGACATCCTTTGTGACTGTGACAAAGGTAAACTATCCCTCCTCGTCCTTCTTGATTTGTCTGCAGCCTTTGACACGGTTGACCACTCCATCCTTCTCCAATGCCTCTCCACTGTCGTCCAGCTGGGTGGGACTGCACTCGCCTGGTTCCATTCTTATCTATCTAATCGTAACCAGAGAATCACCTGCAACGGCTTCTCTTCCCACTCCCGCATCGTTACCTCTGGTGTCCCCCAAGGATCTATCCTTGGCCCCCTCCTATTTCTCATCTACATGCTGCCCCATGGCGACATCAGCCGAAAACACAGCGTCAGTTTCCACATGTACGCTGACAACACCCAGCTCTACCTCACTACCATTTCTCTCAATCCTTCCACGGTCTCTAAATTGTCTGACTGCTTGTCTGACATCCAGTTCTGGATGAGCAGAAATTTTCTCCAATTAAATATTGGGAAGACTGAAGCCATTGTTTTTGGTCCCCGCCACAAACTCTGTTCCCCAGCCACTGACTCCATCCCTCTCCTTAACATCTGTCTGAGGCTGAACCACACTGTTCACAACCTTGGTGTCATCTTTGACCCTGAAATGAGCTTCCGACCACATATCCGCAGCATAACTAAGACCGCCTATTTCCACCTCTGTAACATCGCCACATCTGCCCTTGCCTCAGCTCATCCGCTGCTGAAACCCTCATCCATGCCTTTGTTACCTCTAGACTTGACTATTCCAACACACTCCTGGCTGGCCTCCCACATTCTACCCTACGTAAACTTGAGGTGATCCAAAACTCGGCTGCCCGTGTCCTAACTCGCACCAAGTCCCGTTCACCCATCACCCCTGTGCTCGCTGACCTACATTGGCTCCCGGTTAAGCAACGCCACGATTTCAAAATTCTTATCCTTGTTTTCAAATCCCTCCATGGTCTCGCCCCTCCCTAGCTCTGTAATCTCCTCCAGCCCCACAAACCCCACCCCCCCAGGATATCTGCGCTCCTCTAATTCTGCCCTCTTGAGCATCCCTGAATATAATCGCTCAACCATTGGTGGCCGTGCCTTCTGTTGCCTAGGCCCTAAGCTCTGGAATTCCCTGCCTAAACCTCTGTGTGTTGCTTCCTCTCTTTCCTCCTTTAAGACGCTCCTTAAAACCTACCTCTTTGACCAAGCTTTTGGTCACCTGCCCTAATTTCTCCTTATGTGGCTCGGTGTCAAATTTTTTGTCTTTTAACACTCCTGTGAAGCGCCTTGGGACGTCTTACTACGTTAAAGGTGCTATATAAATACAAGTTGTTGTTGTTGTTGTACTCCAACTCACCTGCCTTTATTCCATAAACCGACATACCCTTAGCTAACAAAAATCTATCGATCTCAGTCTTAAAACTTTCAATTGACCCAGCATTCACAGCTTTTTGGGGGGGGAAATTTTGAGATTTCCACTGCCCTTTGTGTGAAAAGGTTCTTCCTGATTTCACTGATAAATGGCCGAGCTCTAATTTTTAGATTGTGGCCTCTTGTTCTGGATTCCCCCACCAGAGGAAATAGTTTGGCTGTATCTACCCTATCGACTCCCTTTATCATTTTAAATATCTCGATTAGATCACCCCTCAACCTTCTAAACTCAAGGGAATGCAAAGGGGCTGGATTTTGATACTGGGGCGGGTTGGGGTCGTGTCATCCGCTTTTCGTGTTATCCACCCGACTGCAATTGGATGTGGGAGATTGATGCAATTTTCACCTAATTGGGCAATTGAGTTCCAGCATGTGGGAACCCATGAACCAATTAGTAGTTTCAGTCTGAAAGTCACCTCTGATGATGTCATCATTGCTGCTGCATTGAAGGTCTTCAGAGACTGCCTGGCCTTTGCTGTGAGAGGACCTGGATGCAAAATGAGCAGCAGCTCTAAGAGAGAGAGAGAGAGAGAGAGAGATGGAGAGAGAGATGGATCCAGCCATCCAAATGTGCTCCCGCCAGGTTTCACAATCGTGTTTCAGAACAGGCGTGCTTCACGTAGAACAAGGGTTAAAATCACAAAGGCCTTTCAAAATGGCATTATTGAGCCAATTTAGTGCTTGTTAAGGGCCTTAACAGCCTATCCCATCTCTTAAAGGCGGGACGCAGTCGGGACCAGCAGACACGATTTCATGAAAATTGCGTGGAGGCGGGATAGAGGCGGACTTGTGCCCGCCCGCCAGTTTTTGCAATTTTAACCCCCCACACGCTTCCAAACCCGCCTCCATGGGTCAATGAAAATCTAGCCCCAAGTGTATGCAACATGTCCTCATAATTTAACCCTTTAAGCTCTGGTATAATTCTTTTGAATCTGCACTGTTTCTCTACCAAGGCCAATATGTCTTTCCTAAGGTGCAATGCCCCAAATTAAATGCAGTACACTAGTTGAGGTCTGACTAAAGCGCTGTACAACTGAGGCATCACTTCCTCACTTTTGAATTCTAGTTCCCTTGAGATAAAGGCCAATAATTTCATTAGCCTATTTGATTAATTTTTGTACCTGTGCATTAGCTTTTAGTGATTTGTGCACATGGACACATAAATCCTTTCGCTCCTCCACAACCCCTAATCTCTCACCAGAAAGAAAATATTCCGATTTGTCTTTCTCAGATCCAAAGTGGATGATCCCGCACTTGCCCACATTGAACTACATCTGCCATAGTTCTGCTCAGTTATTTAGTCTGTCTATGTCCCTTTGTAACTTCTTTCTCCCCTCCACACACTCACTGTGTCATCTGCAAACTTGGATATACAATTCTCTATTCATTTATCCAAATCCTTAATATATATATATGGTGAAAATCTGAGGTCCCAGTACAGATCCACTTGTCAAATACCGCAAATCAGAGAACATTCTCTTTATCCCTACTCTCTGTCTCCTACCTCCCAACCAATTAACAACCCATGTCACAAGGTTACCTCCAATTAAGCAAGCGCCAGGTTTCTGAAACCTCCCTGGAGGTCCTAGTCAAAAAAGTGAAGGCGAGAAGGGAAGTTCTCTTTCCTACCATTGGCAGGAAGATACCAAAAATGAACATTCACCAGGCCTGTTGAGAAGTGGCTGAGATTGCCAGTTCCAGGTGCATCACCCACAGGACCTGGGTTCAATGCAGGGAACATTGCAATGAGCTGACAAGAGCAACAAGGGTGAGTACAGCTCTTCATTTCTTCATCTCTCTCAATAACAGTTGGCAACAGTCATTCCTTCCTCTCCCCCACTCTGAACAATTCCCTCCCCTACATCACATCCTTCACCACCCATCACATGGGCACACTATACCACCTCGCATCTCAGTCCAAACACACACTCACCTCTTGCTTGTTGCCTTCACAGCAGCTACTAGCTGCATTATCTTATCACATGGGGGCGATTTCAGCACAAGGAACTCCTCTGATGATTCCTTCCTCGCTTCACACTCCAGCCACTTGCTTTCCATTCAACACCTCCCCATACTGCTTGCAACTTGCATCTTTTCTCTATAAGCATATGCACAACAAGCAGTGCGCTCTCCATTTCAGTAGCCACTCGCTAACTCTCGCTCTCTCTTTCTGCAGTAAAAAAACGGCATACAACACCAGGGAGAGGAGTAAGACCAGCATTATGATCTTGTCCGAGCTGGAGCAGCAGGCTCTTTCGACAAGTGGCCCCTCAAGAGCTGTCTGCACTGGAGATTTTGAGGCTGTGGGTTTATCTGAACAGGGTTTCTGACTATTACTAGTATCCCTTCATGTACCTCAGATGAACGCACATTCAGTCAGCTTGACAACTTCAAGCTGCATTGTGAAGCCAATGTGCTGGCTAGCTCTTGTCTCTGTTTTTTCTCCTCTAGATCCTTCTCCAGCAACAAAAGCCTCCAGAAGAAGACACCTTGGAGGAGAACAATCCTTCTGACGAGACACCATCATCCCTCTCAAGAATCAGCACAGAAATTGCCACCCTGAGTGGGTTAGAGATTGAATTACAGGGGTCTGCATGTGGTGACGCACCCGGCATTAATGAGCAGGAGCAGGTAGTGGTGGCAAGGACAGCCCAGGAGTTAGCTCGCTGGAGGATGAGGTCCTGTACCAGCTCTGATAAGAAGGGCAGAGATGCAGACTTCAGGGGTCCAGCTTTGAAAAGAAAACTGTTTGCCTCACACAAGCAATTATACAAGGCATTTGAAGGCATGTCAAGGAGTTTCAGCAGCATGGCTGTAATTCTGGAGGAGTCCACCTCCAGCTTGTGTGCTATCATCTCACATGGCATCACCACTCTGCTTTCTACCTTGGAGCATATGGCCAGCTCCAGGGATGCCACAGCCGAGCCCTCACAACAGCAATCGATGTTACCAGCCTTTGTAGCTATGGTGGAAGCTTAGATGGCTGCCTTCCAGACTCTGGGCTCTACCTTGGAGAGACTGGTGCATCGAATAGATAAGGGTTTTCAAGGCACCACTCATCTCCTGCAGTCTGCTTGCCCTCATTGGTCTGCAGGGTCTTTGCACAGCAGCTTCTGAGTCTGCATTGTCAGTCCATCATTCATATAAAAGTTGACTAAATGGTTTCAATGTTCTTTAATACAGGAATGCTCAACCACACCCTCACCACCACCTTTGATGCCCTAGTTCCTATTAAAACAATTACTCTCTCTCACTCTGGCCGTTCCCCCTGGTACGATCCTCATCTTCACTCCCTTAAGTCCAAGGGACGCAGACTTGAACGGATATGGCGGACAACTGGTTTGGCCATTGACCACCAGATCTGGCTGGACCACATAAAGCATTATCGGGTCTTGCTCTCGTCTGCCAAAATTGCTCACTATTCCAAAATCATTCTGGAATGCAAAGATAAACCCCAGCTTCTATTCTCTACTGCTAACCGTCTTCTTAAACCCCTCTCCCCTGTCTCCTCCACCCTCACCTCCGACAACAAGTGTGAGGAGCTCATGGACTTCTTTGTCTCTAAGATTCAGACCATTCGTTCAGCTGCCTCTGCCACTTCCCTTCCTTCCCCTAGCCCACCAGGCCAAACTTCCTCTAAGGTTCCCCCTGCCCTAGCCCTGAACTCGGCATCGTTCTCCAGTTTCTCCCCGATCTCCCCTCATGACATCTCCGCGCTCATCTTGTCCATGAGACCCACTTCCTGCTCCCTCGACCCTATTCCCACCAAACTGCTGATCACCCAGCTTCCTTTTCTGGCTCCCATGTTAGCTGACATTGTTAACGGTTCTCTCTCCTCAGGTACTGTCCCCCTCTCCCTCAAATCTGCCATCATCACCCCTCTCCTCAAAAAAACAAACCCTTGACCCCTCCGTCCTTGCAAACTACCGTCCCATCTCCAACCACTCTTTCCTCTCCAAAGTCCTTGAACGTGTTGTCGCCACACAAATCCGTGCCCATCTTTCCCGCAACTCCATGTTTGAATCCCTCCAATCAGGTTTCCACCCCTGCCACACTACTCAAACGGCTCTCATCAAAGTCACAAATGGTGTCCTATGTGACTGTGACAAAGGTAAACTATTCCTCCTCGAACTTGACTTGTCTGCAGCCTTTGACACGGTTGACCACTCCATCCTTCTCCAATGCCTCTCCACCGTCGTCCAGCTGGGTGGGATTGCACTTGCCTGGTTCCATTCTTATCTAGCTAATCATAGCCAGAGAATCACCTACAACAGCTTCTCTTCCCACTCCCGCATCGTTACCTCTGGTGTCCCTCAAAGATCTATCCTTGGCTCCCTCCTATTTCTCATCTACATGCATCCCCTTGGCGATATCATCCAAAAACACAGCATCAGTTTCCACATGTACACTGACAACACCCAGCTCTACCTCACCCACCACTTCTCTCGACCCCTCCACAGTTTCTAAATTGTCAGACTGCTTGTCTGACATCCAGTTCTGGATGAGCAGAAATTTTCTCCAATTAAATATTACGAAGACCGAAGCCATTGATTTTGACCCCCGCCACAAACTCCGTTCCCTAGCCACTTAGCATAACTAAGAACGCCTATTTCCACCTCCATAACATCGCCCGTCTCCGCCCTTGCCTCAGCTCATCCACTGCTGAAACCCTCATCCATGCCTTTGTTACCTCTAGACTTGACTATTCCAACGCACTCCTGGCTGGCCTCCCACATTCTACCCTATGTAAACTCGGCTACCTGTATCCTAACTCGCACCAAGTCCCGTTCACCCATCACCCCTGTGCTCGCTGACCTACATTGACTCCCGGTTAAGCAACGCCTCAATTTCAAAATTCTCATCGTTGTTTTCAAATCCCTCCATGGTCTCGCCCCTCCCTATCTCTGTAATCTACTCCAGCACCATAACCCTCTGAGATATCTGCCCTCCTCTAATTCTTCCCACTTGAGCCTCCCTGATTAAAATCGCTCAACCAGGCCTTCTGTTGCCCTGGCCCTAAGCCCTGGAATTCCCTCCCTAATCCTCTCGCATTCTCTACCTCTCTTTCCTCCTTTAAGACGCTCCTTAAAACCTACCTCTTTGACCAAGGATACCTCCTGCTGATTACCACCTACCGCCCTCCCTCAGTTGATGAATCAGTACTCCTCCATGTTGAACACCACTTGGAAGAAGCACTGAGAGTAGCAAGGGCACAGAATGTACTCTGGGTGGGGGACTTCAATGTCCATCACCAAGAGTGGCTCGGTAGCACCACTACTGACCGAGCTGGCCAAGTCCTGAAGGATATAGCTGTCAGTCTGAGCCTGCGACAGGTGGTGAGAGAACCAACACGAGGGAAAAACCTGCTTGACCTCATCCTCACCAATCTACCTGTTGCAGATGCATCTGTCCATGACAGCATTGGTAGCAGTGACCACCGCACAGTCATTGTGGAGACGAAGTCCTGTCTTCACACTGAGGACACCCTCCATCGTGTTGTGTGACACTACCACCGTGCTAAATGGGTTAGATTCAGAACAGATCTAGCAGCTCAAAACTGGGCATCCATGAGGAGCATCAGCAGCAGCAGAATTGTATTACACCACAATCTGTAACCTCATGGCCCGGCATATCCCTCACTCTACCATTACCATCAAGGCAGGGGACAAACCCTGGTTCAATAAGGAGTGTAGAAGAGCATGCCAGCAGCAGCACCAGGCGTACCTAAAAATGCTGTGTCAGCCTGGGGAAGCTGCAACACAGGACTACATGCATGCTAAAAAGCGGAAGCAGCATGCTATAGACAGAGCTAAGCGTTCCCACAATCAACGGATCAAATCAAAGCTCTGCAGTCCTGCCACATCCAGTCGTGAATGGTGGTGGACTATTAAACAACTAACGGGAGGAGGAGGCTCCATGAATATCCCCATCCTCAATGATGGTGGAGCCTAGCACGTGAGTGCAAAAGACAAGGCTGAAGTGTTTGCAACCATCTTCAGCCAGAAATGCCGAGTGGATGATCCATATCGGCCTCCTCCTGAGGTCCCCACCATCACAGAAGCCAGTTTTCAGCCATTTCGATTCTCTCCACATGATATCAAGAAACGGGTGAGCGCACTGGATACAGCAAAGGCTGCGGGCCCCGACAACATCCCGGCTGTCGTGCTGAAGACTTGTGCTTCAGAACTAGCCGCGCCTCTAGCCAAGCTGTTCCAGTACAGCTATAACACTGGCATCAATCTGACAATGTGGCAAACTGCCCAGGTATGTCCTGTCCACAAAAAGCAGGACAAATCCAATCCAGCCAATTACCACCCCATCAGTCTACTCTCAATCATCAGCAAAGTGATGGAAGGTATCATCGACAGTGCTATCAAGCAGCACTTACTCACCAATAACCTGCTCACTGATGTCCAGTTTGGGTTCTGCCAGGACCACTCGGCTCCAGACCTCATTACAGCCTTGGTCCAAACATGGACAAAAGATCTGAATTCCAGAGGTGAGGTGTGAGTGACTGCCCTTGACATCAAGGCAGCATTTGACCGAGTGTGGCATCAAGGAGCCCTAGTAAAACTGAAGTCAATGGGAATCGGCGGGGGGGCGGGGGGCAAACTCTCCACTGGCTGGAGTCATACCTAGCTCAAAGGAAGATAGTTGTGGTTGTTGGAGGTCAATCATCACAGCCCCAGGACATCGCTGCAGGAGTTCCTCAGGGCAGTGTCCTAGGCCCAACCATCTTCATCAATGACCTTCCCTCCATCATAAGGTCAGAAATGGGGATGTTCGCTAATGACTGCACAGTGTTCAGTGCTATTCGCAACTCCTCAGATAATGAAGCAGTCCATGCCCGTATGCAGCAAGACCTGGAAGACATACAGGCTTTGGCTGATAAGTGGCAGGTAACATTCACGTCACACAAGTGCCAGGCAATGACTATCTCCAATAAGCGAGCGTCTAACCACTGCCACTTGACATTCAACGGTATTACCATCGCTGAATCCCCCACCATCAGTATCCTGGGGGGTCACCATTGACCAGAAACTTAACTGGACCAGCCACATAAATAATGTGGCAACAAGAGCAGGTCAGAGGCTGGGTATTCTGCGGCGAGTGTCTCACCTCCTGACTCCCCAAAGCCTTTCCACCATCTACAAGGCACAAGTCAGGAGTGTGATGGAATACTCTCCACTTGCCTGGATGAGTGCAGCTCCAACAACACTCAAGAAGCTCGACAGCATCCAAGACAAAGCAGCCTGCTTGATTGGTACCCCATCCACCACCTTAAACATTCACTCCCTCCACCACCGGCGTACCAAGGCTGCAGTGTGCACCATCTATAAGATGCATTGCAGCAATTTGCCAAGGCTTCTTCGGCAGCACCTCCCAAACCCAAGACCTCTACCACCTAGAAGGACAAGGGCAGCAGGCGCATGGGAACACCACGTCTCCAAGTTTTCCTCCAAGTCACACACCATCCTAACTTGGAAGTGTATTGTCGTTCCTTCATCGTTGCTGTGTCAAAATCCTGAAACTCTCTCCCTAACAGTACTGTGGGAGGACCTTCTCCGCACGGACTACAGCGGTTCAAGAACGTGGCTCACCACCACCTTCTCAAGGGCAACTAGGAATGGGCAATAAATGCTGGCCTTGCCAGCGATGCCCACATCCCATGAACAAATTTAAAAAAAGCTTTTGGTCATCTGCCCTAATTTCTCCTTTTGTGGTTCGATGTCAAATTTTTTATTTTATAATACTCCTGTGAAGTACCTTGGGACGTTTTACTATGTTAAAGGTGCTATATAAATACAAGTTGTTGTTGTTTATGTTGTTGATTAATGGGGAGACAAGAACTGTTAATGCAGAGGGGCTTTATGTAACTTTTCAGGAGAGGGGAATGAGCAGGTCACTGAAAGCACTGTTCTATCAACTGACCCCTGGCCTGTTTGGCTGCAATGCATTGTGATTCTTTTGCTTCTCCCTCACCTTCATCCAAGTCTTCCTCATCAGATAATGACTCTTCCTCTTGCTCTGACTCCTGCAATTGCAATCCTCTCTGTATTGCCATGTTGTGCTACATGCAGTACACTACAAAGATGCAACGTACATTGTGTGGGACATATTGTAGGGAGCTCTGAGGCCTATCCAGGCATCTGGACCTTTTCTTCCCCCTAGATTCTCTTATGTTCCTGGAAGGAGGTAATAGTATGGGATGGATGAGTTTCGCAGGATGAAGGCATTGTGACAGTTGCCTGCGAAATTGGCACAGACTTGCATTATCCTTCTGCAGTGGTCACGCACTGAGTAATAGCCCTTCTGGCTGCTGACTTGTCTTCTAATAACTTGATGGCTACATGAGTGTAGTCTACAATACCCTGGATACAAGGGAGACAGCCATTTTAGAGCTCTCTCATTTTACATGTTGGTGTCCATGGGTAAGATGATGTATTGGTTTTCCCCTACAATTAGGGCATTAGTGGCTTGTTTGATGAAGCTGTACATTGCAGACTGGGTGGCGTGGGTGATGTTCACTCTAATAAACTGGAAGAAGCTTGAGGCAGAAAGGTTAAGAGCAGTGGTGACTTTGACAGCCACTGGCACACCTGGGCCAGCAGGCAGCTTGTCCTGTTGCAGGAGGCTGCCTGGATCAGTGACAACCTGCCTGGTGAAGTGCAGCCTCCTAATGCAGTGCTTCTCAGTCGTATCATGGAAAGTCATGCTTGTCCAATAGACCCTGTGGGCTGGGTAAGCTCTTCTATGAGCAGCCCCCCTCACCTGCTGTCTTCTAACAGGCCCACCTGCTGCTTGTCCTGGTTGTTGAGGCTGCTGCTGCTGCTCCTCTTCCGCCAACTAATCCTCCATCCAAAGCAATGAAGCAAACATGTCACCCATGATAAACTGTAAGAGCTTAATCCGGATGAATAGGGCAAAAACAAGACAGAAGCAAGCAATCTCCCAGCTCAAAAATCCCTTGAAATTCCATTAAGCACAATACCACCCTCTTATGCATCCCCCCTCCCTTCACCCCACTATTGGCAGCCATGCCTTCAGCCGCATTGGCCTCAAGTTCTGCAGTTCTATCCCTAAACCCTTCTGCATTTTGACCTCCCTCTCTTCCTTTAAGACCCTCTTTAAAACCCACCTCTTTGACCAAGATTTTTGTCACCACTCCTCATAACTCCTTCTTTGGTTCAACTTCCATTTTTTTAATGCTTCTATTTAAAGAAGCTATATAAATGCATGCTGTTGTCGTATCAGAAATCCAGACATATTTGACCTTCAGATCACAAAATACATATGGATAAGGAAGGTCATTTGCCCCATCCTGGCATCCATACACAAAGAGCCTAGTCTCCCATCAAGGCATCCAGCTGTTTCTTAAATTATTTCAGGCTTTTTTTTCCTGTCGCTACCTAGGAGCTGTAGGTCATGGCATTTTCTGGGAATAATTTTACTAATGACTGAATTCTCAAACCTCCCAATAGAAGCACTTTATACAACACATACGATCATGTCCATGTAATAGACAGTTGTTATCTCTCATACAAAGAATGGAATTATCCACATACTTTTCCATGAACTATTGGTAATTGAAACACAAATTCAAACTCTTTTCTTCAGCACTAGTGAGCACAAGCTGTAACTATAGCAACTTATGCTTAATGACTGTCCTACTTCAGAAAAGCTGGTTGCTATAGCAGGCCAAGACTCCGCTACGAATAAGTAAGTTTATTTTACATAGTTAACAACATTTAATGAAAGTGGAATATAATATACTACGTAAGTAAAAATCTGCACAGGAAATTTTCTGAATGTGTTTTCCACTTGCAAATTCCACTAACCCAATTATTTGAATCATATTGCGTTTCACCTGTGGAATTAACCCTGCATTGAAGAAGCTATCGTTACATCATTTCATAATTTACAGCATATCTTTTATTCTCTGCCTTAAATCACTTGATAAACCAGGAACAAGTTTAGAAACGTTATAGAAAGAAAATTCAGTCACGTACATCTCAGCTCATGTCAAAGGCCATGATGTGGTTTGCTATCCCAGAACACTTTCTAAATGAGAACCAGCTTTGGGAACACTACTGCAGGAGAATCCAATCAGGTACATCTCAGCTCGCATCAAAGGCCATTATGTAATTTCCTGTGCCGGAACACTTACTAAATGAGAACCAGGTTGGGAACACTGCAGCAAAAAAAAACTTAATCAGGTACAGCTGAGCTTACTTTAAAAGGCCTACTTTTGGATGAGTGGCATAGAGCTCACTGGCCACCAAAATAAAAAGGTATGGTCTTCATCCCAACTGCTTTCTGGTCTGGGTGGCAAGGCCTAGATCTACATATTTAAATTCACTGTCATTTTAACACTTGAAATAATGTATATTGCTCGTGGCATAGTTTTGTGCAGTTTTTCAGCACCAAAGACCAGTATAGGCCAGAAACGTTTTTGAAAAGTAAGACGACCTACTCCCTGTTTCCATGGCATCACCACAATCGGAGTCGTGACCTGCTGTGGACAAGACTGTAGCCGTTTGCAGGGGTGTTAATGTCCAGGCACATGCACTGGACAGTACAAATCCTGGCTCATTTCTAAAGTTATGGCAGCAGAGCAAGTGCAGCTGAGGAAATTCCCAGGCTCTTTTTTGTCAGTTTTACACCCCTTTCCTCCCTTCGACCGCTTTTGCAAAGAGTGACTCCTGCTGAGATACAGTCCCATGGGCATGAGATACCCTGCAGCTCCAAAGTTGCCATTCTTTATATATGAGCATAAACAGTCACCTGGACTTTCTGCGGGGCCCCTTCCGATCCCCCGCCATAACTTCGGCAGATGATCAGCGAAAACTCCAGAGAAACACCCTAACCGGCGCTTGCGCCATTTCTCTGGCGTTTTCGCCAATCATCTGCCGAAATTACAGCCTACGATCGGGAGTGGCCAAGCAGAGATTCTACCCAAGTAAATGTCAGCTTGCTAGTCTTCATGGAAGGCATCAATGCACTTTGCAGAAGGGTTTACTAAAAACTAATCAAGAGTGGAGAGCCTGGGTGATTTTCCATTCCCTAGCCTAGGCACATTGAAGTCAAAGTGCAGCAGCTTTTCTGCCACTATCAAATCCAAGATGCTCCTGGTCAGTATGGATTGTATCCTGCCAGGCAGTTTGTTTAGAAAACAAGTGATTGGAGCAGTTCGCAGTAATACTCTTAACTGTGCCGACAGGAACAAACCCTACGCAACGTGATGGATTTGCATTGTGCTAGCTCCAGTGTAACACCCATAGTCAAGATAACACCGCAGAATCAACTGGACACTGTGAAATTGTTGTGCACATCAATAGTGCAGTTTATGCCTAATGGTAGACAATTGAGAGTCCATCATGACAGATAATGAAATAATAGGGAAGTACAACATGTGAACAAACTTTACTAACAGCACATGCCAGGTGTTCCAGAATATCTGGGCTCACCATGTACTTGATGCGTAAAGTAACTCAGAAGTGTCAACGCAATGGTGCTCTGAGTTTCACAGGAAGTCAGAAAGGCCCAATGTGCTGGTGAATACAACCTGCCCAGCACAATGCCTCTTATTTGCATATGCAAAGGGGCTAATGCCTATTTCAGGCATGGGCACCGCACACCAATTTTTTGGCCTTTACCAATAGGGCAGGTGGCACACTTCTGGCTCGTAATAAACGTACCCTTCCTGACCGCCATATTGGAGGTAGTTTAGTGCATGAACTGTGTGGCCGAATTCTAGGCCATAATATCCCAAGATACTTCAGAGATGAGAAAAAGATGCCAAGTAAGAAGAGAATGGTTACATGAGATGACCAAGTTGTAGCACTGCTCCAGTCATTCAGGGTCCTTTTTAATGCTAATGTTTCTGAAATATTAAAGAGATAAATACTGTAAGCAATGTCTAAGGCCTTTGTAAACTGAAAGAATCAGTAAAATCCCTGTCCTTAGCATTCTTTAACAGCAGCAAACTCCAACTTCTCAGCACCTTTAAATAAGAGAATGTTTAGAATAAAACTATAGTTTATTTTGCTGTTATGCCAAAATGAGAAAATAAACTAGCAGTTTTGAGTCTTGATGCCAAAAATGGCAGTCTGAAGTTTTACTACTTTTAAGTATGACACATAGCTCTTTTATGCAATATTTACTGAGCCATTGCTCAGTTGGTAGCACTCTTGCATCTGAGTCAGAAGGTGTGGGTTCAAGTCCCACTCCAGAGACTTGAGCACAAAATCTAAGCTGACACTCCAGTGCAGTGTTAAGGGAGTGCTGCACTGTCAGACATGCTGTCTTTTTGGATGAGATGCCAAACCGAGGCCCCACCTGCCCTCTGAGGTGGACATAACAGATCCCATGGCACTATTTCGAAGAAGAGCTTGGGAGTTATCCCCGGTGTCCTGGTCAATTTTTATCCCTCAACCAAACATCACTAAAACAGATTATCTGGTCATTATCCCATTGCTGTTTGTGGGAGCTTGCTGTCGCAAATTGGCTACCATGTCTCCTACATTACGACAGTGACTACACTTCAAAAGTACCTAATTGGCTGTAAAGTGCTTTGGGATGTCCTGAGGTCATGAAAGATGCTATATAAATGTCAGTCTTTCTTTCTTTACTATATGGCAATCTTTGCCTTATGTGCTAATTCCATGCAGGTGGCAATATAGTTCCCAGTTCTTACTTCCTATTGCATGACCCTATATTTAACAATACATTATCCCAAAGCTGTAGAATGCATCATGCTAGCTTCCTGACTTGTGGAAAATGCAGGCTCAGCTGAGTAGCTAATCGTGGACTCAACTCTTTCAAGCAGCAATTATAAAACTCCCAAACATGGCATGGAAACGCAACGAGGATACAAGTTTATTTTTCTTTTTAATCAACATTCTTTCTGGTTTACCCATCCTCTTCTGAAGGCACGGATTCATGTTGGCAGACAATTCCATGGACGCTGCCAACCCTCGAGAACTTTGCCCAAGTGGCTACTCTTCATGTTTGAGCCTAGATGGTGAGCACTGGCTCTTCAACCATATTGGGACATCACAGAAAAGTCCAATCCTCTTCTCTTCCACAGTCGGGCCACTTTCCAGCAGGGGTCACTGAGTATTAATCAGAAGCAGGAGCCTTGTCTAATTTTTCCTCTCCTAAGCTTGGGAATATTGATTAGAATTGTAGCAGCCTTCCACCTAACATGGTATAGATAAGGAATCAAGCCTTGGACCTCAATTATATATCGCACTATGCAATGCATTTACACATAGAACAGCTGGAAGAGTCTAAAAGGTCTCCTGCTGAACTTGCCCCTGTGTGTACTGGGACACAACCGTACAGACTACAACGCACTCTGTGGGGTATGGTTTAGAGAACAACAACAACTTGTATTTATATAGCGCCTTTAACGTAGTAAATTGTCACAATGCGCTTCACAGGATTATTATAAGACAAAAAATTTGACACCGAGCCACATAAGGAGAAATTAAGACAGGTGAAGAGGTAGGTTTTTAGGAGCATCTTAAAGGAGGAAAGAGAGGTAGCGAGGCGGAGAGGTTTAGGCAGGGAATTCCAGAGCTTAGGGCCTAGGCAACAGAAGGCACGGCCACCAATGGTTGAGCGATTTTAATCAGGGATGCTCAAGAGGGCAGAATTAGAGGAGCGCAGATATCTTGAGGGTTGTGGGGGTGGAGGAAATTACAGAGATAGGGAGGGGTTCTGATATGATTATAAATGATGAAAACTCTGGTGTTGCACTTTATGATGCATCAGTTCGTGTTGTATGTGTTCTACCTTCATAACACACTTCCTCTCAGACTTTATGCTGTATTTAAACAGTATATTGAAAATGGAAGTTTTAATTTGATGAATTATATTTTTTTATTAAGACTATATGTAGAATTATGAGCTTACAGGGAATAGGAAAATATACCATTTAAATATTAACACGTAAGTTTGAACAGACGGGGCAATTCTAACTTTTATCACCAGGGCGAAAAATGGGTGAGAGCGAATGAGCAGCCCACTTCACACCTCGCCCGATTTTCTTTTCCTCAAGTGAAGTGTAAAGAGGCAGCCGATTCACGATCACCCGTTTGTCATTCCGATAAAAGTTAAAATGACCCCCACAGAGTGCAATCCTGCGCTGGTTACTCAGCATACCCCTTGTGTCTTAGCTCGAGCACCAATTAGACAACCTATTTGACATTCCCTGTTGGTTATGGATCCATCATCTGTACCCTCTGGAGTCTTCACTTACACATGACAGTTGGGCTGATAAATCACACATGGCGCTTTTGCGTACAATTACAAATCATGCAAGCTGCTAACAACTGTATTGAGAGTTGGGCAGGCCTCTCAATTCAAAATAACTTCAGCAACGTTTAGAAGCTTCCTGGTGACTTTAACCCCTTTTAAATCTAGCCATTTATATTTTCTTCTGTTGTATACCAGGATTGAAACATTTCTATTTAATATTTTAAAACGTACAACTTACCTATTGCTCACAACTTCTTTTGAAATTTCAAAACAATCCCATGGACTCGTAAACATCCACCACCGTCTGTACTTTGACATCACTTCCTGCTGCAGGAAATCATATGGTGGAGGAAACTCCATCAATAAGCAAACCTAACTGCAGACAATAGCCGCAGAGCTAAATTACTGCCATGTTTCAGCCGTGGGTGAGGCCTACAGCCTTCCTGCCTGTTAGATCAGACTGATGAAAAGTTTTGTTTCCCCTAACATCAGTGATATAAAGCTGTTTATTTTTTTCTTTCTCTTGCCAATTTACTCCCTTTCTCTCCTGACAGTGTTGACTCTTTGCTGAGGAATGGTTCTGGGGGAACCAGCTGCCCTTCAATAGGTTACATAAGGGCTCATTATTCGCGTGAGTCTCAACAGTGAACGCGGCAGGATGGCCACAGTCGACCATTCCTGCCTTCGTACAACGTCCAGCCGTGCGCACTTCCAGCAAGGATTGCAGGATAGCAACCAGGAGGCGGGAAACACTGGCTGATTTCCCCCTCCTTCTTGCAGTAGCAAAAAGCCAATTGCAGCACCCTTATCGCTGCCCTGGCTGAAATCAGTTAAATCAGTACAGACCGAGGAACAAACCTGCAACTTTCCTGGTCTGTATGATCCAGCTACTCACTGGATAACGCTGTTGAGCCATTGGAGGAGGTTCAGCTTTTGGATTTTTAATTAGAAACGCTGAGCATGTAACTTTTCCGACAGCTACAGGAAAAGTCCACGTCTCAGACGCACAGATCAAGACATCCAGTTCGATCCAGTGCTCCGCTAGTTGGCCTCAGCCTGGATGTTACAATTAGCTATAGTACCTATGGTTCAGGGAAAGGAAAACTATCCAGGGTTCCAATCCAGATACAGCGACTCTTACTGAAAGTGCACGCGTGCAAATGCTGGGCGAGGACAGGATTAGGAATGGATGTGATGCCCTCCACAGTTGGATAGCCTGCCAACACTCACTATTAAAGCTCCCACAGGAATAGTAGCCACTTGGGTAAGCAGGTACCAGAAAGCGGTTGCTGTCTGCGACATAATACTTGCTGAAGGAGTCAAGGCCTTCAGGAGAGGAGAGAAAATAGGAGAGAAAATAATTGAATAAAAAAGAATTACTGAATGTCATCGGTTGAGTCATTCATTATCCAGGAGAAAAACTGTTGTGGTGTTACACACGAACATAAGACCATATGTAAAATGATGGACAGGAAAAGATCAACTGGTCCATCCAGCCGGTCCCACACAACTGCGATGCTTGGTACATCACAATACGTACCCTCTCCACCCCACCCAGAAGTCATGCAATCTGCTGGATGAGGCAAAAAAACAGATCCAAATTCAGACGAATTAGGGTAAAAAATCTGGAGAATCTCTTTCCAACACCCTTGGTCAATTGAAACTAGTCCAGGAGACCACCCTGGACCTGATTAATGTTAAAACAGTATCTACCTCTTGTACGAGGTGATCTCTGCCACAGCAACAAATAGGTCAAGCTCTCGCTTGAAGGAATTCAGCGAATTGCCATTCATCACACGAGCTGGCAGCCTGTTCCACAGGTCCACTATTCTCTGGAAAAAGCCCACCTTCTAACATCTAACTTAGTTTTATACTCACTAGTGCGTGGCACTGGGAGTAATCTGGAGATTACTACCTTTGAGGTCCTGCTTTTTAAAATCTTCCCTAGCTCCCTGAAATCTGCCTGCAGGTCCTCATCCCTCTTTCTACCTATGTCGTTGGTACTGATATGGACCACGACCTCTGGCTGTTCACCCTCCCTCCACAGAGTGTCCTGCAGCCGCTCGGTGGGAACCTTGACCCTGGCACCAGGGAGGCAACATATCATCCTGGAGTCACGTCTGCGGCCACAGAAGCGCCTGTCTGCTCCCCTAACTATCGAATCCCCTACCACTGTTGCTTTCCCTCTCTTCTTCCTCTCCCCCTGTACAGCTGAGCCATCCGTGGTGCCGCAGACTTGGCTCTGGCTATACTCCCCAGTGGAACCATCGTCCCCATCAGTACTCAGAACCGAATACTGGTTGGAAAGTGAGATTCCTGCACTACCTGCCTGGTCCTCCACTTCTGCCTGGCAGTCACCCATTCCCTCTCTGCCTGCACACTCCTTATCTGCGGGGTGATCACCTCCTGAAACATGCTATCCACGAAGTTCTCAGCCTCACAGATGCACCGCAGTGACACCAGCTGCCGCTCAATCTCCGAAACCCGGAGTTCGAGCTCCTCCAGCTGACGACACTTCCTGCACACGTGGTTGTCCAGGACATGGGCCTCCCGCTCGATTTATACTCTGCCTCCTCACTGCCGCCACTGCTCCGGTCTGCGCTCTCTCTGGGCCTCCCGCTCAATTTATACTCCGCCTCCTCACTGCCGTCGCTGCTCCGGTCTACTCCAGTCTAAGCCTAGACAGTGATTGTCAATGTACCACTCAATTGCACAGGACATCACAATTGTGCCCGATCCTGTTCTTTCCCTATGTCCACACGTACAGACACTTTCTAGCAAGGGTGTACTGGATAACAACAACAATAATATGCATTTATATAGCACATTTAACATTGAGAAGGATCCCAAGGAGCTTCCCAGAAGCATATTGAGCAGTGTTGGAGGGCGCAAAACCGAGGCTAACTTTTACTTCCCCATGCTGGCTCTTAGCTGGACAACTCCAAGGTGTCATATTTATATTTATCCTTCACATGCGCAGAAGCACACATAGTGTGCATTATTTACTGCATATCAGCTGGTAGATTTGTGCACATATATCTGGTTATCAGAGGCTGATTCTGAAGTTTTCCAACGGTCAAAGGTCCCAGGTTAGATCCCTGGACTCTGATGGGTTCATAGAATCATCGAATCATAGAACGATACAGCACAGAAGGAGGCCATTCAACCCATCGTGTCTGTGCCGGCTCTTTGAAAAAGCTATCCAATTAGTCCCACTCCCCTGCCCTTTCCCCACAGCCCTGCAAATCTCCCCCATTCAAGTATTTATCCAATTCCCTTTTGAAAGTTATTATTGAATCTGCTTCCACCACCCTTTCAGGCAGTGCATTCCAGATTACAACAACTCACTGCATAAAAAATATTTTCCTCATGTTGCCTCTGGTTCTTTTGCCAATTATCTTAAATCTGTGTCCTCTGGTTACCAAATCTACTGCCACTGGAAACAGTTTCTCCTTATTTACTCTATCAAAACCCTTCATGATTTTGAACACTTCTATCAAATCTCCCCTTAACCTTAATACAAAGGCAAAATACTACGGATGCTGGAAATCTGAAATAAAAACAGAAAATGCTGGCAATACTCAGCAGGTCAGGCAGCATCTGCGGAGAGAGAAACAGAGTTAACGTTTCAGGTCGGTGACCTTTCGTCAGAACCCCTCAACCTTCTCTGCTCTAAGGAGAACAACCCCAGTTTCTCTGGTCTGTCCACATAACTGAAGTCTTTCATCCCTTGTACCATTCCAGTAAATCCCCTCTGCACCCTCACTAAGGCCTTGACATCCTCCCTAAAGAATTGGCCACAGTACTCCAAAAGACAAAGATCCCGTATGCTTTTTTAACAGCCTTCTCAACTTGTCCTGCCATCTTCAAAGATTTGTGTACATACACTCCCAGGTCTCTCTGTCACTGCACCTCCTTTAAAATGGTACAATTGAGTTTATATTACCTCTCCTCCTTCTTCCTACCAAAATGAATGTCTTCACACTTCTCTGCATTAAATTTCATCTGCTATGTGTCTGCCCATTTCACCGGTCTGTCTATGTCCTCCTGGAATCTGTTAGCATCTTCCTCACAGTTTTATTACATTTCCGTGTCATCTGTAAACTTTGAAATTATGCTCTGAATACCCAAGTCCAGGTCATTAATATCAAAAAGAGCAGTTGTCCCAACACAGACCCCTGGGGGACATCACTGTACACTTCTCTCCAGTCTGAAAAACATCCGCTCAGTACTTTCTGTCCCTTAGCCAACTGCGTATCCACGCAGCCACTGCTCCTTTAATCCCATGGGCTTCAATTTTGCTAACAAGTCTATTATGTGGTACTTTATCAAATGCCTTTTGAAAGTCCATATAGACATCAACTGCACTACCCTCATCAATCCTTTCCGTTAATTCTGCAAATAACTCAAATCAAGTTAGTCAAAAATGATTTGCCTTTAACAAAGCCTTTCATTTATTAACCCATATTTTTCCAAGCACCAATTAATTTTGACCCAGATTATTGTTTCTAAATGTTTCCCCATCACCGACGTTAGACTGACTGGCCTATAGATGCTGGGGTTATTCCTCTCCCATGTTTAAAACAGGGGTATAACATTTGCAATCCTTCAGTTCTCTGGCACCACTCCCATATCTAAGGAGGACTGGAAAATTTTGGCCAGAGCCTCCGCAATTTCCACCCTTACTTCCCTGAGGACACATCTCATCCAGACCGTGTAACTTTTCTACTTTGAGCTTTGCCAACCTTCTACGTACCTGTTCTTTATCTATTTTCATCCTATCCAATTTCGCTACTTCCTCCTCCTTTACTGTGGTTAGCTGATCTCAGCCAGACCATCAGTGGGGGCACTACAGCTGATCCCAGTACCCCTGGGCTGGGAAGGGATCCCCAATCCTCACTACTGTTCTAACGACAGGTCATCGACCTGAAACGTTAACTCTGTTTCTCTCTCCACAGATGCTGCCTGACCTGCTGAGTATTTCCAGCATTTTCTGTTTTTACCTCACTATTATCTGGTGACTTCTGCTGGAAGTACGCACATATATATTTCAGGTGAGGACAGTATCGAGCCCAGCTGTTGGTTGGCCTGCCAGCTTGCTCACACATGAATAATAACCATTTTGGTGAGGTACCAGAATATCTCTATCCAGAGAATTAGACTGTGCCTTGTGCAAACCTTTCATCCCTCCTCAATTACTATACAGTTGGATCTTAATAAATACAGAACTACTTTGCCAAGAAATGTTATACTTGAATCAAGATTCTGCTTGGATCAGGAGTTCGACAAACTGCAGATAAAAATAACAAATTTGCAAAAAAACTTTTTACCACATCCCTTTTAATCACTCATTCAGCAGAAATTCTCTCCCAGTTTTCTGCCTCATCTCCTTAAGGTAGTGATTCATAGTGAAAAAAAACTTCCACAGGCACGAGCAGCTATCCAGTTCCTCCACCAGGGAAATGTTCCTCATGTGCCGGCCTAGACTGTGACTGTTGGCGGTTACATGTCCTCAGGGAGCATTATAGCTGGCCCGTACACATACACACACATGCACCTAGGGTAGTTTGAAGTGTCCTTGAACAGAGGCCCAACCAGTCCCCATCCACCACCACCCTCCTTCGCTTGGCTGAACCTGTTCTCACATTGAACAACTTCTTCTTTGACTCCACTCACTTCCCCCAAATTAAAGGTGTTGCTATGGGAACCCGCATGGGTCCTAGCTGTGCCTGCCTTTTCGTGGGATATGTCGAACATTCTTTGTTCCAGTCCTACTCAGGTCCCCTCCCTCACCTCTTTGATGACTGTATCGGTGCTGTTTCCTGCTCTCGCCCTGAACTAGAAAATTTCATTCACTTTGCTTCCAATTTCCACCCTTCCCTCACCTTCACATGGTCCATCTCCGACTCTTCCGTTCCCTTCCTCGACTTCTCTGTCTCCATCTCTGGGGATAGGCTATTGACAAACATTCACTATAAGCCCACTGACTCCCACAGCTACCTGGACTACACTTCCTCCCACCCTGCTTCCTGCAAGGACTCTATTCCATTCTCCCAGTTTCTCCGTCTCCGCCGCATCTGCTCTGACGATGCCACCTTCCATACCAGTGCTTCCGACATGTCTTCCTTTTTCCTCAACCGAGGATTCCCCTCTACTGTGGTTGACACGGCCCTTGACCGTGTCCGTTCTATTTCCTGCACTTCTGCTCTCACCCATTCCCCTCCCTCCTGGAACCATGATAGGGTTCCCCTTGTCCTCACCTTTCACCCCACCAGCCTCCACATTCAACATATCATCCTCCGCCATTTCCACCACCTCCAGTGTGAACCCACCACCAAACACATCTTCCCCTCACCTCCCCTTACAGCATTCCAAAGGGAACGCTCCCTCCGCGACACCCTGGTCCACTCCTCTATCACCTCCAACACCCCTTCCCCTTCACCCGGCATCTTCACGTGCAAGCACAGGAGATGCAACACATGCCCTTTTACATCCTCCCTTCCCACTGTCCAGGGCCCCAAACACTCTTTCAGGTGAAACAATGATTTACTTGTACTTCTTGCAATTTAGTATACTGTATTCGCTGCTCATGATGCGGTCTCCTCTACATTGGGGAGACCAAACGCAGATTGGGTGACCACTTTGTGGAACACCTCTGTTCAGTCCGTAAGGGTGACCCCGAGCTTCCGGTCGCCTGTCACTTTAATTCTCCGCTCCACTCCCACTCTGGCCTCTCCATCCTCGGCCTCGCACACTGTTCCAATGAAGCTCAACGTAAGCTCGAGGAACAGCACCTCATCTTTCAATTAGTCACTTTACAGCCTTCTGGACTCAACATCGAGTTCAACAATTTTAGACCATAACCTCTGCCTCTATCTTTTTTTCCCCATTTTTCTCTCTCTCTCACATGGCAGCTGTTGATCATTCTGCCATTGCCATTTACACCTCATCTAGAGTCATCTTTTGTTTCTGAACTTGTCCCATTACCATCTCCTTTTGCCTTGCACCATCATCCCTTTTGTCTCTTAATCTCTCCTGCCTTTCATCCTATCACAGACCTTCCCTTTGTTCTTTCCTCCCCTCCCCGCTTTCCCTGCTCCTACACTTGCATAAAAACCTGTTCCATCTCCAACTTTTTCCAGTTCTGACGAAGGGTCATCGACCTGAAACGTTAACTCTGTTTCTCTCTCTACAGATGCTGCCTGACCTGCTGAGTATTTCCAGCATTTTATGTTTTTATTTCAGATTTCCTGCATTTTTTTGCACATCTACTGACCTTGTGACTGTTCAAGCTGACACCCATCTGCAGTGTGACCTGAATGGAATAATTTCAGGCCACTTCGACAGTGCGCTTGCAAGCTTGTTGACTCAAATGAAATCTATAGCAATGGGATGAGAAAAATTTATGTCCTCTCATCCTGATCCTCATATCGGAGGAGCAGCAGCCATGTGACTCAGCGCAGATCTTTCTGGGAAGAGGAGGAGGAGGAAGATGAGGGGCGCCTTGCGTGCCCTGTTGTGACCAATGCAGCATCCCTCCAGCTCACTGCTGCCCGTCAAGCAGGGTATGCACACTGCCATGCCACATTCGCATAAGCTTACTCTTCAAATATAGGTGGCTACCATATGGCTCTGTAATTGCAGGCGACATTAGTCCAACGTCATACATAATCTCTGCTATATCCTATTATTTCCTATCACTTTCACCATCAGCATTACAAAAGCAAGTCACCTTGAGCCTTCAATGCACTTTTGCCATTTCCCACAACACATAGGCCACACAATCAACTGTTTGCCATAATTTTTCTTTACCACTTGACAAAAGCATCACAAATCAATAACAGTCAGAAAAAGAAGACAAAACACCCACATGAGTCCCTTTGTGACAATATGTGCTTAATAGAAACATAGAAACATAGAAGATAGGATCAGGAGTAGGCGATTCGGCCCCTCGAGCCTGCTCCGCCATTCAATGAGATCATGGCTGATCATCCAAATTCAGTACCCTGTCCCTGCTTTCTCCCCATATCCCTTGATCCCTTTAGCCTTAAGAAATATATCTATCTCCTTCTTGAATATATTTAATGAATTGGCCTCAACTGCCTTCTGTGGTAGAGAATTCCACAGGTTCACCACTCTCTGGGTGAAGAAATTCCTCCTCATCTCAGTATCCTTAGACTGTGACCCCTGGTTCTGGACTCCTCCGCCATCGGGAACATCCTTCCTGCATCTAGTCTGTCTAGTCCTGTTAGAATTTTATAAGTTTCAATGAGATCCCCTCTCATTCTTCTAAACTCTAGCGAATACAAGCCCAATCGACCCAATCTCTCTTCATACGTCATTCCTGCCATCCCAGGTATCAGTCTGGTGAATCTTCGCTGCAATCCCTCCATGGCAAAAACATCCTTCCTCAGATAAGGCGACCAAAACTGCACACAATGCTCAAGGTGTGGTCTCGCCGAGGCCCTGTACAACTGCAGCAAGACATCCTTGCTCCTGTACTCGAATCCTCTCGCTATGAAGGCCAACATACCATTTGCCTTCTTAACCGCCTGCTGCACCTGCATGCTTACCTTCAGCGACTGGTGCACAAGGACTCCCAGGTCTCGTTGCACGTCCCCTTTTCCCAATCTATTGCCATTCAGATAATAATCTGCCTTCCTGTTTTTGCCACCAAAGTGGATAACCTTACATTTATCCACATTATACTGCATCTGCCATGCATCTGCCCAATCACCCAACCTGTCCAAATCATACTGGAGTTTCTCTGCATCCTCATCACGGCACACACGCCCACCCAGCTTTGTGTCGTCTGCAAACTTGGAGATATTACATCTAGTTCCCTCGTCTAGATCATTAATATATATTGTGAATAGCTGGGGTCCGAGCATCGATCCCTGCGGTACCCCACAAGTCACTGCCTGCAACTCGGAAAAAGACCCGTTTATTCCAACTCTTTGCTTCCTGTCTGTCAACCAGTTCTCTATCCAAGTCAGTACCTTACCCCCAATCCCATGTGCTTTAACTTTGCACGCTAATCTCTTATGCGTGACCTTATCGAAAGCCTTCTGAAAGTCCAAATACACCACATCCACTGGTTCTCCCTTATCTATTCTACCAGTTACATCCTCAAAAAATTCCAGTAGATTAGTCAAGCATGATTTCCCTTTTGTAAATCCATGTTGCATTTGTCCGATCCTGTCACTGTTTTCCAAGTGCTCTGCTATTACATCTTTTATAATGGACTCTAGCATCTTCCCCACTACCGATGTCAGGCTTACCGGTCTATAATTCCCCGTTTTCTCTCTCCCACCTTTTTTGAATAGTGGGGTTACATTAGCTACCCTCCAATCCATGGGGACTGTTCCAGAGTCTATAGAATTTTGGAAGATGACCAGCAATGCATCTACTATTTCTCGGGCCACTTCCTTAAGTACCCTAGGATGTAGATTATCAGGCCCTGGGGATTTATCGGCCTTCAATCCCATCAATTTCCCTAACACCATTTCCCTACAAATACTGATTTCATTCAGTTCCTCCCTCTCATTAGACCCTATGTTCCCCGACATCTCTGGGAGGTTATTTGTGTCCTCCTTTGTGAAGACAGAACCAAAGTATGTATTTAATTGGTCTGCCATTTCTTTGCTCCCCATTATAAATTCTCCTGATTCTGACTGCAAGGGACCTATGCTTGACTTCACCAATCTTTTTCTCTTCACATATCTATAGAAGCTTTTACAGTCAGTTTTTATGTTCCCTGCAAGCTTACTCTCATACTCTATTTTCCCCCTCTTAATTAATCCCTTTGTCCTCCTTTGCTGAATCCTAAACTGCTCCCAATCCTCAGGTTTGCTGCTTTTTCTGGCCAATTTATATGTCCTCTCCTTGGATCTTATGCTATCTCTAATTTCCCTTGTTAGCCACGGTTGAGTCACCTTTTTTGTTTTATTTTTATGCCAAACAGGGATGAACAAATTCTGTAGTTCATCCATGCGATCTTTAAATGTTTGCCATTGCCTATCCACCGTCAACCCTTTAAGTAACATTCCCCAATCCATCCGAGCCAACTCGCACCTCATACCATCGTAGTTTCCTTTATTTAAATTCAGGACCCTAGTCTCTGAGTCAACTACTTCACTCTCCATCTTAATGAAGAATTCTATCATATTATGATCGCTCCTCCCCAAGCGGCCTTGCACAACAAGATTGCTAATTAATCCTTTCTCATTACATAATACCCAGTCTAAGATGGCCTGATCTCTAGTTGGTTCCTCGACATATTGGTCCAGGAAACCATCCCGTATACACTCTAGGAATTCCTCCTCCACAGTATTGTTACTAATTTGGTTAGCCCAATCTATATGTAGATTAAAGGCACCCATGATAAATGCTGTGCCCTTATTGCACGCATCTCTGATTTCCTGTTTAATGCCATCCCAAACCTCAGCATTACTGTTTGGGCGTCTGTATACAACTCCCACTAACATTTTCTGCCCCTTGGTATTTCTCAGCTCTACCCATACAGATTCCACATCATCAGAGCTAATATCCTTCCTTACTGTTGTGTTAATCTCCTCTTTAACCAGCAATGCTACCCCACCTCCTTTTCCTTTTTGCCTGTCTTTCCTGAATATTGAATACCCCCGGATGTTGAATTCCCAGCCTTAGTCACCCTGGAGCCATGTCTCCATAATCCCAATTATATCATATCCGTTTACATCTATTTGCGCAGCTAATTCATCCACCTTATTACGAATGCTCCTCGCATTAAGACACATAGGGGTAAAAATTAGGTCGCGCGCCATTTGGGGCGCAAATATCGTCTGGACGCAAATATTAGCGCCTGGCGCTAATTATCGGCACTGACTGGAAACTTCACTTTTACCGCCCCGGGAGGTGAGTGGAGCGTTAAATCAGGCGCTGCACACCTGTCTTAAGGCGCAAAGGCCAAGGAGTGAGGTGCTACCTCAGAGCGCTGGCGAAGCTCATGTAATGTCAGTCAGCAATGGAACACACACACAATGGCACGGGCCAGTTCTTAAAGGGGATGGTTAATCTTGCTTTCCATCCACATCCTGTTCATTGCAGCCTTGAATCTCGGCCTGGAGAGACTTGCACATCAAATGTGCTGGAAAGAACAATGGAGAGTACCAGGCAAAGAGCTCAGAGTGCAGCTCCCACAGTCTCTGCTAAATCGATACAAGGAATGGCAAATCAAAATGAACCTGCAAAGTGCTGCTCAGTACCCAAAACTCCTTCACACAACGTTGAATCTCTCCAGAAGTCTCTCCCTCTCTCTCTCAGAATGCGTAGTTCAAAAATGCCACCAACAATAAAAGACAGGAAGAGGCCCCCTTTAAATAGCGCCCCCCCCCCCAGCCCCACAGCGATTGATAGCGTTCCAGTCTTCTGGTCGTTGGATGCGCCAGGCGGTAAGGCAGGAGGCGCCACTCAATTTCCGCTCCGGGGCGCCACAAGGGCGTTGCACCATGGAATGACGTCATAATCTGCGCGCGCAGGTGGTCGCAGCGGTAAGTTTTAGCGCTGCCGCACAATCTCTAGTTAAGTTCCCGAGCGGCGCAAACATCGCTGCGCCCGGGCGTTAGCGGCTTTGCGCCCCATTAGCGCCCTCTTAAGGCGCTAACGGGAGGCGCAACCAATTGAATTTTTACCCCAAAGCCTTCAAGCTTGTTTTTTTAACACTCTTAGACCTTTTAGAATTATTAATTACTGTGGCCATGTTTGATTTACACCCTTGATTTCTCTGACTGCCACTTTTGCTTTTCTCCTTCCTGTCTTTTGTTTCTATCCTTGCTTCCCTTTCCTCTGTCTCCCTGCACAGGTTCCCAACCCCTTGCCATTTTAGTTTAAACCCTCCCCAACAGCACTAGCAAACACTCCCCCTAGGACATCGGTCCTGGTCCTGCCCAGGTGCAAACCTTCCAGTTTGTACTGGTCCCACCTCCCCCAGAACCGGTTCCAATGTTCCAGGAATTTGAATCCCTCCCCCTTGCACCATTCCTCTAGCCACATATTCATCTGAAATATCCTTCTATTTCTACTCTGACTAGCATGGTGCACTGGTAGCAATCCTGAGATTACTACCTTTGAGGTCCTATTTTTTAATTTACCTCCTAACTCCCTATATTCAGCTTTTAGGACCTCATCCCGGTTTTTACCTATATCGTTGGTACCTATATGCACTACGACAACTGGCTGTTCACCCTCCCCCTCTAGAATGCCATGCAGCCGCTCTGAGACATCCTTGACCCTTGCACCAAGGAGGCAGCATACCATCCTGGAGTCTCGCTTGTGGCCGCAGAAACGCCTATCTATTCCCCTTACAATAGAATCCCCTATCACTATAGCTCTCCCGCTCTTTTTTCTCCCGTCCTGTGCAGCAGAACCACCCATGGTCCCAGGAAGTTGGCTGCTGCTGCCTTCCCCCGATATGCCATCTCCCCCAACAATATCCAAAGCGGTATATCTGTTTGAGAGGGGGATGGCCACAGGGGACCCCTGCACTACCTGCCTGCGCCTACTACTCTGATTGGCGGTCACCCATTCCCTTCCTGCCTGTGCAGCCTTTACCTGCGGTGTGACCAACAGATTAAACATGATATCCACGACATCCTCAGCATCGCGAATGCTCCAGTATGTATCCATTCGCAGCTCCAGCGCTGCAATGCAGTCTGCCAGTAGCTGCAGCTGGATACACTTCCCACACACATGGTTGTCAGGGGCACAGGAAGTGTCCCTGATTTCCCACATAGTGCAGGAGGAGCATGCCACGGGGCCGAGCTGTGCTGCCATGACTTGCCCTTTAATTAATTTAAATTAAATTAAATCAAATCAATGCCACTAATTACACTACAATTAAATGATATACTCAAGGGCCCTTGTTTACTAGCACTCCCCACTACACAACAGAGACCTTAGAAACTGTAACCACAAAAATTAAGACCTTCTAAACTTTATAAACTATTAACCTTAACTGTCAAACTATAGAGCAGTATAAATACTCACCTGGCCGTACTCACCCAATCAGCTGCTTCCTCTTGCCCGTGTCACTTTGAATCGTGACGTAGCTCTGGAACACCGCCGCCGGTCTGCGAGATTGGTAAGCTTCCAACTCGCAGGACTCTGTTGAAACCGCACTTATGGCCGCTCCGCCTTCTCTCAGTCCCGCTGCCGCTCCCACACAGTTCCGCCTCCTCCGTTGTCGGGCCTCGTCTGCCGCGCTCCTTTATGGCCGCTCCGCCTTCTCTCAGGTCCCGCTGCCGCTCCCACACAGGTCCGCCTCCTCCGTCCTTTCTCTTACACGTGCTTCTATGTGGTGCTACCTCTGTGGCTTCAGCAGATATAGAGGCTCCTTGCTGACTTGGATGCTACGCCTGCTTACACGCCTTTGGTGGGTGTCCTCTGGGTTTGGGAGCCTGGGAGGACTCTGCAACAGTCTGCTCTTCCTGCGGCTGTGCAGGGGCTGAAACGGCCATCTCAGTTGGCTCTGCAAAGTGGGTCTCTGACTGAGGGCTTCGCAGTGGCATGGTCGTGTGATACTTGGAGAGGAGCCCACACTTGTGTCCTGCCAACAACATCACTCTCATGGGTCAGCCGCACCTTAGTGCTGGCTGGCTGGAGAGCACCTTGTTGCACATCAAGGGGGCCGTGAGGACCGTATCTGCACTGGCAGTCCTCATCACATGGAAGACCATGTAGCTCTGGTCTCTCTGCTCAATAACTGCCCATCGCTCCTCCAGAGATGTCATTCTATTTTGAACATTCACCATATTTTCCTGACTCTGGAAACTTATTTCCTCCATGGCGGTAGCCAGCCTTTCCACGGAGGTTGCCATCCTATCCATGGTGGTGCATTCATGCGCCATTGCCTCCACCATGACAGTGCTGATGTTACAGATGGACTCCTCCATTCTATCCACACTTGCACTAACCTTGCAGGCAAACCCTTCCAGCGACTCCTGCACTTGTTCCTGTATTTCCCGAACCGCTCTTTTTCTGGATGGCCCCAGAGGCACAGCATCTGCATGCAGCTCAGCAGAGCTAGGAGAGTCCAGTGACCTCTGAGGAGGACTCTCCACTGCTGTCGCTGTTTCCACCATCTGTTGATGCTCACTTGTGCGCTGTGATAAACCAGGTGGCAACACTACTCTAACTCGCGAGGGCCCCACCAAGGTGTGCGTTGCCACGCTGGTGCTGGGTGCACTGAGTCCTGGTGACGCTGCTCCCTCAGAGGCTTCAGGTTCCTCTGAGGAGTCGTCTGGCTCTTCATCCTGGATTGTGGGGAGGGAGGCGCTCGATGGTCCTGTGGGAGAGTAAAGGCATGATTTAGACATCTGATATTGATGTAGCAGGCACAGTCTTTTGTGCAGATGATACAACGCGATTCTCTATGAACATCATATGCCATTGCAGTCAATCACTAAATGCCAATGAGAGGGATGAAACTCTACTATGTCACCAGCTTCCTCTAGTGTGCCCATCTCGCCATCGCCCACTTCCAGATCCTCACCACCTCCAACAATTTTGTGTGCAGCCTGCTCAGCACTGGTCAATGTGGCTAGGGTAGGAGTTCCTCCTCCAATCATTGCTCTCTCCCTCTTATTGTGGGCTTTCTTTTCCTGCAAGAAGGGACACAAGTGGAGTTTCAACCACAGTGATGGAGTGAGTATGATTAATCCCTACCATAGAAGCTTTGAGGGAGACAAAGATGGGGTAAGGTGCCATGAGGAAGCTAGCTCCCTATGCGTTGTTAGTTGTTGTCGCTGCATAACAGTGAGAGCGAGTCTAAGGGGTGCATAGGCAGGATGCTGAAGTGATTCAGTACAGAGACAGAGATGGATAGGTAAGGGTGCAAGGGAAGTAAGGGTAAGGTGGTATGTGGAGGAGGAGGCTTACAACGCAGAGTGCTGGTGATGAGAAGAGAAGTTGGGATACTCACTTTTGATGTTCGTACAAGATCATTAAACTGTTTCCTGCACTGGATCCATGAGCGTGAACAAATGGACCTTGCGCTGACCTCCTCAGCAATGCGCAGCCAGGCTGCCTTTGTCACTAAGGAGGCTTCCTCCAGCCACCCGGAGGGAAGAGAATCTCCCTGCGCCCTCTGACAGCATCCACAAGAGCATGGAGGGACTCATCATTAAATCGAGGAGCTGCCTTGCCTCTGGAAGAAGTCATTGTGGTTGGAGCAATAACACTGAGTATCAGAATGCAGAAGAGAAAGGCTTAGTCTAAATGGCAGCTTTAAAACCAGCAGCTATGATGACGTCATCAGAGGCGGCCAGCCGACCCGATCACACTCATTGGACCGGCCAGCACGCCCCAATGAACTCAACAAGCTGATTAAATCAAAATCGGACATCAGCAGCTGATCCCGCTGGAAGCGGCTCCGGAATCCGCCCACCACGCAACCCGACTCCAACCCGCCTCGGAAATAAAAATTGAGCCCTTGGTCTCAGTATCATATGTGAACTTAACCCACGGAGCCATTTGGGGAATTTGCCTCATTCGGTGATTTAAAAATAAAATAGACACCACAGAAAGTACTGAATATATATTTGACACAAAAATGAGTAGCTTCTGAACATTTGTCAGCAGATTGGTTGTATTTAGTGCACTGAGTATTTGGTCATATAATTGGGGAACACTTAACATGTGGATCTGGATTTTGTATAGCCTTCCTTATAATGAGACCAGGAGTTCCTTACAATGGGAATGAATGGGCTGTGAGTTGATACACTGGTATTCTATTCTTCCTTGGATCAGAAATAAGGTTGAGACAGGTATGTGGTTAACTGGAGGCAACCATACTACAAAAGCTTATTCATAAGACAGTGCATCCTGTATTCATTTGAAATGCACAGATAACTGTTCTGGGCCACGTGTTTTAATTTTGTGGCACATAGTTCATGCATGACATAATTTTCCACTACCTCTAATAACCACCATATTGGATGTTATTGGATTGAACATTTGACCCTACTTTGTGACCAAATGCAGGTTTAGCTACGTTCTTTTTCTCTTAACATTTCTGTGTGCCTCTCTAACAGTAACAAAACTATTATAGTATTAAACAAAAAATAGATTTAACAGCAGTCAGTTTTCTTGTGCTATCGAAATAAATTGGTTTCAGATGTCACTAATTTTATTTAGCTAAAAGCCTAGTTTTATTCATTGGTTTTCTCAGGCTATGCAGTGCATTAATAACAAATATCATGCTGGTTACAGTCTAATGTGATCTAAAGTAAGACATTCTCTTGCCATTGCCTTGGAGTAGTCATTATCCAAAGCATGCAGGCTGTGGACTTTATCTGTAACATGATGGGACCTGCCTGGTCTGTTCGGCTCAGTACGTCAACCCCTGGTCAGGTCGAGGTTAATGGGATGTTACCATCTAATTGTAACTATTCTGTATTTCCTTGGAACCCTAGAGCTGGTACCACATCAACTTTGGCTTCAGTATCGGTGAAGGCCTGAATTTTAGACACTTTTACGCCTTCATAAATGGAAACATAATTTAAAAAACTTGCAAAGTACTCTCCTGATGGCTCATTCTGATAACATAAGAACATAAGAAATAGGAGCAGGGAACAGTAGCATAGTGGTAATGTCACTGCGCTAGTAATCCAGAGGTCTGGACAAATGATCCAGCGACGTGAAGTTCAAATCCCACCACAACAGCTGGGGAATTTAAATTCAGTTAATTAAATAAATCTGGAATTAAAAAGCTGGTATCAGTAATAGTAACCATGAAACTATTGGATTGTCGTAAAAACCCATCACTAATGCCCCTTTAGGGAAGGACAAATCTGCCGTCCTTACCTGGTCTGGCTATACGTGACTCCAGACCCACAACTTGACTCTTAACTGCCCTCTGCCTAGCAAGTCACTCAGTTGTAACTAACCGCTACGGAACATAATAAGAATGAAACCGGATGGACCACCTGGCATCGACCTCAGCACCGGCTACAGAAATGGCAACGGCACACCCAGCCCAGTTGACCCTGCAAAGTCCTCCTCACCAACATCTGGGGACTTGTGCCAAATTTGGGAGAGCTGTCCCACAGGCTAGCCAAGCAACAGCCTGACATAGTCATACTCACAGAATCATACCTTTCAACCAATGTCCCAAACTCCTCCATCACCATCCCTGGGTATGTCCTGTCCCACCAGCAGGACAGACCCACCAGGGGTGGCAGCACAGTGGTATACAGTCAGGAGGAGTGGCTCAACATTGACACTGTTCTCATGGCTTCAGGTCAAGCATGGGCAAGGAAACCTCCTGCTGATTACCACCAACCGCCCTCCCTCAGCTGATGAATCAGTACTCCTCCACGTTGAACACCACTTGGAAGATGCACTGAGAGTAGCAAGGGCACAGAATGTACTCTGGGTGGGACTTCAATGTCCATCACCAAGAGTGGCTCGGTAGCACCACTGCTAGCCGAGTCCTGAAGGACATAACTGGCCAGTCTGGGCCTGCGACAGGTGGTGAGAGAACCAACACGAGGGGAAAAACCTACTTGTCCTCGTTCTCACCAATCTACCTGTCGCAGATGCACAGTCATTGCGGAGACAAAATCCCATCTTCACACTGAGGACACCCTCCATCGTGTTGTGTGGCACTACCACCGTGCTAAATGGGATAGATTCAGAACAGATCCAGCAGCTCAAAACTGGGCATCCATGAGGTGCTGTGGGGCAGCAGCAGAATTGTATTCCACCACAATCTGTAACCTCATGGCCCGGCATAACCCTCACTCTACCATTACCATCAAGCCAGGGGACCAACCGTGGTTCAATAAGGAGTGTAGAAGAGCAGCACCAGGCGTACCTAAAAATGAGGTGCCAACCTGGGGAAGCTGCAACACAGGACTACATGCACGCTAAAAAGCGGAAGCAGCATGCTATAGACAGAGCTAAACGATCCCACAATCAACGGATCAGATCAAAGTCCTGTCACATGCAGTCGTGAATGGTGGTGGACCATTAAACAACTAACCGGGGGAGGAGGAGGTGGCTCCATGAATATCCCCATCCTCAATGATAGTGGAGCCCAGCACGTGAGTGCAAAAGACAAGGCTGAAGCGTTTGCAATCATCTTCAGCCAGAAGTGCCGCGTGGATGATCATATCGGTCTACTCCCGAGGTTCCCACCATCACAGAAGCCAGTCTTCAGCCAATTCGATTCACTTCACCTGACATCAAGAAACGGCTGAGCGCACTGGATACAGTAAAGGCTATGGGCCCCGACAACATCCTGGCTATCCTGCTGAAGACTTGTGCTCCAGAACTAGCTGCGCCTCTAGCCAAGCTGTTCCAGTACAGCTCTTAGGCAGCTACAACACTGGCATCTATCCGACAATGTGGAAAACTGCCCAGGTATGTCCTGTCCACAAAAAGCAGGACAAATCCAATCCAGCCAATTACCGCCCCATCAGTCTACTCTCAATCATCAGCAAAGTGATGAAAGGTGTCATCGACAGGGTTATCAAGCGGCACTTACTCAACCAATAACCTGCTCACTGATGCCCAGTTTGGGTTCCGTCAAGACCACTCGACTCCCGACCTCATTACAGCCTTGGTCCAAACATGGACAAAGGAGCTGAATTCCAGAAGTGAGGTGAGAGTGACTGCCCTTGACATCAAGGCAGCATTTGACCGAGTGTGGCATCAAGGAGCCCTAGTAAAACTGAAGTCAATGGGAATCAGGGAAAAACGCTCCACTGGCTGGAGTCATACCTAGCACAAAGGAAGATGGTTGTGGGAGTTGAAGGTCAATCATCACAGCCCCACGACATCGCTGCAGGAGTTCCTCAGGGCAGTGTCCTAGGCCCAACCATCTTCATCAATGACCTTCCCTCCAACATAAGGTCAGAAATGGGGATGTTCGCTGATGACTGCACAGTGTTCAGCGCCATTCACAAATCCTTAGATAATGAAGCAGCCCATGCCCGCATGCAACAAGACCGGGATGACGTTCAGGCTTGGGCTGATAAGTGGCAGGTAACGACTATCTCCAACAAGCGAGAGTCTAACCACCTCCCCTTGACATTCAATGGCATTACCATCGCTGAATCCCCCACCATCAACATCCTGGGGGGGTCACCATTGACCAAAAACTTAACTGGACCAGCCACATAAATGCTGTGGTAACAAGAGCAGGTCAGAGGCTAGGTATTCTGCGGCGAGTGTCTCACCTCCTGACTCCCCAAAGCCTTTCCACCATCTACAAGGCACAAGTAAGGAGTGTGATGGAATACTCTCCACTTGCCTGGATGACTGCAGCTCCAACAACACTCAAGAAGTTCGACACCAGCCAGGACAAAGCAACCCGTTTGATTGGCACCCCATCCAGCACCTCAAACATTCACTCCCTCCACCACCGGCGTACCGTGGCTGCAATGTGTACCATCTACAAGATGCACTGCAGCAACTCGCCAAGGCTTCCTCGGCAGCACCTCCCAAACCTGAGACTTCTTCCACCTAGAAGGACAAGGGCAGCAGACGCATGGGAACACTACCACCTCCAAGTTCCCCTCCAAGTCACACACCATCCTGACTTAGAAGTATATCGACGTTCCTTCATCGTCGCTGGGTCAAAATCCTGGAACTCCCTACCTAACAGCACTGTGGGAGTGCCTTCACCACACGGACTGCAGCGGTTCAAGAAGGCGGCTCACCACCACCTTCTCAAGGGAACTAGGGATGGGCAATAAATGCTGACCTTGCCAGTGACGCCCAGATCCCATAAGCGAATAAAAAAAAGGAGTAGGCCATTCGGCCCCTCGAGCCTGCTCCGCCATTCAATAAGATCATGGCTGATCTCCTACCTCAACTCCACTTTCCTGCACTATCCCCATATCCCTTGTGGAACTGAGCCATAGAGATCAGGAAGGTCTGGGCTTAGATTCAATCCCTGGTCTGCACTTAATTAGCTAATCTCAACTGGGGCAACAGTAGGGTGCTACAATTGGTCTCAGTGTTCCTGAGCTGAGAAGTCTAAATCAAGCAGGGTTATCCCTCCTGATCCATGAAAAATGGCTGCTTGGGCAAGACACCAGAGGGTAGGCATGTCTCGTAGTAATACCCCACCAAGAAGAGGCAGAGCATCCGAGAGCGGAGGGAACAAAATTGAGGCAATTTTTTAAACATTCGTCCTTGGGATGTGGGAGATGCGGTCAAGGCCGCATTTACTGCCCATCCCCAGTTGTTGGTGGTGGTGGTGGACCTTCTCCTTGAACCACTGCAGTCCTTTTAGTGATGGTACTTCCACAATGATGGTAGGTCAGGATTGGCCTGGCAACAATGAAGGAATGGCAATATATGTCCAAGTCAGGATTGTGTGTGACTTGGAAGGGAACTTGAAGATATGGTGTTCTGACAAGATTGCTGCTCTAAACATAAGAATGGTACGAAGCCAGAAAAGACCATTTGCCCCATAAAGATGTTCCTTCTACAGCCCGTCTACAATCGAGTTCTGATGAAGGGCACACACCCAAAATCTGAATCTTCTTTTTCCCTTTACAAATACAGGCTGATCCTGTTGTTTATTTCCAGCATTTTTTTTTATTCATTTCAGATATCCAGCATTTGTATTTTTTTTAAAATTTCCACCTACAATCTCGGCTGCTGTGGACTCTACTCGTCTCTTTAACTGAGCCGCAGCACCCAGGGATCCAATGCAATAAAAGGTGCCCATTCTGATTTGTTTACCTCGGTCAAATATCTTGAATAAATATGTTGAGATAAACAAATATAAAAGATAATTATGTCCAGATTTTCATATAAGAGAATAGTAACAATAACATTTGTGAAATCGAGAAGAAATTGTAAAAGTTTTGTGTGCCTCAGATTTAAGCAGATTTGACAGCAACTACCCCATGAAAGAGTTTGTGCAATCATTTTGGTTAAAGTGCTGAGCCTGCAGTGTTTCAATACATATGGTTGAACTATGCACCGGACTACATCTGACAACCATCAGCCTATGAAATATGCACCACTTCCTTTTACCCTTCTTTTTCCAAGTGGTGTTCAATTACTTTTCTTTTACAAGTGACATACTGAAGGGCTGTAAAAAGAAGCTTATACAATGAAAGTTAAGCATTGTGGGCGGGGGAGGGAGCCAATGCTATAGCTGTGCAAGTTTCTGAGTAGTCTTGTGAATGGCTGGTGCGTTTGAGTGCAAATCACAGCTCTCAGTCGCATCCTAGAGTTGAGGTTTTATTTGCAAAAGAGCCCTGCACATGGAACTTGGCCTTTCTGGAGAAACCACATGAGGATTGCACAGCCTGATTGGCTGTAAGCACTGTGGAATGGCCTTTGACCTACTGTTTGAATTATGGCCTGGGGTGCACTCCAAAAACAAAATTAGCGTACATTAAAAGAAAATAAATAAAATGTAGCAGCTGAAATATAACCACATCACTGCGCTTTTAAAATATAAAACCCTCCTAAAAGACATTTGTCATATTAGATGTCAAAACCTTCAAAGTCGTCTGAATATGTATTCATGTCAAAGATTGATTTTTGGTGAGTTTCTATAAAATATGTTATACTTTCATTCTAATTTGTAAAAATATTCCTGGAGGCTGAACTGAAAAAGCAGGAGAGAGTCCACAATGAAAGCTGATAGCATGAGTAACTGAAAGCACCAATAGAAAGCAGGTTGGTCCCAGAGAGCCCTCAGATTGAGGCCAGATTTTGCCATCTCAGCTCATTGTAGTGGTTTAATAGTTAACTACTTTCAGATGGTTTGACTGTTCTTGTAAAACAAACCAGTTAAAAAAAATAAAAGGAGCTTCCCCATGCCTCAGTTGTTAAGTGCATTTCCTAGTGTAGAACTGAGCCATTCCTGTCAGGTATATATCCCTGTTAAGTTAGCTGCAATTGCCAGCTTGGCTCATTCGGTAGCACTTTCACCTCTGAGTTATAAAGTGTGGCTTCAGGCTACAATCTAGGACATGTGCAAATAAGGGCTGAATTTCCGGGGGTGGGGGTGGTTGTTCTTCTGATCGTCTGCTGTAACTTTGGCAAAAGATCTGTGGAAACCCATCTGCTACGCCATTTTTCTAGGGTTTCTTTGCATCTTCCACACAAGTTACGGCATATGATTGGGAGAGCCCCCATGGGTATTAATGGCTGTAATCTAAGTTGACACTAGTGCAGTACTGAGTGACTGCAGCATTGTCAGAGATGCCATTCTCAGATATGCTGTTCGTGGGACCTTGCTGTGCCCAGTGGGCTGCTATGTTTGCCTATGAAGCAGCAAAGATTACACTTCAAATGTTGTTATTTGGTCTTGAAGCACTGTGGGATATCCTGAGGATGTGAAATAACAACCACAACTTGTATTTATAAAGTGCCTTTAATGTAGAAAAATGTCCCAAGGTACTTCACAGACACATAATCAGAACAAAATGGATGCCGAGCCAGAGAAGGAGATTCTAGGAAGGGTGACTTAAAGCTTGATCAAAAGTTTTAAGAATGGTCTTAAAGAAGGAGCGTGATATGGAAAGGCGAAAGATTTTAGTGAACAAATTCCAGTGCATGGGGCCCAGACAGCTCAAGGCAGAGCCAGCAATGTGACGCAAAGAGAAAAGAGGCCAGAGTTGGTGGTCCCGGTATTTTCAGGGTTCCCTAGCCACTAAAGGAGGTAATAAGGAGGGTTGATGAGAGAAGCACGTTTGATGTAGTCGACATGGATTTTAGCAAGGCCTTTGGCAAGGTCCCACATCGCAGGTTGGTTAAAAAAAGTAAAAGCCCATGGGATCCAAGGAAAATTGGCAAGTTGGATCCAAAATTGGCAGGAAGCAAAGGGTAATGGTCGACGGGTATTTTTGTGACTGGAAGGCTGTTTCCAGTGGGGTTCCACAGGGCTCAGTACCAGGTCCCTTGCTTTTTGTTGTATCTATCAATGATTTAGACTTAGGAAATAGGAGAGAAACTAGAGAACTATGCAGGAGCAGAGCTGGGGCAGAAGGGAACCTGGAGGGAGATTTGACTAGGAAAGGTTTGAAGGAAAGGCAGTATATAAATGCAGTTCCTTTTTTCTCACCTGAGGTGGCAGTACGAACACGGCAATTTCCTCAGTGCCCATGGGCTACAGCACGGAGGGAAATCAGCCATGATTCCCATTCCTGATCACTACCCATTGACTGCTGCTGGAAAGTGCATGTGTGTGGACTACGAGTAAATAAAGGATCAAAGTCATCTCTGTGTTACCTTCACCATTGCAAAACCTTCCTACAGTACAGTGAAGGCCCATGTGTGAAGAATGGCTATTGGGGTGAGGTACTGGAATGTAGTTGGTGCTTATGGAATCATCTTCTCTCTCTCTCTTATGAGAAGTCGCACAACACCAGGTTATAGTCCAACAGATTTATTTAATTTTACAAGCTTTCGAAGCAGTTCGCTCCTTCGTTCACTCTCTCTCTTAGGCAGTCCCTCGGAACCGAGGATGACTTGCTTCCACATTAAAAATGAGTTCTCAGGTGACTGATGAGTCCAATGTGGGACCTACAGTCTCTGTCACAGGTGGGGCAGACGGTGGTTGAAGGGGTGGGTGGGTGGGGTGCTTGGGTTGACATGCACTCCTTGCGCTGCTTGCGTTTGGCTTCCGCTTGCTCCCGGCGAAGAGACTCGAGGTGTTTGGCGCCTTCCCAGATGCTTCTCCTCCACTTTGTGCGGTCTTGGGCCAGGGATTCCCAGGTGTCGGTGGGAATGTTGTACTTTTTCAAAGAGGCTTTGAGGGTGTCCTTGAAGCGTTTCCTCTGCCCACCTGGGGCTCTCTTGCCGTGTCGGAGCTTCAAGTAGAACGCTTGTTTTGGGAGTCTCGTATCGGGCATGCGGACGATGTGACCTGTCCATCGGAGCTGATCGAGCGTGGTCAAAGCTTCGATGCTTGGGATGTTGGCCTGAGTGAGAACACTGACGTTGGTGCACCTATCCTGCCAATGGAATCATACTGCAGTAAGGAGAGCTGGGAGATAATTGGAGCGATGAGGAAATATATAAAAGAAAAAGTGAGAAACTCCCATTCTTTTGCATAGACATTCAAGGAAGCTTTTCCTTTGCAGACTGTTTGCAATGAATTCCTGGCCAAAGGTGTCTTTAGAGACAAAATACAGTAGAGGACACAACATGGATATAACAAAAAAATAGCTACTCCCTCCACTGTGGCTCCTATTTGTTGACTTCACAGTTGCTATCATTTTCATAATAAAACCTAATCTCTAGTTTAAAAGGGTTTGAAGTAGGTTGTTGTTGGGTGTCGACTGTTAACCTATTTGCATTTACGCATTTCAATATAGACAGATCTGATAAGGAAGCTATCATTGTTCTGTGGGTATAACAGATAATTTTGCAAAACTGATGTAAGTGTTATTTCTGACATGACAAAGCAGAATTGCATTTCACACCTCTGAAATATTTCCATAATGGGCTCCAACTCTAAAGTCGCTAAATAAAAGACGGTAGCGTTTTTCAAAAAACCACAGCATAAAGTGAAATTCTATTGAATTCACACCCATGTAATCACTTGATCAGTAAATATACTCACGAGGACTGATCTTTCAATCAAAGCTGTTGTTTTGTGCCCTCGGACCCTCCTTTTGATTTCCTCACCTTAGCCCTTCACTTGTGCAGGTGGTAATTCCCTTTAAGGTGGTAGCTCCCCTGGAAAGTGAGTGTTGTCAGACTATTGAACTTTGACAGCATAATAGCCAAGCATGATGCTGTTCTTAGAAAGAACTTGCATTTATATCAACAGCAACGTGCATTTATGGGAACATTGGAACAGGAGGAGGCCATTTAGCCCCCCGAGCCTGTTCCGCCATTCAATGAGATCACGGCTGATCTGTGACCTAACTCCATATACCCGTCTTTGGCCCATATCCCTTAATACCTTTGGTTAACAAAAAGCTATCAATCTCTGATTTAAAATTAACAATTGATCTAGCATTAATTGCTGTTTATGGAAGAGAGTTCCAAACTTTTACCACCCTTTGTGTGTAGAAGTGTTTCCTAATTTCACTCCTGAAAGGTCTGGCTCTAATTTTTAGACTATGCCCCCTAGTCCGAGAATCCCCAACCAGCGGAAAAAGTTTCTCTCTATCTACCCTATCTGTTCCCTTTAGTATCTTGAGAATTTTGATCAGATCACCCCTTAACCTTCTAAGTTCTAGGGAATACAACCTTAATTTGTGTAATCTCTCCTCGTAGCTTAACCCTTGAAGTCCGGGTATCATTCTGGTAAACCTACGCTGCACTCCCTCCAAGGCCAATATATCCTTCCTACGGTGTGGTGCCCAGAACTGCTCACAGTACTCCAGGTGTGGTCTAACCAGGGTTTTGTACAGCTGCAGCATAACTTCTACCCCTTGTACTCTAGTCCTCTAGATATAAAGGCCAGCATCCCATTAGCCTTTTTGATTATTTTCTGTACCTGTTCATGACATCTATGTACCTGGATCCCCAAGTCTCTTTGGATATCCACTGTTTTTAGCTTTTCACCATTTAGAAAGTACCCTGTTCTATCCTCACATTTGCTTACATTGAAATCCTTTAACGTAGTAAAATGTCCCACGGCACTTCGCAGGAGTGTTATCAGACAAATTTGACACCGAGTCACGTAAGGAGATATTAGGACAAAGAAGTAAGTTTAAGGAGCATCTTAAAGAAGGAGAGAGAGGTTGAGAGGTGGAGAGGTTTAAGGGGGGAATTCCACAGCTTAGGGCTGAGACAGATGAAGGCACAGCCACCAATGGATAGGCGAAGGAAATCCGGGATGCACAAGAGGCCAGAATTGGAGGATTGTAGGGCAGGAGGAGGTTACAGAGATAGGGAAGAGCAAGGTCATGGAGGGATTTGAACAGAAGGATATCTTACGCATCATTCCACCTTTAGGCCCACCATTAGGGGCTGTGCATTCAGCTGACTAGGCCCTATGCTCTGGAATTCCCTCCCTAAATCTCTCTGCCTATCTACCTTCCTCTCTTCCTTTAAAACATTCCTTGAAAACCATCGTTTTGACCAAGCTTTCAATCACCCCATCTAATATTTCCTTCTTTGGCTCAGTGTCAATTTTTGGCCAATTATTTTCTGTGAAGCGCATTGAAATGTTTTTCTACGAGAAAGAAAGAAAGAAACAAACAAAGAAAGAAATAAAGAACGAGAAAGAAAGAGAGAAAGAAAAGAAAGATTTACATTTATATAGCGCCTTTCACGACCACCGGATGTCTCAAAGCACTCTGCAGCCAATGAAGTACTTTTGGAGTGTAGTCACTGTTGTAATCTGTCTGCCTTCTTGAGCATCCCTGATTATAATCACTCAACCTTTGGTGGCCGTGCCTTCTGTTGCCTAGGCACTAAGCTCTGGAATTCCCTGCCTAAACCTCTTCGCCTCGCTACCTCTCTTTCTTCCTTTAAGACGCTCCTTAAAACATACCTCTTTGACTAAGTTTTTGGTCACCTGCCCTAATTTATCCTTATGTGGCTCGGTGCCAAATTTTTTCTCTTAAAATACTCCATTGCAACACCTTGGGACATTTTACTATGTTAAAGGCGCTATATAAATACAAGTTGTTGTTGTAATGTGGGAAACGCAGCAGCCAATTTGTGCACAGCAAGCTCCCACAAACAGCAATGTGATAATGACCAGATAATCTGTTTTTGTTATGTTGGTTGAGGGATAAATATTGGCCAGGACACTAGGAATAACTCCCCTGCTCTTCTTCAAAATAGTGCCAGGAGATCTTTTACGTCCACCTGAGAGAGTAGACGGGGCCTCAGTTTAACATCTCATACAAAAGATGGCACATCCGACAGTGCAGCACTCCCTCAGTACTGTACTGGAGTGGAGTGTCAGCTGAGCTTTATGTGCTCAAGTCTCTGGAGTGGGACTTGAACCCACAACCTTCTGACTCAGAGGCGAGAGTGCTACTAACTGAGCCACAGCTGACACAATGGTTTTGATAACAATTACTCTCTACTGAAATGCTGAGGCCTGTCGTTTAGTGAGGCCGCATTAAAGCATGCTTATCTGCATTGATTGGTCAGTGGGTAAATGCACTTCGCAGTGCAGTACTGAGCCATTACAGACCAGAAAAATCCCAGGCTGAAGCCCTGGTCTGTGCTGGGTTCGCTGACTGCAGCCAGGACAATGGTAGCTGTACAACAATTGGCTTCAGTACCCTGAGCCAGGAAAGGGAAAGATCATCCACTCCTCTGGAGATGATTTCCTCTTGTCGCTATGTGTAGTGACATCATAAGTAAACGCAGGAAGATTTATTCTGGGTGGTAGCTCTAGTGAAATCGTACACCTAAGGACCAGAGAAAATCACCTCCAGTGATCACTATTTAATGATCTCCATACAGTTCTGATGAGTGAAGCCATGAGAAACATTAATCCTAACGTTCTGGCTCAGATGCTGATGGACATGCAGTGTATTTTCAACATCTTCTGTTTTTCTATTTAGGATTTCCAGCATTTCCAATTTTGCTATCCCCTTTTGAATCCATTTCTTTGGACTCCGTGGTGTATAATGTACTACACCTTGGAGTATATTTCAAATCTGAAACTTCTTTCTCAGTATTAAAGAGGAACTCAATTTTATTTTTAAGCAATTGATGCATTTCAATCATTTGCACATGGGCAGGATTCACCCTCCAGCCTTTGTGACCTCTGTGCAGCTGTGTGAAGAAAACCAGTCTTTAACACTGCATGCCCCCACCATGCGAGCAGTGACGCTTTACCTTCTTAATGCTTTTTTTTCTGATCATAGGGTGTCAGCTATGGCTCAGAGGTAGCACTCTCGCCTCTGGGTCAGAAAGTTGTGGGTTTAATTCTCACCCCAGAGACTAGAGCAGAAAATCTAGACTGACTCTTCAGTGCAGTACTGAGGGAGTGCAGCACTGTCAGCGTTGTTGTCTTTTGCAGGCTTCATCTTCCCTCTCAGGTGGGCGTAAAAGATCCCATCAACCAAAATCACTAAAACAAATTATCTGGTCATTATCACATTGCTGTTTGTGAGAGCTTGCTGTGCGCAAATTGGCTGCCACGTTTCCTACATTATAACAGTGACTACACTTCAAAAGTACTTCATTGGCTGTAAAACACTTTGGGACATTCTGAGGACATGAAAGGCATTATATAAATGCACGTTTTTCTTTCTTTTAATGTGGGCAAGCCTTCTATTTTACTAAATATAGTCCCTGGCAGGTAACGTTATCCAAGTATCCAATTAAAATGCAATTTTACACATTGTAAGTGTGCACCCATACCTTATTTCAGTAAACCACTGCCCTGAATATAGGAAATAGAGTCCCTGTCTATATTGTAGGGAAGACAGACAAATGAATGGAATTGCGAAAGACACTTGTAAAAATCATGGAATCCTCTAATAAGAATATAATCTGAATTATTCAGCCACCATAAACCAGTGGCCCTACTTATCAGTTACGTGGTCTCCAGAAGAGCCTAGGGAAGCTTAGCTGGTGATATTGTCAAGACTCTTTTTTCTACCCAATTGTATAATGTTTCCCAACAATTTCCCTGACTTTTGCAGTAGTACTGTAATATAAAGAGATCCGGGGAGCTGGGTCTATCAGGTGGTGTACTGGGTGAAATCCCCGGGGTAGCCCAGGAATGCCACCCAGACACACTCCTAAATTGCCTACAGATGCCCACCCGATCCAAATTTGAAAGTAGCATTCATAGAATCTTGGACTCATAGAATAGTACAGCACAGAAAGAGGCCATTCAGCCCATCAAGTCTACGCCGGCTCTTTCGAAGAGCAATCCAGTTAGTCCCACTCCCCCGCTCTTTCCCCATATCCCTGCAATTTTTTCTCCTTCAAGTATTTATACAATTCCCTGGGGTGGAAATCCAGCAGGTCTGAGTTTTGCAGCAAATTCAGCCCCCACCACCCAGGCACAACACATTATTTCTGCCCTTTTGTCAAACCAGGAATTGTGGCACCCAGATGTAATGAAAACGATCCAGTTCCAAAGACAGAACTGTTACCAATCCACGATTTAAACATAACACACAAAACATTTTATTGTGCCTTCCATTTATGGCATGTATTAAAAAAGTAAAAAGAATCTTGACAATATCACCAGCTAAGCTTCTCTAGAGTTTCGGTCAAAGTAGAAACGCACATTCTGTGAACAGTGAATTCTAAGAGTATTAGCAAAGGAGTTCTCCCTGTGTCCTGGCCAATATTTATCCCTCAACCAACATCACTAAAACAGATTATCTAGTCATTGCTGTTTGTGGGACTACAGCGTTTCAAGGCCACCACCACCCTTAGGGTAAGTAAGAATGGCCATTAAATGCAGTCATGATGCGGAGATGCCGGTGTTGGACTGGGGTGGACAAAATTGAGAGGTCGCACAACACCAGGTTATAGTCCAACAGTTTTATTTGAAATCACAAGCTTTCGGAGCTATCGATCGCCCCTTCCTCAGGCAGCCCATAGCCCGAGAACACATTTAAAAAAAATGTCAATTCTGATTCAGCTGTGGTTCAGCTGTGGCTCAGTGGGTAGCACTCTCACCTCTGAGTCAGAAGGTTGTGGGTTCAAGTCCCACTCCAGAGACTTGAGCACAAAAATCTAGGCTGATACTCCAGTGCAGTGCTAAGGGAGTGCTGTACTGTCGGAGCTGCCGTCTTTCGGATGAGACATTAAACTGTGGCCCTGTCTGCTCTCTCAGGTGGACGTAAAAGATCCCATGGCACTATTTTGAAGAAGAGCAGGAGAGTTATCCCCGGTGTCCTGGTCAATATTCATCCCTCAACCAACATAACAAAAACAGATTATCTGGTCATTATCACATTGCTGTTTGTGGGAGCTTGCTGTGCGCAAATTGGCTGCCGCGTTTCCCACATTACAACAGTGACTGCACATCAAAATGTACTTCATTGGCTGTAAAACGCTTTGGGACATCTTGAGGTCGTGAATGGTGCTATATAAATGCAAGCCTTTCTTTCTTAATTCGACAGAGAAAACACCTACAAATTGCACTGCCAGCAGTCCGAATCAGAACCGGCAAGTTGCCAACCTAAACGGCTCATATCAGCGCTGATCGAGCACCCATAATCCATCAGATGAAATATATTTCCCATTGAGAGTTAGACTGAGGCCGACTTCCAGGTTTCTCTGATCTACAGTCTGACCGCACCGTAAAATAGCCAAACAGAAAAACAATGTTTTGCCTGTCGTTTTGCTGTGTAACTAAAAAGTCCCACACTCCTAATTTAGTTGGTGTTCTAGAGGAAATAAAGAGATTGGTATCTTCAACTCACCATGAGAGCCAGATGACAGAAAAATGTACAATTAATGCCTAACCCCATAGACTAACTGGAGAACAGTCAATATTGTTGCAATTTATCTGTGAAATGTTAAAAAAAATGTATAGGATTTTCTGGAAGATAATATCCAATAGCTCTGCCAGAATAGTTTAAAACAATGAGGGCTTTTTATTTTTCTAAATTGGTTTGCAGCCATTATTAGTTTTCCCATTTTCATCGGAGAGATCGCTATCCCTATTTAACATGTTTTTCTGGAGCAATTTAAATCTAAAAATACTAAGGAAATTTGGCAGACTGAACTGAGTTGCTTTACAGTTGGTGCCAATCTACGCACAAGTCCACTCGCACTCTCTAATGCCTCATTTAATTTCAGTCTCTGGGCTCTGTTAAAATTCTTCCCCAAATCCCATACAAATGTCCTCATTGTTCCAGATTCCTTTCCTCTTACAGAGCAGACCTCAAATATCCTCACTTCTTTCCTGCTCTGTAACTAAGTCAACCCACTCACTCATTCATATGTTAAACATGCATAATGGGCCTTCACATTAATTAACTAATTTCAGGCCTTTATGGTGATGTGGAGAGTTTTCAATCTCCCCTGTGTCTTTCAGACCAATTGAACTGCTGGGTGAATAGTCTGAATAATAGAAGGAAGAAAAAGTAAGCAGCCTCAGTATTCCGCTCGGCTCTTGCTTTTATGCTGCTCGAGGGGGGAAGGGCCAAAACATCATCAGCAATTCTAATGCTTTGCAGCAGCGGATGGGAACCAACTCTGAGGGCCTGCAGATTAATTTGTGTCAGATGTTGCGCCTGACAAAAAGGGGGGAAAAAAAGAGTTCACATATAAACATACCAATGCAGACGGATGGTCAAGAACTCTCTTTCACTAAAGAATATCTTTTAAACGCTATCTGAAGACTATCTTTTGAATAGAAAACTGTTGCATTAAAATAGAGTTTAAAGCCTTTTGACGCTGGTTTCTGCTTTGTTTTCCAGCCCCTCATAAGAAAAATTTAAATGTTATAGCAAAAACATTTTGCGAATTAAGTCAAGTATAACGACTCCCTTGATAACCAATAATTTCACATTTGCTTCTATAAAACTGAGAACTTTGGCCATTGTTCAGCAATTTGATTTACAATATATACTTTGTTATTTTATTTTATAATACCAGTGGGTGTATGTGCCCTACTTTCAAATATTACACGACAATAACTCCATTCAGCTTCAGACCATATTTGCACAGGTTTTGAGGAAAGCAGAAAGTTAATAATCCAAGGGTCAACTACTGCTAATGAAAAACACCTGCATCAGGCCAAAAACCTGTTAAAATAAAAAATAATAAAAAGAGGCATCTGGATAGATGCCTATGCGATTCAAGCATAATCTTTGTCCAAGCATAGAATTCCAATGCATCCCTTTCACTCATTCCCATTATATGGAAATCCTGATCCAAGCATAAAACTACTTGGCAAACTATCCATGTATTTCACTGTAATTTATAAAAGTTTACATCTTTCAATGTCATTATGTACTTTTACAGCAGTTACCACACTGCAAAGTATATTTCAGATGTTCAGTTTTATCACAGAGGAGTTTTTTTTTAAAGCTGTATATTGTGAATCATAAAGCAGGCTTTATACTGCATTCGTGGATAAAGAAAGATTTAAAGGGTGGAGGAATATTGAAACTGCATATATTTCAGCTTGTGGAAGTGTTTCTCTTACTGTCACAGTGCATCTGTGGTTATGCCAGTTATGCCATCTCTTATGTATTCACGCATGGCAAAAGCAGTCATTGATACAGAAGGCAGAGATACAAACTCTCATGCAATCTCTTTGCGTCATATGATATTATGTCCTGCCTCACCCTAACATGTGCATGAGTTCTGATATCACATTTAAATGCTTCTGGTTTTTATATATGCTAATTTGCATGGGTGAAACCACTCTTTAATCATCATAGAATAGTTCATTGAGTTAGACCTACATCTCCCCATAACTATCCCCCATGGAGAAGTGAGTCAAATACCACAGAGGAGTCTCCAGTGTCTGTGCATGACCTCGTGGTTGGAAGATGGCGGTACTGAATTGATTGTTTTCTTTCTCCCTTCCTCTTTCTATGGTCTCACAGTGCCATGCAACATAGGAACATAGGAACAGGAGTAGGCCATTCAGCCCCTCAAACCTGTTCCACCATTCAATTAGATCATGGCTGATCCGTACCTCAACTCCATTTCCCGCCTTTGATCCATACCTCTTGATACGCTTACCGAATAAAAATTTGTCGATCCCTGACTTGAAAATTTCAGCTTGACCCAGCACCCACAGCCTTCTGAGGGAGAGAATTCCAGATTTCCACTAGTCTTTGTGTGAAAATGTGCTTCCTGATTTCACTCCTAAATGGCCTAGCTGTAATTTTAAGATTATGCCCTCTTGTTCTGGATTCCTCCACCAGAAGAAATAGTTTCTATGTAATAGTTCCTCAGCCCTTGCAAACTACCGCCCCATCTCCAAACTCCATTTCCTCTCCAAAGTCCTTGAACGTGTTGTCGCCTCCCAAATCCATGCCCATCTTTCCCGCAACTCCATGTTTGAATCCCTCCAATCAGGTTTCCGCCCCTGCCTCAGTATCGAAACGGCGCTCATCAAAGTCACAAATGACATCCTTTGTGACTGTGACAAAGGTAAGCTATCCATTCTCATCCTTCTTGACTTGTCTGCAGCGGTTGACTACTCCATCCTTCTCCAACGCCTCTCCACCGTCATCCAGCTGAGTGGGACTGCACTCGCCTAGTTCCATTCTTATCTATCTGATCGTAGCCAGAGAATCACCTGCAACGGCTTCTCTTCCCGCTCCCGCAACGTTACCTCTGGTGTGCCCCAAGGATCTATCCTTGGCCCCCTCCTATTTCTCATCTACATGTTGCCCCTTGGCGACATCATCTGAAAACACAGCATCAGTTTCCACATGTACGCTGACAACACCCAGCTCTACCTCACTACCTCTACTCTCGACTGCTCCACGGTCTCTAAATTGTCAGACTGCTTGTCCGACATACAGTTCTGAAAGAGCAGAAATTTTCTCTAATTAAATATTGGGAAGGCCGAAGCCATTGTTTTCGGTCCCCACCACAAACTCCGTTACCTAGCCACTGACTCCATCCCTCTCCCTAACATCTGTCTGAGGCTGAACCACACTGTTCGCAACCTTGGTGTCATATTTGATCCTGAAATGAGCTTCCGACCACATATCCACAGCATAACAAAGACCGCCTATTTCCACCTCCGTAACATCGCCCGTCTCCGCCCTTGCCTCAGCTCATCCGCGGCTGAAAACCTCATCCATGCCTTTGTTACCTCTAGACTTGACTATTCCAACGCACTCCTGGCTGGCCTCCCACATTCTACCCTACGTAAACTTGAGGTCATCTAAAACTCGGCTGCCCGTGTCCTAACTCACAAAGTCCCGTTCACCCATCACCCCTGTGCTCGCTGACCGACATTGGTTCCTGGTTAAGCAGCGCCTCGATTTCAAAATACTCATCCTTGTTTTCAAATCCCTCCATGGCCTCGCCCCTTCCTATCTCTGTAATCTCCTTCAGCCCCACAACCGCCCGAGATATCTGCGCTCCTCTAATTCCGCCCTCTTGAGCATCCCTGATTATAATTGCTCAGCCTTTGGTGGCCGTGCCTTCTGTTGCCTAGGCCCTAAGCTCTGGAATTCCCTGCCTAAACCTCTCCGCCTCGCTACCTCTCTTTCCTCCTTTAAGACGCACCTTAAAACCTACCTTTTTGACCAAGCTTTTGGTCACCTGCCCTAATTTATCCTTATGTGGATCGGTGTCAATTTTTTGTCTTATAATACTCCTGTGCAGCGCCTTGGGACGTTTTACTACATTAAAGGCGCTATATAAATACAAGTTGTTGTTGTTGTTGTACCCTATCGAATCCCTTTATTATTTTAAACACCTCGATTAGATCAGCCCTGAACCTTCTAAACGGAAGGGAATACAACCCAAGTTTAAGATGAATATAACAACCTGGCCAAAAGAGTAGGCATGCAAACCCCTCCCTGACCTCCACCAATGCCATTCTATGACTATGCCACTAGGAGGTGTCCAAGAATGACTAGCATGACTGTCCCCCCCAGTTTTCCCTTACTCCCTCGAGGGAGTCTCCTGGCCTCAGTTTACAACTCCCCACAATGGCTGGGCTGAGACCTGTAACTTAATGTGTACAGGATGTTACATACTTAGCAGCTACAAAACAGATAGGGGTAATTTTTTGGTCTTTACTGCCTGAGCATTAAGCATCATCTGAGTGGAGCGCAGGGCCCAATATCTAGCGAGAGATTTCACACACTAGTAGCCAAGTTCACGCGACTCTCTGTCCATTCAAATTAATGGGAGCAAAATCAGTTGGCTCTATAATAGGCATATGATCCTCCCTGTTCGATCTACCCTATAGAAACCAAATGCAAGGGATGAGGTGGACTTTTGTGCGAGATTTAAATCAGGCAAAATCTAAGGTGACTATAATTCTACAATGACTTTGATGCTTTTTTTTTGTGGCCACCGTAGCTTTTCAGTGTCTGATATAATTTGATGCAATGGCTGGTATTGCACAGAAGTATGCAATAAAATTACATTAATGTTTGCACCCATCAACATGCTGAGTTCTTGGTAAGCAATGTGAAAGAGACCGTGTGACAATTGCCATTGTCTGTGGGGGCTTTGGGCTAGTAAAAGTTTGATTTGTCCAGTAAATTGGTACAGTAGCAAGCAACTGGCTAATGCAGATTTTAGTTTTGAATCCTGCTACAGGAGATCTTCTATGCCTTCTTCTATACAGGACCCTGGAGGTCTTCCATGTAGTGTTTCCTGCAGCTGTGCCTTCGGTTTGTTCCAATTACATGAATATGCCGGATTATTGAAGAGCTCCCCTCATACAGTAGCCATAATGTTAAATGTACCCATTCTAAAGTAACATACATGGTAGCAATCTCTGCATATGGTTCCACTTTATAAGGAATTTGAGTAATAAAACTGGTCAGCAACATTCAACAGCTTCTTCTGCAAACAGTATTCAGTCCCTGGAAACATTTTAGAGCTTAAATAAAATAACACGTTCCTAAAGCCTCAGAAGCAGATAACATATTCCACATTGTGTAAATATTTGCAACACCAAAATGATGGAAAATAGCTGTTTAAAAAAAAATTCCATCACTGTTCTTAAAATGCAGGCTTCCATTTCTCAAAAGATTGAAATGAAAATTATGTTTTCTAAGAAAATGTGATATGTTCAGTTTGTCGTAAGTACATTAATCCATCAGAATTTCAGGCCTCCGGAGTCTGAATGTAAATAGGATGAATTACATTCTCTGTTCTTTGCATTCTAATGGTGGGCCTTGTTTGAGGCTGTTTTGAAACTTTTCTCTGAGACCCTTTATTCAGTGATTGTGGGAAAATGGTGGGCGAAGACAGCGGTCTGTGTTGCAGACATTTTTTTTTATGGGTGGATTAAATCCTGGGAGTTAAACCTGTCCTATGGCAATGTGCACTCCCAAACCCACAATAACAATAAAAATCATGCAAAGAAAAATAAAAAAAAGACTCACAGACTTGTACTGAATGGTAAAATAAACAAGAGGAGACAGAGACTACAGGTTTTGGGGATTAAGTGGTGGTCCCTATGCTGCCTGCCCCTCTTTGCCTACCATTCCGCTCACCCGAGGAGTTGTTTTTGGTCTCCCGGAGCCGAGACAATGGTTGCTTTGGTTAAAGAGGGAAGCCTTAGAACAGCGTGTAGATTTAAGGCTGGATAGAAGGCATTGTGTGTAGGCCATGCCCATTACTCATCCGCTGGCATGGGGCTCTCTTCCTTTTGTCTCATAAGATGATAAACTTTCGAGGCCTTTCGTGGAACAGAAGGCCTTTCAGCAGCATCCAGAAACTGTGCCATGACGATCATGTGAAAGTATCGTAAACACCCTCCCCCAGCCACTGTCAGCTGTCAGGAAAGCAGGCACTGGGATTTAGGATGAAAGTGAAATAGAGGATTTTTTCCCCCCTTCTATTACACTATTGTCTTTTTCTTAGCAGTGTGTTTGTTGGATTTCTGAAGCTTTTATTACCTAAAAGATCATAGTCTGATAATATTCTTCATAGATAATCTCCACTAAAATTTCATACAATGTACAATTAACCCTTTAACCCCTTAAAACCACAGGGCCTCAGTCCGGGGTTGAATGGGTAAAACCCTGTGGAATCTTACGGAGCATTTCAAAAGCGCTCCATAGGAGGATTGATAAGGATAATGTTTAATGTGGTTTGGTGCATGGCAACTGTAAGAAGTCTAATAAAAGTGCTTTCCAAACTTGAAGACGTTTTTGTGCATTTACTTATTTGGTTTATGTAAATGATTCCCGGGGGCTGGCTGGACTGTGTGCAGGAAAATCTGAATCAGACATTTGCATTAAAAGTTACAAACTCAATTTTTGGGATCTTCAGATAAGGACTGCATCCAGATTCTTTGCGTGAATAGAGTGCAAATTTGAGTTTCAAACAGCCAAACAGAAGCGAAAGGCGGGCTTGCTGGGAGTAAAATCCAAACTGATTGATGCCCCTGATTTGACTGTTTTGAGTTAATTGCTCCATAGTCTAGTTTTACCAATGCTAAATCATTTAAAGGGCAAGTGCAAAACTTTAATCCCAGCACGGAGCCTCACTAAATGGGAGATGGTTGTCAGAATCAGAGCCTTGTTAAGTTATCCCTTTACTGTTTCTTTGCATGTACTCCATGATTTTAATTAACCCACATGTTTCCATGTCATAATGGTGAGTTGAGAGTGAGTGACTGACACCTAAAGGACAACTTTTCTAACAACAACAACTGGCATTTATGTAGCACTTTTAATGTATAAAAGCATGCCAAGGCACTTCATAGAAGCAAAAGGGGAAAAATGGACATCAAACTAAAAAAGGACACATTAGAAGCTTGCTCAAAGAGTTTTAAGAAGGATCTTAAAAGAGAGAAGAGAAGAGGGAGTGGAGAGGTTTATGGAAAGACTTCCAGAGCATGGAGCCTATGTGACTGAAGGCATGGCCACCAATGATGAGCTGAAGGGAGGGGTTATGCAGAAGAGGCCAGAGTCAGTAGGCTATTCAACTAAGCAGTGCATCATAGCTAGGCCTGATCCTGTCCTCATTTGATAGCCACACACATGCATTTTAAAGCAGGCACTACTGGATAATGATCAGGACTAAGAACATTGTTAGATTTCCCCCCCCAACTTAATCTAAGGGCTCTGAAGACTATTTTAACATCCCTACTGCCTCCCTGGCTAAGATCAGCTAACTTAGCATGGACTGGAGACTAAACCCAGAAATTAAGGTATGTCATCATTGGTGTTGTTTTCCCTACAAGCTTTATAAGCTATTCCTTGTCACATTAAATTCCGTTAAATAGAACTAATCCGTAAAAGATATTCTATCGTATGAGTCCAACATGTGTGCTGTTTCATATGTCACTCTTAACAAAACAACAGGTAATAAAGATTCATTTTTACTAGACACTGAATTAAACCTGCTGATAGATTCAAAACAGAAGTTAGAGAAGTAAAATATCCTAGGTTAGAGGTCAAAAGTCACATGCAAGGATTTCAGTAAAATTCCATGTTTTACTTCTCAGGAGTATTTTCTGATTAGGTATGGAGAAACTCTACAATACGTATAAATAGTGACGCACGTGCACTGGAGGGAGAAAATTGTCATAACTGGTTGCTGCACAATTAGTCTATGGAAAATTCCTTCCAATATTATAGAAAGATTAGAACGTCATTAGGGTTATATAACAAGACAGATGCTTGTCAGAATAAAACTGCTAAATAACAGTGTATATTATTAGACATGTGACAGCATATTAATTCAGCTGGAACATCACAACACACAGGCAACTAATCAGCTCCCACGCTATAATATTCAGGTTATTTCCTCTGTTCAGTTCTCACACGCAATTAAACTCTTTCAGCCAGACTCTCCCAACGATTTAGTGGCTAAATGCTCTGCATGGCGTCGGGGCAGATTACCGCACGGATTTATGGAGCCGGTGCCCAGGGGCCCCGGCCGAATACGGGGCCCACGATAAAACTCACCATAACACCGAAAAACTGCATACAACCGCTGGATCAAAATATTCTAGTATTTTAAAATACTGTCAAAAGGGGGCAAGGCAGAGGTGTAGATATGTTACAATATAAATACTGACACTTGCCGTTGCAGTTCACATTTGTGTTTTAATGGAGGGGGTCGGGGGGTTGTGCAGGGCGTTCCCCGATAGTTCTTGGTTCCCAGGGCTCCAAGAATTCTTAATCTGGCTCCGCGTGGTGTGATAGCGAGCCGTACACTCCAGAGTTTGCTGATCTTAGCTGGAGCGGCTGTGAGAGTGCTGCAATTGAACTTCGTGCCCCTGGGGCTAGGGAGAGGGGGGAAAAAAATCAGCCAGAATTTCTGTCTCTTATCACTGCTGGATGTCAGGTGCAGACCTGAACAGGCAAAGCCGTGATTATCCTCCAAGGTAGAACAGTTTGGCAACACTCAACACGTGAAGAACGCTCAGTTGGGCAAGTTGCAGGAAGACTGTTGGTGCCTGCGGAGCATGAGTCAGTGCCTTCAAAAGAAATTGGAGGGAGAACTTTTTTAAAAAAGTTCTTTCAATCAGCTTCCCCTTCACAATAATCTCAAACGAAAATAGAGATACTCTCAAATCTAGTAGGTATCATATGAAGGAATTTTAGAAAAGTAGTATGTTTTTAGTCTCCAATATTTATTTTCAAACAAGACTTGCAAAGCAGTTTATAAAATTCCTTGTCGCACATAACTGTTTGAAAAAAAGTCCTACGTGTGTAGAAAAATAAATCCCACATTCCATAGTCTTCATGTGCTTAAATGAGCACACAGTTTGAAGAGAAGGACCCCTGTTGTTTAGCCACACTGGCGTGTATGCGCTAATGTTTGCTTTACATTGTAGCCCATAGCAGATCATTTAAAAACCATGTAAGGGCTTTGAAAATTATTGTAGGATCTACAAATCACCCGGTTAAAAAATGATCCTGATATTGTCAGCTCAATGCTTACGCATATTTGCTAAATATTCTTAAGATTTCTGTCATACTGTGAAGTACATGTTACTCACATACAATCAAACGCTTCGCTATTGGCACTGGGGCCTAGATTTTCCAGTGAAAACCCATCTGTTTTCAGGAGGTATTGAGGCGTAAAATGAAGTAAAATAGGGCAATGCGGCATACCACCACAATCTGCCTGATAAAATGGCCACCTAAACTTCCCCCAATACGATTAGCAGTTGGTATTGCCGCTCGGGTGGGCATGGCCAATGTTACTGTGCCATTTCCCTCAACTTTATCCCCCAGTCTGACTTCTCAGAGAACCGTTACCACATAAGTTGGGCAACACGGTGGCATAGTGGTTAGCACTGTTGCCTCACAGCACTAGGGACCCGGGTTCAAATCCAGCCTGTCTGTGTGGAGTTTGCACATTCTCCCCGTGTCTGCGTGGGTTTCCTCCAGGTGCTCCGGTTTCCTCCCACAGTCCAAAAATGTGCGGGTTAGGTTGATTTGGCTATGATAAATTGACCCTTAGTGTTAGGGGGATTAAATACGTGGGGTTACGGGGATAGGGTGGGATATGTGTCGGTGCAGGCTCGATGGGCTGAAATGGCCTCTATCTGCACTGTGGGGATTCTGTGTAAAGTAGCAGTATGAGTGGAACAGTGGTGTCCTTGAGGCAAGTGTTGGATGGGAAAGGCCATTTTGGCTTTCCTGACTGAAGCTTGCAGGAAATTTGCCTACACAGTCACTTTTGGTTGGTTGTTGCTCTAGAACTTCTCTGAAGACGTCTCCTGACATTTTGTTGTGAGTACAGTACTTGAGAAGATGAACCTCTGCACTAGAGAAATGGATTTCCCACTGAATTCCCTGTATTCCTGTGCTATGAACAGGAGAAAGCTGAGAATATAGAAGAAGCTAGATTTTCACGACATGCTGAGCACCCAACTTCCTTTCCAGGCCTCCATGCGAGCTGATATTGTAAATGGTTCCTTCTACTCAGGATTGTTGCCCTCCCTTTCAAAACTGCAAGCTTGCTGCAGGTGGCGGTGTTTCGGGTCTGGCTCTAGCGATTCAATTTTAATCAAAGTTTATTTATATTTAATAAATGTATTACTTATTTTTATTTTGTCACGTTGTCTCCTGGAGGAGGTGACTTCTGTTGGGGCACTACTCACGACCATTACTTGCAGTTCACAGCCCTCCAGTTACTTACTATGTGGCAGTTATTCAAATGTGAGTTCACACCTTGAGGGCTATCATTTTCCACTCACTAATATTATTGAAAAAGTCAGTGTAGTACTCATGCCATCTGTTTCGCTAACATTAGTAAAAGGAGAAAAATACACCCAAGTGTTAACAGGCGATTCCGCCATGGAGAATATCACAGCTTAAACCAACCCTGTGCTCATCCACCATCCACATGTATGCAATTTCAACATCAACAACAAAAACTCGCATTTATATAGCACCTTTAATGTACCTTCACAGGAGCGTTATCAAACAAAATTTGACACCGAGCCACATAAGGAGATATTAGGGCAGATGGCCAAAAGCTTGGTCAAAGAGGTAGGTTTTAAGGAGTGTGTTAAAGGAGGAAAGAGGCAGAGAGGCGGAGTGGTTTAGGGAGAGAATTCCAGAGCTTAGGTCCTCGGCAGCTGAAGGCACGGCCACCAATGGTGAGCGATTAAAATCTGGGATGCGCAAGAGGCCAGAATTGGAGGAGCACAGATACCTTGGAGAGTTGTGGGTAACGTTCCCTGCAGTGCAGCTTGGGACCGGCTTTTCTAAGTTAAAATTTGTGCATGCGCAGAACTGTGAATGGGCCGCCGCGCACCCAAAAAAATTATGGGGAACATTGCTTGTAGGGCTGGAGCAGGTTACAGAGATAGGGAGGGATTTTGAGATATTAAAGGAATCAAGGGATATGGGGATAGTGCAGGAAAGTGGAGTTGAGGTAAAGATCAGCCATGATCTTATTGAATGGCAGAGCAGGCTCGAGGGGCCCAATGGCCTACTCCTGCTCCTATTTCTTATGTTCTTATGTTTTTATGTAAGAATTTATCCTATCAGGATACTGAAGGAGACCTATGAAGCTTAAAATTTGTGTGGAATGTAAGAATAAGACTTATTTTAAAGGGCAGCATTGGCCATGTTAGGTGAAACTGAGTACGGTCTGCTCTGAAAAGGCTACTTTTTTTGCCAATGTTCTCCTCTCTTTGCAATTCCTTGATGGTGATGGTGATGGTGATGGCTCAGGCCTGTGGTTCACAAGGGCTGGAACCATGCCCTAGTTACCAGCTTCACATGTGAGCCTAGGCAGTGAGTGTTGCCATGCTGATATTTCTCACAGCAATACCCACAGAAAAGCTCACTCAACAACAAACATTGAGGTATCAGTGAAAGTTTACATTGGAGATTATGGAATAATTTAAATTTCAGCAAAGAACGAGGCAGTTACATCCATCGTGCTAGTGCTAGTTCCACGTGGAAGCTATCTACTTTAATCCCATTTCTCTGCTCTTTCCCCTGTACCCTTTGATGTTTTTCTTCTACAAGTGTTTATATAATTACCTTTTAAATATTAAGATTGACTCAGCTTCAGTAGCCTCTTGTAGTAATGTATTCCATATTCTAATAACCCTTTGTGTGAAAAGATTATTTTCCAACCTCCTCCTTTGTGCTCGTAGTACTATCCTTGAGTCTTGTTAGCGATTCACGAACCAGCAGAAATAATCTTTTATTATTTATCCTTTTAAAATTTTAAACAATTCTGTTAGATCCTCCCTTAACCTTCTTTGTTCTAGTGGATACAGCCCTAGTTTATTGTCTCTAGTCATCCCTGGTATCATCTTAGGAAAACAACATTGCACCTTTTTCAAGGCTCCAATATCCGTTCTGTGCTATACCTACTGCAATGCAAAGGTTTGCAATTGTAGTTTATCTCAATCTTTATTGAAATGATACTTGATTCAGCTCAGTGGGTAAATGCACCACATGCTGTGCCACCAAGCCATACAGGCCAGGAAGGTGCCAGTCTTGGCCCCTGGCCTATGCTGAGTTAGGTGACTTTAGAGTGGGGGGCACTACAATTGGCCTCCATGCCTTTGCGCCAGGAAGGGGAAAAATCAGCCGGAGTTCACGTTCCAGATTGTTATCCCGTCACCCTTGTTGGAAACTCATCTGCTGCTGAAACCCTCATCCATGCCTTTATTACCTCTAGACTTGACCATTCCATCGCACTCTTGGTCGGACTCCCATCTTCCACCCTCCATAAATTTAAGCTCATCTAAAACTCTGCTGCCCTTATCTTAACTCCCGTTCACCCATCACCCCTGTGCTCGCTGACCTATATTGGCTCCCGGTTGAGCAATGCCTCGATTTTAAAATTCTCATCCTTGTTTTCAAATCCCTCCATGGCCTCGCCCCTCCCTATCTCCGTAATCTCCTTCAGCCCCACAATCCCCTGAGATATCTGCGCTCCTCTAATTCTGCCCTCATGAGCATCCCTGATTATAATCGCTCAACCATTGGTGGCCGTGCCTTCTGTTGCCTAGGCCCTAAGCTCTGGAATTCCCTGCCTAAACCTCTCCACCTCTCTACCTCTCTTTCCTCCTTTAAGACGCTCCTTAAAACCTACCTCTTTGACCAAGCTTTTGGTCACCTGCCCTAATTCTTCCCTATGTGGCTCGGTGTCAAATTTTTGGTCTTTTAACACTCCTGTGAAGTGCCTTGGGATGTTTTACTACGTTAAAGGCACTATATAAATACAAGTTGTTGTTGTTATTATTGGAGGTAAGGACTACCGATGCAAGGACTTTCTGTAGCTTGCTGTTAGCAAGATTTTAATCTTTCCCCTGACATTTAGATTTTTCTCCCAAGATCTAACATCGACGACATTGCTGCACATACAAATAGCTGTAAAGGTCAGACCGTAACTCATTCAAGTCTGGTAAACTGGATTAGATATACTGACTGCAATATGTTCCTTGACAATCTAGGATATCTAGATTATCAACTGCATTTATGTTTAATAATTTAAAACAAATTGGTGAATTTTTGTAATCTTTGAGGTGAGTGATGTCAGCACTGGGAAATGTCATACTTTCTATTTCAGCAACTATTGTCAAGATCAAGCACAAGATCAGGCATCGTATGAGTTACATGCTTCACCTACCTGATTGGAGCTCCGCCCACCGTCTCTATGAGAATGAGGTTCAAGGCCCAATATCTTGGGCTCCTCGGACCGTACCACTTGTGTGCAGGGTAAGTGCGGGGGAGGGCCGCCCAAAAATGGCCGCTCCCATATTTCTAGCCACACGTATTGTATGGGTTGCATGCAGAGCAAAGTGTCCTGTGTTCTAGTTGAACAATATGCATTTACTCCTACCTCAAAGATCAACCCCTTCTGCACTTGTGTGACTTTTCTACTTCCAAGACCACCGAGCCTCATAACCTCACTGAGTCAGATTGGTGGTTTAGGGTAGTTTTCAGCAGTGCACCCAAGCCCACCAGGAATAACGTTCAGACCGCTCAAATACTTTTCACCTATGGTACCTCAGTGGCTCAGCAAGCTTTTTTTTAAGTAAGTAATTGAGCCATACAGGCCAGGAAGACTCCAGGTGTGATCGTCAGTCTGTCTCAGTTAGTTGATCTCAGTGTAGGTACCGACCAGTAGGGCTGCCCCTGGCTTAGGAAAAGGAAATCTAGTCAAGGATCTTGCTTCTGATCATTGTCTAGTAACTTCTGATGGAGCTGTGCCTCTGTGGATCTCAGGCTAGGACAGAATTGGGCATGCTTTTTTACGCCCTACAGTCGACTTCTCTCCCTACACCATTTTCCCCCTTCTCTGCTGAAAGCTTTGACTCATGCTGGGACATCAGCTGTCCTTCAATATGAAGGGTTTTGATTGAGTAAATAAGGAGAAAACGTTTCCACTGGCAGGAGGGTCAGTAACCAGAGGACACAGATTTAAGATAAATGGCAAAAGAACCAGTTGTGAGATGAAGAGAATTTTTCATGTGTGAGCTTAGACGATTAGTGTGCAAAGCTATTTGACCATGAGGGAACTCGCAACCAAGTCCTTTTCTGTTCTCACCTGACCTCTCACATACTTTTAGCAGGAGTCAATCAGCACCGAGAATCCGGTTGATTTTTCTCCTCCCAAGCCCAGGATCGCTGAGGATAATTGTAGCACTCTAGCACCTCCCTAGCTGACACCAGCTAATCCAGCACGGAGCAGGGATCTACCTGCGTGGCAGCAATCTGACAGGATTGGATCAGCCGCCAGTTTTACACCCCGTCCGATTGCACTTTCACCGCCCCATTTTACTTTCCATTGAACTCAATGGAAAGTAAAATCAGGCAAGGTGTAACATGGGTGGTCGTTCCAATCCCATCAGCTTCCTGCCAGGCGGGTTATGTTAAAATGACCCCTCCTGTTTTAGTCAGCAAATGGAGCAGCCTCCACGGAGACACACGTCTGGTTGTACGTACTTGACAGTCACAGTACTTACTCCCAGTTATTATCTCCTTTAATATATTAGGCTATAAAAAGTCTGAGACTCATTTATCTCTTGGACAGCACACATGTCAGAAACAAGTTAGAAAAAGTATGCATTTTAATGGCAGTTCTACTTATTACATTTTCCAGATGAACTTCAATCTCTGAATCAAGGCCTGGACATCTAGAAAACAAGCTTAACAAACTTCTGGCAAAACTGCAGTTAGTAAATCTTGTCCTTTCTATAAATTCTACATGAGCCAATAGTACACAGAGAACAAAAAATAGCAGGAAAAATGCACAAAGAGATGCAGCCAAATATATATTGAATCCAGAAGAGTGTTGCAGGAGAATTGCCTCATACGAAACAGTTGAAATGCTGAGACCATTTCCGCCTCGAAAGCACCTAAAGTTTCTTCTATAATTAAAAAAATATATTTTTTATTCATTCTCATTTCTGGCCATTTGTTGTCCATCCCTATGATGCTGCTGAGAGGTTTGCAAGACCACGTTGGTGTGGTACTGGGGTCACATATAGGCCAGAACAGGTAAGGACAGCCTTCCCTAAAGGACATCAATGAACCCGTTGTGATTTTACAAGAATCTGACAGCTTCATGTTTACTTTTACTGGTACCAGCTTTTTATTTCCAGAATTTTTTAAAACTGAATTCAATTTCAAACTGCCAAAGTGGGATTTGAATTTCTCTGGATTATTAGTCCCTTGACATAACCACTACGCTGCCATACTCCATAAACATCAGCTCATCCAAAAACACTGCTGCCCACAACCTATCACATCCCATCCCCTCATCCCTCATCCTTGTCATCATTGACTTACATTGGCTCTCAGGCCCCAACACCTCAAAGTTAAAATTCTCATCCTCGTATTTAAATCCTTTCACGGCCTCACCTCTCCCTATCTCTATAACCTCTTCCAGCCCTACAATCAACCCCTCCCCGAGCTCTCCGTCTTGTGGCCTCTTGTGCATCCCTCTACATTTTACCCCATCACTGGCACCCATTCTGGCCTATGTGTGACTCCAGTCTCACGCTACAGGGTAGACTAGGAGTGGGAAATCGATACTGCTTTAGCAATGTTGTTCAAATTGCAAGAGAAAAAAAAATTGTATACATCAGCTAAAGCTGCAGTTCATGACATGGTGCAATGGGCATGCCACACGTAGTCAATCAGATCAGAGGAAGAGAAATTGCTGCAACAGTACTGTATGTGGCAATGGTTGATCTAATAATAATAACCAGAGGCACTTTATTTTATTCTGAGTTAACCTGTGAAAAACAAGAAATGCGAAACTGTCACAAACATTGAAACATTGCTTTCAGATTCACACAGAGTAAGCTCCTGGATACTGGCCAAAGGGAGGTGTCCGAATGCTTCTCAAAACTTAGGTGTTTAAACCTTCCTGTACCGCATTGGCAAAAAGGAACTTTTCTACAGCTTTTCTGCTGTTAGGTGACACTCATGCAAAGGATGGGCTACTGAAGGTGGACAACTGCACTGAATTTGAGCTAGATATAGCAAGTATTTTACAAGAAATTCATTTTTTGTCATGTTTGGGAAGTATGGAAAGGTTTCTAGAAAATATAGGTTTTTTTTGTTGAAAATATAGTAAAAACTGCACAGAAGCAGGAAGGTTTTACAATCTATTGAATGCTCTCTTCTGCATAACTAAACTCTTGGAACAATTAAAAAGTGTCAAATGTTATTTTGCAGACAACTAAGGCGAGTTTCTGTTGGATGTATCCCAGCCTGGAAACTGACTGCTACAGTGGGTCTGCAGATCGTCCTTTAACTATCAGCACCTGGGTTCAAATTCAGACCAGCCTGGGATGAAAGTCTCCCCGCTCGTGCTGTAAGGGTCTCAATAAAAATCCAGACTGGCCTCCTTAATCATGGGGCCAAGATGGGTGGGGGGGGAAGGAGGGGAGGTGGGTGGGTGGGTAGGGTATTTTCCAAGGGGTCTCGATTGGCCTGGCGAACCACCTCAAAGGTACCAGATTTGCTGGCTGCATAGGGCAGGCAGGCACTGGAGATGGGCTCGTAGTGACGTGCGCGCCTGCTCGCCCTGAGAAAATTAGGCAGAGTCTGTGCCAGAGAACAATGGCTAGGTATGATACCAGTGTAACCTCTGGGCTCGTGGTCCTTAAATTTGCAGCTCCCGCCCCCCCCTCACTTATTTATCATTCTAAATGCAGGTCTTTCTATACAGACCCCCTTCCTACTTGAATGAAATTACAGTCCTTCCACAATCTCAAGCCTTTAAGTTAACCTTTTCTCTGCTGTTCTTGTATTCTTTCCATTACACATCAATACATCTAAATGAAAATGATTCAGCTGTCCCAGTCACTCAAACAAATGATCAGATAAACAAGCAATGCAAGATTTCAAATAAAAAGTTTAATTTGTTAAACTCACACGAGGGAGAAAATTTAAACCATTTTTTTTTAAAGTATCCGGGACAGGCTCTGAAGTCTTTTTGAATTGACAGAAATTTGCATGTGCAGTTTCAGCTTCACTTCCTGCTGGATGATCCTTCTACTTTGCTCAAAGTGAAAATGACTCCCAATCAGTTCAGCTTACAATAAGGCCCTTTGCAAAAAAAAACAGGATAGTCCATCTGAGCCCTGAGACTCAAGCAAGGAACCAAGTATAAAAAAAGAAATCGGAAACTTGAAGACAGATATGTTGCAAATTATTTTGTGACTGATGATATTTGTGCAATATTTAGACATTCTTTACAATATAGGAGCAGAAAATTGAACAGACTGAACGCATCTCGTAAGGATGACATCAAATTGTTATTTTCAATGTGTACAGTCAACTAGTCCTGGCACATTTTGAAGTGGAAATGCGAGAACCTTGCTTTAAGACAGTTTCCATTCCTCCTGTGCCATAGCGGAGGGGTTGCTTTGCCAATGAGCTGAGGCGGAATTCTTGCTCATCGTCTCCGGTTTGACACTCCAGATGAAGTTTTACTGAGTTACTTCCAAGAAGGAAGTGAACAATTTCCAGTCCAGGATTGCGTAAAGAAAAAGTATTTTTACAGGAACAGATGGGAAAGAGAAATTAGGAATCCAAGTCGGAGTTTGTGGGAAGTCCATAATGTGCTGGATGATTCGTTGTGCAAACTTCCATGGAACTGTTCAGTTAATCTTTCATATCACTTACACTTCACATGGATTCATTTTTGGCTTGCACACACTGCACTTAACATCACTTGATGCTATATTTCACAAAAGCAGCTTCTGGCTTGAACCTACCTAATGACCACTGATATCACTTTCGTGGCCACTCGAGACTTTTATTTGCACATACTTAATGTAACCTGACTGCCTCTGCTTCCACCATACTGGACTGAAACAGAATTAACTTTATTTAATTTGCTACCACATCTAATTGTCCTGCTGCAGGGAGGTAGCATTCTTTGCTATGGATCCTAAATTTAACATTCGCAGACTAAATGTTTGACAGGAAATTGTTTACAAAAATTTAAAAGTATTCTATTCCACAAATTAAATAATGAAGGTGGTTTAAGCAAACTGGTTCACCAATATCCTTTAGGGAAGGAAATCTGTCATCCTTACCCGGTCTGGCCTATACATGATTCCAGTCTCACATCAATATGGTTGACTGTTAATTGCCCTCTGAAGTGGCCTAGCAAGAATCAAACCTCTTGGCTGCGACCTAGGCATCGAATCAAACAATGACAAAGGCACACCCAGCCCAGTCAATCCTGCAAAGCCCTCGTCACTAACATCTGAAGATTGGTGCCAAAGTTGGGAGAGCTGTCCCTCAGACTACACAGGTAACTGCCTGACATACGCGACCCAATTTCTAGGCCTGTATTTTTCTGCTGTGAAATCAGATCTAGGTCACAAAGTCTAATTGTTGTTAAATAAATGTATGCACAAGTCAATCAGAGTTTAATTGCTGTTTAATCAGGGAATTTTGCAGATTGGAAAGTGCTTGTAAGTCTTGGGCTCCGGGTCAATGACTGGCTTTCTTTTTTTCCTCTCTCTAAAGATTCTTTTTGCATTTGTAAAAGTATAATGCCTGGTTATCTGAAGAGCTATGGACCCTTGCTACACACTGCTTTTGAGATATATATATATATACATACACACACTAGTCAATCACCCTGTGGCATTGCATGGGGAGTCAAGACCAGGTATAACCTTCAAGTGAAGCAGGGTTTGAAGGTGGGTGATAACTGGGCCAGGCACACAGACATAATTCAGTTCCAATTTCAAAGTCATACATTCTATCCTTATTTTTATGGAGTACTTTGATTGGATATTAGGAGTTTCTCTGCACTGCAGGTTGAGGAGCCGGGAGACACAAAACCGAGGCACTACAGTGCCACCACTGGTGATGGAAATATAAGAAGTAAAATGCTGATCATGAAGGAGATCTAGGGCTTAATATTTATGAAACTGCCAACACATAATTAAAAAAAGCAAATAAGATAAGTTGTTTTGTTGCTGTATAAGACCTTGGTTAGACTCTAACTGCAGTATTATGTGCAGCTCATTTCATCATGGAAAGAATATTATTGCATTTGAGAAGGTGCAGAGGCAAGAAAGAAAGATTATTCCAGCAGTAGGAAATTAAGTTGTCAGGAATGTTTCTCTTTGCAAAAGAAAGATCTTGCAGTTATCTAACATCTTTCACAACCTCAGTGCACCCCAAAGCACTTCACAGCCAATGAAGTACTCTTGCGGTGTAGTCACTGTTGTAATGTAGAGAAACATGGTAGCCACTTGCACATAACACAGTCCCACAAACAGCAGTGAGAATCTGTTTTAGTGATGCTGGTTGAGAGATAACCTTCAGCCAGGATACTGGGAGAACTTCTTTAAATGGTGCCATGAAGAGCTGATGGTTTAATATCTCATCTGAGATGACAGCACAGCAGTCCCTCAGTGCTGCACTGAAGTGTAAGCCTAGATTACATGCTTGAGTCTCAGGAGTGGGGCATGAACCCACGACCTTCTGGCTCAGAGGCTAGAGTGCTACCACTGAGCCAAGGCTGACACCTTAAAAACTATAACCTGGTGTTGTGCGACTTCTCACCTTAAAAAATGGAAGACTTCAAGGTGACCTAATTGAAGTTTTAAGATTATGAAGGAAATTAACAAAACAAATCCAGAACTTGTTCACTATCATGGTCATCAGGGGACAAAAGTTAAAAATAAGGAAGATAGGAGTTTTGCCTTAGGAACATGGTTTCCATATGCAGGCAGTTCCTTTAACCTGGGTGCTAATCAGACACCCAAAATGTGAACTTGCCCAGATCTGAACCTGCCTGGATTTGATGGTGGTGTTTTTAAAGATGTTTGTCTGCCTACCATCCCATTTTCCAGCATGAACAGGGCAGTAAGAAAATGAAAAACACCCCCTCAATATCTAAAAATGATATCTAACCGTACCTTAATTGATTACTGCCCCTGGCCGTATGATATACGGTACTTCAATATGATGTTTAATGATTTGAGTCATATTCTTTCCCGAATAATTTGGTGTTTAGCCAATTTGCAATATTTGTTGTGGACTTGTGGAGAAGTTAAATATAGCAGTAATTAGTTTCTTTACCACTATGCTATGACATGACCATCAGCAGCACATGTGGTAATACTGCTGCATACAGGTACAGTACCAGGCTGTAAGGGAGCCCATGTAATAAAATGGCTATTCTTTAAAGTCATTCATCATATGCAAGTTACAAAAGAAACCAAAAATGGCAATATTGAAATAACCAGTTAATATTATGCATTTAAAGGGAAGCTAGATAAACACATGAGGGAGAAAGGAATAGAAGGTTATGCTGATAAGGTTAGATGAAGAGGGGTGGGACGAAAATTGAAGTCAATGGGAATCAGGGGAAAACTCTCCATTGGCTGGAGTCATACCTAGCACAAAGGAAGATGGCTGTGGTTGTTGGAGGTCAATCATCTCAGCCCCAGGACATCGCTGCAGGAGTTCCTCAGGGCATATAAGATACTGAGGGGGCTCGACAAGGTAGATGCAGAGAGGATGTTTCCCCTCTTGGGGAAATCTAGAACTTGGGGGCATAGTTTCAGAATAAAGGGTCACCCTTTTAGAACTGAGATGAGGAGGAATTTCTTCTCTCAGAGGGTTGTAAATCTGTGGAATTCTCAGCCCCAGAGAGCTTAGGAGGCTGGGTCATTAAATATATTTAAGGTGGAGATAGACATATTTTTGCAAGATAAGGGTGTCAAGGGTTATGGGGAGCGGGCTGGGAAGTGGCTTTGAGTCCAAGATCAGCCATGATCTTATTGAATGCCGTGCAGGCTCGAGGGGCCAAGTGGCCTATTCCTGCTCCTATTTCTTATGTTCTTATGTTCTTAGGGCAGTGTCCTAGGCCCAACCATCTTCAGCTGCTTCATCAATGACCTTCCCTTCATCATAAGGTCAGCAGTGGAGATGTTCGCTGATGACTGCACAGTGTTCAGTGCCATTCGTAACTCCTCAGAAAATGAAGCAGTCCATGCCCAAATGCAGCAAGACCTAGACGACATTTAGGCTTGGGCAGATAAGTGGCAAGTAACATTCGCACCACACAGGTGCCAGGCAATGACTGTCTCCAACAAGAGAGAGTCTAACCACAACCCCTTGACACTCAACAGCCTTATCATTGCCGAGTCCCCCACCATCAACATCCTGGGGGGTCACCATTGACCAGAAACTTAACTGGACCAGCCACATAAATACTGTGGCAACTAGAGTAGGTCAGAGGCTAGGTATTCTGCGGCGAGTGTCTCACCTCCTGACTCCCCAAAGCCTTTCTACCATCTACAAGGCACAAATCAGGAGTATGATGGAATACTTTCCACTTGCCTGGATGAGTGCAGCTCCAACAACACTCAAGAAGCTCGACACCATCCAGGACAAAGCAGCCCGCTTGATTGACACCCCATCCAGCACCTTAAACATTCACTCCCTCCACCACCGGTGTACCGTGGCTGCAGTGTGTACCATCTACAAGATGCACTGCAGCAACTCGCCAAAGCTTCTTCAACAGCACCTCCCAAATCCACGACTTCTACCACCTAGAAGGACAAGGACAGCAGGCGCATGGGAACACCATCACCTGCAAGTTCCCCTCCAAGTTACACACCATCCTGACTTGGAAATATATCACCGTTCCTTCATCTTCGCTGGGTCAAAATCCTGGAACTCCCTCCCTAACAGCACTGTGGGAGTACCTTCACCAAATGGACAGCAGCGGTTCAAGAAGGCGGCTCACCACCACCTTCTCAAGGGCAACTAGGGATGGCCAATAAATGCTGGCCTTGCCAGCGACGCCCACATCCCAGGAATTAATTTTTTTTAAATGAGGCTCATGTGGAGCATAAACACTGACATGGACCAGTTGGGCCGAATGGCCTGTTTCTGTGCTGTACATTCTATGTAACAACAAAAACAACAACAACTTGTATTTATTAATTTAATGTAAAGAACTAACAAAAAACATTAGATGACAAATTCAAGGCCCAGTGAGTTAAAAGATCATTGTCTCTTTTTCTGTCAATTTGCTCCCACCTCTCATCATTTCCTGAAGGTATTGACTGCTCCCTGGAACCTGGGACCTGGTTCCATGGTTTTGGTCATCCTCAGGTATCTCATCCAAATGGCCCTTCATGATGTGTGATCCTAGGCAGTTGGTGTCAGCAGACTATTTGAGCACAGCCAGAACCAATCCTGTCCTCATCCAACATCCACATTTCCAGCAGGGGTTACTGGATAGTGATCAGGAGCTGGAACTGACCATTTTCCTCTTTGCTAAGCTAGTTGTAGCAAAGAAGCACTATATAGAAAGAAAAGTAGGTAGCAAACATTTTTACATTTGAGTCATTTTTTTTAACAATATGAGATACAAATTCCATGATGGTGCACTTGACATGATTTACTTTGGGACGCTATGGGGGAGAAATTCCCCTCCTTTGTGCCTCCTGTGGGGACGCTAATGAGGCGCAAAGGCCTTTTCGCCCGGCCATGGCGCTGACCGCGCCTCCCGCCAAATTCGGCAGGAGGTTAACGGCGGCGCTACTGGGTTGCGCCCCGATCTCATGCGCCCGGAGTTCATGACGTCATCTCTGGGCGCATCGCCCCGGCAGAAAAATTCCCCTTCGCCCCATGCAGCTGCGCCGGGCGATGGCAGCGACTGCTGCAGGGGACGCGAGCCGGGCGGCCGGCCGCTAGCGGGGCGGAAGTTAAAGGTGAGGTGGCCGGCCGCCCTGAAAAAAATGTTGATTTCTTTGAAAAATGTTTTTTTTGCCCCAGATGCAGGGTCCGTGCCGTGATCGGTCAGCCCGGCACTCTGCTGATCGCGCAGCACCCCCGCTCCCCAGTGCTGCAGGTAAGTTTAAAAAAAACTGCAGAGTTCGCAGCGTGGGGCCCTTTCTTTAATTCAGGGAAGAACCCCTGCAGTGCGTGGCGCTGCTGAGCCGTGCGCCCCGGGTCGCGAACATCCCCCCCTCTTGCGCTCCAAGAAGGAAGTTTGATTTAGCGCTCCACTTCCCTCTTGGAGCAAAAAAGTGGGAATTATAGAAAGGCTGGAAGAGGTTAGCGCCTGGCGCTAACTTTTCCAGCTTTTCTGATTTAGTGCCCCAAACGGGGCTTGAGGGGAATTTCTAACCCTATGTGTTTGTAAACAAATGAACAAATGTCAGCCAAATATTTTTTCATGAAGTCAGTACCCCTTTAAAGGTAGTAGTCTGCGTCTGATATTCAGACAATGAAGGAATACAGTACTGGCTTTTCTCTGGCAGTTTGTAACATCATCTGAATCCTTGATTGGATTGCAGTAATGAAAGAGATCTAGTATCCTCTCATCGTAAACCTTGTGTGTAGGAAACAACAGGGGAAATAATGTGATGCTGCAGACCCATGCTACGAAAATACTCAGTAAGTTACTTCCTTTTCCAATGGAAGCCATGCTGGAAATGTTAGAAATTAAGGATGCTTTATGGCCAACACTGTGATGGGATAAATATCCACACAAGTCAGACCTACCGTAACCCACTTGGTACCCATCAGCTTCTCTTGTGATGATATTTATCACACCATGTCACTGACCAAGACACATCCTCGTGTGGAGAGATGTCAGAATACATTTAAAAATCATACTACCTCAAGATTTGATGTCAAATAAAATTGCCACAAAGCAATTTAACCTTTTTTCTATAAAACTTCAGAAATATCCATTGCAATTAGTTTTTTCCAATTGAAAACGTTAAAAATTGAGGGTACTGAATTTCCACTATGGATTAAGTGTGCAAATGCACTGTCTGGTGTGCATTTGAAGCTCCCACATTCAATAACTAGTCTGTGTTGAGACAGCCAATCTCATTAGAGGTGCCAATAGGGGCCCCACAAGCAGAGTGCCTACACCTAATTACTATTCAATGACTCCTGCTAAAAAGCACACACGTGGACTTGGTGAAAGCCTCCCCCTTAACCCCTCCCATGTGCAGTCAAATAGTATGCCAACAGTGGGCACATGAAGAAAGGCCATTTGGGTGAGAGGGTTGTAGGCATGTGTGAAGTCGAATCCTAGCACAAGTCAATCAGTGCGGATGGGGATAAAATTGGGGGTTGGGGTGGGGGAGTGGAATACTAGTGTAGGCTATGTCGTAGCCAGCAGCATGACGTGATAAATATCTCCCCCTGGCCTCACTTGCACAGATAGTTTTGTCGCAATGCTGGCCACGAAACACTTTATATATTTGTTTAGCAATACTGGATGACCCAGTGTGGAATCAATCACCAGACAGCAGGAATGAATGACACGACTGCATTGATTTAGCAGACAGGCCTCACTGTAACTTGGCACCAGACCAGCTTTGTTTTCTGTGACTATGGAACGTCCGTTGATCAGTTGTCAGCTGCATCGTATCAGGTTTAAACAAGACTTCAGAGCATAATGGTTAGATTTGTCCCTGAACTATGGCAAAGAACTAATCACGGGAATAGTAAAAGCAATCAATTAGACTAAACTAATCACAGCCCTGAATAGGCCATTTTTCCTGCTTCTGTGATATCAGAGACTGTGAGGGTGGGAACAGAAGTTTACATAAACGACAGCTCGCAGTTATATAGCATCTTTAACGTAGTAAAACATCCCAAGGTGCTTCACAGGAGAATTATCCGACTAAATTTTGAAACTGAGCTGCATAAAGAGATATTAGGACAGGTGACCAATAGCTTGGTCACGTGGTAGGTTTTACGGAGCGTCTTAAAGGAGGAGAGAGAGGTAGAGAGGACAAGATTTAGGTTTAAGGAGGGAATTCCAGAGCTTGGGGCCTAGACAGCTGTTGGCACGGCCGCCAATGGATGAAGGAAATCGGGGATGCACAGGAGGCCAGAATTGGAGGAACGCAGTGTTCTCAGAGGGCTGTAGAGCTGGAGGAGGTCACAGAGATAGGGAGGGGTGAGGCCACGGAGGGATTTGAACACGAAGATGAGAATTTTAAATTCGAGGCGCTGCTGGAGCGGGAGTCAATATAGATCAGCGAGCACAGGGGTAATGGGAGAACGGGACTTGGTGGTGAGGTAGAGCTGGGTGTCATCAGCGTACATGTGGAATCTGATGTCGTGTTTTCAGATGATGTCACCGAGGGGCAGCATGTAGATGAGAAATAGGAGGGGGCCAAGGGTGGATCCTTGGGGAATTCCAGAGGTAATGGCACAGGAGCGGGAAGAGAAGCCATTGCAGGAGATTCTCTGGCTACAACTGGATTAATAAGAATGGAACCAGGCGAGTGCAATCCCACTGAACTGAACAACAGAAGTGGGCATTGGAGGAGGATGGTGTGGTCAACCATGTTACAGGCTGCAGCCAGATCGAGAAGGATGAGGATAATGCACCACGATCACAGTCACATAAGAGTTAGAAAAATGTTTGCAAACCTAAGCAGTCTGAGGTTACGTTCTCATTTATGTTACTATTATTTTGTAGAAGCGTAAACAAATCAGTAAAGAGATGAGAGCTTGGTGATATGTTTATACATACTCTTTCTCATGTCTCTTCAATAAAGTCAGTCTTAAGAAGTTCTGTTTGGCATCTTGCAGCTTATAGTTTACTATTATGGCTTATCTGATGACGCGGGTGTATGATGATGTCATTGCACACTGAACATGCTCACTGGGTTTTACTTTTATCATTTTACTTACAACTTATTCACTGCAAGTACAGCAATTGGCAAAGGATTTTTTGATTTCCGGCTCTTCACAGTTCTGACGAAAGGTCATCGACCTGAAACGTTAACTCTCTTTCTTTCTCCACGGATGCTGCCTGGCCTGCTGAGTTTTTCCAGCGTTTTCTGTTGTTATTACACTGAAGCATTGGATTTAACCTATCACAGTGCCCTGTAAATCCATTTAATCTTAAACGTGATATAAGTTTCACAGATATGTCCCTATGCACCTTTGTGTGAGAGAGAAACATGAAAAAAAAAGAATTTTGCTGTCGATGTTTGCAGTTATAGTGATATATGAGGCAACATAATATCGCAGCATGTACACTGTGCAGCAGAGTGATATAATGTTGATTCAGATTCCTGATTCTCTGTGCTGTGAGTCATTGATCTTAACCAGGCTGCTGTGGGGAGGTGCCGAGTGGAAGCCTCCCTACAGGAGTGAAATCGGATGGACATTCACCCCATGTTGCCATCCATCGGGCAACCAACAGGCTCAGACTAAACAAACATGGTCCGAAATGAGTTAACAAATGAAAAGTGAAATATAGAGGAAAAAAAACTTCTACCAATCCTGCAGGGAGCAAAGGGGAAGTGGCTCACCCGGACAGATATCAGAAAATTGCAGAAACACATTGAAAGAGTGATCAGAGGGGCAAAGAGGGACGCAGAAAAAAATAAAGCAGTAAGGACTGAACACAACAATAAGAAGTTATTTCAGTACTATAACAGTAAGAGGGCAGATAAAGAGGCGAAAACTCTAAATCTTGCAATCAGCCAGAGTAACGTCAGTGAAAACCCCGGATAAACACATCAATGGCGTTTCTGCCAATCTTCTGCCAAAGTTGAGGTGGCCGACTGGAAAAGCCTTGATGAAATTCCCGGCATATCTCCACAATATAAACCTAGTAAACAGCAGTCAACGCGGATTTAGAAGAGGAAGATCCTGCCGGATCAAACTCCTCAACTTCTTTGAGGAAACGACAATCCAAGTGAACTCTGGTAAGCCCTACAACACATATCTAGACTGCAAAAAGGCATTTGACAAAGTCCCACATAAATGGATATTAGTTAAACTCAAATTTGTAGGATGGAGATAAACCTTGGGAATGGATAAGAATTTGGCTGAAGGGTAGAAAACAATGCATACTCATTGGGCCAAAAATTCATCCCGCGACGCGAGAGTACGCATTGCGTACTCTCGCGTATTCTCTCTCCAATTGCCGGTTTTCTGCATGCCCTGCGCATGCGCTGAAAACCGGCACTTGATCTTTTGAAAAGGGGGCGGTTCCTCGGTGCATTGCGTGCGCGCTACAGGCTGCGCGCACGCTGTGCACTTCATGCTTTGGACGCGCAGGTAAGTACGGAAGATTTTAGAAATGGAAAAAGGAGGAGTAAGACCCACTTTTAACAAGGTAAGTAGTGAATTAAGTGTTTTTTTGAATTTTTTTTAACAGGTATATCTTTTTTAGAGACTTTAAAGACAGGTAAGTTTATTTTTATAACTTTTTAAAAGATTTTAAATTTTTTCAAAAATTTAATTTTTTATTTAAAATGGTTAATTTATTTAACTATACTTATTTTATTAATGTGATGGTTTTTTTTTTAAATTTAATTGAGGTTTAGCTGTTATTTTGGGGGGGTGTAAGATTCATAGATTTCACAGCACGTATGTGAAACTTATGAATGGAAGATGGTGTGCTGCCATTGGCTCTAACTGAGTCACGTGATCCCACAGCTCGCACGAATTCACTACGCCGGTGGGATACGCAAGCACTGCCCAGCTGATGTCTGGAACATCAAGTTCGTGCGAGCTGGATCTGAAAAAGCACACGCGGAGTGAGAGATCGCGGGGAAGCCTTACCCCCGCGGGAACAGAGCGAGATCAATTTCTGGGCCATTAGAGGTGTTATGGTGGGGTGAGGGGGAACAGAAACAGGAGTAGGCCACTCAGCCCCTCGAGCCTGTTCCCCATTCAATTAGACCATGGCTGATCTGTATCTCAACTCCATTTACCAGCCTTGGTTTCGTAACCCTTAATACCCTTGCCTAACAAAAATCTATCAATCCCAGTTTGAAATTTTCAGTTGACCTAGAACAGTTTTTTGGGGGAGAGAGTTCCAGATTTCCACTACCCCTTGTTTGGGTACTGAGTGGAATGTCCCAGGGCTCAGTTTCAGTTCTATTATTATTTCTCATTTAAATCCATGACTTGAATTCAGAAAAATAGTGCAAAATGGTCAAATTTGCAGATGATACCAATCCAGGATGGGCAATGGTTTTGAAGATGGCAGCACAGAAATTACAGAATGAGTTGAGTAAACTAAATAAGAAGGCAGAACAGTGGCAGATGAAATTTAATGGTGACAAGTGTAAAGTGCTACACATAGGAAGGAAAAATAAGTGACTCACGTTTTCAATGGATGGTGTTAAAATTGCCAAGGACAAAGACAAAAGAGACCTAGGATACTTAGTAGAATCGACACTCAACATGTTCAACCAATGCAAAGCAGTAATCAACTAAAGCCAAGAGAATATTGAACTATATAACCAAAACAGTTGTAACTAAAATCATATAATCATAGAATCATACAGCACAGAAGGAGGCCATTCAGCCAATCGGGCCTGTGCCGGCTCTTTAGTAGAGCTATCCAATTAATCCCACTCCCCTGCTTTTTCCCCATAGCCCTGTAAATGTTTTCCCTTCAAGTATTTATCCAATTCTCTTTTGAAAGTTACTATTGAATCTGCTTCACCAACCTTTCAGGCAGTGCATTCCAGATCACAACAACTCGCTGTGTAAAAAAATGTTTCCTCATGTCGCCTCTGGTTTTTTTGCCAATCACCTTAAAACTGTTTCCTCCGGTTACCGATCCTTCTGCCACTGGAAACAGTTTCTCCTTACGTACTCTATCAAAACTGTTCATGATTTTGAACACCTCTATCAAATCTCTCCTTAACCTTCTCTAATCTAAGGAGAACAATCCCAGCTTCTCCAGTCTCTCCACTGGTATGTACACTGCTCTGTCAGACCATACCTTGAGTATTGCGTCCAGTTCTCGTTGCTGAGACACAAGGTAACATTCAAGGTCTAGAGACAATGCGGAGAAAAGCCATTACGGTGATCCCTAGGGTCAAAGGGCTGAGCTGTGAGAAAAGACTGGAGAGAATTGGGGCTAAAAATTCATCTTGGCCCGTTGGCCCAGAAACTGTTGGAATGGGATGAAATGAGAATACTACAAAAAAGAGAGGAATTTAATCTTTTAAAAAAGTAGATTTTTTCTCCCATTTTCTGGCCCACATACCCTTAGATAAATAAGCAGCCACAGATTTTGCTGTAGCCTCTACCAGTGGTAACCAATTCATAATGTATGGCTAAAGTGCAATCAGGAGTGGAGGTCTGGCACCCTCCCATCCACAGATTATTCTCACCCACTGGCTGCTTGGTCAGAAAGATCTACAAATCACCAATTTGGGGAAGATGAGAGAATGGTTATTGGCTGAGGTTGAGATTCACAACGATACACTGGGGTAGATCTTCAACTTGCCGCCCAGGCGTAAACTGGTCCTGTGGATCGGCCACCCGTTATAGAATCCGAACCACCCGATTTTTTATTTCCATTGACATCAATTGAAAAGAAGTTTCCAGAACGGGCGGCTGATCCGCCACATAAGTTTTACGCCCAAATGGTTAATTGAAAATCTATCCAATTATGTGTCAGTGCCACGCTGAATTGAGATGAGGTATGTGTTTAATTAGAAATACTGAATAATATTCCATTTATATTGAGGATGTGCAAAGATCTAACAGTGCTTTGAATTCACTTTATTTGCAGCAATATTGAAGCAACTGTGATTTATTCAATAGTTTTCTCACTTACATGACACTGTACAGTATGCCACACTTTTACTGAGTTAATGCCTTCAGGAGAGAAGGTGAGAAAAGGAGAGGTACTTAAAACATTTTTCAAAAATCAACAAAGAATACCATTGGATTTCATTTTTCAAAATTCCCTTTCCCATTTTTTTCCCATTTCCTGTCATTTTTTTCTAGACATGAGTAATTCATTTCAGAGCACAGGCAATAAAAGTCAGACTTTTGATCACTAATTTAAACCAGGAGGGAGATTACTCAGCCAATAACAGCTGTGGTTGAGTACTTGTTTTAAAATAGCTCTTCTAACCTAAATAATGTCCCCTCTCACCTTAGCCTCTTTCCCCATTCGCTTCCCCTCCGTCTCTCTCTGAACAACCAACTCTCTAATTCTTTTTCATCTATGCATAGTCACAATCCTGCAAACAAAATGTTACCATCTGCCCTAGTTAAATCGCTGCTGTTAGTAGAAAAGTAGTGGAAAATGCATGAGAATTTTAGATATGGTAAGGTTACCTTCGGAAGGGAAAGATGAAATAACTGACTCATGTTTAATTAACCTCAAATATTCCCTTGCTGTTGTTGAGCACGAATGTGCTCTCTAACAATTCATACGCTGAATCTTACTGATGTCAGCAAAAGAAGTGTACAGAAACTTTAAATGTTAAATATACCCAATGTTTACAAGGTTCATGTTTGTCCCTTTGTCATACAAGAATTGTGAGCCCTTCCATATTTGGAATCCCATACGTAAAATAATCACCAAATTTAAACATACGCTTTATTAATTATTTCTCCTCAAACTCTCTCCCATCCTTTCCTGAAGGCAGTGACGCTTACAGGTCTACAGTTCCATAGAAACCAGCAGTCCTTCTGTACCACACCTAAGGACGATTTTCATGAGCACCAGCCAGAGATATTACGTGAGGGGCATTAGAGACTGAGCAATGCACAGGGTGATGTACAGAGCACAAGAGCAGGAAGGCCTGGTAGTGGAAAATGAATAGGAAAGCTACTGACCAGAGGGTCAGGAAATATCACCTCTCTGCTTTAAAAATGACTCCTGCCAAAGTCCATGAATGACATCCTTTGTCTCTCTGACTGTGGTGCATTATCCCTCTTTGTTCTCCTCGACCTATCAGCAGCATTTGACATGGTTGACCACACTATCCTGTTCCAACTCCTCTTCTCTGTCATCCAGCCCTGTGGGATTGCCCTTGCACGAGTCCATTCTTACCTCTATCTGAACCCAACCAGTGCATCTCCAGCAATGGCCTCTATTCCTTTCCCCACACTGTCACCTCCTGAGTAAAAATGAGAAGTCGCACAACACCAGGTTATAGTCCAACAGTTTTATTTGAAATCACGAGCTTTCGGAGCACTGCTCCTTCGTCAGGTAAAGTGAGGGAATACAAATCAGCAAAGCATATATAGACAATGTGTTTCTGACTGCCCTCCATCACACCTCGGCAGAGATACAATCAGTCAGAAACACATTGTTCTCTGTCTATATATGCTTTGCTGATTTGTATTCCCTCACTTTACCTGACGAAGGAGCAGCGCTCCGAAAGCTCGTGATTTCAAATAAAACTGTTGGACTATAGCCTGGTGTTGTGCGACTTCTCATTTTTGTCCACCCCAGTCCAACACCGGCATCTCCGCATCATGACCTCCTGAGTAACCCAAGGTGTCCTCTCCTCGTCTAGATCTATAATTTGCCCCTTGGCAATATCATACTCAGGCATTGAGTAGCATAGCTATGTATTGCGATGACACCCAGCTCTGTCTCTCCACTTCTCTTAACTCCCTGAATGGATCTGCGCTGTCAGACTGCTTTTCTGATTTCAAATCTTGGGTGCATCTTTCATCTTTCTCCAGCTTAATATCCAGAAGACAAAAGCCATTGTCTTCAGCCCCGTCACAAACTCCCTTGCCTCGCCACAGATTCCATCTCCCTCCCTGGCAACTCTCTCAGGCTGAACCAAATTGTTCAGAGCTTTGCCATCCTGCTTGACCTTGAGCTGATCCAGAGGCAGGCGACCTAATTCAAATCATTAACAGGTCAGACACTTAAGAGCCTTTTTCAGCCTACCTTTCGAATTTCCCTAGCAGCCCACGGGATTCATGCAGCTCGGGAACCGCGTCTGTCAGCCTGAGGCTCCAGCTGATAAGATGACAGCATGAAATGTACTATAAAACCTCCCACCTCACAGCTGACCACTTTCCTCAGGCAGAAGCTGTTGCTAGCTGCATTCCCAGCACACATTTAGCTTTCTACAGGCTGCAAGTGCTTCCAGCAAAGTCGCCATTCAGTCTCACCTCATTGTTACAATCTATTACTCCATTGACAGCTTGCTCATCTGATCTCTACTTGACCTGCCATCTATTCCATCAGCACGGGTGCCGTTTATACTGTGTCACCTTGGTCCTCAGAATCGGACCACGATGAGCCCCAACACCAGCAGCACCAGGTACACCAGCAGCACCAACAACAACACCAACCTTCTCCTCAACCACCTGATGCTCCACAGGACAGAGGGCATCAGTGCAGGGCTGCACCGCACTGGAGGCGATACCCCCAACACAGAGTATACAGGCAGAGGATGAGCTTCCTCAACATGATGGAGCAGCAGTGCCAAAGGAGGTTCAGGCTATCGCGCCAGGTCATCACAGACATTTGCACATTGCTGGAGCAAGACCTGCAGCCCAGAGGAGTGGATGGACACCTCTTACCAGTGGCTGTCAAAGTCACCACTGCCCTCAACTTCTTCGCCTCAGGCTCCTTCCAGGGATCTGCAGCAGACATCTGTTGCATCTCGCAGTCACCCACAGATGCATCACACAGGCCACCGATGCCCTGTTTGACAAGTCAGACAATTATATCAACTTTGCCACTGATGAAGCCAGTGTTACTGAGCAGGGCGCTCGGCTTTGACACTCTGGCTGGTTTCCCACGGTTGCAGGACGTCATCGACTGCACAAATGTGGCCATCAGGGCACCCCATCATCACCCAAGAGTCTTTGTCAACCGCAAAGGCATCCACTCCCTCAATGTGCAGCAGGTCTGCAACCATAGGAAGATCATCATGCATGTGTGTGCCAAATTCCCTGGCAGCTGCCATGACTCTTTTGTCCTTCGCCAGTCCAGCCTCCCTCAGCTCTTCGCTCCACCAAACAGACTTTCTGGCTGGCTGCTTGGAGACAAGGGCTATCCACTGAAGACGTGGCTCATGACACTCTTGTGGAGGCCAAGTAGTGAGGCCGAGGAGAGATATAATGAAAGCCACATTTCCACCAGATGTGTCATAGAGCAGACAATAGGCATGCTCAAAATGCACTTCAGATGCCTTGGCAGATCTGGAGGAGCCCTTCAGTATGCACCAGCCAGAGTCTCCAGAATCGCCGCAACATAGCGCAGCAGCGAGAATTAGCACTGCATGAGGAGCACGGCACTGAGTGCACAGCCTCTTCAGAGGAGGAGGAGCTGGAGGAGGAGGAGCATCAGCTGGAAGACGAGGAGGAGCAGGAGGTGGAGGAACCTGTGGGCCATATCCCACCAGCACCCGAGCATATTGCTGCCCGGGAGGCCAAAGATAGCCTCATTATGTCCAGATTTACTTAACTTCAGGCATTACACCCATATGGCTGCCATATGCTGCGCAGGTTGGCACCACCCCACAGCAACACCATAAAGGATCCCTACAATGACCAAGCCATTCCTTTCACACTGACCACCATTGCTGGAGGTACCCTTATGTCTCACCATTCACTGCAACTCACTAAGGCATTTCCAAAGGTGCACACAAATGTGTCCAAGATGGGAAAGTGGCGAAAATAAAGATTTTAATAGTTGACAATACATTAACGGAAACTTACCATTAACATTGACTAAAACACCCATGTGGCTACCCTTGTGAATCTACTTGTGTGTCATCTTTCTCTTCTGCGTGCTTCTACGAGGTGCTACCCCTGTGGCTTCAGCAGAGGTAGAGACAGCCTGCTCACTTCCCTGCTACGACTGCTTAGACACTCTTGGCGGACGTCCTCTGGGGTTTGTCAAATTTTTTATCTTACAATACTCCTGTGCAGCGCCTTGGGACGTTTTACTACATTAAAGGTGCTATATAAATACAAGTTGTTGTTGTTGTTGTTTGGAGCCTGTGATGGCCCCGTCAAAGTCTGCTCCTCCTGCGACTGTGCAGGGGCAGACTCGGCCATCGTGATCTGAGGAGTCATCTGGGGCTCTGACTGAGAGGGAGGCAACGGGGGAGAAGTGTGAGCGCTTTGAAAGGAGCCGACACTTCCCTCTCCCCTCTCACCGTCATCCCTCTCATGGGCCACCTGCACTTCCCTGTTAGCAAGGAGCTGGAGAGCACCTTGCTGCACATCAGTGGGGCCATGAGGACCCACGTTTACACTGACATCCCTCCTAGACAGGAGGACTATGAGCCTCTGCCATCTATGCTCCATCATTAGCCATCTATTCTCCATAGAGACCATGTGCCATGTAGCTTTATGATATGTAATTCTGTCGCCAGGTTGCTGAGATGTCCCCCTCTCTCCGTCTCCCACCTCCAGCTGCTCAGCCACTCCCGATACCTCCAACGCAAACTCCTCTGCTGCTGTGAGGGTGGCAAATGATGGAGGCCCACCTCCAGTTCTCTCCCTCTCCCTTTTATTGTGCGCTCTCTTCTGCAAGGAGGGAAAGAAGAGAAGGTTGAGTGAGAGTGATGGAATGAGTGTAAGGAATGAATGGGTTACATCTTTAGAGGGAGACTATGATGGATTGGGGTGGCAATGCCAAGTGGCCTCCTTACATGTTGTTAGTTGGTATGATTGCATTAGGATGAGGCTGAGTATGAGGGGTGGCTAGTAAGATTGGGATGTGATAATGTGGATAGAGAGAGAGGGATGGGTTTGCGTGCAAGGTATGTTGGTGTGAGTAAGGATGTGCAGGAGTAGGGTTGGGAAGGCAGAGAGATGGGGATGTGATGTGAGGCCCAGCAGGATGCAGTTGAGTGTGGCTTTGTACTAACGTTTCCAGATCATTGAAACGTTTCCGGTACTGCACCCAGGTCCTCCTGAACACATCCCTGCTGTTGACCTCCTCTGCAATTTGGAGCCAGGCTGTTTTTGTCTCCTGGGGAGGTCTCTTCCGCCCATTGGAAGGGAAGAGGAGCTCCCTGCGTGGTCTGACTCCCTCCACAAGCATATGGAGGGAGTCATCGGAGAACCTGGGTGCAGCCATCTGTCTCTGTGCAGCCATCTCTCCAACTGTTTGGAGCAATGAAAACCTCCAGTGTGCTGCCTGCCCACTCCTAGATGAACCTTCAAATGCACTGTGGCCACGGCTCCTTTAAATACACCGGCTGAAAAACACGTCATGGATGACGTCATCAGACCCGCACCATTTAATAGGGCTGGGTAACGCGCAGGGTGGGCTTAATAGGCCCCATTATCGAAAAGTCGATTTCTGCAGCGGGATGGAAGCAACAACGGGGTCGCGACCTGCTACGCCGACTGCCCGCACCCGCCCTCCCAGGTACAGAAAATTCCGGCCTTTACCTCCAGGAGCTCATTTATATGCCCCAACACTGACTCTTGCCCGAAGATGGCTGGAATTACATCACCGCCACCATGCAGATCAGGCCACAGAAAAAGTCCCCGACAAGGAAAGTAAAGAATTGTGGGGCGGGGACGGGATCAGAATGTTTACAATCGCACTCCTGCTTCTTCTAGCCCACAAGGAGCCAGTAAAAAAAAATTATCAACTTACTTAGATCTCCTGTGTCCAGGATCTTGGCTGCCAGCAGCTTTTGCTGGCAGGTTTGAGACTGTGTGGGCCTTAGTCGGGTCCATGGTTAAAATGGCGTGCAAGTCATGATGGCGTCATCAGGACGCGGCTTTGCCTTTGAAATCATGCTCCTCTGGGGCAAATGGCCTTCCCTTTCCTGAGCTCAGGCTAGTAAAACTGGTGGGGGTGGTAATGCAGTGCGAACCCCTCTCTGCCATCTTAAACCCACCGGGCGTACTGGGTTAAAATGGACCCTTGAGTCTCACTCACCCATCACCCCCATCCTCATTGACCTTCACTGGCTCCCCATCCCCCAGTGCATTATATTTAAAATCCTCACCTATAGTTCCCCACACTTGCTGCTACCTATCTCAGCAACCATCCCCAGCTCTACATCCCCCTCTCTGAACTTTCAGTTTCTGTGACTCCAGCTCTTATGTAGCTCCTCTCCCTTTGGCCCCACCATTGGCAGTCGTGCTTTCAACCACCAAGGGCCCAACTGGGATTTCCTCTCTCAACCCTTCCGCCTCTCCACCACCCAGTCCTTCTTAAAAACCATCTCTTTTACCAATATCTCCTCCTTTGGCTCTGCCTCCATTTCTTGTTACATCACTGTCAAGTATTTTGGGACATCTTTCTACATTAAAAGGTGCGATATAAATGCTAATTAATGTTGTTATAATGCCATTTGTGAGCATGTGTGCTTGTGCGGGGTGGGGGTGGGGGGGGGGGGGGGGGGGTGTTGGCGACGGGGGGAGCCCCAGTAGATTCCACAATGGAAAGGAGGAAAATCAGAAGTTGAGTCAACTTCTAGCAATCAGTTTTCCTGTAGCTTAGCCAATGAAAGGTGAGTGATGTCAGTGGACCTGAAAAAAAGAAAAAGGTGGAGGATATTAATATATTATGTGAACCAGATTGTAAAAATGTAATAAAAATAAGGCAACCGGTCATATTAGAATGCGTCTAGAATCCCTGGAATTTCATCAGTTACTATAGTTACAAGCGTAGAGAATATAGGATTTTCTTTGAAGTGTAGATATCTTCACTGATCTAAATCATCTATGAAGGTCTACTTTAGTTTGCTGTCATCTGCTGACAGATCCTTCAACTCTTTATGGATACATTGTATTTATACACGGTTTTTAGAAAATCAAAGCGCTCACATGTGGTACAGACCTTGTTGAAAATCTCTTATTCTCTACAGTGGGATTTGATGCAATCAAATTTCACTGTAAAAAATAAATAAATGTGAAGCGTTTATGTACATTTAAATGCTGTGAATCTCAGCCCACTCTGCAACATCTTCTTTGGGAGTCGTATTAAAAGAGTGTTATGGTATTAGACACATTATAGGGATGGTATTCTGGAGGACGGTAGATGTAGAGATGTGTTAGTCATTTTTCACCCACTTGGCTTGATCTTGATTGTTGGCCCCATCTGGAAACCAGATACTCCATCAGAGGAAAGGAGGACCAGTGAGAGCAGCAGGGATAAAAGGAGCGGTGAGCGGTGACCCGAGGCCCAAGACCAGAGCGAGACCAGGACCAGCGAGAGCGGCAGGGATAAAAGGAGCGGCGACCCGAGACCCGAGACCAGAGCGAGAGCGAGACCAGTGAGAGCAGCACCAGTGAGAGCGGCAGGGATAAAAGGAGCGGTGACCCGAGGCCCGAGGCCCGAGACCAGAGCGAGAGTGGGACCAGTGAGAGCGGCACCAGTGAGAGCGGCAGGGATAAAAGGAGCGGCGACCCGAGGCCCGAGACCAGAGCGAGAGCGGGACCAGCGAGAGCAGCACCAGTGAGAGCGGCAGGGATAAAAGGAGCGGTGACCCGAGGCCCGAGGCCCGAGACCAGAGCGAGAGTGGGACCAGTGAGAGCGGCACCAGTGAGAGCGGCAGGGATAAAAGGAGCGGTGATCCGAGGCCCGAGGCCCGAGACCAGTGAGAGCGGCACCAGTGAGAGCGGCACCAGTGAGAGCGGCAGGGATAAAAGGAGCGGTGATCCGAGGCCCGAGGCCCGAGGCCCGAGACCAGTTAGAGCGGCACCAGTGAGAGCGGCACCAGTGAGAGCGGCAGGGATAAAAGGAGCGGCGACCCGAGGCCCGAGATCAGAGCGAGAGCGAGACCAGTGAGAGCAGCACCAGTGAGAGCGGCGGGGATAAAAGGAGCGGTGACCCGAGGCCCGAGACCAGAGCGAGAGCGGCACCAGTGAGAGCGGCACCAGTGAGAGCGGCGGGGATAAAAGGAGCGGTGACCCGAGGCCCGAGATCAGAGACCAGAGCGAGAGTGGGACCAGCGAGAGCGGCACCAGCGAGAGCGGCAGGGATAAAAGGAGCGGTGACCCGAGGCCCGAGATCAGAGACCAGAGCGAGAGTGGGACCAGCGAGAGCGGCACCAGCGAGAGCGGCAGGGATAAAAGGAGCGGTGACCCGAGGCCCGAGATCAGAGACCAGAGCGAGAGCGGCACCAGTGAGAGCGGCAGGGATAAAAGGAGCGGCGACCCGAGGCCCGAGGCCCGAGATCAGAGACCAGAGCGAGAGCGGGACCAGCGAGAGCGGCACCAGCGAGAGCGGCGGGGATAAAAGGAGTGGAAGCAGAGGAGAGAGAGCAATAAAAAAGATCAAGGAGTGATGTCACAGGACAGCAGGTAGGTGATTGGTGGGTGAGTATTAATGTTTTTTTTCTCTCTAACCTAGGACAGTGGTTTAAACTAGGACAGGGAAACTATAACGTACTGTATTAAATTTATAGCTTAACTAGTTAAACTAATTAATATAACTATAAATAATCATTGAATAAAGACTTTAACTAATTAAATAAATTAAATAAGGCTAGACTAAGATCTGGCAGGGCAGGTTGTGTGCCTGGACTGCAGTATGTGGGAGTATGTGTACAGGACTCCTTTCTAACCCAATATGTAAAAAGCCCAACAAGGGAGGATTTGCTATTGGATCTAGTAATGGGGAATGAACCAGAGCAGATAAGCGAAGTAAAAGTAGGGGAACATCTAGGCAATAGTAACCATAATATAATACGCTTTAAGATGATAATTGAGAAGGACAGAAGTATGACGAAAACCAGGTTAATAGAATGGAGAAAAGCTGATTTTGAGGGGCTGAGAATAGAATTTGGGAAAATAAAATGGGTAACAATACTGGCAAACAACAATGTAGAACAGCAATGGGAAACATTTAAAACGGTGTTCAACAGAGTGCCGGAACAATATATTCCACTAAAAGTAAAGAACAAACTAAACACTAATGAGACTCCATGGATGAATAAAACCATAAGGGAACAATTGAGGGTAAGGAAAGAGGCATACATTAAGTACATGGACAGCAGGGGAGTGCATGATAAAGGAGAATATGAAGAGATTAGGAGAGAAGTCAACAAAACAATTAGGAAGGCAAAGAGGAACTATGAAATTAAATTATCAAGGAACATAAAACAAAATAGTAAAATATTTTACAGGCACATCAATAAAAAAAGCAAGGTTGGGATGGGAATATGGCCATTAAGGGATAGTCAAGATAATACCACAGGTAATGATAGAGAGATGGCAGAAATATTAAATAATTATTTTGCTTCAGTATTTACCAGGGAGATAGAGCAGTTGGACATGACATTGGATGATGAGGTTAGTAATGAGATAAGTGCATTTAAAATAAAAAGAGGGAATATATTAAATAAACTAATCGAACTCAAAGGAGGATAAAACCCCATGTCTGGATGGATTGCATCCACGCATTTTAAAAGAATCTCGGGAAGAGATAGCAGAGGCATTACTACATATATTTAATAATTCATTAGAAAAAGGTGTAGCGCCAGAAGACTGGCGGATAGCTAACTTAATACCGATATTCAAGAAGGGGGATAGAACATGTTCAGGGAATTATAGACCAGTCAGCTTAACATCGGTGGTAGGAAAAATAATGGAATCCCTACTAAAGGAGAAAATAGAACATCTAGAAACCAAAAATATAATAAGGAATAGTCAGCATGGATTTCAAAAGAGAAAGTCTTGCTTGACCAACCTCATTGAATTTTTTGAAGAAGTAACAGAGAGAGTAGACAATGGTAATGCAGTAGATGTAATTTATCTAGATTTTCAAATGGCCTTCAATAAGGTACCCCCATAATGACTGATGAACAAGGTCAGAGAATGCCGAGACAGGGGACAAGTAGCAGAATGGCTAGCTAGCTGGCTTCAAGACAGAAAGCAGAGAGTAGGGGTAAAGGGTAGCTATTCACAGTGGCAGAAGGTGGGTAGTGGTGTTCCACAAGGATCAGTGCTGGGACCACTGTTGTTCACAATTTATATTAACGATTTAAACTTTGGAATCAAAAACACAATTTCTAAATTTGTGGATGACACCAAATTGTGGGGGGGGGGGGGCGTAGTCAATACTGAGGTGGACTGCAACAAATGACAGGAGGACATTAATAAACTTGCAGAATGGGCATATAATTGGCAAATGAAGTTCAACACAGATAAATGTGAGGTATTACATTTTGGTAGGAAGAATAGGGAGGTCACTTATCACTTGGAGGGTGCGAGTCTAGGTGGGGTAGAGGAACAAAGGGATCTTGGAGCACAAATACACAAATCACTAAAAGTTGTGACACAGGTTAGCAAGACCATAAAAAAAGCAAACCAAGCACTAGGTTTTACTTCTAAAGGGATAAACTTGAAAAGTAGGGAAGTTATGCTAAACCTGTATCGGACCTTGGTTAGACTACACTTAGAGTACTGCATACAGTTCTGGTCGCCATATTATAAAAAGTATATAGAGGCACTGGAGAGGGTGCAGAGAAGATTTACAAGGGTGATACCAGAAATGCGAGGGTATACATATCAGGAAAGGATGAACAGGCTGGGTCTCTTTTCTCTTGAAAAAAGAAGCCTGAGGCGTGATCTAATAGAGGTCTTTAAAATTATGAAAGGTTTTGATAGAGTGGATACAGAAAGAATGTTTCCACTTGTGGGGAAGAGCATAACTAGAGGCCATCAATATAAGATAGTCACCAAGAAATCCAATAGGGAATTCAGAAGAAACTTCTTTACCCAAAGAGTGATGAGAGTATGGAACTCGCTACCACAGGGAGTGGTTGAAGCGAATAGTATAGATGCATTTAAGGGAAGGCTAGACAAGCATATGAGGGAGAAGGGAATAGAGGGTTATGCTGATAGATTTAGATGAGGAAAGACGGGAGGAGCCTTGAGTGGAGCATAAACGCCGGCATGGACTGGTTGGGCCGAATGGCCTGTTTCTGTGCCGTATATCCTATGATAGGTCTCAGAGCTTCTGAGTTAATGAGGGGAAAATCAGTTGCGGTTTCTCACTGGAAAGTAGAGAGTTAAAGCCTCAGAAAACAGTTCTTCCTTTATTTTTTTGCTCGCTAGAGGATGAGAACAAATCTCTTCTGTAGCTCATTGGTATATTCCTGCTTACAACCGCTTAACCAATTTTGATATTACCATTCTGGCAAAAAAAAATGTCCTGCTATCCCCTCCAATCGTGAAGACACTGGTTCCATTTGGTGCCATGAGCCCTCTCGTGCTTCGCATAAGTTGCTACTCTTCACGTGTGACTCCAGATAGTGAATGGCAGTAGGCCATTCAACCAGAGGTGACATATTAGTTGACTGTAATCCAGTCATCACCCTATATCCACACATGCGCGTTTCTAGGACTAGTCACTGGGCAGCGATCAACAGCAGGAACCCTGGCCCATAACCCAGAGGTGCTGAGGCCCATTGTAGTGTGCCAAGTGCTGCCCTGGCTGAGAGTAGCTCACATAGCACAGACCACAGACTTTATCTGGGACCTTTCTTGTCCACGTGACTCAGTTCTACACAAGACACTGAACTTGCCAATTGATCCACCTCGGGAGCTTTTCCTTTCTATTTAACAATAACTACTTAGAAAAGCAAAGAAACAAAAAATTAAGCTTCTTAGCTATATTTGATCTTTGAACATATCTAGGCTAGGCCAGAGAAATCAAATAAACTCCTGTGATGACCCTTATCAGCTGTTGCTAAGCCATTCACACTGTTTAAAAATAAATAACCAATGAGCTTTATTGATTATGAAATAGGGATTGTCTTTTGCCCAGTTTTGTCCTACTAAAACAGCCTTCGCTGAAAGTGATGCATTCTTGATTAGCTTCGGACACAGTTAGTCCTGTGTAGTCCTTAGTGACATTACCACATGTTAAAGTTCAAAGGGAAGCCTCTTTAGCCACACTATTATGCACTTGCTACAACTTTTAAAACCCAGTTGAAATGAAGGTGAAATATGCTGGTCCTCTTATAGTTCCCACATCTGTGCACTGCTCAGCTGCCTGTTTCTCGGTTGCTGTGCCATGTTGCCAGACTGCTGTCTCCGATTAATGAAGATGAGAGTTCTCCTCTATTCCACTCCAGATATGGCATAATACCTTTCCACAAACTCCACGTCAACATTTGCTGGAATGCTGCTGGCGGTTCCTGCTACCTTCATGGAATGCCAGGTTGACTAAAAAAGGAAAAGAATAGGGCATTCAGTGCTACGATAATAAAAGGAAAGGAATACCTATTCAATGTTATGATAATAGGAGATGAAATGAAATAACAGTAACTTAAAATCACATCATGCTTCAGCATTGTGTCCTTGCAGTGGGTCGAGCAGTTGCCAACCCGACTGATTGCAGCAACACAATGGCAGCTTTTATGACCTTCAGCAACTTATTGCCATGAACTCAGAAAGTACTGATACTCCATGCGGAGTTTTTTTCCCTTAATGATTTCTGCCATCAATCGTAAAGACTGGTGGTGGCTCTAAATACTGTTACATTCCTCTTTTAACAGGAGAATGCCTGTTTTCATCCATAATTAATGACTCAGTATACCATGATCCAAAAATTGCAGGGACAAGTAACTTTGAAATGCACTTTCTGCGAACAAGATTCTGTTAGTGAGTTGTTAATTATGGAGAAAACAAGCGATCTCCCATTTTTCGTGAATAGAGGAATTTCAGATCTAAATCTTATTCATAATAACCAGGTCCGTTCCATTCCATTCAGTTAAATGATTCCCCTGCTCAACTAGAGCGCCCTGTAATTAGGGCAGCCTCCAGCACTTTGAGGAGCTTTCCAAAAGTACACCACTCTGCTGAAGGAGCTCACTGTTTCTGGGGTACAGTCCTTCACGTACTTGGCACCCTCCAGCACCTTACTCAAGTGCTTGTTCTTCATGTGTGAGCATGGGCAGTGAGCATGGGCAGGCTATTCAACTTTGGATTACATCACAGCTGAACCTGATCTTCATCAAAAGGTCGAGCAGATGCTACTGTGTGGTGATCCTGACTGAACGTCGCCACCCCTCCCCACCCCCCCCCCCACCCCACCCCCCCAACCTCTCTCGAAGCCCAGGCACACTGAGGCCAATTTTAACATCCCAGCACTAACCTGGCTGAAATTAACTCGCTCAGCAAATTCGTTCTCTTTTTCTTTTTTTCCCGACCTGTATGGTTCAGTACCTCGCCGAGCAGTGTGCATCTTATATTTGAAGGTACAGCAGCTCAGTTTTTGTCCTGGCCTTTCCCGAGGCTCTGCAATTCTCCTCCTTTTTGCGATCTATAATTTGCCCCTACAGACCAGTTAGCCTGACATCAGTAGTAGGGAAAATGCTAGAATCTATTATTAAGGACGTGGTAACAGGGCACTTAGAAAATTATAATAGGATTGGGCAGAGTCAACACGGGTTTATGAAAGGGAAATCATGTTTGACGAACCTGTTAGAGTTTTTTGAGGTTGTAACTAGCAGAATAGATAAGGGGGAACCAGTGGGTGTGGTGTATTTGGATTTTCAGAAGGCATTTGATAAGGTGCCACACAAGAGGTTATTAAACAAAATTAAGGCTCATGGGATTGAGGGTAATATACTAGCATGGATTGAGGATTGGTTGACCGTCAGAAAACAGAGAGTGGGAATAAGCGGGTCATTTTTGGGTTGGCAGGCTGTAACTAGTGGGGTACCGCAAGGATCAGTGCTTGGGCCTCAGTTATTCACAATCTACATCAATGATTTGGATGAGGGGACCAAATGTAATATATCCAAGTTTGCTGATGATACAAAGCTGGGTGGGAATGTAAGTTGTGAAGAGGATGCAAGGAGGCTTCAAGGGGATATAGACAGGCTAAGTGAGTGGGCAAGAACATGGCAAATGGAATATAATGTGGAGAAATGTGACGTTATCCACATTGGTAGGAAAAATAGAAAAGCAGAGTATTTTTTAAATGGTGAGAAATTGGGAAATGTTGGTGTTCAGAGGGACCTGGGTGTCCTTGTACACAAATCACTGAAAGTTAACATGCAGGTACAGCAAGCAATTAAGAAAGCAAATGGTATGTTGGTCTTTATTACAAGAGGATTTGAGTATAAGAGTAAAGACATATTACTGCAATTATATAGGGCCCTGGTGAGACCACACCTGGAGTACTGTGTACAGTTTTGGTCTCCTTACCTAAGGAAGGATATACTTGCCATAGAGGGAGTGCAATGAAGGTTCACCAGACTGATTCCTGGGATGGGGGGATTGTCCTATGAGGAGAGATTGAGTAGACTAGGCCTATATTCTCTAGAGTTTAGAAGAATGAGAAGTGATCTCATTGAAACATACAGAATTCTTACACGGCTTGACAGGGTAGATGCAGGGAGAATGTTTCCCCTGGCTGGGGAGTCTAGAACCAGGTGTCACAGTATCAGAATAAGGGGTCGGCCATTTAGGACTGAGATTAGGAGAAATTTCTTCACTCAGAGGGTGTTGAATCTTTGGAATTCTCTACCCCAGAGGGCTGTGGAGGCTCTGTCGTTGAGTATATTCAAGACAGAGATCGATAGATTTTTGGATATTAAGGGAATGAAGGGATATGGGGATAGTGCAGGAAGGTGGAGTTAAGGTAGAAGATCAGCCATGATCTTATTGAATGGAGGAGCAGGCTCGAGCAGCCGAATGGCCTACTCCTGCTCCTATTTCTTATGTTCTTATGTTCTAATCCCATTTCCCTGCCCTTTCCTTGTATCTTAGAAATGTGGCAGATGAATTCTAGATGTGGGACTTTTATATATACAAGTATATTTCCCATGGCATTGCTTATGGTAAGTTGAAGGGAATAGTCTCTCTATCAAGTTCATGTTCCTGTTTTCTCTGTGTCACTCCTCTTCTAATTCAATTTATCTCTTGCTTATCTCTGCTTTTCTCTTCTCTCTTGCTTCCCTCTCTGTGTTCTTGTGCTTCTTTTTATTTCTTCTGTTCTTTTGGATGGGAGGTGGTGTGTGACATTCCAGGGAATGGGGCTGTTGAGGCCTTCAGGTCTCATTTTTGTGGTGACAGATGTGGGGAAATGCAGTTTGAAGGCCTCGGCCAGTCCTTTCACATCCTCTATTGTTTCACCTGTCCTGGTTGCTTCCTCTTATCCTCTCATTGCCATTGTGGTGCATACTATTTCCCCTTACTACTACCTCCTCCCAGCAATCATTCACTCATATTGCATCTCCGACTGTTTTCCCCTCACACCACGCACACCATATACTCCCAAGCCCCTTGCTGCCATCCTGTCTCGCCTGCCACTGTCAACTCCATCATCTGATCCCACTTCATCCCCATCCCTTTTTCCATCATCTGCTGCCATCTCTCCTCCCATCCTCGCCATGAACCCCCATATCACCTAGCTCATCCATCCTGTGTGACCTCCCCTCCCATCAGCTGCCATTGTGAGAGCTGGTTGCCCCTGAATGCTGTTCCCCTGGCCCTCTGCTCCACCATCCCTCGCCTGCAATTTTTTTCCATGAGTCCGCAGCCCTTCATCCCCCCATTCCCTTAGCCTCAACACGTTCCCTATGCCCAGCAGCCCGATGCCAAAGGCTCGTGTCTCAATCCCCTTCCCTTTCCCTTGATAAGCTGCTTCTTCTTCACCAGTTACCCAGCAGTGAGAAACTGCCAATTTATTTTCGAAAACTCTTATAACGCTATAATTAGAATATAATGCTATGTTCTATTTATAATGCCATGAGTACTTTTAAAAAGAAGCTGCTTGTTGGAAACTGCTTCCTAATGTTGGGAAACTGGCAAAGAAGGAAGGGGTTGGCAGTGAGTGGAGGAGCGGGTTGAGAGAGTAGTGAGGCCTAAACCACCACCGGGGCAGAATCGGAAGTGGGGCACAGGAGGAAGGATCAATGGGGCGTAAAGCAGTGCAGAGGTGAGAGAGCATGGCAGAAGCAGAAAGAGGCCTATAGTGGTGCAGAGGCAGCAAGAAGGGAGAGTAGGGTCTAATGTGGCCCAGCGGCTACAGAGTAAGAGGTGGACTTCATGTGGTAGACAAGCGGTAGAAGTGGGAACAAGGTCCAAAGCAGTCCCCTGGGAGACTTACAGTTTGTGTTGAACTGATAAACAGGGCATAGTGGGGGCTGAGGAGCAGGGCACAGTGGGTGCAGTTTTGCTGCCTCCTTGGTATTTCTTGATTGGTAGTTTTCATTCCCTCTTGCTACTTGTTGATTAATAATTTCTAGAGATAACTTTGCGAAGCTCCACTGCCTGTTAGAACCACTCTTGGTGCGAGTGCACGTCGGAGAATCAGGATTGCAGTGCAATCGCTCGGTCTCCAACTCGCACTCACAGTTAGCGAGGCTCTGTGCTGCCAGCAGAGCCTCACAAAATTATCCCTGTGTGTCTCTGTCTGACCATCTCCGCCTTTTGTTGTTATATCAGCGGGTTTGACTCCTTTGCAATCTTAGACCTTTGCATTTGCCGCACTTATACTACCAATAGAGGATGGTTATACAACAGCAGGCAGTATAAGTATGTAATGACTGACAATTTAATATAATTATGAATCACTAAAGGTACCTTTATATTATTAGAGGAGTACAGCCAGTGGGAGACGCACAACAATCTCTCCATCGCTGCACTTCATGATATAAATACCCCTTCTCTTGGGGAACTGATAGAATCACATTTACACAGGTCAACGATTGTATGAGGGGGCCATCGGATTCAGGGAGCTGGTTTTAGGAAGGTAAACGTGGGGACCTGATTTCTCTACATTTGGACAGATGTAGCAGCTTGGAAACCGGCACACGATTGTAAAACTAAAAGGGGGACAGCAACAAATGGAGGTCGCTCTTCCCCCTCTTCCCAGACAGGAATAGCAAAAACAGAGTGTAAAAGTGCCTAAAAACAAATAGAATATGTATAAAGGCTCAAGAAAATTAATAAAGACTTCTGCAGTTCAAACGGCAACAACATACTTTTTTAGGGGTGCTTGAAATTTTCCTCCATCAACTTTTTTTTTTTAAAAAAAGAGCGTAAATCTGTTTTGCTGGCTTCCTCCCACAACCCCCCTTCCCCCACTGGGAAGGAACATTCTGCTGTGTTTTCAACACAACATACAGCAAATTCAGTGACAGACAGGTCGACCGTGAGCACAAATACTTTCTTTCATGGTCTACGATCTGAAATGAAAGGAACAAATGAAACTTGTTGTCATGGCAGCTGCTTTTATCTCCCTCTCTGATTGGCATGCGTAATAAATACGAATACCGTAAATCTTTCTTCCACTGCAGCTCTTATGTAAGCCTGGACCTGCTCCAGCACCCTCAGCATAGCTTGTTCTATTTAGAGCCAGACCCGTCACAAAAAAAAAAGATGCTAGACTTCCCAAAGGATGATTTCAGACCTGAAAGAAGATTCTGAAACTCTTCTTAGAAACTCTTCCTAAAATATCCAGTGGTTATTTTTTCCAATCAGAATTTCTGTGCCGTAAATTCTATGTCATGAGCTAAGCGCTATATGTAACATTTTTCTTTTTTAATCCTCACCAATTTTCTGCCTCTCCCTCACCATCTGAGGGCATTAACCCTTTGTTGGAGTAGAATCCACGGGCACTTGCTGCCCTAGCATAATTTACCCAAATGACCATTAACTGAGTGTTGACAAATTAGTGAACCGACGCCCAATCCAGCCCTGTGCATGTGTGGCAGGGGTCACTGGACAACCAACTCAAGACTCCAAGGTCAATTATTGAATCCCTATGACCATCCCAGCAGAGCTCCTCCAGGCCTCACAAGGAAGCCTTGAGCCTCCCTTGCCCCAGGCGCCCCTTGATCGCGGGCAGAAAGCTGCCCCACCTCTCCGATCATGGCCAGAAAGCTCTCCCAGATCACCTCCAGAAAGCTCTCCCAGATCACCTGCAGAACGCTCTCCCAGATCACCTCCAGGGTCCCTCCACCTCAACAGGTGGTCAGAGAAGTTCCCAAGCGTCCCCAGTCGCGCCCTCCTGGGGCCGAACTTGCGCTCCTCTGCCTGCCGACCATGAAGTGGATCTGGCCTTGTTCGGGCGGGACTCTGAGAAAATTTATTCAAATGAGGACCGGCCTTTAAAATCAGCTGGGCCGCCACGTCCCCGGACTCCCGGGTTCGCCGCCCGCTTTGGGGATCATTAGCATGGTTCCCATCCCCACTTTAAAATCGGGGCTTTTGAAAAACATTCCCTTTTATCTCACTGAGTTTTGTCTCTTTTCCAGTCCACCATCCTTCTAATTTTCATTGTCATAGAATCCTAGAATCATAGAAATTTATGGCATAGAAGGAGGCCATTCGGCCCATTGTGTCTGTGCCAGTCGAAAAAGAGCTATCCACCCTAATCGCACTTTCCAGCTCTTGGTCCGTAGCCTTGTAGGTTACAGCACTTCAAGTGCATACCCAAGTACTTTTTAAATGTGATGAGCGTTTCTGCCTCTACCACCCTTTCAGGCAGAGAGTTCCAGACCCCCACCACCCTCTGGGTGAAAAAAGTTTTCCTCAACTCCCCTCTAATCCTTCTACGAATTACTTTAAATCTATGCCCCCTGGTTATTGACCTCTTTGCTATGGGAAACAGGTCCTTCCTATCCACTCTATCTAGGCCCCTCATAATTTTATACACCTCAATCAAGTCTCTCCTCAGCCTCCTCTGTTCCAAAGAAAACAACCCCAGCCTATCAAATCTTTCCTCATAGCTAAAATTCTCCAGTCCTGGCAACATCCTCGTAAATCTCCTCTGTACCCTCTCTAGTGCAATCACATCTTTCCTGTAATGTGGTGACCAGAACTGTACACAGTACTCTATCTGTGGCCTAGCTAGTGTTTTATACAGTTCAAGCATAACCTCCCTGCTCTTATATTCTGTGCCTCGGCTAATAAAGGAAAGTATCCCGTATGCCTTCTTAACCACCTTATCTACCTGTCCTGCTACCTTCAAGGATCTGTGGCATGCACTCCAAGGTCCCTGTTCCTCTACACTTCTCAGTATCCTACCATTTATTGTGTATTCCCTTGCCTTGTTAGCCCTCCCCAAATGCATTACCTCACACTTCTCTGGATTGAATTCCATTTGCCACTTTTCTGCCCACCTAACCAGTCCATTAATACAGCTTTCTTCCTCACTATCAACCACAAGGCCAATTTTTGTATCATCTGCAAACTTCTTAATCATGCCCCTACATTGAAGTCTAAATCATTGATACATACCACAAAAACCTTTTCTGTTGTCAGCCGTGGCTCAGTTGGTAACACACTTGCCTCTGAGTCAGAAGGCCATGGGTTCAAGTCACACTCCAGAGACTTGAGCACAAAATCTAGGCTGACACTCCAGTACAGTACTGAGGGAGTGCTGCATTGTCGGAGGTGCCGTCTTTTGGATGAGACGTTAAACAGAGTCTGTGCTCTCAGGTGGATGTAAAAGATCCCATGACACTATTTTGAAGAAGAGCAGGGGAGTTATCCCCGGAGTCCTGGCCAATATTTATCCCTCAATCAACATCACTAAAAAACAGATTATCTTGTCATTATCACATTGCTGTTTGTGGGAGCTTGCTGTGCTCAAAATTGGCTGCCGCATTTCCTACATTACAACAATGAATACATTTCAGAAAGTACTTAATTGGCTGTAACGCGCTTTGGGACGTCCGCTGGCCGTGAAAGGCACTATATAAATGCAAGTCTATTTTTTTCTTTTTATTCTTACTTTAAACCTGACTTTGTTGTGGCCACTGTAAAATTAGTGCAACTGCAACATTAAATGTGCTGTGAAGTTAGCATAACTGCCATATTCACGGGCCGATAACACATTCCTGGTGCAGACCGCAAGTAAGGAAGAAATTTGCTGGTCTCAGGACTATTGCCAAGGTAAGTACTGGTCCCAGTTTGTTTCATTTTACAATGTTGATTTACAATACATGGTAACAGCACTCCATTGTAAGCTTGGTGGAGCATCACACATGGAAGAATGCACCTCATTCTGGCAACTGTTCACGTACTTCCCAAATACATGGGCATGCCGATGTTTTACCTGGGCAATCTGCGTTGCTGCCATTGCAATGCAATTGACTTTGTGCCCATTAAATCTGGAAAGCAGCAAACATGAATCAGCCTGCCAACAGAAGGGCCCAGAAATTCTTTAGGGGTTCGACTGAACTTATGGAGGGAGAACAATAGAACCCCCATGGAATTTCAGGGACAAGGTATCTGCAATGAAAACTGAAAATGCTGGCGACACACAGCAGGCCGGTCAGCATCTGTGACGAGGTGTTCACCTTCATCGAAACTGAAGACTGGATGACAAAAAGGCATTTTTGAGTAAGGCTGAAAAAAAGCGAAGGGAAAAAGTGGGAGAGGATGAGAAAAAGTACAGATGCGCCAATCACAGAGAGTGGGTTAACAGGTTAAATGATCTGCAAACTGCTTAATAAGGAGACTTAGATGATATGAAAGATGCAGTGAGATAATGCAGAGATATGAAAAGGACAAAAGAATGTGCAAGTGGAAGCTGAAAAGACATGGGAAAGGGCAGCACAAACGAAAGTATGAGAACATGAGGAAAAATAGAACAAGAGAGAGAAAAAAAGTTACAAATGAGCTGACCTGAAATTAAAACTGAAAGTGCAGACAAAATGCAATGGATCCACTAGTCACAAGAAGAGAGAAAGAGCAGGTCCAGGCCATGCGGTCAGACTCCTACCAGTGCTGAGCTTTGACGAAAGGTCCACACCACAAATGTCAATCTGCCCCAGAGTACTGACTGTCCCTCCCCACGTCTCGACACCCTCCACTTTGAATGTGAAAATAGGGGGCTTAAAGCCTGCTGCAAGATTGGATTGCCAGAAAACCAGACATACAACAAGGTAAGTTTTAAAAATATACTTAGCTGAATGTGGAGCTGGGAGGAGAAGGAATGCTGCTTCCTGCCCTGCATTAAAAGAGCACAGGCCACTGCCTCTCCCTCCATCCCCGATCACCACCACTCCCTTCCTCATGCCACCGATCGCACCCCATCCTCCCTCCAGCCACTGCTCCTTTCCCCCCATCCACCAATCGCCCTCCCCCCTCCCAGCAACCGCTCCCTCCCACCTAGCTATCGATCGCCCCCACCCCCCCGGCCACAATTGGCCCCTGGCTACCGATTTCCCCCCCACCCTGCGCCCCCGGTCACCGATCTTCTCCCTCCCCCCACACCCTGGCCACCGATCTCCTCACCCCCCCCGCCCCCTCCACCGGCCACTGCTCCCTTACCCCCATCCACCAATCGCCCAACCCCCCAGAAACCGTTCCCTCCCACCTAGCTATCGATCGCCCCCCCCCCGGCCACCGATTTCACCCCTCAGCCACCGATCTCCCCACCCCACACCCACCTGTAAAATACACAAGTTTATATTCTTACATCTGCGTGTGTGTGTGCGTGTGTGTGTGCTTGCGTGTGTGCATGCATGTGTGTGCGTGCGTGCGTGTATTTACATTCGCTGGTAAAGAAAACAGCTAAAAAAAATTAGGTTTAGAAGCTTCACAAATATTTACACATTCTCCAGGTTCTGAAACAAAGCTTAAAGTCTGAGGGTTGGGGCAGAAGAGAAAACAACTGCTTCTAACCAGAGACAGTGTTGGGAAAAATCTATTTTTTGTCATTTGATTAAATATTTATTCACAAAGCCAAGTTCCTAACTGAACTTCAGCTAATCTGCTCATCCCAGATATTTTTAACAAGTGCATTGTTTTCCTCACTTGCAGACGAGTTCCGTGCCTCATTGTCCAATTCTTACTGATTACGTTGTAAAAAAAACTATCCCTGAAAGTTACCATCTTTTTCTGATGAATCATTTCATAAATACAGAATTGTAGCAGCTGGTGTTGATTTAGGGATTTGCTAAGTGATTTTTCCAAGATGTGATCATTTTTGCAAGGATAAATTGATTTGGAAGTTGGCAAACAGAGTGCATTGTGGTGTGTTTTTGCCACACAAATTGTAGCTTCTACCAATTCTTTCTCCAATAAAAAAGTTTTTGCATCTCCACGCATTGAACTTGTTAATGGAATAGGTTACATAAATGTGAATTTTCCAATCTATTGATGTGAAACACCAGCTGGGCATATTCAAGCAGCATTCCTTAGTTCTGAGGTATATTTCCTTAACAGTAAATAATTGGACCATGAATTGCTTTAAGGTAAAGAGCACTTTAAAAATATTTGGGAATTTTTTTATTTTTTTTAAAAGCTGTTTTTGCAAAGGGCAGCAACGTTCTCAGAGAAGTTTTTGAAAAGGTTTCTCAACGGCCCCGGCCGAAGCTGCCTACGTCTTGGGAGTTCAAGAGGTCACACGTACTTCTTCCTGCACTCAGCTAGTGAAAAGGCATTCAAAGCATTTTAAACACTGTCGTGATATTGAATTAGAGTGAGCCTTAATTCCAGCGCTAAAAGGGCCTGTGGGAAGCTGGTCTCTGCACAGGAGGATGATGGGGAGCCTCGATTATTAATCAGTGATGAAAAACAGGCCCTGTTGGTGCAATTTAAAGATAGGCCCGTCTGTTTCATGCCGCTTCAGTTGGCTCACATAAAAAAAGCAGCTCAGTGAATAGTGTTTCTAGCTGTGCTTTTGTGCCTTTATGGTTGTTGCTGGTCACAAAAGGTGTTATGTAACAACCGACTATCGAAAACATTTAGTTCGTTAAAGAAGCGAACAGTTTCACACTGAAGGTTTTCCTTTATTAAGTTATTTAAAAAGTATTTCCAAATTCCAAGTTTGAGTCGTCAAAAAAAATCTGTCAGACTTCCCTTTCATTTGTACAGATCTGCAGTGTACTTGCTCTTACAATCACGCTGGGTTTTCATTTGCAAACGACTTGTTCTTTTTAGCACGTTCATGCAGTTTTTAAACAGAAACCGTTCCAACTCATTAAGGCACATAATAAAACATCGTTGTGTTGACACTAAAACCAACATTTGCAGAGATACATAGCAAATGGCATCATTATCCTTCACCCCTCCATAAAAGTGAAATCTACTTTCTTCAAAGCGGTTCTTATATTGGTAAGAATCAGAGATTTCACAGAAAATAGTCTGTCTATTAATTGTCTCTTCGAGTGCTAAGTAACAAAGTGCCTTTCATGTTCATTTACACAACGATTCAGACAATACAAGCTGCCATAATTGGTGAAAAGTTAGCAGTTTGATTTGTGATCAGCAAGAGAATAGGGAAGAGCGTGCAAACAGCAAAACTATTCTGTTTTGTTCCGCCCCCCTCCCTCCTTCCCCCCACCCCCCCCCAAGTTTTCTCCTCTGGAGTTTGCAGGTTACAATTCCACAGACCTTGGCAGCCCTTCCTGCCTCCCGCAAGTGTGAGCCCAGACAGTGAGTGTCAGTGCGTTCTTTGACCCTGGGAAGGCAGAACTGCCGGCCTTGATCCTGTTCTCAGCCAACATCTGCACATAGCAGCCAGGCTCACTGGATAACAATCGGGAGGAACCCTGGCAGGTTTCCCCCTCCCGGGTTAAAGTGCGCTGAGGCCGGTTGCAGCCACGACTGCTACTTTGGCTGAGAGCAGTTAACTTCGCAGAGACTGGGAATTCAATCCGAAGCCGTCTGTTTATGGGGCCACATACTAAATCGGGTGGCACTTCTCCTCACAGTGCAAAACCCATTTAAAATATTGATCTTATTCATGCTTACTGTTCAGGGTGACTTTAATGAGGCACAGTTTTAACCAACTAACAAGTAAGTACAACCCCAATGAGCGGTAGTTGTTAAATCTGTCACTGGATACTGGAATGTTAGTAGAGCCTCGATTTTAACCTAGTTCACCCAGCGAGAATGGGACGGGTTCAGGACTCCCCCACTAGAGGATATAGTTTCTCTCCATCTACCCGATCAACTCCTTTAATCATTTTAAACACCTCAATTAGATCACCCCTTAACCTTCTATACTCAGGGGAATACAAGCCTGGTCTATGCAACCTACCCTCATAAGTTAACCCTTTAATCCTGGTATCATTCTGGTGAATCTGTGATACACCCCCTCCAAGGCCAATATGTCATCCCTGAGGTGCGGTGCCTAGAACTGAACACAGTGCTCCAGATGGGGTCTGACCAGAGCTTTATATAGTCGGGCTTAGTATAAGTCGGGCGCCTGACCCGAAGCCACCCGGTTCCCGCCGGTCAGGTTAGATTAAAATCGGGGCTTAGGTGGTGCAAGCAAATTATGGAAACACAGATTGAATTCCCCGAATCCGCCAAGCTCTCGTTTGAGTTGTTGTGTGGGCAGAAGTCAGGCACATCTCATCAGAGAAAGCAAGAATCATTGTCATAGTCACCTGGCTTTGGGATGCATGTAATTTCACAGCGCCTGTGCTGGTCACCTCATCACAGGCATATAGAACTTGCCACCCAACAGCCAGCTCACCTCAGAAGAGGTGGAATCTTTGTTGGTGGTACAGAGCCCAACAACATCAGAGGAAGGAAAATTAGTACAGAATATATATAAGATTGACACTAGATAGAAACACTCTCCCAATGGCTCAGGGAGTGTAGTCAGTGAGCCATACACACCAGAAAGGTTCCAGGTTTGAGTGAGTTAGCTGAGTGGCAGCAGAGATGCTCAAATTGGCCTTGGTGTAGCTGGGTCAGGGAGAGGAGAAGCGGCCAGAGTCCCTACTCCTGATCACTGTCCAGCTACCCCTCCTGGAAGTGTGCATGTGTGGATATCGGGTGAGCAGAGGATCGGACTGGGCTGTGGTGTCCTCCACACTTAAATAGCCAACTGACACTTACAGCCAGTGGCCATGAAACTGCATCCCAGTAGTGCCTTCTGGAGCAGAGGAGAGAAATAGTAAAGAACCTGTCGCATCTATTTGGAAAGAATAAGGTAATAAAAGCACTTGCTCTGCTTGATTTACATCTGGAATTTCTGCAGGAAGTCTCCTGTAGGTCCGCTGTATCTTCAAGGGAAGATCGGCAGAAATCCCGGAAAACAGCGTCAACAGCCGTTGATGCCGTTATTCTGGGACTGCCGCCATTCCTCCGCCAAAGTTACAGCGGGAGATCGGGGAACCCCTGCGGAAATTCTACCCCTTAAAGGCCAACATGTGAGGATTTGATAGCTGAGGACGTTTACTTACACGGGATCTTATGACCAATGTCACACTGTTACACTGTCAGAAAGGATTGTGTGTTTATTACTCAGTGGTACAGTCAGTTGAGACTGATATTGGGCCTGGAGTTTCCTCCGCATTTGCGCCAATGACATGCGGAATCTGGGTGCAAACCAAAATGTAGCTTAAAAGATGGCAGACCTTTGGGCGTAAGTGAGTTACACGTGTAACTGCAATACGCCCAAGTCTCCTCGATCTTCTACAGTCTTCCATCAAACCCTCCGCCCACAAAACTGGCCACGCCCCTGACTCTCAAATGCGAGTATCCTCCAATTGCGCTCGTTCAGGGGAGCTCTGAACATTGTTTCCTCCTGAAAATCTGGTTGCAAAGTCATTTTTCTGGTCTTTTAATTGCAATTTGTTGCGCGTTTAAAAAAAAAATTATCCTCACTGAGACCTGCTCTGTATTCTCTGTTTCTTTGAATGCATTTTTATGGTGTAAGTATAAGTCACATTAAAAATTGAAAAGCTTCCCCGATTGCAGGTTCCTAAACATGCTGTGCCTGACGTGCATGAATGATGGTTAAATGAGTTGAACCTTAGAATTTTCACACTCAAAGAAGGGAAATATATGGGGTGGATTTGGTGCTTTCCTTGGACACTGATTGTTTGCACAAATTTATGCCAATTTAAAGTTTGTGCGTATTCTAATGAGATTGGGAGGATACTTGAGCATAACTTAACATCGGCAAAACAGGCGCATTTTCGGGTCTAACTTCTGGGTTTCCGGGTTGCGACCCATGGAAGAAATTCCAGGCTTAGAATCGGTAGCAGGAAACAAAGTCATTTTTCTGGTCTTTTAATTGCAATTTTTTGAGTGCTTTTTTTCAAAATTCTGTTTCTTTGAATGCATTTTTATGGCATAAGTATAAGCCACATTAAAAATTGAAAAGCTTCCCCGATTTCCAACGTTTAATTGTTGTGTTTTATGATGGAATAAAACACAATTATGTAATCGATTTAAATGACTTATTTTCATTTAAATTCTGCTATTTAATTGAGCGCCAACCAACACAAAATTCAAAATCACAAATCTGCTTCTTCAATGTTACTGCAAAAATTATCTTGCTACTCTCTTGTCCACACCCATTGTCCACACATGCACACTTTTAGCAATTGGTCCCCTCAAGATTGGGAACCCTGGAAGATTATTTCCTTCTCTAGGCCAGAGGTACTTGGGTAACTTAAAGAAGAAGTCAGCAACTCAGCACAGAACTAGGTTTGAACCTGGAAGCACCCTAGTCTATATAGCTCAGTACCACACAACACTGGGACCAACCGATTGAGACGTTAAGTGAGGTCATTGCAATCTAGTTGATCTTTGGCATAGTGTCATTAAAATGTATTCAGGAGTGTTATAACCCAGTAACAGAGGATAGTAATTTTTCAGTAGAAAACTCTCGTCATCCCTGCAAAGCATCATACTCTTGTAAAAATATTCCTGTTACATTATACAGCTGTAAAGGGAAGGGGGAGGTAGCACCAGTCAGGGGGGAAATGGTGGAATATATCTGACTTTCATCCATGCTTGTTAACTGTACTACACAATATAACAGTATAATTCTGCTCTATTCCTTTGTTTACTAAATGGGTCAAATGTCATTTTCTGGCACAATTTTGTTTAGTCCTGTTTATGACAGCAGATAATGTCGAAATCTCACATAACATAAGCAGAAGTCCAATGAGTAATTTGTCAGATTACACAAAGTAATCCATTTTTAGCAAATGATTAAAAGCATATTTTCTAAAAAGTAAGACATAAACGTGGCTAATCTGTGCCTTGAAGCTTGTCAAACTTGAATGCGTGAGGTTTAAAAGCAAAGTAGCTATGCTTCATATTTACATTAGTTTATAGATTTATTTGAAAATCTTCAATTTCTGACGCATTTTTGCATTAAAATTTGTTAAGACAGGTACTCAGGATTAGATATTTGCAATAAACTGAGTTCAGCAAGCTCCCCTCATGGCTCAGCATGTTTATCCAAAGAATAGCTGAACAACACAGAGCGGGGAGGCTGTACATTTGATCTCCAGTTCATGTCCTGTTGGCCGTGGCTCAGTGGTTAGCACCCTCGCCCCTAATTCAGAAGGTTGTGTTGGTTCAAATCCCACTCCAGAGATATGAACACAAAATCTAGTGCAGTACAGAGGGAGTGTTGCACGATCAAATTTTGCGTCTTTCGGATCAGCTGTTAAACCAAGGCCCCGTCTGCCCTCTCGTGAAAGGTACAATATGAATGCAAATTCTTTCTTTCCTTTGAGCTAGTTAATCTCTGGACTATGCAAGGAAAAAATCAGTTGTTCCCCCTGCTGGAAGAGCAAATGTGATGTATATTAAAACTGTCTGGCATGCGGTGAAGCCAATGGAAATATGAAAACCTGCGTTAAACACACACTTTGAGTTCAGTATTCAATATAAGATTAGTGGTACACAAATCACCAAAGTGAGAAATGTCAGTGATGGAGAATAGGAGGCTTTTTCATTTTGGGCACCTAGTGCCAAAATTCACACATGAAGCACAGCATTGAGGAGTAAAGCCTCTTCTATTCTGCCCTCACAAAAATAACAACTCCAACTCCCCTGAGATTCTGCCCTGTTCGCACTGTCCCTTTAGATTCCAGTAAAGGACGTCATGAGAGGACCTTCTGCCCAGAGTCAACATGGTTTTTTGAAAGGGAAATCGTGTTTGACAAATCTGTTAGAGTTTTTCAAAGATGTAACTAGTAGGATAGATAAGGGGGATCCAGTGGATGTGGTGTATTTGGATTTTCAAAAAGCATTCGATAAGGTGCCACACAAGAGGTTATTACACAAAATTAGGACGCATGGTATTGGGGGTAATATATTAGCATGGATTGAGGATTGGTTAATGGACAGAAAACAGAGAGTAGGAATAAACGGGACTTTTTCAGGTTGGCAGGCTGTAACTAGTGGGCTATCGCAAGGGTCAGTGCTTGGGCCTCAGCTATTTACAATCTATATTAATGACTTAGATGAAGGGACCGAGTATAACGTATCCAAGTTTGCTGATGATACAAAGTTAGGTGGGAAAGTAAGGTATGAGGAGGACGCAAAGAGGCTGCAGAGAGATATAGACAGGTTGACTGAGTGGGCAAGAACATGGCAAATGGATTACAATGTGGGGAAATGTGAAGTTAACCACTTTGGTAGGAAAAACAAAAAAGCAGAATATTTTTTGAATGGTGAGAGACTGGGAAATGTTTGCACTCAGAGGGACCTGGGTGTCCTTGTACATGAATCACAGAAAGTTAACATGCAGATATAGCAAGCAATTAGGAAAGCAAAGTATGTTAGCTTTTGTTACAAAGGGATTAGAGTATAAGAGTAAAGAAGTCTTACTACAATTATACAGGGTATTGGTGAGGTCACATCTGGAGTACTGTGTACAGTTCTGGTCTCCTTACCTAAGGAAAGACATACTTGCCTAAGAGGGAGTGCAGCGAAGGTTCACTAGACTGGTTCCTGGGATGAGGGGATTGCCCTATGAGGAGAGATTGAGTAGACTAGGCCTATATTCCCTAGAGTTTAGAAGAATGAGAGGTGATCTAATTGAAACATATAAAATTCTTAAGGGGCTTGACAGGGTTAATGCTGGGAAAATGTTTCCCCTGGCTGGGGAATCTAGAACACGGGGGTCACAGTCTCAGAATAAGGGGTCGGCCATTTAGGACTGAGATAAGGAGAAATTTCTTCACTCAAAGGGTTGTGAATCTTTGGAATTCTTTACCCCAGAGAGCTGTGGATGCTCAGTCGTTGAGTATATTCAAGACAGAGGTCGATACATTTTTGGGAATTAAGGGATATAGGGATAGTGCGGGAAGGTGGAGTTGAGGTAGAAGATCAGCCTGATCTTGTTGAATGGCGGAGCAGGCTCGAAGGGCCAAATGGCTTCCTCCAGCTCCTATTTCTTATGTTCTTATGCCCATCCCCACATCATGGGGGCTTTTTAGGGTGAGTTGCCAGGCTACCCAGGAAACCCACTCTTTAAAGGCTTTAGCAGAACTCATGCCAGCTGAGATCTGCCTTGAGCCCTGCTGTGGGCCTTGAGAGGCTCCAAACCTTCACTAGTGATCTTGGAGAGGGGCAGGGGTTCCACTCTGCCACACTTGCACCTACCGAAAGTGGACCCCCATGAATTTCAGGGCTATAGTTTATGTTGCTGTCTTTGTATCATGCTGATGTTCTGATGTAGAACAAAGAGAAGCTGAACAAACCAATACTGAAACACACATTTATCACCAGTTTTCCATTTATCACTCAACAGTCAAAACCTCTGGTGGAACTCAGATGTCTAGTTTCTGACAGGAACTTAACGGTCATACTATCTCTCCATGACCAACCACCTCCTTCCTCATTCTACCTTAAAAGAAAACAGGCGTTGTGAATTAAGAAATCCATAACAAGGAAAGGAATTTCTGAAAATAGTCTTCATGGCCACTCTGAGGCAGCTCCATTTGTTGTTTTCTGCGGGATTATCTAGCTGAGGCTTTCGTCATATTTTTTTGGGTGCTTTTTCCCCCCTCATCAAGAAAAGGATTTTAATGCTGAGTAATGGAACGGTTCTAATTTTGGACACGTAGTTTCACTATCAAACAGATCAGATTTACCATGGATGGAAGCAGCATACAGTTCTTTCTACACCGCCGATGTACCTGAACACCAACGTTAGCAAAATACCTTCTACTGCACCAGTCGTCAATGTTTTAATTGAGCACAAGAGCCATCCTCTGAGTGAGATTGCCAATTTGTGCTGAATTATATACATAGGCTTACTGCTCAAACTCAGTTCATGTAACAGTGTCGGAAATAAAAGCTGTGTTTTCTTTTAGTTACAAAGATGTTCGAAAGGTTTCTGTCAGTATAATGAGGGCCTGACCCTTGAGTTAAGGGGATCTTGCATCTCCATTTTGCTGTAATCGAAGACAGTTTTCTAAAAAAAACTATTTAAATAATGTGTTTCATATTAAATTTTGTGTATTATTCTTTTGAAACAACTTGCAAACCTGCTGTCAGCTGGTTTTGCACCCTTAAGTGAAGTTAACAGTGGGAATTGAATTATTGGTGAAGTTTGAAGATTGTCCTCGCAGTGTTCTGGCAGGCCTGGTGATGTATCGATATAACTGCTCCAATCCGACATTTTGTCTCTTGTTTTGTTCCTCCCTAAAGGAGGTGAGTTTTGCTGGACTACAATTCCATGGACATTTGTAGCTCTACAGTGCCTTGCAAAAGTGGCCATTCTCCAGTAAATGTTGCCAGACTATTCAATCATAAAAGGCAGCAAAACTAACTCTGATGCTGTCCTTACTGACTTGACACCCACATGCATGCATTTTCTAGCCAGGGTCACTGGGCAGTAAACATGGATGCATTTTCCCTTCCCAAAGGAATACGTGCTGAACTATGATATGGGCTGGAATCAATTACTATAGTATCATGCAAAACCTGTTCATTGTTGCATGTTTATACGGACCGTTTCCCATCTATTTTCTCTGCAAATTTCTGTTCTTCTGAGGGTTTCATTGTTCAGGCCATGTTTTACTCTGATTTGCTCTGTAGTGGTGTTTAGGTTTACTGCCTGGAGTAATTTCTGAAGATTATCTCTCTCTTTCTTTCTGTATGCAAAGCAATTCCACCTTAAGATAATGCAAAGAAAGAGGCGGCAGAAACAAGTACAAATAGCCGCCTTTGATTAATGTCATGACGGTGATTTGTGTAACAAATCATTGACAGGATAATCTGTTATGGTCCCCTTACCAGTCCTTTCTTTAAAGACCGAAACTGCTGCTAATAATCACTCAAGAAACTAGCCAACAGAAACCCAGAACCATTTTAATCTCGTGATTCTAAGGTGCAAATATGGGTTCGATCAGTCAATCATGGGCGAGTGATTTTACTGTATGCTTTTCAACAGAGGGAAATCACTTCTTAAAGAAACAAAGGCAGATTCAATTACTTCAGTTATGAGATTTCCCTCAGGACTTGAAACTTACACCCATGCTGATAAATATACATGTACGGGGGGAAAATAAATACATTTAATCCATAGAGGGATTAGTTCAAGTAAAGTATGGAGTTCATTCTAGCTTGAGACAGATAACTTCGCCAATGTCTAGAATGGAAACAACAAATAATATAGATTTTAGCAAATTATGCAGTTTATTTTGTGAAGTTGATGCAAATTCCGGGTTAATGTTTCACGTGGGAAAGATAATTTACCGAAAACAAAACGCAACAGTATTTTTCTATTCAAAACATGATGGTAGGAAAGGCAGCACCTGGTTCAATCACCAGTTTGTACTGAGTGAGCTGATTTTACCTGGCTAGCAGTTGGGTGGTGGGGGAGGACGGAGGGCAGGGGGGGGGGCGGAGAAGGGTAGGGGAGCGGGGGGGGGGGGGAGGTATCCACAAATTGGCCTCAGTGCCCCTGGATTAGAAGCATAGAAGATAGGAGCAGGAGTAGGCCATTCGGCCCCTCGAGCCTGCTCCGCCATTCAATGCGATCATGGCTGATCATCCGAATTCAGTACCCTGTCCCTGCTTTCTCCCCATATCCCTTGATCCCTTTAGCCTTAAGAAATATATCTATCTCCTTCTTGAATATATTTAATGAATTGGCCTCAACTGCCTTCTGTGGTAGAGAATTCCACAGGTTCACCACTCTCTGGGTGAAGAAATTCCTCCTCATCTCAGTCCTAAATGGCTTACCCCTTATCCTTAGACTGTGACCTCTGGTTCTGGACTCCCCCACCATCGGGAACATCCTTCCTGCATCTAGTCTGTCTAGTCCTGTTAGAATTTTATAAGTTTCAATGAGACCCCCTCTCATTCTTCTAAACTCTAGCGAATATAAGCCTAATCGACCCAATCTCTCTTCATACGTCATTCCTGCCATCCCAGGTATCAGTCTGGTAAATCTTTGCTGCACTCCCTCCATGGCAAGAACATCCTTCCTCAGATAAGGCGACCAAAACTGTACACAATACTCAAGGTGTGTTCTCACCAAGGCCTTGTACAACTGCAGCAAGACATCCTTGCTCCTGGACTCGAATCCTCTCGCTATGAAGGCCAACATACTATTTGCCTTCTTAACCACCTGCTGCACCTGCATGCTTACCTTCAGCGACTGGTGCACAAGGACTCCCAGATCTCGTTGCACTTCCCCTTTTCCCAATCTATTGCCGTTCAGATAATAATCTGTCTTCCTGTTTTTGCCACCTAAGTGGATAACCTCGCATTTATCCACATTATACTGCATCTGCCATGCATCTGCCCAATCACCCAACCTGTCCAAATCATACTGGAGTTTCTCTGCATTCTCCTCACAGCACACACGCCCACCCAGCTTTGTGTCGTCTGCAAACTTGGAGATATTACATCTAGTTCCCTCGTCTAGATCATTAATATATATTGTGAATAGCTGGGGTCCTAGCACCGATCCCTGCGATACCCCACTAGTCACTGCCTGCCACTCGGAAAAAGACCCGTTTATTCCAACTCTTTGCTTCCTGTCTGCCAACCAGTTCTCTATCCAAATCAGTACCTCACCCCCAATCCCATGTGCTTTAACTTTGCACGCTAATCTCTTATGCGGGACCTTATCGAAAGCCTTCTGAAAGTCCAAATACACCACATCCACTGGTTCTCCCTTATCTATTCTACCAGTTACATCCTCAAAAAATTCCAGTAGATTAGTCAGGGGGAAAAAAAGCAGCCTGTGTTCTAATTCCTGATTTCCATCAGGTGATCCTGCTGGACAGCACATATCCATGGGTGTAGGCTCAGGCGTGACTTTGATGCACACCCCAGTTAAACAGGCCTTCCTGTGTTCAGTGCCTAGGCTCCCACATAAAGATTGACCACTTGAGCAAAGTGCCAGAGGCATCCTGCACCTGTGGCGCCAAGCACCACAAGAGTCAGCACCTTCAAGAGGAGGAGGAAGGGGGGGGGGGGGGGGGGAAGAAGAATTGGGAAAAACCTATGATAAGCATACATTACCCTATAATAACATTCATTATGTGATGTTATCAATATAGTTAAGTCAATGAGAGAGAATTTGCCCTAGAAATTGGTTTGCAGCCGGCTTCTAGCACGAACCTAATGGCAACTGCGCAAAATTGGTCCTCTTACATCATCAGGACGAGACTGACATTCTTGGGACGCCACTCACGCCCCAGGAGGAAGTGAGCCAGTCACGAAGAAGGCAAAGATTGGCCTGCGGTGATGCGGGCACCAGACCTACGGTAAGTCCAGTGGTTGGGGGGGGGAAGGAGACCTCCTCCTGGCTCTACAATCAGGTAAGTAAGTCAAACATTATTTAATTGCCTTTTTGGCAGCAGCCTCCAATCGGCCCTTTATAGGCTGCTGGTTGGCTGCTGTTTGCCTGAGCAAACTGACCACATGATGCATGCTGCGGTCAGTCCCAAAAAATTTCATGAAGGGACCTGAGATAGGCATTAGATCCCGATTTGCATAGACAATGGGCCTATTGCCTGTTTCAGACAGGCGCCAAGGATGAATACAGGACACTGTAACCAATATGGCATTCACACGCCGCATTGGACCCTTCGGCACCCGTTTTACACCTGAAAAACGTGCACTGCATAATCCAATTTCTAGGCCCTGAAGACAGGCAGTTTACTTACAACAACTTACATTTAGCAACACCTTATTAAGTAGTAAAATATTCCAAGGCATTCCACAGAGCAGAAGCTGCACAGTAATGGAGGAATCAGAAGTGTCCAAAAACATGGTCAAAAAGATTGCTTTCAACAGCCTCATCAAAACCTGAGAGAAATAATGCAGTGGAGAGCTTTAGGGAGGGAGTGCAAAAGAATAAAGCTAAGCTGGCTAAAGGCTTTGCCATCAATGGTGGAGTGAAAGGAGAGTGGGATGTACGAGGCCAGAGTTGGAGGTTAAAAGGTATATGTAGGGCTGGAGGAAATTGCAGAAGTAGGGAAAGGCGAGGCCATGGGGGAAACAAGGCTGAAGGTTTTGAATTCAATGTATTAAGGAGCAGGAGTGCAATGATGACAGGAGTCATAGGACTTGGTGCAGGATGGAATGCAGGCAATAGAGTTTTGGACAGGTTGGAGTTAATGTAGGGTGGCACTCAAGAGGCCAGTGAGGGGGCTTTGAAGAAATCAAGTCTGGAAGTAACAAAAAACATGGATAAGTGTTTCCGCAGTGGTGGGGATAAGGCAAGGTGAAGATGGAAATAGGCTATATATTTGTACCAATATAAATATACGTATGTGGGGAAGTAAAGTTCCACTCCAAGTCACACACCATCCTGACTTTGACATACATTGCTATTCCTTCATCATCACTGGGCCAAGATGCTAGAATTCCCTACCAAACATCATCACCACAAGGACTATAGCATTTCAAGGCCACCACCACCCTTAGGGTAAGTAAGGATGGCCATTAAGTGCAGCCCATAGCCCGAGAACACATTTAAAAAAATGTCAATTCTGATTCAGCTGTAGCTCAGTTGGTAGCACTTTCGCCTCTGAGTCAGAAGATTTTGGGTTCAAGTTCCACGCCAGAGACTTGAGCATAAAAGTCTAGACTGACACTCCAGTGCAGTGCTGAGGGAGTGCCGCACTGTCAGAGGTGCTGCCTTTCGGATGAGATGTTAAACCGTGGCTCCGTCTGCTCTCTTTTGAAGAAGAGAAGTGAGTTATCCCCGGTGTCCTGAACAATATTTATCCCTCAATCAACATCTCTAAAAACAGATTATCTAGTCAATATCACATTGCTGTTTGTGGGAGCTTGCTATACACAAATTGGCTGCCGTGTTCCTACATTGCAACAGTGACTACACTTCTAAAGTAAATTGGCTGTAAAGTGCTTTGGGACATGCTGAGGTCATGAAAGATGCTCTATAAATGCAAGTCTTTCTTTCTTTTCCTTTTTCTAGGTTCAAAGATCATCAAATTGTGCGCTCTCCCTGGTCAGTGAAATACAATTATGAACCATTAATAAAAATATAAATATCATATCAAATAATAGTAAAGAAAGAGGTAAAATGTTCCTTAGAGAATGTGAAGAGAAATATTAAAGCTGTTAAATTGATGACATGTCATATCACGTCTGTTTGTATCCCCATTGATTAGGATGTTTAACTATAGCATCTCTTGTGGTATGACATTATTGCAATGGAGTGATGGACAGAGACTCCAGCTCCTCGACTCTCAGTATTGTGCGTCTCCAGTTTTAGCAGTGGCTGTCAGCAGAGGTGTTAAATGGAAGAGATACATACCCAAAGAGAGTGGGAAAACAGAAAGTGAGTCAGCCCAGAGCACTCACACACACCTCCTACAGAGTGGCATTGTCAGTGGTTGTTTGCAGTTGGGAAACCCTTTCTCCTGAGATATTGTTATAATTAATAATGGCGCTGCAGTGGCTGGAGTGGGAGTTCCAGAGAGAAACAAAGTTGATAATAGCATTAAAAAAAACTTTCAGTGTTTGTTCTTGACCAGCAAATGCTCTGACTATATCACAGCTCACTTCCAAGGCTGACGCTTGCTAAATGTTTAAAATTAACTAAATAAGACAAAGATGACTTACTTGTTCCTTATATTAAATGTGGTGATAAACATTCTGAAGCACAGTGACTGCTTCACATGTGGTTCTAAGTCTATTGTTCTGTACCTTCATTTAATAACTATTCTTTTAAACAGTAGTACAAGCACATTGGGAAGACTGATTTGGCTCAGTAGAATGGCCACCTGCAGAGTGCCTATGTGAAAAAAGTTTTCCTCAAATCAGCTTCTAAATGATAATAGTCAGGACTACTGACTCGCAACTATTTAAAACTTTTCAATTGGTATTTTTTCATTCCTACTTTGCTTTCAGGCTTTACCAAGGCTTCTCCTCTGATTTAAATGAGGAGAATTTCAGTTCCAAGAGGTCTGCTCTTTTCTTTAATCACAAGGAGGGCTCCTAATTCTGGGCTTTAAACTGTGTTCTGCAAAGCATAATGAATCTGCCTTCATATAAGCCCAGACAATGGCCTCATTCAAGGCTCAAACCCTTCCTCCTGAGATATTGTTATAACTAATAACTCCTGCCAGCTGTGCTGAAGGGAACCTCAGCTCTGTGGGAGAATGAACAAGCTCCATCCCTCAGAGGATTTGAAGTAACTCTGAGCCGAAATTGGATTATGAAGGGGGAAAAGGTCATTGTACGCTCACAACTTATCAATTTATGTTACACCAAATGAGTGAGCATATTTATCCCATTATCCATGAGTTAGCTGGAAGGACATTCATAAAAGAAGTTTGTGCAAACAACAAGAAATATCTTGGAGTAAACTAAATGGCAAGGGAAACAATTAGACCTCAATCGCAATATCAAAAACAGGCAATGGCTGCAAGCAATTTAGGATTGATCAGACAAATAATGCATCGTGCAGTATTAATTATCTAAGCTGACTGATTTCTTTGATAGGCTTCACACAGAATGTTCTTGCAGGCTTGTGGATATCACACCGTGCAAAAAAAAAACCTGCTGCTTCCTCAATCCAAGTGTTGATCTCGAAAGAAAACTTTCCATGGCAACAGGTCAATGTGTTTGTCTCCTAGCTCTGTGAAATGTGAGAAGATCCAAGCCTGACACCATATTTCACTGCTGTTTGTGCCACCTTTGTGTTTGCATCTCACTGTAAATTATAAAGTGGTGGTGACCCTTTGGGGCTGATGGGATGTAGCTGGTATGATAAAGAATTAGGATTCAAAAAGTCTAGTTTATAAGTAGGATGATTGAAGAAGGAAGCAAAGATTAATCGAGGAAGCATCCTGCCTCTAAATCACTCCAGCATGTAAACCCCTCCCCCAAACTATAGTTCATGCTGAATTAACCATGGGTTTCATTACCTTTTAAGTAAAATGTGAAATTATTTACTTAAGCTGTACCAGCCTATGCATTAAGAATATTAAATTTGGTGACATCATTTAAAAAGGAAAAGGGACAAGAGATTTTTAAAAATTGAAAGGAAATATAAATACCTACATTAACTAGTTGATCTATTGTATTGTTTATGGACAGTCTAGATTATGAAACACAGTTGTGATGGAGTTGTATTTAATCTAGCCTGCTCCTTTAAGGCCACTAATGAGGTACTCTCTGTGGATAGGTGGTCTCAATTGGCCAATCCAGGTAATACTGACTGCTGGTGAACTCCTCTGGTCACTTAGTGGTTAATTGCAGCTGCTTATAAATTTCTAAACACCAGGTCAGAAGAACCAAGCATTAAGTAACTGGCTTTCTTCCTCTTTTTAAAAAAAAAATTCAGTCTGTATCAAAGTGTAATGCTTTAACGTGTAATGGACGGAGTGTTATGGACATGCACTAATATATATCTATAATATATTAAAAGTCTTCTGTCTAGGATGCGCTTCTTGTTTGTCACACTTGCACTATCACACTTTTGCTATCGCACTTTGTTGATTGGCTCAAAGTAAAAAAGGAACAAAAATCAGAACTGAAGAGGAAGAGAAAGAAGTAGTGAGGAATACAGCTGGAAAACTGTCAAGGAGAAAAAAAGAACCTATGCATATAACCAATCTTGAATGACTTGTCAGGAGAACCTGCCAATAAAAAAAGAAGAAATAAAAGGTTACCCAATCAAATGATTCAAAACATTTTTGGAAAAAAAATTGCCCCTTCCTTTTTCTCAGTAACTGAAATTTCTAGTGTCCCAAGTAAGGTTTTAACCTAAATAATATCAAAAAATATTGGCCCACATTTTGCGGTCAACGGCATCTGAACCAAATGCGCACTTACCTGCTTGGAACCCTCCTCCGAGAAGTTGCTGTCAGAAGCTGCAGAGTAGAGGGCAGTGTAGTGGCCCAGGGGCGCACCATGTGCGTAAGCATACCTGGAATCATGTGGGCCGGTGTACCAATCAGCAAACAGAAGGTCTCTCATTAATACTATTAGAGATCATACGGCTATTCTTCATTTAAACTTCAGTACTTTGAAAATATATTTAAATTTGTGATTTTTGGGGTTTGGGTGTGTGCAGAATTCATTGTTATTTTGTAAGTCATCTACATTTTCATTTTTTTTCCTCCCAGCGAACCATTTTAGATTCTTCAAAAATCTATTGGAAGACAGTTCTTTACTTTTCATGGACAATAAATATAACTGTAATAATCCTGTGGGCCATATGTAAATGCCTCCATTTCCGGCCTCAGAATCTCAAAGATAGCAGCCTCACTCAGAACACCACCCAACTGACAGTAAGTTTGAAAGACTGGCTTGTAGTTTAAGCTTTTAAAATTAAATATAAACTTGGATTTGTCAGGAGGTATCCCCTTACACTATGCAAACAGATCACAAGTTCGGGATTTAGCGCAAAATCCCAAATTTGTTGTCCATTTCAAAGGCGGTATGATGGCATACGCTGAGAGTACGCTGTCAAACTGCCCGCAAATTCTGCCCCATTATATTTCACAATATTATGATTAAATTTACCAATTAAATTTTCTTTTGTGTCTTTTAACACCGTCATTAAAGTTTTGTTAAAGCTTCTCCCATTCTCCTGGGCTTACTTAATATTGTTGTCCCAATATGAGGCTCTCTGAACTGAAGGCAAGTCCTGTACTCTGCCCACGTGCACTGTATACAATTCTTCAGATGTCATGGTAGCATTTAGTCAGCCCAACTGTTCATTCTTCCAACGTGAAGGAGAGGTGTGGTGGGAGGTTACACCATTGAGATGTACACACAGACTGCAGGTACAAATGGAAATGAGTACACACCATAGGGTACATTTTCCAAGGCCCTGCCTGACTAGTGGGGCCTTGTAAAACATCATGTATAAAACCTCTATTCACCAATATGTACATTACATACAGCAAATGTTTGTTGCTTTTAGATTTGGCTCTAAACCCTTTGGGCTGGATTTTGAATGACCCATGGAGTCGGGTTTGGAAGCGTGTGGGGGGTTAAATTTGCATGGTCGGGGGTCCCGACCCCATCCCGACTCCATCCCACCTCCACGCAATTTTGACAAAATCAGTCGCGGGGTTCCCGACTCCGTCCCGCCTCCAAGAGGCGGGAGAGGCCATTAAAGCCCTTAACAAGCCCTAAATTGGCTCTGTAATGCCATTTTGAAACTTTTTAGCTAGTTTAACCCTTTTCCGACGTGAAGTACGCCTGATGTGAAACACTCCAGTGAAACCTGGCGGGAGCACAAATGGATAGCTGACTATCAGCTGCAGGTCCACTATTACAACGGAGATGTGATGAAGGTAGTAGTATTAGGTGTGAAAGTCGCCTCTGATGCTGCTGCATTGAATGTCTTCAGAGACTGCATGGCCTTTGCTGTGAGAGGACTTGGATGCAAAAAATTCTCTCTCTCTCTCTCTCTCTCTCTCTCTCTCTCTCTCTCTCAGGTCCTCTCTCTCTCTCTCTCTCTCTCAGGTCCTCTCTCACCAACAGCCAGACAGTCTCTGAGACCAAGCAGTCAGCAATGATGACATCATCAGAGGCGACTTTCAGACTGAAACCACTAATTAGTTCATGGGTTCCCACATGCTGGAACTCAATTGCCCAATTAAGTGAAAATTGCATCATTCATCCACATTAATCTGGAGTCGGGGGGGGGGAACACGAAATGCGGATGACACGACCCCAACCCGACCCCAAGACAAAATCCAGCCCTTTCTGTGAATCTAATTCACCCTCTTATAGTTTTATGGACCTTAAGTGAAATGAACTGTGACAGTCTCAACCCAATTTCTACTAGATGCAAATTCACAGTACAAAATTTCTCATAACCCAACACAATCTTACTCCGAGAGGATGTATGGATAGTTAGTGTAGGCAATGGGAATGGCACAATAGTGCAAGTATTGAGTGTTGGTGTAAAATTGGGATTAAGGAACATTTCGGTGGCAAAGTAGAAGAACTCTACAAGAAGAACTTTATTGTGCATCTAACTCAAGAAACCTTTGACATGGAACTGCTTGATGTTGACAGTGGAAGCCAGAAGTTTTGCTGCCCTCCTCTCAAAAAGCACATTTTTTCAAAAGAAAAGTTTGAATATATTTAGGGGGAAAAATTCAGTTGGTTGCGCCTCCCATTAGCGCCTTAAGAGGGCGCTAATGGGGCGCAAAGCATCTAGCGCCCAGGCGCGGCGATGTTTGCGCCGCTCGCGAAATTAACTAGACATTTTGCGGTGGCGCTAAACACTACCGCCACGATCTCCTGCGCCGGCAGATCGTGACGTCAGTCGAGTGCGCAATGCCCCGGTATCGCCCCGGAGCAGATATTGAGTAGCGCCCCCTGCCTTACCGCCTGACGCTAGCAACGACAGGTTGAGGGGAGCGAATTGCAGTCATGAAGGGACTGGGGGAGCGCTATTTAAAGGTGACCGCTTCCTGCCTTTTATTGTTGGTGCCATTTTTGAACCACGCATTCTGAGACAGAGAGAGAGACTTCTGGAGAGATTCAACGCTGTGTGAAGGAGTTTTGGGTACTGAGCAGCACTTTGCAGGTTCATTTTGATTTGCCATTCCTTGTATCGATTTAGAAGAGACTGTGGGGGCTGCACTCTAAGCTCTTTCCCTGGTACTCTCCATTGTTCTTTCCAGCAGATTTGATGTGCAGGTCTCTCCAGGCAGAGATTCAAGGCTGCAATGAGCAGGATGTGGATTGAAAGCAAGATCAACCATCCCCTTTAAGAACTGGCCGGTGCCATTGTGTGTGTGTTCCATTGCTGACTGACATCACATGAGCTTCGCCAGCGCTCTGAGGTAGCGCCTCGCTCCTCGGCCTTTGCGCCTTAAGACAGGTGTGAAGCACCTGATTTAGCGCTCCAATCACCTCCAGGGGCGATAAAAGTCAAGTTTGCAGTTGGTGGCGATAATTAGCGCCAGGCGCTAATCTTTGCGCCCGGCCGATAATTGCACCCCAAATGGGGCGATACTGAATTTCTCCCCCTTAGTGTTCTGTCCTGATTTGCCCATTAAATAAGCAACACAAAGATTTAAAGATACATACATAATGGTTTTTGAACAATTTCCCCTCAGGGCTATTGAAATCTGATGATCTTGATGTGGCAGGAGCGGACAGCAATCTCGCACGGGAGTGGGAGTTGGAGGCCTGGTAGGTAACAACTGCCTGGCTCGCAATTGTATCCTGCCACTCAGCTGCCCAGCCATTTCGGGTGGAAAGTAGCAGCTGACACCGTGGTGCTGGGGGGTGGATGGGGAGGAAAACCGGTCGGTCAGTTAAAATCACAGATCAGCGGGAACAGAATGGGATGGAGCCATTCCATTTGAATTTCTCCACCGCTCCTATCCTGCCAATTGAGGAGAATTAAAATCGCCCTTTGACATGAAACGAATGAGGTGGAAACATCTTTTTAATCATTTTGAAATATCCAACGACAAAAAATTCTCTTCGTATACTATTAATGAACTAGTCCTTATTTCAGTTCAAGTACTTCTGTTGCCTGGGCCCTAAGCTCCGGAATTCTCTGCCTAAACCTGTCTGCCTCTCTACCTCTCTTTCGTCCTTTAAGACGCTCCTTAAAACCTACCTCTTTGACCAAGCTTTTGGTCACCTGCCCTAATTTATCCTTGTGTGGATTGGTGTCAAATTTTTTGTCTTAAAATACTCCTGCGCAGCTACATTAATGGTGCTATATAAATAACCAGATAATCTGTTTTTGTTATGTAGATTGAGGGATAAATATTGGGCAGAGACAGCAAGGATAACTCCCCTGCTCCTAGGACTTGAACCCACAACCTTCTGACTCAGAGGCGAGAATGCTACCCACTGAGCCACAACTGACACTTTGGATTAATTAGTTCAAATGCCAGTCTTGACAAGCCCAAAAACTCAAATGTCCGCAACATGATAGTTTCATGAGCTGGACTGGTGGCTGGTAGCTGTGGGAAGGAAATGAAAACAGTTGGCCTTAATCACAGAGATATCAGTGGCCTCGATTTACTTGACAAAAGGAGAACATGTGGAGGCAGGAGATAGTGCTGCAGAACTTAAAAGGGGAAAATATAATGAGCAACAATACAAATAAAAGTGAGTGAGAATGTTCAGTTTCCATTTCACGCATAGGCAAAACTATTTTTTGCAATCTCTTTGTGAACTTTGTACCAAATCTACCACAAAGGGTTAAAACATTTTGACTGTAGAATCTACATTCAAGGTTAACCCAGAATTGAATGATGTGTCGGTCTTCAATCAGAGATCATGCTTGAGAAAGTTCACAGTTTCAATCAGTCATCAATGGTTATGAGTCATAGCTAGAGAATTTTATGAAACTCAACAACTTGACCACCAGTTCTCTTAAGAGGAGAAGCTAAAAGCTTTCCAGCAATCTGCAAGTCAACTTCATGTCAGTTTCACAAACTGAAAATCAAGCGTCCGACGGGCATCAAACACTTGAAGTGATTTTAAAGCTGGCTCCCTGGGTAATAGATAACTGCCATAATAATACAATCCTTTTTTCTTAATGGGCCAGAAGTTACTATCAAAATCATGGTGAGGCTAACAGCACTCACCGCTATTTATACACAATTCACTCGCCAACTTCAGGCGGGGGCAGTTTTTGTCCGCGATGCACAGCTCCGCCGTTAGCTTCCTGAAAACAGCATCTTGCTGCCTTAATTACCATTCAAATGTATTGAACGGCGTAATGTTCCTGTACTTACATGGTAGATATGAACTAATCTCGCCACAGAAAGTTAGGGTAGGTCCATTTCAGTCTAAGTACCCTTTTTAGCAACATGATTAATCTTACTAGCAAACAACCTCTCTGGCACTGAAAATTTACTATTACAAATGTGGAGTCTCATTCCTTCAGATTTTAATTGTTGGAGATTTTTTAACTTTTACTTTCTGTCTCTTTTTTCTCTCTCTCTTAATCCAATCTTTCTTTCCCTCTCTTTATTTTTCTTTCTGTACCAGATTAAACATTGAATTCACCATTCTAACTGACACTTCCTGGTTCAGACTCTGAGCTGTTCAATCCTCAATCCTTCATTCTGATTGGTTAGGGAGATGCACAGTTGCTTGCCCTATTCACACAAGTCCCAGATGCCCTGTAGAGGGCGCTGCACCGTTTCCATCTCCCATTTACAGCAACTTGCAGTGCAACTCTCATGGAAATTAAACGGGCAAGGGCAAGTCTAACAAACGGCATTGGCCAGTTACACTTAATTCTGGCCCAGTATGTTCTCATATCATTTCCAAGTCACTTTCTTCAATGGGATGATCAGAATGGTCTGAGGGCCCTGATACCTCCACAACTGCAGTAAATGTTGACCAGTGGTCAGATCAATTTCACGCATGGTCTTGGAACTGTAACTCAATTAAGAATGAGATCCTTAACTGTTCAACTTTAAATAATGGGCCAGAAATTCAGCTCCCTGGCTTCCCGCGGGTGCAAGGATCACGTGCGCACCTACCTACCGCGCCTGCCGTTGACCTCTGGGCCCACGGGGACTTCGGCTCCTGGGCCTCCCCCAACTGCCGGCGCGCAGTGCTTGTGTATCCCAGGGGCGTAGTTAGTGCGATGCGTCCCCTGGGATCACGTGGGCCATGGAGAGCCAATGGCAGCAGACCATCTTTCATTCATAGATTTGACAGGAAGACCTGTCAAATCTATGAATACAGATCGGCCCCAAAACATCCCTAAAACTACAAATAATTTTTTTTTTAAAACATCACATTTTTAAAATAACTATAAATTACATTAATTAACTATTTTAAACAAAAATTTAAATTAAAAAAAAATTAATTACATTTTTTAACGGGGCTAAAACTAAACTTACCTTTCTTTAAAGTAATTAAAAAAGATAAATCTATGAAAAAAATGTTTAAATTTTAATAAAATCAACACTTACCTTGTTAAAAGAAGGCCTTGCGCATCCTTTTTAAAAGTGCATCTTCTCCGTGCTTACCTTCACGGAGGAACCTGTAAAAAAATCCGAAGTGCGAGGCGAACGCGCTGGCCCTCCGGCGTGCGCGTTCGACCTCTGAACCCCTTTCCTCAGGGGAACGGAAGTGCCGGTTTCCCGCGCATGCGCAGTGCATGCAAGAAACCGGCACTTTCGTTCCGTCCACGGGTGAGTACACAGTGCGTACTCCACAGTGGGTCCCCAACTCTTCACAATCTATATTAACGATTTGGAGGAAGGGACCAAGTGTAACATATCAAAATTTGCAGATGATACAAAGATGGGAGGGAAAGTAGTGAATGAGGAGGACATAAAAAACCTGCAAGGGGACATAGACAGGCTAAGTAAGTGGGCAGAGATTTGGCAGATGGAATACAACACTGGAAAGTGTGAGGTGATGCACTTTGGCAGGAAAAATCCTAGAGCAATTTATTATCTTAATGGCAAGAAACTGGAGAGTACTGAAGTGCAAAGGGATCTGGGGGTCCTGGTGCACGAAACTCAAAAGGTTAGTATGCAGGTGCAGCAAGTGATTAAGAAGGCAAATGGAATGTTGGCTTTCATTGCTAGGGGGATAGAATATAAAAATAGGGAGGTATTGCTTCAGTTGTACAAGGTATTGGTGAGACCGCACCTGGAATACTGCATACAGTTTTGGTGTCCTTACTTAAGGAAAGACATCCTTGCTCTCGAGGCAGTGCAAAAAAGGTTCATTCGGTTAATCCCGGGGATGAGGGGGTGGTCATATGAGGAGAGGTTGGGTAGATTGGGACTCTACTCATTGGAGTTCAGAAGAATGAGAGGCGATCTTATTGAAACATATAAGATTGTGAAGGGGTTGGATCGGGTGGATGCGGGGAGGATGTTCCCGATGACGGGTGAGACGAGAACTAGGGGACATAGTCTTAGAATAAGGGGCTGCTCTTTCAAAACTGAGATGAGGAGGAACTACTTCACTCAGAGGGTGGTAGGTCCATGGAATATGCTGCCACAAAAAGCTGTAGAAGCTACAACATTAATTAAATTTAAAACAGAAATAGACAGTTTCCTAGAAGTAAAGGGCATTAAGGGTTACGGGGAGCGGGCAGGAATTTGGACATGAGTCTAGGTTCGGATCGGTCATGGCCCTGTGGGTAGTGGAGCGGGCCCAGGGACTGTGTAGCCTGATTCTGCTCCTATTTCGTGTGTGCAATTCTGTTAGATGCAGGAGATGGTTCTGTGATAGATAGTAGATTGGCGGTTAGGATCAGATCAGCCATGATCTTATTGAATGGCGGAGCAGGCTCGAGGGGCCGATTGGCCTACTCCTGCTCCTATTTCTTATGTTCTTATGTACTCACCCGACAACAGCCGAATTTCTGCCCCATTGTTTAAAAAAGAAAAATGGCTTGAGCCTAATGACTACTGTGGTGCAGTGATTTCAATATAACATCCTTCGTGACAGTGACTATGGTGCACTATTCCTCCTCATCCTTCTTGACCTCTCTGCAGCCTTTGACATGATCGACCATGCCATCTTCCTCCAACGCCTTTGCTGCATTGTCCAGCTGAGTGGGACTACATTCGCCACATTCCACTCTTACTTATCCGATTGTATCCAGAGAATCTCCTGCAATTACTTCTCTTCCCTACTCCTGCACCATTACCTCTGGAGTCCTCCAAGGAACTATCCTTGGACTCCCCCTATTTCTCATCTACATACTGCCTTTCAGCAACATCATCCAAAGACATGACGTCAGGTTCCACATGCATACTGACAAAAATCTAGTTCTACCTCACCACCACCGCTTCTCAACCCCTTCACTGCCTCTGCTTTGTCAAAAATGAGAAGTCGCACAACACCAGGTTATAGTCCAACAGTTTTATTTAAAATTACGAGCTTTCGGAGCTGTTGCCCCTTCGTCAGGTAAAGGTACAATTTTAAATAAAACTGTTGGACTATAACCTGGTGTTGTGCGACTTCTCATTTTTGTCCACCCCAGTCCAACACCGGCATCTCCGCATCATGATCTGCTTTGTCAGCTTGCTTGTTTAATATCCAGTCCTGGATAGGCCACAATTTCCTCCAATTAACATTGAGAAGACCAAAGCCATTGTCTTTGGTCCCCGCCACAAACTCTGTTTGATCACCACCAATTTCATCCCCCTCCCCGGCCATGTCTCAGGCTGAACCAGACTGTTTGCTACATTGGCATCCTATTTGACTCTGAGCCAAGCTTCTGTCCCCACATCCTCTCCAACACCATGACTGTCTACTTCCACGTCCATAACATCAGCAGTCCCCGCACCTGCCTCAGCCCATCTGCTGCTAAAACCCTCATTCATGCTTTTGTTACCTCCAGACTCGATTATTCTAATGCTCTCCTGGCCGGCCTCCCATCTTCCACCTTCTGTAAACTTGAGCTCATTCAAAACTCTGCTGCCCGTATCCTAACCCGCACCAGGTTCCGCTCACTCATCACCCCTGTGCTCGCTGACCTACATTGGCTTCTACTGCACCAATGCCTCAATTTTAAAATTCATATGTTCAAATCCTTTCATGGACTCACTCCTTCCTATCATTGGAACCTCCTCCAGCCCTACAACCCTCCGAGAACTCTGCGTTCCTCCAACTCTGGCCTCTAATGCATTCCCCACTCCCTTCGCCCCACCATTGGCGGCCGTGCCTTCAGCCATCAGCTCTGGAATTGCCTCCCTAAACCTCTCTGCCTTTCCACCTCTCTCTCATCCTTGAAGACCCTCCTTAAAACATGCCTCTTTGACCAAGATTTTAGTTAGTCACCGCTTTTAATATCTCCTTCTTTGGTTTGGTGTCAATTTTTGTCTGATTACTCTCCTGTAAAGTGCTTTGAAACATTTTCCTACGTTAAAGGCACTATATAAATGCAAGTTGTTGTTGCTTATTCTTTGTAACAGATTCCACAGAAACACTGTGAATTGTTCAGTATTTAAAAAATACATGGAATACCATGGCAAACAATATATTTGAAAGGTAAACCAGCTTCTGTTTGGGCAGGATAGGGGGCTTCCTCATCCCCCCACATCTTCCATTTCCAGCCAGGCCGCTCAAAGGATTGAAGAAGTGCCAGAGAGCAAACAAATGCTGACAGCCATTGTTGGATGTGGCTCCAGCTGTTGCAGAGGCATCACATTATCCTGCATCCAAAGCTTCAGTGCCAGGATTGTCCCAACAGGGCTGCACAACCCAACAGCAACCTGATACCCCAGTTGTTTCTCTCACTCAGGGAACACTTTGACACAGACTTAGAGTGCAGAGTAGACAAGCTCATGTTATAATGTCAATGGAGAAGCATGGCGTAGAGCTAAGAGCACATTTGCAATGTATTAGCACCAAATAAATATTGACCTTTCAATTTATCCTTAGTGTGTGTAGTGTTTGTTCGATACGGTCTTACAAAATGCTTAGAAGTACTGGGAAGGGGTTTAAAGATGGCAGTTAGTTTGAACAGAGAACATGTGGTATGTTCTTGGAGGCTCCGATTTGCAGGATTTAATTGGAAAAACAAACTTGGTCAGAGGCAGGACGCGCCCGTTACTGTAAATGGTTCTCATTCCCACACTTCAGCCCCAATCTCCCTGCCTTTTCATCATCTCCCTCCATCCCACCAGCCTCCACATTCAACAGATCATCCTCTGCCATTTATGCCATCTCCAGCGTGATCCCACCACCATACACATCTTCCCCTTCCCTTCCGTCCGCGACACCCTGGTCTACTCCTCAATCACTACCAACACCCCGTCCCCTTCCCCTGGCACCTTCCAGTACAAGCGCAGGAGATGCAACACCTGCCCTTTTACCTCCTCCCTTCGCACTGTCCAGGGCCTCAAACACTCCTTTCAGGTGAAACAGCGATTTACTTGTACTTCTTTCAATTTAGTATACTGTATTCACTGCTCATGATGCGGTCTCCTCTAATATGGGGAGATCAAACGCAGATTGGGTGATCACTTTACGGAACACCTCTGTTCCGTCCGCAAGCGTATTCCCGAGCTTCCGGTCGCCTGTTATTTTAATTCTCTGGCCCCACTCCCACTCTGACCTCGGCCTCCTACACTGTTCCAATGAAGCTCAATGTAAGTTCGAGGAACAGCACCTCATCTTTCTATTAGGCACTTGACAGCTTCCGGACTCAACATTGAGTTCAACAATTTCAGATCATAACCTCTGCCCCCATTTTTTCGGACAGCAGCTGTTGGTAATGATTCTGCTATTCCCATTTACACCTCTAGACCCATCTTTTGTTTCTTTACTTGTCCTATTACCATCTCCTTGCACCTTGCACCATCATCCCTTTTGTTATTTACTCTCTCCTGCCTTCCATCCTATCACAGACCTTCCCTTTTGTTCTTTCCTACCAACCCCCCTTTCACTGCCTCTGTACATGCTTAAAACCTGTTACATCTCTAACTTTTTCCAGTTCTGATGAAAGGTCATCAACCTCAAATGTTAACTCTGTTTCTCTCTCCACCGATGCTGCCTGACCTGCTGAGTATTTCCAGCATTTTCTGTTTTTATCTCCCTCCATGTCGCCCTTCTATTCCTCAGCCTCTTCCTGCAATCTGCATGTTTTATGGCATGCTCACTCCTCTTTGGATGGCAAAATTGCACACCATGCTGCAGATTGGCCTCCTCCTGAGGTCCCCACCATCACAGAAGCAGTCTTCAGCCAATTTGATTCATGCCACATGATATCAAGAAACGGCTGAGCGCACTGGATATAGCAAAGGCTATGGGCCCTGACAACATCCCAGCTATCGTGCTGAAGACTTGTGTTCTAGAACTAGCCGCGCCTCTAGCCAAACTGCTCCATTACAGCTACAACACTAGCATCTATCCGGCAATGTGGAAAACTGCCCAGGTATGTCCTGTCCACAAAAAGCAGGACAAATCCAATCCATTCAATTATCACCCCATCAGTCTACTCTCAATCATCAGCAAAGTGATGGAAGGTGTCATCGACAGTGCTATCAAGCGGCACTTATTCACCAATAACCTGCTCACCGATGCTCAGTTTGGGTTCTGCCAGGACCATTCGGCTCCAGACATCATTACAGCCTTGGTCCAAACATGGATAAAAGAGCTGAATTCCAGAGGTGAGGTGAGAGTGACTGCCCTTGACATCAAGGCAGCATTTGACCGAGTGTGGCATCAAGGAGCCCTAGTAAAACTGAAGTCAATGGAATCAGGGGGAAAGCTCTCCACTGGCTGGAGCACAAAGGAAGATGGTTGCGTTTGTTGGAGGTCAATCATCTCAGCTCCAGGACATCATTGCAGGAATTCCTCAAGGCAGTGTCCTGGGCCCAACCATCTTCAGCTGTTTCATCAATGAACTTCCCTCCATCATAAGGTCAGAAGTGGGGATGTTCACTGATGATTGCACAGTGTTCAGTGCCATTTGCAACTCCTCAGAAAATGAAGCAGTCCATGCCTGAATGCAACATGACCTGGACGACATTCTGGCTTGGGCTGATAAGTGGCAGGTAACCTTTGCACCACACAAGTGCCAGGTAATGACTATCTCCAACAAGAGAGCATCGAACCACCACCCCTTGACATTCAACGGCATTACCATCACTGAAGCCCCCACCATCAACAATGGGGGTCACCATTGACCAGAAACGTAACTGGACTAGCCACATAAATAATGTGGCAACAAGAGTAGGTCAGAAGCTGGGTATTCTGTGGCGAGTGACTCACCTCCTGACTCCCCAAAGCCTTTCCACCATCTACAAGGCACAAGTCAGGAGTGTGATGGAATATTCTCCACTTGCCTGGATGAGTGCAGCTCCAACAACTCTCAAGAAGCTCAATACCATCCAGGACAAAGCAACCCGTTTGATTGGCACCCCTTCAACGATCTTAAACATTCACTCCCTCCACCACCGGCGCACTGTGGCTGCAGTGTGTACCATCTACAAGATGCATTGCAGCAACTCGCCAAGGCTTCTTCAGCAGCACCTCCCAAACCCGCGACCTCTACCACCTTGAAGGACAAGGACAGCAGGTGCATGGGAACACCACCACCTGCAAGTTCCCCTCCAAGTCATACACCATCCTGACTTGGAAGTGTATCACCGTTCCTTCATCGTCGCTGGGTCAAAATCCTGGAACTCCCTTCCTAACAGCACTGTGGGATTACCTTCACCACACGGACTGCAGCGGTTCAAGAAGGGGGCTCACCACCACCTTCTCAAAGGCAATTAGGGATGGGCAATAAATGCTGGCCTTGCCAGCGACGCCCATATCCCATGAGTGAATAAAAAAAAAAGATAGTGATGATTTTGGAGATGTTAGCACCCACATATAGTGTGCTCAACATTAACTTTGGTGATGGCAGGGGCTTCATTGTGTCTGCATTCTGATGCTGTGTAAGGGGTTCTAATTGGGTTCATGGGGCTACAAAGGATCATCTTGGTCTCCAACAACCATTCATTCATTCTCTTGAGACTTTCAAATGCTGTAGGCACCCTGGATTGATGCAGAATAAAAGCACTTTGGTTCTTCACTGGATAACGGAGTTCAAATTTATATTGTCTGAAAGCACCTGCACATTAATGGAGTGGTACCTCTTCCTGTGGTACCCCTTCCTGGTCATCTATGCATTTGGGTTGACATGTGAAGCTTGAATGATCATGAGCTCTATCTATAATGCCATGGGACCTCTGCCAGGTGGTAAACGTTCTGCGCCCTTCTCCAATTAGTGCCTTCTTTTCACTGGGAAAGTGATAACAGTATTTACTCTGGTGCACATGCTTCTTGCAGGTTACTTCCTTTATTCAGGTACGAACTTCAGACTAGCATATCTGGCAGATGTTCACTGTGGTGGCCTGGAAGGATTCTGTAACAGAGAAGACATGGAAAAAAGCTGCATCAGTTCTTGATGTTGTCAGTAAGTTAGCCTGCAAGAGGTGGCATACCTCTGCATCTGCACTGAAACAGAGTTGATGAAGTCAGGGCTCCTCTCACATACCCAGGTAGGTGTGACATGGTCTGTAAAGATGGATCCTTGGGTATTGATGGGAGTGAACATACCACCTGAGTTGTCGTTCAACCAACAACATTTTTAAGTTCTATTTTGAGAAACCCAGTTAGAACTGTGACTCTGATAATAAGGACACATACTAGATTTATAGTGCTATTATGTGAATGGTAATATGAAGGCCCTGTCTGAAATCTTTTTGGATTCCAAACTCTGCTGTTAATAGCACCAAGGGCAGGCAAAGACAAGTAATGACACAGTACATAAATCACTGGAAGGGCTATGCTTCTGACACTTGTATGTTTGAAAGTCATCATGGTGCCCTTTGAATAACAGCCATCTTCCTCTGATCTTAGCCTCTTTCCATGAATTTGTAACCTCTTCCTCTACTCCCTCTACTCCTTTCCCCACAGTTGACCATGTCAAAGGTTGCAGAACTGGAGGAGGAACAGGAGGGATAATGTAGCATGGTCACAGAGAATGTTGTTTGGACATACTGGCCAGAATTTTAATTTGGAGGCAGGTCGGGAGTGGAGGGGGCTGGAAAGCGATTGGGAAACCCGGGAGAATGGGTTTCCCGCTGGCCCTGCCGAATTTAACGGCACGGCCTGATTAGCATTTCAAAGCTCTATTTCTCGCCTGCAGTCAGCCAGATGGAGAGGCTGGCTGGCTGTCGGGCGGGTAGGCCTGTGCCATTAGGCATTGGGGGGGACGGTGTGGGGGTGTCGGAGGCCGGAGGAGGATCGGAGCTATCAGAGGCCATCGGAGGCCGGAGGATCAGGGCCGGAGGAGGATTGGGGCCCGAGGACCGGGGCCAGAGGGGGATTGGGGCCGGTGGATCAGGGCCAGAGGCAGATTGGGGCCCTGGGGGATTGGGGCCGGAGGGCGGAGGCCGGAGGATGATTGGGGCCAGAAGGGGGAGGCCGGAGGAGGATCGGGGCCAGAGGTCGGAAGGCCGTAAAGGCGATCAGGGGCCGGAGAGGGGGATCAGAGGCTGGAGTGGGGATCAGGGTCCAAGGATTGAAGGCCGGAGGGGGATCGGGGGCTGGAGAGGGGAATCGGAGGTCTCGGGAGGGGGAGATCGGGGGGAGATTGGAGGCCTTTGTGGGGGGAGGTTGGAGGCCTCAGAGGGGAGGTCGGGGGGAGGTCAGAAGTGTCGGGGGCTGTCCGATCACGGGGGGTTGGCGAAGCAGGGACGCTGGATCCAGCAAGTAAGTGGAAAGGCACTTACCTCCTGGATCCAGCAGTCCTCGCCTCCCTTTAGCTGATGGCTTCCCCCAGGCCAGGGAAACCCGCCCACCCACACTTAAAAGAATCTCCATGAGGTACGGAGCCTCATTATAATATTTAAAGTGCCAACCCGCCTCCTGGGAGTGGGTTGGCTGCCCGCCCCCCCGTTCCACCTCTGTTAAAAGCGGAAGTGGGCAGGTTGGGGTTGGGATTCAGCTTTTTAACTCTTTAACGTCCAACCCAACCCAAACCCACCCATTTCTTGGGGTTATACGTCCCCCCTACTATGTTCACAAATGTATGCCAATGGCCATCTGTGGTATATGACAGTGCTAGCTACGCTAGAACCACCCTGATTTGTTTATGTTGTTGATTAATAGCCCAATGATATGCATTCATTGTTTCTGGCACTTAGATGCAATTGATAATTATTTTCCCAGATGCATACATCTATTAGTGATCAACAGTATTGGATTGACAGGCTTCACATGAAGCCAAAAAAGAAGCCAATATCCCAGCATGCTGCTGTAGAAGCCATTTTTAGGTTGGTAACTTTCTTAAAAGAATCTGTTTTTAAGCTAAGAAACACAGTAGGGGGGAAACCCATAAGCTACAATGTCAATGCCATGTATTTTGTTTAAGTAAGTCAACTTGAAATTGCTCAATTGCTTGTTAGAAGGGGGCATGAACACTGCATTAAGTAAGCAATAAATGACTGGGTGTGTCCTAAATATATGTCTCTAAGCTACACAGCTAATTGTGTTACAAACTTCAACAGGTCACAGTTACTGGGAATTGCTAGGACTCCTTTCTAAGTTAGCCTATTAGACAGCCTTGAGACGAATGGCCTCGATATTAACCTCCACATGACGGGTGGGAGTGGGCCTGGGGGTTTAAAAAGTGACATGCACGGAACACAACCCCAACCGACCGTGCATACGCTCGCCGCCATTTTTACGGTGGTGGATATCGGAGCGTCCGAGTGTCCCGTCGTGGAGAGGCGGGACTCTTATTAACATATTTAAATCGGGCTCCTACAATGCAATTGGGAGCCCGGTTTGAAGTTAACTGCTGCTGCCTGGGTTTCCCAGGGGTCGGGAAACGTGGCAGTGAAACGGAGGCGGGAGCTGCCCGCTCCCCAAGGTAAGTGGCTGTTTCAGCGCTCCCTGTGAACCAGGGGGAGCAGGAGTGATCCTTCCAGGCCATCAAAGAAAGCCATCGGCCTTCCCCAGCCCCGATAACCAGCCTCCCCCCACTCCTGATCGCTGACCTCTCCCCCCACTTCCCGATTGCCGAACTCCCCCCCAACTCTTGGTTGCCAATCTTCCCCCCTCCCAATTGCCGGGGCCCGTCCCCAAGGGTCCCCGGCTGTGGCCTCCTGCTGTTCGTGTTCACTCCTGTCCCGCCGACCAGGCTGTCCAGTTGGCTGGCTGCCAGGCAGGAGGCAGAGTTACAAGATGTTAATGAGGTCCTGCCGTTAAGATCGTCAGGCCTTGCCAGGTTCTTCAGCCATTTTTGGCCTTACCCACACCCTCCCCACCTCTCTATAAATATCGGGGCCAATGTGTCTGGTACCTACTTGTCTGCCATTTCAGCCGAAGAAATGTGCTCAGGTATTGGTGATGGTAAGGATGAACAAGAACAAAGGGAGGACAGCAGTTGACTAGAACAATGTTTCCATCTGATATTTTTTACATTCATTTTTGTACAGAACAAGCTTCAATTGTACTGTTGTTTCTTGAGTTCATGAACTGCAGATTGTAATTTAATATCACTCATTAGAATCACGTTTGATCTTAAAGCAAAGCATTACAATTTGTATGTGAGGGCGACACCAAGTACCGTTGGGTTGTGTTGCATTGTGGTTTTAGAGTTTTTGCAAAATGGCACAACTGCCCATTCTGTAAGATCATGAAATCATTCTGATGAAACAGCAGGACTTGAGTTGAATTCCTTTATAACATTGACCATTGGCAATGACTCAGCAAATCCTGGCTCTGAATTCAGTGGGTTTGGGTTGGTTTTAATTGAAGGAACTTGAACAAAGTCGCATTCACTTATCCCTGTTTTGAAGTTCCACATTCATATGGTTTATGACGTGAGATGCAAGAAATCGGTCAATATGTAACTGAATCAATTTTTTCATTCTTGGTATCAGATTTGGTTAGCAATTTTATAAACATTTAAAGTTTACAAAATAAACATTGGTTTCCTCAGTGAAATCAAAAATCTGAGAATGGCACTCAGAATATAAATCATCAGAATCCGCTCCACATTTATCGCCTGTCCATTCCTGGGGCACTCTATCATCTCCACATTTCATTCTGCTCGGTCATATATCCTGCCCTTCAAAGATGACTTCACCTTTAGGCAGAGAGAACAATAATCCTATTTATTTCCATGAATGTGTGTGTATTTAGTTACATCTTTGGATTTGCATCAATCCGAGTTTAAAGCTAGATTGTAACCCCTCTCTCCCCACCCAGTGAGCTTTCTTTCTCTTCCGTGATTTATTGCAGTCAGCACAGGAGCTTGTATATATACAAGTTATATTGAATTTAAAAAAAAACTTCTTAAAGCGACATCACCCCCTGAAAAACACCTTTCAAGGCATTTTATTAGTGTTGGAAGTATGTGCAATGCCATAGAAGTCCTCGAGTCACTAAATGTGTCCACCACTAATTCTTTTACCTATTCTAGTTTTCTCTTCTCTTCCCACTCAAGTGCTAATCCGGTGAATGTCAATCCACCCCCAATGGCTCTGCAAGTCCCAGGTTTAATATCAGGCTGTACTGAGTTAGCTGGTCTCAGCCAGTGAAGTAATAAGGATACGTTCTGTGCCCATGTGTTAGACAGGGGGGAAATTAACCAGGGTTTCTGCTCCTGGATATTATCCAAGGTCTGTAGATGTCAGGTTAGGACAGGATCTAGCTCAGCTGTAACATCTGCCCTGTGGCTGAATAGCCTTCCAATTTTCAGTGCCAGGGTTCACGTGTGAGTAATTGCCTCTTGGGCATTACACAAAGAGGCAACTTAAGCCTGCGGAATCCTATTTCACCAAGAAGACACTTCCGACAGGAGAGAAGGGGAAGGTGAAAAAATTGCAAGAGTTTTTTTTTAAAGAAAGCGTACTAGTGTGTCAGCTGTGGCTCAGTGGGTAGCACACTCACCTCTGAGTCAGAAGGTTGTGGGTTCAAGTCCCACTCCAGGGACTTGAGCACATAAATCTAGGCTGACACTCCAGTGCAGTGCTGAGGGAGTGCTGCACTTGTTGGAGGTGCCGTCTTTCGGATGAGACGTAAAACCGAGGCCCTGTCTGCTCTCTCAGGTGGACGTAAAAGATCCCATGACACTATTTCGAAGAAGAGCAGGGGAGTTATCCCCGGTGTCCTGGCCAATATTTATCCCTCAATCAACATAAACAAAAACAAATTATCTGGTCATTATCACATTGCTGTTTGTGGGAGCTTGCTGTGCTCAAATTAGCTGCCATGTTTCCCACATTACAACGGTTCCACCACAGACCCAATTCACGTACGGACCGGGGTCAAGCAAGGCTGTGTCATCGCACCAACGCTCTTCTCGATCTCCCTTGCTGCAATGCTCCATCTCACCCTCAGTAAGCTCCCCGCTGGAGTGGAGCTAATTTACAGAATAAACGGGAAACTGTTCAACCTCCGTCGCCTCCAGTCCAGATCCAAGGTCGTCCCATCATCTGTCGTCGAATTACAGTATGCAGACGACGCTTGCGTCTGCGCTCACTCGGAGGTTGAACTCCAAACCATCGTCAACACCTTCACCGAAGCGTACGAGAGCATGGGCCTTACACTAAACATCCGTAAGAAAAAGGTCTTCTACCAACCTGCCCCCGCCACACAGTACTGCCCCCCGATTATCAAAATCCACGACAAGGCCTTGGGCAATGTGGACCACTTTCCATACCTTGGGAGCCTACTGTCAACAAGGGCAGACGTCGATGATGAAGTCCAACACCGTCTTCAGTGTGCCAGTGCAGCCTTTGGTCGCCTGAGGAAGAGAGTGCTTGAAGACCAGGACATCAAACCCAGCACTAAGCTCATGGTCTTCAGAGCAGCAGTGATACCCGCCCTGCTATATGCCTCAGAGCCATGGACCATGTACAGCAGGCACCTCAAAGCACTGGAGAGGTACCACCAAAGCTGCCTCCGCAAGATCCTGCAAATCCATTGGCAGGATAGGCGCACCAACGTCAGTGTTCTCGCTCAGGCCAACATCCACAGCATCGAAACTTTGACCACGCTCGATCAGCTCCGATGGATGGGTCACATCGTCCGCATGCCCGATACGAGACTCCCAAAACAAGCGCTCTACTCAGAGCTCCGACACGGCAAGAGAGCCCCAGGTGGGCAGAGGAAATGCTTCAAGGACACCCTCAAAGCCTCCTTGAAAAAGTGCAACATCCCCACCGACACCTGGGAATTCCTGGCCCAAGACCGCACAAAGTGGAGGAGAAGCATCCAGGAAGGCGCCGAACACCTCGAGTCTCTTCGCCGGGAGCAAGCGGAAGCCAAACGCAAACAGCGGAAGGAGCGCACGTCAACCCAAGCACCTCACCCACCCGCCCCTTCAACCACCGTCTGCTCCACCTGTGACAGAGACTGTAGGTCCCGCATTGGACTCATCAGTCACCTGAGAACTCATTTTTAATGTGGAAGCAAGTCATCCTCGGTTCCGAGGGACTGCCTAAGAGAGAGACAACAGTGACTACACTCCAAAAGTACTTCATTGGCTGTAAAGTGCTTTGGGACGTCCGATGGTTGTGAAAGGCGCTATATAAATGTAAGTCTTTCTTTTCTTAAATCAGGAGTAAAATTCTTCTTAATTCCCAAACAGTACTTTGATGGAGTTAATACGTTTGTTTTTTTTTAATTACACTTGTAGAAAACCACAACTTTTCTCTCTATGTTTTTTAGAAGCTTGGATATATTAGGGTGCACTAAAAATAATGCACAACTGTAGCCAATCCCCCAAAATACCTGTAAGAATATGAAACATTTAGCTAAGCACTGCCTTAAGTGATATAAATAGCACTCTGTGAGCTAATGCATTCATGGACTGTGCAATTTCTGGATGAAATAGAGGCCTAGCACAGACAGCCGAGAGTATGCTTTACAAACATCCGCAAGTCACAGTTAACAATATGGGAGAAAGGAGAACTCCTTTGTATAATGTAGAGGAGAAAACCATAAATAGCCAGATACTACAGGAGACTGCAGAGGCCATCAGCTTGCCCATGAGTGCAAATTCATGTCGTTGGAGGGATATCTGGCAGAAGGTGTTTGATTTAAATAAAAGAGCCAAGGCAAGAAATGAAGGTGACTATGAAAACAGATATAAAAGCAGAAAATGCTGGAAATACCCAGCGGGTCAGGCAGCATCTGTGGAGACAGAAACAGAGTGAACGTTTCACGTCAATGACCTTTCGTCAGAACTGGAAAAAGTTAGAGATGTAACAGGTTTTAAGCAAGTACAGAGGCAGGAAAAAGGAACAGGGGAGGAAAGAACAAAAGGGAAGGTCTGTGATAGGGTGGGAGGCAGGAGAGAGGAAATGACAAAAGGGATGATGGTGCAAGGCAAAAGGGGATGGTAATGGGACAAGTAAAGGAACAAAAGATGGGTCTAGAGGAAGTGAAAATGGTAATAGCACAATCATTGTTGCAATCCCGGGGGGGTCTGATCCCTGACCCTGGCGGGAGCTGCGATCCTCAGGGGGGGGTGGGGGGTCCGATCCCCGACCCCGGGGGGGGAGAGTGAGATCGATCCCGGGGGGGGAGGATCCATGACCCTGGGGGGAGTTGCAATCCCGGGGGGGTCTGATCCCTGACCGGAGGGGGGAGTTGTGATCCCCAGGGGGGTCCAATCCCAGACCCCGGGGGCATCCGATCCCCGGGGGCGGGCGAAGTGAGATCGATCCCGGGGGGTGGGGGAGGATCCATGATGCTCGGGGGGGAATTGCGATCCCCGGGGAGAGTTGTGATTCCTGGGGGTGGGTGGGTGTCCGATCCCCGACCCTGGGGCTGAGTTTCGATCCCGGGGAGTCCGATCCCTGACCCCAGGGAGGGGCGGGCTGCTGGTGGGTGAGCTTGGCGAGCCAGGAGGAAGCACTCCCGCTCCTCCCGACCCACAAGGATCGCTCTCCGAGGCTGTGCTTGCCTCGCTGCAGCTACCGGGAATCCTGAGGCCGGGATTCCCAGCCGGCTGCAATAACACCTGCACAGCAAGTTATAGCAGAGGCTTCGGGCCTCATTATAATATTTAAAATGCCAACCCAGCTCCTGACAGCGGGTTGGCTGCCCGTCCCCCGTCCCACCTGAGTAAAAGGTAAAAGTGGGCGGGTTGGAGGTGGTTTGGGGTCAGGATTTAGATTTTTAAAACTTTAACTTCCCCCCGCAACCCCACTTCCAACCCACTCATTTTCTCATGTGAAAATTCCCCCATAGATTCATAGAATGATACAGCACAGAAGGAGGCCATTCGGCCCATCCTGCCTGTGTCGGCTCTTTGAAAGCGCTATCCAATTAGTCCCACTCCCCCACTTTTTCCCCATAGCCCAGCAAATTTTTCCCCTTCAAGTATTTATCCAATTCCCTTTTGAAAGTTACTATTGAATCTACATCCACCCCCTTTCAGGCAGTGTATTCCAGATCACAACAGCTCATTGTGTAATAAGAAATTCTCCTCATCTCCCCTGTGGTTCTTTTGCTAATTACCTTAAATCTGTATCCTCTGGTTACCGACCCTCATGCCAGTGGAAATGGTTTCTCCCTATTTACTCAAAATCCCTCATAATTTTGAACACCTCTATTAAATTTCCCCTTAACATTCTCTGCTCTAAGGAGAACAAACCCAGCTTCTCTAGTCTCTCCACATACCGGGGACGGTAACATAGTTCTTATGTCACTGGACTAGTAATCCAGAGGCCTGGACTAATGATCCAGAGACGTGAGTTCAAATCCCACCACAGCAGCTGGGGAATTTAAATTCAATTAATTAAATAAATCGGGAATAAAAAGCTAGTATCAGTAATGGTGACCATGGAACTATTGGATTGTCATAAAAACTCATCTCAATGCTCCTTCTAGGTGGTGTCCAATATGGAGGAGTACTGATTCATCAGCTGAGGGAGGGCCGTTGGTGGTAATCAGCAGGAGGTTTCCTTCCCCATGCTTGACCTGAAGCCATGAGACTTAAAGGGGTCTGGAGTCAATGTTGGGGACTCAATGTGGGCCATCAGCAGCAGCAGAATTATATTCCAGCACAATCTGTAACCTCATGGCCCAGCATATCCCTCACTCTACCATTACCATTACCATCAAGCCAGGGAATCCAACCCTGGTTCAATGAGGAGTGCAGGAGCAGCACCAGGCGTAACTAAAAATGAGGTGCCAGCCTGGGGAAGCTGCAACACAGGACTACATGCATGCTAAACAAAGGAAGCAGCATGCTATAGACAGGGCTAAGCGATCCCACAATCAACGGATCAAAGCTCTGCAGTCCTGCCACATCCAGTCATGAATGGTGGTGAACAATTAAACAACTAACGGGAGGAGGAGGCTCCATGAATATCCCCATCCTCAATGATGGCTGATACCAGTATGCGTGTGCAAAAGACAAGGCTGAAGCGTTTGCAACCCTCTTTTGCCAGAAGTGCCAAGTGGATGATCCATCTCGGCCTCCTCCTGAGAATCCCACCATTACAGAAGCCAGTCTTCAGCCAATTTGATTCACTCTACGTGATATCAAGAAACGGCTGAGCGCACAGGATACAGCAAAGGCTATGGGCCCCAACAACATCCCGGCTATTGAGCTGAAGACTTGTGCTCCAGAACTAGCTGTGCCTCTAGCCAAGCTGTTCAGTACAGCTATAGCACTGGCATTTACCCGACAATGTGGAAAATTGCCCAGGTATGTCCTGTCCACAAAAAGCAGGACAAATCCAATCCAGCCAATTACCGCCCCATCAGTCTACTCTCAATCATCAGCAAAGTGATGGAAGGTGTCGTTGACAGTGCTATCAAGCGGCACTTACTCACCAATAACCTGCTCACTGATGCTCAGTTTGGGTTCCAGACCTCATTACAGCCGTGGTCCAAACATGGACAAAAGAGCTGAATTCCAGCGGTGAGGTGAAAGTGACTGCCCTTGACATCAAGGCAGTATTTGACCGAGTGTGGCATCAAGGAGCCCTAGTAAAATTGAAGTCAATTGGAATCAAGGGGAAAACTCTCCACTGGCTGGAGTCATACCTAGCATAAAGGAAGATGGTTATAGTTGTTGGAGGTCAATCATCTCAGCCCCAGGACATCACTGCAGGATTTCCTCAGGGCAGTGTCCTAGGCCCAACCATCTTCAGCTGCTTCATCAATTACCTTCCCTCCATTATAAGGTATGAAGGCAGACTTGGTCGTGCATCCTAGAGTCTTAAAAGAGATGGCTGCAGAGATAGTGGATGCATTGATTGTAATCTACTAAAATTCCCTGGATTCTGGAGAGGTCCCAGCGGACTGGAAAACCGCAAATGCAAAGGGAAAATATATTACAGGGTAAGACTGTAGAAAAGCAGTGGCAAACATTTTAGGAGATATTTCATAACTCTCAGCAAAGATATATTCCAGAGAGAAAGAAAGATTCTAAGTGAAGGATAAACCATCCGTGGCTAACTAAGGAAGTAAAGGATGGTATCAAATTGAAAACAAAAGCATACAATATTGCGAAGAATAGAGATAAGGCCAGAGGATTGGGAAATTTTTAAAAAGCAGCAAAGGACGACTAAAAAAATGATAAAGAGAGAGAAGATAGCCTATGAGCATAAGCTAGCAAGAAATATAAAAATAGACAGTAAGAGCTTCTATAACTATATAAAAAGGAAGAGAGTAGCTAAAGTAAATGTTGGTCCCCTAGAGGATGAGTCTGGGGAATTAATAAAGGGAAACAGGGAAATGGCGGAGACCTTGAACAAATATTTTGTATCGGTCTTCACGGTAGAAGACACTAAAAGCATCCCAATAATGGATAATCAAGGGGCTATTGGGGTGTGGGGGGGGGGGGGGGGATTTTAAAACAATCACTATCACTAGGGAGAAAGTATTAGGCAAACTAATGGGACTAAAGGTGGACAAGTGCCCTGGACCCGATGCCGTGCATCCTAGAGTCTTAAAAGAGATGGCTGCAGAGATAGTGGATGCATTGATTGTAATCTACTAAAATTCCCTGGATTCTGGAGAGGTCCCAGCGGACTGGAAAACCTGCAAATGCAAAGGGAATGGAGTATAAAAGTAGGGAAATCCTGTTTCAACTGTACAGGGCGTTGGTGAGACCACACCTAGAGTACTGCGTACAGTTTTGGTCTCCTTATTTAAGGAAGGATATACTTGCATTGGAGGCAGTTCAGAGAAGGTTCATGAGGTTGATTCTGGAGATGAAGGGGTTATCTTATGAAGAAAGGTTGAGCAGGTTGGGCCTATACTCATTGGAGTTTAGTAGAATGAGAGGGGATCTTATTGAAACATATAAGATTCTGAAGGGGCTCGACAGGGTAGATGCAGAGAGGATGTTTCCCCTCATGGGAGAATCTAGAACTAGGGGGCATAATTTCAGAATAAGGGGGCACCCTTTTAAATCGGAAATGAGGAGGAATTTCTTCTCTCAGAGGGTCGTGAATCTTTGGAATTCTCTTCCCCAGAGAGCTGTAGAGGCTGGGTCATTGAATATATTTAAGGTGGAGATAGACAGATTTTTGAATGATAAGGGAGTCAAGGGTTATGGGGAGCGGGCAGGGAAGTGGAGTTGAGGCCAAGATCAGATCAGCCATGATCTTATTGAATGGCAGAGCAGGCTCGAGGGCCAAATGACCGACTCCTGCTCCGACGTCTTATGTTCTTATGTTCTTATGTTAGGTCAGAAGTGGGGATGTTCGCTGATGATTGCACAGTGTTCAGGTTCCTTTCGCAACTCCTCACATAATGAAGCAGTCCATGCCCGAATGCAGGAAGACCTGAATGACATTCAGGCTTGGGCTGATAAGTGGCAAGTAACATTCATGTCACACAACTGCCAGGCAATGACTATCTCCAACAAGCGAGAGTCTAACCACCATCCACTTGACATTCAACAACATTACCATCACTGAATCCCCCACTATCAACATCCTGGGGGGTCACCATTGACCAGAAACATAACTGGACCAGCCACATAAATACTGTAGCTACAAGAGCAGGTCAGAGGCTGGGTATTCTGCAGCAAGTGTCTCACCTCCTGACTCCTCAAAGCCTTTCCACCATCTACAAGGCACAAGTCAGGAGTATGATGGAATACTCTCCACTTGCCTGGATGAGTGCAGCTCCAACAACAATCAAGAAGCTCGACATCATCTAGGTCAAGCAGCCTGCTTGATTGGCACCACATCCACCACCTTCAACATTCACTCCCTCCACCACTGGCGCACTGTGGCTGCAGTGTGTACCATCTACAAGATGCACTGCAGCAACTCGCCAATGCTTCTTCGACAGCACCTCCCAAACCTGTGACCTCTACCACCTAGAAGGACAAGGGCAGCAGACGCATGGGAACACCATCATCTGCAAGTTCCCCGCCAAGTCACACACCATCCTGACTTGGAAATATGTCGCCGTTCCTTCATCGTCGCTGGGTCAAAATCCTGGAACTCCCTCCCTAACAGCACTTTGGGAGTAACTTTACCGCACGGACTGCAGTGGTTCAACAGGTGGCTCAACACCACCTTCTCAAGAGCAATTAAGGATGGGCAATAAATGCTGGCCTTGCCAGCAACACCCACATCCCAGGAATGAGTTTAAAAAAACTGAAATCCCTCATCCTTGGTACCATTCTGGCCAATCTCCTCTGCACCCTCTCCAAGTCTTGACATCCTTCCTAAAATTGATCCAGTAATTGCTACAATTCCAAAGGTAAATAATGAAAATGGTTGACAATTAGTACAACAGACCAAAAGAGATCATGGACATTCATGCAGCTGAGAAAGATTGAAGATTAACTATAATCATTCACACAGACCATTCCTGCCATTGGCTAGAAGGAGCATGTGGCAAAAAAGTCAAATGTCATCACAGAAACAGAAAGACACAGAAAGGATCTAGTAGCACAATGATAATATACAGAATTAGTCCATAAGGGATTAAATGTCCTTATTCAGAATGTGTTTATTACACAGTTTGTTACAGGATAAGGCTTTTGGATGAAAATGTTTTTGCCGACCTTTAGTGATGCAATTGTGTATGTCTATGATGTAATCTTGGTGTTGACCTATAAAGTCCCAGCATCAATTCCAGAAATTGAACTGAACTAAAAATTACAGGAAAATCCACAGCTCTTATATAATTTCTGGCTCTCCAAAGACATGCTACTTCACCCGAGACCAAGAGCACTATATGAAGGACTATTGCATGGTATACTAAAATAAATTTAATAACATCATCTGAGTCTCACATCTGCTAAGACCTTAAACAATGTACATTTTGAGCTTCTCATAGAACAAAACTCCCCTTATCTGCTTAATTACCAGATCAATCAATGTGGCATGTATTCCTGTAGCCAGCCTGACTGCAGTCTCCACTTTGAAGTTTAGTAAGGAAAAGCAGCTTCCATTTTAACTCTAGTTATTTCAAAATAGCATAACATAAAATACAGTAATGTTCCTTATTTGATGGAGGATATTGACACTCTGCTTTTGTCTCAGTAGTCTCCTGGCATATTGCTCTTTAGTGAGCTCCAAATTGTTCTGTGTTCACTGTTGACACATCTCCTTGAGTAATAGTGGACTTTGGTGGGCTTTCTCCCAGGAGCTTGTTCTCCAGCATCTCCTACTTCTCATCTAACATCCCCAACATTATCAGAATTACTGATGTATTCATGCTGCTGTGTGCACTGAAGCAGTTGAGTTGTTTCTTTCAATGTCTCCTACTCTGCTCTGTGCTGGGCCTCTGCCAACTCTCTCCACTATCTTAATGTCACCTTTTATAGTAGTATCATTAGCGTGATGTACGCTGGAAAGCAAGCATGAGTAAATCCAACATTTAATTTGTGTTTAACAAGTCAAAAAACCCTTAATGCTGGGAATGCGTGTCAATGTGTGCTAAGCCGGTTTGGTTCAGGGAGGAATTTTATGAGTGTGGGAAAAATTACCGAAAGCTCCGTTAATGCTAATGAACAAAGTCACTACATATTAACGCACACTTAGTGCGTTCGTTCAAATGCACAGAGAGATTTGACCAATGAGTGTCAGCAGGCCATTTGACCATGGGGGCCACTGCAGCTGTGCCCAACTGATGTCCTGACCCGCTGTCTGCAGATACGCACTTTCTAGCACAGGTCACTGGACAGTGATTAGGAGCAGGAACCCTGGCTGATTTTTTTTTTTATCCTTCGAGCCCATGGATGCTGAGCCAATTTTAATGGCCCAAAAATTAGTGAGTGAGCCTTCGTGCGAGGGTAAGGCTTCCCCGCGATCTCTCACTGCGCGCTGGCTTTTTTATTCCCAGCTCGCACGAACTTGATGTTCTGGACAGCAGCTGTGCAGGGCTTTCGTATCCCTCAGGCGCAGTTAATTCGTGCGAGCTGTGGGATCACGTGACTCAGTTAGAGCCAATGGCAGCACACCATCTTTCATTCATAGCTTTCACAGCACGGCTGTGAAAGCTATGAATACTATACCCCCCCAAAAGAACAGCTAAACTCAATTAAATTTAAAAAAAAAACCATCACATTAATAAAATAAGTATGGTTAAATAAATTAACCACTTTAAACAAAAAATTAAATTTTTGAAAAAATTTAAAATCTTTTAAAAAGTTATAAAAATAAACTTACCTTTCTTTAAAGTCTCTAAAAAAGATATACCTGTTGAAAAAAATTCAAAATAATACTTAATTAACTACTTACCTTGTTAAAAGAGGGTCTTACGCCTCCTTTCTTTATGTGTAAAATGTTCCATGCTTACCTGCGCGTTCAAAGCACTAAGTGCACTGCGTGCGCGCAGCCTGTAGCGCGCACGCGGTTCACCTAGGAACCGCCCCCTTTTGAAATCACCAAGTGCCGGTTTTCAGCGCATGCGCAGTGCATGCAGAAAACCGGCAATTGGAGACAGAATACGCGAGAGTATACAGTGCGTACTCTCGCGTAGCGGCACTAATTTTTGGGCCATTGTCTGCACTGCTGTTCTGACTGAGATCAACTCACCCAGCACTTACAACCAGGAACTTTCTGCTGTGTATTGCTCAGCACCACGTCATTGAAGGAGCTTGCTCCTAACTATTATATAACAGGTATTCAAATTAAAAAAGCAACAAATAGCAAACGTCTGTGCTGCAGCTAATACAGCGCCAGCTGCACTGTGAATATATACCTACCAGCAACACGATGGAGTATCTGCAATTTACAGATCAGGAGGTTCCATGGAAAATCCTACAATATGTGAAAAAATACTCTTTTTAAAATCACTGCCATGCAACAATCAGGAAGGGCAAAATCATACAATGTTTTGCTTGTATATTATGCAAAGTAGCAGTGACAGGTCTAATGTTACCTTAGAATTTTGATAAAAATTAAATACCATCTTTGTCATAGAAACATAGAAACATAGAAGATAGGAGCAGGAGTAGGCCATTCGGCCCCTCGAGCCTGCTCCGCCATTCAATGAGATCATGGCTGATCATTCAAATTCAGTACCCTGTCCCTGCTTTCTCCCCATATCCCTTGATCCCTTTAGCCTTAAGAAATATATCTAACTCCTTCTTGAATATATTTAATGAATTGGCCTCAACTGCCTTTTGTGGTAGAGAATTCCACAGGTTCACCACTCTCTGGGTGAAGAAATTCCTCCTCATCTCAGTCCAAAATGGCTTACCCCTTATCCTTAGATTGTGACTCCTGGTTCTGGACTGCCCCGCCATCGGGAACATCCTTCCTGCATCTAGTCTGTCTAGTCCTGTTAGAATTTTATAAGTTTCAATGAGATCCCCTCTCATTCTTCTAAACTCTAGCGAATATAAGCCTAATCGACCCAATCTCTCTTCATACGTCATTCCTGCCATCCCAGGTATCAGTCTGGTGAATCTTCGCTGCACTCCCTCCATGGCAAGAACATCCTTCCTCAGATAAGGCGACCAAAACTGCACACACTACTCAAGGTGTGGTCTCACCAAGGCCCTGTACAACTGCAGCAAGACATCCTTGCTCCTGTACTCGAATCCTCTCGCTATGAAGGCCAACATACCATTTGCCTTCTTAACCACCTGCTGCACCTGCATGCTTACCTTCAGCGACTGGTGCACAAGGACACCCAGGTCTCGTTGCACTTCCCCTTTCCCAATCTATTGCCGTTCAGATAATAATCTGTCTTCCTGTTTTTGCCACCAAAGTGGATAACCTCGCATTTATCCACATTATACTGCATCTGCCATGCATTTGCCCAATCACCCAACCTGTCCAAATCATACTGGAGTTTCTCTGCATCCTCCTCACAGCACACACACCCACCCAGCTTTGTGTCATCTGCAAACTTGGAGATATTACATCTAGTTCCCTCGTCTAGATCATTAATATATATTGTGAATAACTGGGGTCCTAGCACCGATCCCTGCGGTACCCCACTAGTCACTGCCTGCCACTCGGAAAAAGACCCATTTATTCCAACTCTTTGCTTCCTGTCTGCCAACAAGTTCTCTATCCAAGTCAGCACCTTACCCCCAATCCCATGTGCTTTAACTTTGCACGCTAATCTCTTATGCGGGACCTTATTGAAAGCCTTCTGAAAGTCCAAATACACCACATCCACTGGTTCTCCCTTATCTATTCTACCAGTTACATCCTCAAAAAATTCCAGTAGATTAGTCAAGCATGATTTACCTTTTGTAAATCCATGTTGACTTTGTCCGATCCGGTCACTGTTTTCCAAGTGCTCTGCTATTACATCTTTTATAATGGACTCTAGCATTTTCCCCACTACCAATGTCAGGCTTATAATTCCCTGTTTTCTCTCTACCACCTTTTTTAAATAGACCCTATGTTCCCCGACATCTCTGGGAGGTTATTTGTGTCCTCCTTTGTGAAGACAGAACCAAAGTATGTACTTAATTGGTCGGCCATTTCTTTGTTCCCCATTATAAATTCTCCTGATTCTGACTGCAAGGGACCTACGCTTGACTTCACCAATCTTTTTCTGTTCACATATCTGTAGAAGCTTTTACAGTCAGTTTTTATGTTCCCTGCAAGCTTACTCTCATATTCTATTTCCCCCCTCTTAATTAATCCCTTTGTCCTCCTTTGCTGAATCCTAAACTGCTCCCAATCCTCAGGTTTGCTGCTTTTTCTGGCCAATTTATATGTCCTCTCCTTGGATCTTATGCTATCTCTAATTTCCCTTGTTAGCCACAGTTGAGTCACCTTTTTTGTTTTATTTTTATGCCAAACAGGGATGAACAAATTCTGTAGTTCATCCATGCGATCTTTAAATGTTTGCCATTGCCTATCCACCGTCAACCCTTTAAGTAACCCTCCCCAATCCATCCTAGCCAACTCGCGCCTCATACCATCATAGTTTCCTTTATTTAAATTCAGGACCCTAGTCTGTGAGTCAACTACTTCACTCTCCATCTTAATGAAGAATTCTATCATATTATGATCGCTCCTCCCCAAGGGGCCTCGCACAACAAGATTGCTAATTAATCCTTTCTCATTACATAATACCCAGTCTAAGATGGCCTGATCTCTAGTTGGTTCCTCGACATATTGGTCCAGGAAACCATCCCGTATACACTCTAGGAATTCCTCCTCCACAGTAATGATTTGATAATTGAACAGCCTGACATTTTTTTTGACACTAACAATCACATCAAAGTAAAACCTACTATAAAATGCTTCCCCATATAAATGAGGTGTTCTCATATTTAACGGAATGATACTGTATTACTTCAGGAACCCGGTGAGATGACAATACTGCAGGGTGAACATAAATTCTCAAGAGTGTTTCAAATCCAGTCAAAAGCAAACAGAAAGCTAGAAAAACCCAAATTGGATTAGAAAGTAGTGACTGCTACCTTTCAAGTCATCAAAATCTACAACTAGACAAGTAAATGAGAGAAAAGGGAATAGAAAGATATGCTGAAAGGCGGCGATGAGGCAAATGGAATGTGAGGAGACTCGTGTGGAGTATAAACACCAGCACAGACTAGTTGGGCCGAATGGCCTGTTTCTGTGCTGTATATTCTATGTAAAATAGTAATACAACTTGCATTTATATATTCTGGGAGATTCTCTCATTGCTAACTTACCTGACGAAGGAGCGATAGCTCCGAAAGCTTGTAAAATTAAATAAATCTGTTGGACTATAACCTGGTGTTGTGCGACTTCTCATTTTTGCATTTATATAGAATAGCAAAATACTGCGGATGCTGGAAATCTGAAATAACAACAGAAAATGCTGGAAAGTTTCTCTCTCCACGGATGCTGCCTGGCCTGCTGAGTGTTTCCAGCATTTTCTCTTGTTATTTGCATTTATATAGCGTCTTTAACACAGTAAAATGTCCCAAGGCACTTCACAGGAGCGATTATCAGACAAAATTTGTCACCGAGCCACATAAGGAGATATTAGGACAGATGACCAAAAGCTTGGTCCAAGAGGTAGGTTTTAAGGAGCATCTTAGAGGAAGAGAGTGAGGTAGAGAGGCGGAGAGGTTTAGGGAGGGAATTCCCTCAGAATACATTTGTCATTTCATATTAGTATAAACTCAGGCATGCCTCTTATATTCTATGTATATCACCATCAGCATTCCTTTGTAAATTAGTTAGAAAAAATGATGATGGAATTCAGCGTATTTTTTCGATTTATCTCTGATTGAAAAATAAAGAAACATTTGAGCAGAGAGTGCTGGTAACACCATCAGAGGAAATGACTTAAAGGAAAAAGGATGATCACCTAAGCACCCTAGATATTGACAATATCTCTGATATTAATTCTATGTCCTCACACTGCGGTGGCTCAGTAACATCTCCCAGTGATGTAATTAACACTTAAGAGCCAATTTTACAAAATCAAGCTGCCAAAATGATGCACGTGACCACACTTTCCCAACAACATTCTCCCAGCGAACGACCTTCACCACCAGATGTGTGTGTTCATTAAATCAGCCCTTTCATGTTTATACAAACTGTTTAAGAAAATGAATAGAAATAGATAAACAAGGGTAATAAAGTACTTGTGGTGCTTATCAAGATATCAGTGCTGAAGAATGGAACTTTTTTGCCATTTGGGCATCGATATCAGCATTAGGCATGATACAATATTGGACCAATAAAGAATAAATCTTCTGTTATACTGCTCCAATAGCATTTTGTAACTTGAGGTTCGGAAGAATGCCTCTATCGCACTAGTGTAAATTTTTTAATTTCACATGTCTCCTATCTTTATGGTCACTTTGAGTGAAATTGCCGATCTAGTGCCAATTTATACTGTGGACCTGTGCTCAGGTCACATTTGACCCCTGCAGTTGGGAAAAAGGACACTAACATCCCATTAATCTAGGCTGGATTTGACCAATGAAATGAAAGAACAATGGGTGAATTTTCATATTCCCCACCCGGGCAGTAATCTGGTGGAGAGGATTGCCCACCAGATGTAAAAGAAAGAACTTGCATTCCTACAGCGCCTTTCACAACCTCAGGACATCTCAAAGCGCTTTACAACCAATGATGTACTTTTGAAGTGTAGTCACTGTTGTAATGTGGGAAACACAGCAGCCAATTTGCGCACAGCAAGGTCCCAATAACAGCAGCATGATAAGGGCCAGATAATCTCTTTTAGTGATGATGGTTGGGGGATAAATATTGGCCAGGACATTGGGAGAACTCCCCTGCTCTTCTTCGAAATAGTGCCATTGGATCTTTAAACCCACATGAAAGGACTTTGGTTTAGCATCTCATCTGAAAGGCAGCACCTCCAACAGTGCAGCACTCCCTCAGTACTTTTATTGAAATAAACAGAAAGAACGTCAGGTGGATTCTACAATGAGCAGACGCTCCACTCCACATGATTACCACCCAAGTGAGGAAGACAAAATCTACCGCAACATCTTAACCCTCTGCACCAACCATTCCCTCCCCCATCTCTTTGATTTGTAAAAGGTGCAGTAATAATGAAGCTTCATCGTTAAAGTCACACACTGATATCTCCAACTACAAATCATACATTCTCCTTCAGCTGGGAGGGAGGTTCTGTTGAGGCAGCAGACTTTTCCAGACCTACCACTGTTGATTAGGTGACAGAAAGCACATTTTCAAAGGATAGTCCTCGTCCTGGACTGTTTTTCCTCCGCTCACACTCTTCGACTTACTTCAGTCTCTTCAACTGAGTTTTTTTGTGAATATGTGGTTGTAGTTCTGAAGCTCATACTTTCCACATTTATTTAGTTATGAAAGATAATACAATCAAATCCAGACATGCTTATGTAAAAGATTGCCCTGAAGAGGAAAGAGTGAAATGGAGCCAGACTAAATAACCAAAATGCGCTGGCAAATGCTATTTACTCATATCTGTACTCATATATGCTTGCTTCAAACTCAAAGCCCAAGATTAATTAAAATTTACAACCTGAAAAGCATTAGGATCAATTACTGGCTTCTGATGAAATTATCGCTATGCTGGAATCTTAAGGTGTGGAGAATTTCCAAAGTGTGATTGAAGAAAATTTACACTGAGCTCTGAGAAATTTACAAACTAACCCACAGGCCACAGACAACTGCATGAGCAACAATATCTATATCATCTGTGCATATAACTTTACTTTAGCTGGTTCTATTAATAGCCCTATTTACCTAAAAGTGTCATCTCGACAACTAGTTGACAAGATAGCCAACTAATTTTACTGCTTTAACATATAAATGCCGATACTTTGTGATGAGATAGGCAGATATAGCTCATAACTTTTTGCTTATATGATAGTGTTAGCCAATACTAGTCACCTAGCAGGAAAGATGATAGAATTAAATGTTATAAACTGTCTGATTCTGTTTATCACTTTTGTATGTACATGTAGAAACACAACAGGCTTCCAATAGTGACAGTGTCATATTGGGCTGGTTTCTTATAGATTTGGTCACTATAACACTGTGTTTCATATGTACATTAAATAATGATTTCAGAGCTAGGCACTAAATCAGGACTAGTCTTCAAGTATATTACTGACTTAAAATTTATACATGGGGAGTTTTCCTCCACTGATTATGAATGGGGCAGGGACAAATTCCAGCCCTACTCTATAAGCTAATCAATACATGTAAGCATGTACAAATTTCACTTTTGCCAACTACACAATCCAGCCAATTGATTAGTTGTCGTAAACACTTTCATGTATAGAGCTCCAATATACTTCAGGCAGCTTCCACAATCTGACTATTTCAGACAATTCTATAATATTAGATATAAAGGCAGAAAAGGCTAGAAATACACAACAGGTCCAATACTTGCCTCAAAACACAGTTCATGATGTGGAGAACAGAATGAAGCAGGGCTATGAGTTTTTGGAATAAACAAAAAATAAATTGCAATTTTGCTCCATTTTAGCTTTTGCTGCCTTCAGGGGGTTAAACTTCTGATCAGTTTTAGTGTTGACTCCTGCTAAGGGACTGGGTGGTATACCTTGCAGCAGGAGCGGCATTGACACCTGGCCACTTAAGACTTACTGCTTCGGGCAAATCAAAACTCCAACAAGCTCACCGTTGTTTAAAGAACAATAAATATATTAGCGAAGCACAATAGCTAGAGCGTTTAGTCGACTGGCTTCACCACTTCGAGAAACAGTCTTAATTTAGCTGCAGCAAATTTAGCTTTGCCACGACTGGAGATTCCTAAAGTAGCTGTTTTGCTGCTTCTTCCACTGATGGTGCCCCTCCATAATGCCTTTAGCAACCATGCAAAGGATCGTTGAACTGATGCTAAGAATGTATTAAAATTGGAAGCAAAGTTTAACGCAGGCCAAAAACAACTGCTTGTAAAAAAATAGATAAAGGTACAGAAAATAACCACTTTATCATACAGTATTTTACAGCTTCATATATTGCTTTTCTATGTATTTATTTACAGGCATCGCAACATTCTGCTTCACTCCAAGGGCTAATTATTATATAAACATTCTATAAATTATACACCCACGTTAGAAACAAGGGATTATAGGGGGATCACTGTTTTTCACCCTGAAATAGTCTAAGTGACATCTAACGACCTCAGGTCATATGGAGGTCACAGTCATCACGTACTCTTTTATTTAATCTTAAAACCATTCAAGGCAGCTAAGTACTAGATTGACTACTTAAGATTGAGGATTTAATGAAAAATTCAAAAAATACAAAAGCCGTATTGCAAAATGTTCACAGTTACAGCACAAGAACCAGCCATGTGGTCTATCTGTGCCAATGTTATGGGTGCCACAATGAAATAATTATGATTGGGTGCTGAGCAAACTCTCCCTGATGGCTACCATGGCAGTACAGTAATAGAGCTTTTGGAATAGATATTCTAATAACTCTCCAATGAGGTGGCCCTTTTATTCAGTATTGCAATGCCCTTTCTCTAAGTTTGGGCTGCACTGGACTTCCAAAAGACAGTATTGCTTCCAGCCACTTGTCGCTGCCTCCTTACGGGCAGCATCCCCAACTTACCCATCCTCCTCTCTCACCGACCTTCCCACCCAGTCCACTTGCTGGGGGATAATCTTGCTAACCTCCTTCATGGCCCATTCACCCCTCCCACCGCTGACCCTGTGAACTCTGCCAGTGGATCAACGATCACCGCCCCTCTCCGCATCTCCCTCTAGAATGTCCGTTCACTTACGGACAAGGCCCTTGCCATCCATAACTTGATTGTGGATGATTGCATTGGTATCATGGCTTCAACAGAAACATGGCTCATGGGTGATGATACCTTACCCCTTATTGAAGCCTCCTTGCCTGGCTATACCTTCCACCATCTGCCGCACCCAAAGTGCCATGGTGGCGGTGTGGCCCTTATGACCATATCTTACCTTTCTTTGTCTCCCTACTCCTCCGGTACCTTCTCCTCCTTTGAGCACCTCACCTTATTCCAGCCCTCTCTCCTCTCCTTTAAAATCCTTGGGGGGGAAAATTCAGTTGGTTGCGCCTCCCGTTAGCGCCTTAAGAGGGCGCTAATGGGGCGCAAAGCAGCTAGCGCCCGGGTGCGGCGATGTTTGCGCCGCTCGTGAAATTAACTAGACATTTTGCGGCGGCACTAAACACTACCGCCACGATCTCCTGCGCCGGCAGATCGTGACGTCACTCGAGTGCGCAACGCCCGGGTATCGCCCCGGAGTGGATATCGAGTGGCGCCCCCTGCCTTACCACCTGCCGCTAGCAATGACAGGTTGAGGGGAGCGTTTTGCAGTCAGGAAGGGACTGGGGGAGCGCTATTTAAAGGCGACTGCTTCCTGCCTTTTATTGTTGGTGACATTTTTGAACCACGCATTCTGAGACAGAGAGAGAGAGACTTCTGGAGAGATTCAACGCTGTGTGAAGGAGTTTTGGGTACTGAGCAGCACTTTGCAGGTTCATTTTGATTTGCCCTTCCTTGTATCGATTTAGAAGAGACTGTGGGGGCTGCACTCTGAGCTCTTTCCCTGGTACTCTCCATTGTTCTTTCCAGCAGATTTGATGTACAGGTCTCTCCAGGCCGAGATTCAAGGCTGCAATGAGCAGGATGTGGATGGAAAGCAAGATCAACCATCCCCTTTAAGAACTGGCCTGCGCCATTGTGTTTGTGTTCCATTGCTGACTGACATCACATGAGCTTCGCCAGCGCTCTGAGGTAGCGCCTCGCTCCTCGGCCTTTGCGCCTTAAGACAGGTGTGAAGCGCCTGATTTAGCGCTCCAATCACGTCCAGGGGCAATAAAAGTCAAGTTTGCAGTTGGAGGCGATAATTAGCGCCAGGCGCTAATCTTTGCGCCCGGCTGATAATTGCACCCCAAATGGGGCGATACTGAATTTCTCCCCCTTGTTCTCTTCCGTCCACACCAAGATTTTCACCAAGATATCCTCACTCCTTTCCTCCCTTAGCCTCTGCACAGAGTGATTTCACATCCTTGGTAATTTCAACCTCAATCTTCACTAGCTTTGCCCTCATTCCACTAAGTTCACTGCCCTCCTGTCACACATCAACCTCTCCCTCCATATATCTCTCTCACCCATATTCATCGCGACCCCCTCAACCTTGCCATCTCATGTGGCCTCTCTATTCCCATCGTCTCAATCACAGACAAGTTCATCTCTGATCACTTCCTCATATCCCTGACCACTCACATCCCCTTCCAACTCCACTTCCTTCTGCATCCATCTCTGGAAAAAGCTCTCCCCTAAGTCACTTACAATGACACTTTCAAACTCCCAATTGTCTAACCTTTGAACTCTATTAGCCACAATACCTCTGCAGCTATCGACCTGCTCAGTCACACCCTCACCTCCACATTTTCTGCCCTCGTACCTTATGCTCTCCCACCCTGGTCATTCCCCCGATACAGCCCCCATCTTTGCTTCATTAAGTCCAATGGGCGTAGACTTGAGCGTATATGGCACACAACTGATATAGCCATTCATTGCTATATCTGGCTGGACCACTAGAAGCACTATCAGGCCTTGCTCTCCTCTGCCAAAACTGCTCACTACTCCAGGATCATCCTCAAATGTAAAGATAACCCCCGGATTCTTTTCTCTACCACCAACCGTCTCCTTAAACTCCACTCCCCTGCTCCTTCCACCCTCACCTCCAACAACAAGTGCGAGGTGCTCACGGACTTCTTTGTCACTAAGATTGAGACTATCTATTTAGCTGCCTCTGCCACGTCGCTCCACTCCCCCTTGCCCATCAAGCCAAGGTTCCCTCCTGCCCTATTCCTGAACTTGCATCTTTCTCTAGTTTTTCTGCTATCTCCCCTCTCTGAGCTCATCTTGTCCATGAGATCCACCTCCGGCTCTGTTGACCCTATTCCCACTAAATTGCTAATCACCCAACTTCCCTTCTTGGACTCCATGCTAGCTAATATTGTAAATGTTCCCTCTCCTCAGGTACTGTCACCCTCCCTTTCAAATGTGCCATCACCCACCTCATCAAAAAACTCATCCTTGATCCCTCTGTCCTTGCAAACTACCACCCCATCTCCAACCTCCCTTTCCTCTCCAAAGTCCAGAAACATGTTGTCACTTCCCAAATCCGTACCCATCTTTCCCGCAACTGATCCTCATGTTCAAATCCCTCCCTGGCCTCGCCCCTCCTTAATCTGTAACCTCTTCCAGCCCTACAATCCACCAAGAACTCTACATTGCTCCAACTCTGGCCTCTTGTGTACCCTCTCTCCCTTCGCCCCACCATTGGCGGCCGGGCCCTCAACCATCTAGGCCCTAAGCGCTGAAATTCCCTCCCTAAACCTTTCCATCTCTCCACCTCTCTAACCTCCTTTAAGAACTCCTTCATTTACCTCTTTGACCAAGCTTTTAGTTATCTGTCGTAATATCTCCTTCTTTGGCTCAGTCTCAATTTTTGTCTTGTTAAGCCCCTGTAAAGCAGCCTGGAATGTTTTCCTACATTAAAGGCGCTATATAAATGTAAGTTGTTGCCATCATTCTTCCAGAAGTGTTGCTGTAACACAAACAAGTTGGCGCAGATATCTCCAGAGTCATGAAGGCTTATCGCACAAGGTTTGTTTTTAAGGGCAAGCCTTAGTGGAGACACCCATAAGCAGCACTGGATGCCATTTTGTGGCTGAATGGACAACCTGCCCAAACAGGCGAGCAATGCCTTTGTTTTTTTACATTGTTCGGTCTGTACAGACTTTCCTCACCATCAGAGTGGGTCTGTTTCCAGAAAATTCAAGTTTCAAATGTAGATTTTGATCATGTTACCACAAGTGCCATTACTATAGTTTATCCATTAGTGAGTAAACCACAAACAATTCATGTTATATCAGAAATTGTTGTTGCATCAAATAATGCTGCTGTGAGAGCAGTTTACACAAATTTTAGAGGATTAAAGATTCAGTTCACACGATAACTCTCCAAAAGGAAAAGAATGAAGAAAATGCCCCAATAAATTAGCCATGAGCAATTGAAGAAAGGCACCTCATCTTTCATTTCTTTGCTGTCTCTCAGAGTAGTACATATAAACATCCCTATGATGTACTGAATAATGGACACCACATCCTGTTTGTCAGCAGACGTGCTGAAGATACTTCTTAACAGCGAACATGATCCTGGTGAAATGCGAGCTGTACCCAAGAGGAGAGCATGTCAGGGCTTGGTGAAGCAGCAATGTCTAGAATAGCTCTAATGACTGTTATGCATTCAACCTATCTTACATTACAGAGATAATTACAGTTGAAGGACTTACCCTGGGTCATGCTTTAACCCTTTTGCATTGGGTTGGTTGCCATAAACATTCCATGGAGGTTTAGATGAGATAGAGGTCTTTTTTTCTGCTTCCAAAAAAGCATTGTATGTTATAGGGTCTGGAGTCTGGGGTGTTAAGATGCCTGACAACATAAATAACTTTAGCTAAAAGCTACTTGCAACACCACAGAACTGGAAAACAGATGCATCTGATCATAGCCATAAAAATAAATCACAGGCTGTTTCCCAGGGGCTGTTATTTGTTTATTTTTCAAATGACTATCATACTGCAATCCTTTGATAAGGCAAGCTGCAATTTACCCTCAAGAAAAATTTAATCTAAAGACTCAAAAGCAAAATAACCTGAGGACTGAGCAAGTGGATTCGTAAGAAGTTTTTTTCCTTGAATATTTATTCTATCTGCCATTTCCAAATAACTAAAATCTCCAATCACTGACAGGCAAAGATGTGTGTTATATATAGAGTCATTGAGACAAGTGAATAAAGAAAGAACTTGCATTTATATGGTGCCTTTTACATCCTCAAGCCATCCCAAAATACCTCACAGCTCATAAAGTACTTTTCAACTGTTGTAATGTGGGCAAACGCGGCAGCCAATTTGTGCACTGCAAGGTCCCACAAACAGCAATGAGATATCTGACAAGATAATCTGTTTTAGGTGGTGTTGCTTGAGGGGTAAATGTTGGTCAGGACATTGGGAGAAATCCCCTGGGATTAGTGCCATGGGATATTTTACATCCACCTGAGAGGGAAGACAAGGCCTTGGTTTAACGTCTTATCTGAAAGACAGCACCTCTGACAGTGCAACACTCCCTCAGTATTATATAGGTGTCTATGAGATCCCACCTTCCTCATTGAAGATCCAACACCAATAAGATACTGATACACATGCTGCATACGTCTTGCTACTTATGATAACCCTCCTCCACTCAATACACTGTATTCCTACCTCACTGGCTTCATTGGCTGTAAAGCACTTTGGGACATCCTGAGGCAGTGAAAAGGTGCTATATAAATACAGTCTTTCTTTTTTTTTCTCATATTTCAAATCCAATAGCCTTTATCTCATTTGTAATAAATTCCCTTGCCAACCTTTATTTTACTTAAGATATAAACTGTACATATTTTGGTTTCTTTTATTTGTGAAAATAGGCGGAGTCACATCAGGATTAGTGGGGCACTGCATATCATTCATGGAAAGCCATGGGCATGTGATGTCACATGTTGGAGATCCAAAGATACAGGAAATGAACATTTTTCAATTCAGAAAAGAAGATCTAATTTACAATTAATATCTGGTGTTAAGAAACACCGGGAAGCATAATATCTCAAGCTCTGCTATGCTTGTGACTCACGGTGAGCCCCACAAAAATGATGCAATTGTGATTTCCAGCAACAACACGGGATCAAATCTATGTGTAATCATTGTGGCATAAAACTTGCATGTGATTTTCTTTCTATAAGTTTCTTAATAGAGAAATCTTTCTTGGCTCTACTGAGAGTACACAAGTACAAAATAATAACCAATTCAATTGGTCCCAGTGTGAACCCTGATTAAAAACTTGAAAATGAAAGAAAAAAGTACTTTAATCCAGGCATAATTTATGAGCCTGTCATTTCCTTCCTGTCCCCAGAATAAATCAATGGCTAAAGCACAATCCTCAGTGACACAATGTATTGCCCATGATAAATTCTTGTAAGCTGTTGCTCCACCCTGCTAGAAACAAAGTGGCAGACCTGCTAAATTTAAAACAAATCAGAAGCTTAGCAATTTTTGTTTATGCATTGCTACGCAAGCAGGGGTTAAAAGCCACTGCAAAATAAGCTTTCACACCACTAAAATTGTGATTTCAATGTCTGAGAAACCACTTACATCAAAATACATCCTTAAATAACTAGGTGGTCTATATCCTGCCATGACGTGTTAAGGCATTCTGGCACGAAGTCAATGTTAAATTTCCACAGCACTGCATGTTCATTTACCACCAGTGGTACATTAAGCAATCCAATAGTAAAGTAGTTGAAATAATTTTGCAGTGCTCCAATAACAGGAAATGAGCCACTTAACCTTTTCATTTGAGTCTAGCTAACGATACCTTTGGTAATAAAGGTTAGATGTAACAGTGACTATAACCAAAGCCACAAGAAATCCTGGTGCTGTTTTGGTGAACATGAGTTACATATATTAATGAAGGAATTCATGAAAAGAAGGCTATCCTTGACCCAACCAGCACAGTGCCAACTACTGTTGGGTATTGAATGGAATGGGTAGTTGTCATCTCAAGAATTGATAGACATGCAAAGATGGTGAGGAGACTTCACAAACCTGGATTGGATAAAAGTAAAAATGAGAAGTCGCACAACATCAGGTTATAGTCCAACAGTTTTATTTGAAATCACGAGCTTTCGGAGCGCTGCTCCTTCATCAGGTAAAGTGAAGGAATACAAATCAGCAAAGCATATATAGACAACGCAAAATCATCGAGCAGAAACTGATAGCCAAGTTCCACACCCATGAGGACAGCCTCAACTGGGATCTTGGTTTCATGTCACGCTACATGACGTACAGTCATCCAGACTCGAGTCGTCGTTGGCTTGTTCACAGATGTGATTTCCAGTTTTAAAAAAAAGTAAAAAGCTTAACCATACAGACTGCAGCATTTGACACGTTGGACCCCCTGTGACCCCACCTCATTGTCTTAGCTGTATTTTGCTGTGTCTTTGATGTAATGCCTTCCTGACTGGCCTGATTGTATCTCTGCCGAGGTGTGATTGAGGGCAGTAAGAAAGATTTACTGTAGTCGTCTGACATTGTACGCTACACATTGTTCTCTGTCTATATATGCTTTGCTGATTTGTATTCCTTCACTTTACCTGACGAAGGAGCAGCGCTCCGAAAGCTCGTGATTTCAAATAAAACTGTTGGACTATAACCTGGTGTTGTGCGACTTCTCATTTTTGTCCACCCCAGTCCAACACCGGCATCTCCGCATCATGGATAAAAGTAGTTCATAGTAAGAAGATTGCCAGCAAGGAAATAGCTGATATGTCATCAAAAAAAATCAAGCATACGTTACAAAAAAATAACTAACTGATGGCAAGGGAAGACCTATGATCTACTGACACCACTAGCTCTATAAAGTAATGTTTTTATATCATCATAGCATCTGCACCACATACAGATCAATATTCTGTAACTTTCTATATGTTTGATAAAATATATTGTAGAATTATATAAAGACATACAAGTTTTCTCTTGTTACCATCACATAACTTTCAGTAGTAAAAGTTATTTTCTAAGTCTGTTAGCATAATTTTGATTATAAAGCTTGCTGTGATTTTGGGGACAATGTCGCTCTACAGGCTCCTGCTGGGTGTCATCGAGAAAATGAGAGGAAATCTGAGGCGGAGATAGGAAATTCCCCTTCCCAGCTCATTAACAGGTAGAAAGTGTCTTGCCATGATGCTCCAGCCATCATAAGTGTGGGGCAGACTTGATGGACCAGCTGATCTTTTCCTGGCATTCATTCTCACATATTCATATATCCAAGCTGCTGCAGGATGTCACTACTCGGCAATTCTGACCCTACAAACATATACAAATGACAAATAGGAAAAGACCAGCTGGCCCATCAAGGCTGTGCCATAGAGCGATAGTGCAATTGAGCATCATGATCCCCGATGTCGTCGTCATTCCCCCCACCCCCGTCACATAATCTCCAGGGAAAAGCAAAAAAAAAATTAAAAATACTGGGACAGCTCAGGGAAAGAAATTCTGGTAAATTCCTCTCAGACCCCCAAAGGTGATCACAATGAGTACCAGGAGAGCTTCTTCTTCTTAGGCAGTCCCTCGGAACCAAGGATGACTTGCTTCCACATTAAAAATGAGTTCGCAGGTGACTGATGAGTCCAATGCGGGACCTACAGTCTCTGTCACAGGTGGGGCAGACAGTGGTTGAAGGGGCGGGTGGGTGGGGTGCTTGGGTTGACGTGCGCTCCTTGCGCTGCCTGCGCTTGGCTTCCGCTTGCTCCCGGCGAAGAGACTCGAGGTCCCTGGCCCAAGACCGCACAAAGTGGAGGAGAAGCATCCGGGAAGGCGCCGAACACCTCGAGTCTCTTCGCCGGGAGCAAGCGGAAGCCAACCAGGAGAGCACAGTGACCATGAGACACATTGCCCAATACCTCACTTACCTTTAATATGCTGTGAAAGCAGCCACAGCCAGGAGCTCGTCTGGCAACTTGTTCCCACAATCAGATCAATGGTTTCTGACATATCTACTTAAAATGATATTCACTCAAATCTTTGTCATTTCTCAATGGCATTAGCATTAAAATAGAAGCATTTCCATGGGTGTGCAGTATTTTAAACTTTGGAAATGGTAGTTCTCTTCTTCATCTACTAGAAATGCCCAGAAATCTTAAAATGGTTGCTAATGTCTGTTTTACTGTAGATCGTATAGATCTTGTGGCACAATCCAGAACAAAACCTGCTGCTTCCTAAATGCCAACAGTGCATTAAGTGCAGTTCTCGGTGTCCTAATGGTGCAATCCTAAAATTAGTGTCGAACCGACCAAAAGAAAGCATCTTAGAATTAAACCTCTTCATTAAGTATCTGCATTGAGTAGTATGTTTTCATCACAAATAATCATTCCTGAAATGGCTCCCTGATAGCTCAGCAATTTAACACATTGAGGGAGTAGCTAAGCCATGTACAAGCCAAGGAATTCCCAGGGCCGATCCCTGAACTACGCTTAGTTAGCTAATCTTAGCCAAGGTGTTGGTAGGGACACTACAATTCTCCTCAGTATCCCTCAAGTAGGAAGAGGGAAATCTTCCAGAATTCCTGCTCCCGATGACTATTCATTGATCCCTGCTAGATGTCATGTGTGGACTTCAGGTGAGGATGGGATCAGGTTCACTGTCTAAGGCTCATATATGAATAATGATCACTTGGGCAAGATACTGCGGAGCAATAGGAGACCATGGAACTGAATCCCAGCAAGAGTCAGCACCATGAGGAGTGGAGAGGAGAGAGGAGAGGAGGAAAAAATCTTCCTAAAACAGATACCTTTTATTTTTCCAAATTTGGTCTTTTATTCCTACCCCTTCTGAAGACAGTGACTTGTGGACAGTAAAAGTGTCAGCAGTTATTTTGAGGGCAGAAGATCAGAGAGGAGAAAATTGGGGGAAAAGTTGAACCACCAGCATCAACCTTACTGAGTGTGGGAAAAAAATTCACGTGCCTGTGTTAAGCTGGACTTAAAAAGGGGCCAAGTCACTTTTACTGGATTACAGTTCATCTCATGGAAACAGATTTGTTTTAGTGCAAAAACATTTTACATTGAGCCATTGTTGTACTCAGCTTTTTGTCTCCATTTAATGAAAAATAGCCTGCAATGTGATATAGATGTAGAGAGTAATCCTTACCGTGTAGTCAGCTGCTGATAAATACTACCTCATCCAAGCACAGAATTCCAATGTACTCAACCATATCCCATTCACTCCCATGTTATAGAATTTCTGATCTGAGTACTTTAGAAGTTTAATCACTTTTATTTAAAATGTAGGCTCCTGCTCATTGTTTTCTGTTGTTTTCAATGGAATTGAATTTCCATAAATGAGTGATTAAATGGCCGTGATGAGATTTACAAAGTGGCTATTTTTACCTCCAGTTTTATTGTTTATAAAATCCCCCCCACACACCTTCCCCCTACAATATTCTGCTTTCTTCTTCTCAAGGCATGAATGGGTAGGATTCCATGGGCACTGGAAGCCCTTCTATATGCAAGTGGCAATCCTTCATGTCTGAGTCTAGATAGTGTGTTTTGGCAGGCTTTTTGATTGTAGAGGGTATCACAACCAAGACCAATTCTGTCGTTGTGCAGAGGTACATTTGCCTCTACTTATTAATATTAGCAAAATAATAGATGTGAGTATAAATTAGTATTCTTTGCTTTTTACTCATATTAACATTTTTATTGAAAGGAACTAATGGAGGAAAATGTAACTGGTAATGCCCACATACATACACTTTACAGCGCAGAAAACCGGATAGTAATCAACTGTGGGAACTCTGGTTGATTTCCCCCTCTGTCTCTCAATGGCACTGGAATCAATAGTCCTCTGGCTGAGATCAGCAAACACAGGTCCTGAATCATGGCTGATGATGGCATGTATGCATGCATGTTTAGAAATCCGGATGTCACCTGCCAATTACGAGTAAGTTGAAAGACCGTATTTAGTATCAATTTACGCTGTAGGCCAAAGCCCAATAGGACCTGGATATGACATAGCCCAATCTCATTCAATGTAAGAAGTCGCACAACACCAGGTTATAGTCCAACAGTTTTATTTGAAATCACAAGCTTTCGGAGCTGCTGCCCCTTCGTCAGGTGAAGTGAAGGACATTCAATGTAGGCCTTTGCTGTTTTAAGAGAGAGAGAGAAGGTTTTCATCCTATCAGTCCAGGTTGATTTTGATCCCAGGTCCCCACGCAGAAAGGCCAAGGTTAATCTATTGTACCACCGAGTCCTTGCCATTACAAATCAATTCATAATAAAAGTTTGAAAGCTGGTGCAATCTCAACTTGATATTAATTTGAGTACTGCTGTAAAAGAGTGTGGACGTAGTGCTATGTATATGAATGAGTTTCACCATGCCCTATTTTAACTTCTTTAAAGTAACAGGGCTATTTAATTATTCAACTCAAGTGTGTGTCATACCCAATCTGGAAGGGAATAATTTCACAATCTGCTGGCATTACTTCCCATTGAAAGAGATGAGCTCTGCCTAGGTACAAGTGATGCATAGTAACAAATCAGTCCACAAGTATTTGCCTCCAATTGATCTGCTATTTAAGTACAAAGAGTACTTTGAGAGTGTACTTTGGCTCTAAGTAATTGTGGATTCAGGGAGAAGCATAAATTTGATCCCTTCTTCACCCAGGTCATCGTAGGAACACCATCACTGCAAGGACTGCAGCGGTTCAAGGGGGTGGCCCACCACCATCTTCTCAGGGTAACTAGGGATCGGCAATAAATGCAGCCTTGCCAGCATCACCACATCCCGTGAACAAATAAATCACAAGATCCAAGTGAAGAATGAGGCTGAGGAATCTCTCTTCAGGGATGGAAAAATTGAAGCAGTGTAATCTCGAGTACCTCCTGACAGCCGGCTAAGGAAGCACTGTTAGTTGAGGGAGCAGGCCAAGTACCTGCCCCTCAGCAATAAAGGTGGCCAGGCCAGAAGAAACACAACTGAGTAAAAAGAAATAGGTTCTGATGCAATGCTGATCTGGGCAACCACAAGGTTGAGACGAATGAAAGGAAAATTAGTAAGAAAAATGATTATGGAAATGAAAGTTTCAGTGAAGGATTGCTAATAAATCATTTAAGAACATATCTCAGAACCACATCTGGGGTGAGCCTGAGCAGGAACAGAAACAGTCTGAGCTAAAAAAATAAGTACTTTTGTGTTCCCAGGAAGAAGTCTTTATTTGTAGATAAGAGAAAGATTATTAAAGTGTCAGTAATGGAGGTGTCTACTGGCTTCAATGCAATACAATGTTTCTGGAAAGTATTAAAAGCACTGGACCTTAAATTTCACAGTCCTTCTGGTGTACTCCTCCACTGCCAATATCTGCTGGGCCTTGTAAAGGGTGGAACCTCTGCCTGGCCTTATTAGGGCACCCACCTCAGAAGTGGTGGGAGCAGGGACTCCTTACACTGGGAGTGTCTGTGTTCTTGGCCTCACAGGGACCTTGCATAGGTTTGGAGACCAGTACTCTAAGGGTGCAAGTGGGGAGCCATCCCAAGGAAATAACCTCGATTTCCAAAGATTTTTTTTCGTGTTGTTAATGTGGCCGATTTTCAATGATTTCAGGGAGGCTATTACAATCTCTCCACCTCGGAACTGGCAGCAGAGAGAGGACTTCGCAGCAACTTGGGCCTCCAAGATGCTCCCACAGTGGTGCAGGTACCCACAGACCCAATGCTAATTAGATGCACTCTCCCTGACCCCGCATATTCTGGTGGGGTCAGCACTGGGTGGCACGGCCCTAGTGTGTGTCCCAGGATTGTGGCCCATGGAAATTTGGGACCACTCTCTTCACAGCCTGAATATCATCACCTAGAAGTTATTTTATTGATATTAAAAACAAAAGCTTAGCTCATTCATATTGCATTTCCCCTGTCAGCTGCTTTGGTGGAGGCATTTAATATAAATGGGTTAACATCTGGAATAAAGTAATGGACAGAGGAATGTTATACAAGAACGTCATTGCTGCAAGAATCAGAATAAACATGGATTTTCTTAGCCTCTGATAAAAGGCCATCAACCAGTCGCAAACATAACCCCGCTATTTAAGAAAGGAGGAAAAGAAAAAACAGGGAACTATAGGCCAGTTAGCCTGACATCAGTAATAGGCAAAATGCTAGAATCTATTATTAGGGACGTGGTAACAGGGCACTTAAAAATCGTAATATGATTAGGCAGAGTCAACATGGTTTTATGAAAGGGAAATTGTGTTTGACAAATCTGTTAAAGTTTTTAGAAGATGTAACTTGTAGGATGGATAAGGGCGAACCAGTGGATGTGGTGTATTTGGATTTTCAAAAAGCATTCGATAAGGTGCCACACAAGAGGTTATTACACAAAATTAGGACTCATGGGATTGGGGGTAATATGGATTGAGGATTGGCAGGCTGTAACTAGTGGGGTACTGCAAGGATCAGTGCTTGGGCCTCAGCTATTTACAATCTATATTGGGCCGGATATTCCGATCCCTACGGGTGGGTACGCGTTGTGTACCCACCCGTAGGGACATCGGAAATGCCGGTTTTAGGCATGCACAGCGCATGCGCTGAAAACCGGCATTTCTGATCTGTCAAGAATCCTCTTGACAGATCCTCCGGCTGCCCTGGAGAAGGGCCTCTGCGGGCGGATAGTTCTGCTTTTTGGAGACCCTCCGCCCGCAGAAAACCCTTACAATTCTTACGCCTGGTAAAAGCAGGCCTAGGTGTAAGGCCTGCTTTTACCAGGATAAGAGTAGAAAAAAAGTTTAAAAAAAAATGTTTTTCACTGATTTATCATTTAAAAATACTTTTAAAAAAAGGTAACTTTATTTTAGCCCCGTAAAATACTTTAATTATTTTTTTCAAAAAATTAAATTTTTGTTTAAAATACTTAATTTATTGTAATTTCAAGTCATTTTAAAAATGTGATTTAAAAAAAAATTTATTTAAAGTTTTACTATGTTTTTTCATTGATCTCCATTCATATATTTGACAGGCCTTCCTGTCAAATGTATGAAGGGAGATTCCCTTCTGTGATTGGCTCCCCATGGCCCACGTGATCCCAGGGACACTGCGAACTACATGCACCCCTGGGATATGTGGGCCCTGCACACTTGCAGTTTGGAGAGGCCCAGCATCGGAACTGTGCGTCCCGGGAGCCCTCAGATAAGGGCGCAGATTTTTCCAGATCGCAGGGCTCCGCCTGCGGGAGGCCTGTGATCGGAAAATACGGGCCATTAATGACATAGATAAAGGGACTGAGTGTAATGTATCAAAGTTTGCTGATGATACAAAATTAGGTGGGAAAGTAAGCTGTGAGGAGGACGCAAAGAGGCTGCAGAGAGATATAAACAGGTTGACTGAGTGGACAAGAACACGGCAAATGGAATACAATGTGGGGAAGTGTGAAGTTATCCACTTTGGTAGGAAAAACAAAAAAGCAGAATATTTTTTGAATGGTGAGAGACTGGGAAATGTTGGCATTCAGAGGGACCTGGGTGTCCTTGTACATGAATCACAGAAAGTTAACATGCAGGTACAGCAAGCAATTTGGAAAGCAAATGGTTTGTTAGCATTTGTTACAAAGGGATTAGAGTATAAGAGTAAAGAAGTCTTACTACAATTACACAGGGCATTGGTGAAGCCACACCTGGAGTACTGTGTGCAGTTCTTGTCACCTTACCTAAGGAAAGACATACTTGCCTTAGAGGGAGTGCAACGAAGGCTTACTAGACTGGTTCCTGGGATGAGGGGATTGCCCTATGAGGAGAGATTGAGTAGACTAGGCTTATATTCCCTAGAGTTTAGAAGAATGAGAGGTGATCTAATTGAAACATAAAATTCTTAAGGGGCTTGACAGGGTTAATACTGAAAAAATGTTTCCCTGGCTGGGGAATCTAGAACACGGGGGTCACAGTCTCAGAATAAGGGGTCGGCCTATAAGGACTGAGGTGAGGAGAAATCTCTTCACTCAAAGAGTTGTGAATCTTTGGAATTCTCTACCCCAGAGAGCTGTGGATGCTCAGTCGTTGAGTATATTCAAGACAGAGGTCGATATATTTTTGAGAACTGAGGGAATTAAGGGATATGGGTATATCCCTTACTCAAGAAGCTCGACATCATCCAGGACAAAGCAGCCCGCTTGATTGGCACCCCATCCACCACCTTAAACATTCACTCCCTCCACCACCGGCGTACCGTGGCTGCAGTGTGTACCATCTACAAGATGCACTGCAGCAACTCGCCAAGGCTCCAAGCTCCCCTCCAAGTCACACACTATCCTGACTTGGAAATATATCGCCGTTCCTTCATCGGCGCTGGGTCAAAATCCTGGAACTCCCTCCCTAACAGCACTGTGGGAGTACCTTCACCACACGGACTGCAGCGTTTCAAGAAGGCGGCTCACCACCACCTTCTCAAGGGCAATTAGGGATGGGCAATAAATGCTGGCCTTGCCAGTGATGCCCAGATCCCATGAACGAATAAAAAAAAAGTACGGGAAGGTGGAGTTGAAGTAGAAGATCTGCCATGATCATGTTGAATGACAGAGCAGGCTCGAAGGGCCAAATGGCCTACTCCTGCTCCTATTTCTTATGTCCTTGTGTTCTTATGGCCTGAAAAGTTAACTCTGTTTCTCTCTCCACATGATGCTGCCTGACCTGCTGAGTATTTCCAGCATTTTCTCTTTTTATTTCAGATTTCCAGCATCCACAGTATGTTGTTTCTGGATTTTTACTGCTATCTTTGATTATACAGAAATCGCCCTTAAAGTTGTCCAACAATAATGCGCTATTTAAATTGGTATACATATATATATAGCATCAAAAGAGTTGTAATGATCCACCTTTAATCATGTTTCCTAAACTATAGATCAGGCAGTAGTAGGCACTTTAAATATATAATGTGACTCAGGCAGGAAATAGGTCCTCGAACAATGCAGATTTGGAAAGCAACAAGGTTGAGGGGAAAAGGCTGTACTGATGGAATGAAAGAAAATTAAGGAAGGAAAACGATTGTGGAAATTAAAGATTCAGAGAAGGGTCTCTAATAAATCATTTGCAAACATATCTTAGAAGGATTTCTGTGTCCATTCTTTAGCAGATGGTGCAGGCAAAGGAAAGAGTCAAAGTCACAGAATGGACTAAATAAATAAAAATGGTTGCACTATATCAAAGTGTTTACACGTACTACACACACTGCTGTAAATCTTCTACTCCATACCGACTGGCTACAGGAAAGCTTGACGTGGAGTATTTAGATGTTTACTTGCAGCATAGATACCTCATTGTGAGAAATAAGTCAGTATATCCTGCAGATGTAAACACATTAACAGATGGGAGCAAACTTTGTCCAGTCTCTAGCAACACCTAGAAAACGGCTAATATATATTACTGCTAGCACTCACCCCACTTGGAAAGCAAAGTTATTGTGTGGAGACTTAATGGATTACTATAATTTCTTCTTTGCTATTTTAATAGAGGTGTGACCTGTTGATTTTAAATGAATTAGTGCTTCTGTTAAAATAGCAGAGAGAGAATTTTTTGATATGAATGTGTTAAGCATCTGCAGGCTAACATTGCTCACAGTGATTTCCAGACTTATATTCTGTGCTCAATGATCTTCTGTTCTTCCAGGATGACTGAACCATTCGAAGAATTCCTCCATGGCCATTTAGATAGAAGAAAAAGAAAGAGACCGTAGCACTGACATTCAGTGGAGGGAAGAGTCATGTCAGGGTGGTCCTTGTCCTTGGCTGCAGGGAGCAGAATGGGAAACATGGAAACCAGCAGTGGATCTGCTACCTTGGTTGCAGAGGTGCCTTGATTGGCAGATGAAGGAAAGAAAAGGGGAAAAAATGGCAGAAGTCAGAGGAAGCTACATCATCACATAATTTTAAAACAGAAATAGACAGTTTCCTAGAAGTAAAGGGAATTAAGGATTACGGGGAGCGGGCAGGAATTTGGACATGAGTCTAGGTTCGGATTGGTCATGGCCCTGTGGGTAGCGTAGCGGGCCCAGGGGCCGTGTAGCCTGATCCTGCTCCTATTTCGTGTGTCCAATTCTGTTAGGTTCAGGAGATGGTTCTGTGATAGTAGATTGGCGGTTAGGATCAGATCAGCCATGATCTTATTGAATGGCGGAACAGGCTCGAGGGGCCAATTGGCCTACTCCTGCTCCTATTTCTTATGTTCTTATGTTCTTATGAAGTCATGATCAAACTGTGAAGTGCTCTGGTCAGACTGCACCTTGTGTACTCTGCCCAGTTCTGGTCGTCGAGGAACAAGGGAGACATTCAAATATTGGAGGCAGTGCAGAGAGGAGTCATTGGACTATTCCTAGGTTCGACGCCTGAATTATGATGAAAGACTGGGGAGACCTCAGCTTTTCAGCCTGGAAAAGAGGCAGCTGAGAAGTGATTTTAAAGGGGTATATAAGATAGTAAATAGCATGGAAACAATTAATCCAGAATATTATTTTAAATTGAACTGTGAGAGTAGGACAAGGTTTACACAAGTAAAAGACATTTTTAGGACTGATATCAGGAAGTTATCCTTTCATGCAGAGAGTGATCGATATTGGGAATGAACTTCCAGATAAAGTAGTGGAGGTGAAAACTCTGGAATCATAAAAGAAATAACTAGATGCCGTAATGGGGGAACTATAGGGTCTTTCTGGATGTATGGATGAAGATGGCTGAATGGCCTTCCTCATCTGTAAATATCTTCTGATCTTGAAATTATGCAAAGCCACTAACTTTGGGTTGTTAAATTTATCAGCTTTTTAAAAAATGTCAGCATTTATTTTCATAGGCCTGGTAAAATGGTTCATAAGTCATTTTACTAGGTTTGTGAAGTAAGAAATTAAAATGACATTTGCCTTAGAATTGTCCTGGTCCTCAGGTGTAGCAGCATTGTAAATGCATTCACAAGGATCTCCTCTATTCATTATTCCTAGTGAGAATATAAACACATCAAAAAGAACAAATTTCTTCTCCCCCCCACCCCCCCACCTCCCGCATCCCCACATCCCTCCATCTTAGTTGACATGACTGCAACCTTGTAAAATAGTTTAAACTTGTCCAACTGGCAGGATGAGAGATGAGAAATCGAGTTTTTAGAGCTTTCCTTGGAACTAAACCATCCCCAAGCTCTCCGAGCACATACATCCTCTTAACAAACATAACAATGTGATAGCAAATGATGATTTATCTGCTCCTAAATGGTCAAGCAACTGATTGAGAAAAACAGTGGCTGCTCCTATTCACACAGTGTCAACAAGACCTGGAAACAAATTTTACCTGCAATAGATGTTTTCTAAAAGATTTTCTGCCTTTGTGTACACATCAGATGCCAGGGTGTTCAAGATTTGTCACTAACCTTGGATCTGTTAACGTGAACAAAATATCAACTGCTTACAAGCTGGCAAGTTTTATGATTTGAATTTTATCAGCAAGTAGATTGATGTTTTGGGTTTTGTGCAAACATCTCCAATCTGTACTTAAAGGCAGCACAAGGAATAATTTAGACCTGTGAGCTGGTTTTAAATGTACTACAAATTTATATTTAACTTGGTCAAATATGAAAAGCAGTTAAGTTGCTTTTAAATTTATACGGTGTTTATTTTTAACTGTATGAAATACTGAAAGAGGTTAAACTGTTTAGTGATATCATGAGGTAGCCACTGTGATACCAGTGCAGTTGCTATAATTTTTTATATTCCCCCAAGAAATGACATTGGGGCAAGTCCCCTGAGCATTAAGCACTTAGCACCTCCTCACTGTTTCTGAGATATTTATCAGGCTTTGTGTCAAAGTGATTTCTTCAGGTTTAAAAAAAACAAGGGAGTCAGTGATCCTTCACAGTACTGGTAACCCATGGTCATTACTATGACTTCTAAGCTGGCCTGCCATCTGTCTAGGTAGAGGAGAGCTCCTCTCCATTCTTTTTCAAAAGCTATAGTGCAATACCAATAGCATCCATTTTGAGAGCTCCCCTGCTGCATCATTTGTTATATCCTGAGTTTGATGCCAAATTTCAGAGACCAAGGAGGTCCCCCCTTGAATTCCTGGTCGATCTCAGTTGGAATGGCAGTAAGAGCTTAAAACATGGGGCCAAAAATTCATCCCGCTGCGCGAGAGTACGCACTGCGTACTCTCGTGTATTCTCTCTCCAATTGCCGGTTTTCTGCATGCCCTGCCTGCGCATGCGCTGAAAACCGGCACTTGGTCTTTTGAAAAGGGGGCGGTTCCTCGGTGCATCGCGTGCGCGCTACAGGCTGCGCGCACGCTGTGCACTTAGTGCTTTGGACGTGCAGGTAAGTACGGAAGATTTTAGAAATGGAAAAAGGAGGAGTAAGACCCACTTTTAACAAGGTAAGTAGTGAATTAAGTATTTTTTTGAATTTTTTTTAACAGGTATATCTTTTTTAGAGACTTTAAAGACAGGTAAGTTTATTTTTATAACTTTTTTAAAGATTTTAAATTTTTTCAAAAATTTAATTTTTTATTTAAAATGGTTAATTTATTTAACTATACTTATTTTATTAATGTGATGGTTTTTTTTTAAAATTTAATTGAGGTTTAGCTGTTATTTTGGGGGGGTGTAAGATTCATAGATTTCACAGCACGTATATGAAACTTATGAATGGAAGATGGTGTGCTGCCATTGGCTCTAACTGAGTCACGTGATCCCACAGCTCGCACGAATTCACTACGCCGGTGGGATACGCAAGCACTGCCCAGCTGATGTCTGGAACATCAAGTTCGTGCGAGCTGGATCTGAAAAAGCACAAGCGGAGTGAGAGATCGCGGGGAAGCCTTACCCCCGCGGGAACAGAGCGAGATCAATTTCTGGGCCATGGTTTCAGCACCCAAAGGCTGAACGGTCTGAATGAAAGGCTACATGTGTGAATGGCCTGATCTTTGGAGAGCATCCATATTCCAGTGATGTGGGACAATGAAGAGTGCCATGGTGTGAATGAGTCTTTGGGTCTCCAAGACATCTAACCTACCCTCACTTTATGTTCTTCTCTCTGACACTTTTCAGAACAGTGAGCACAACAGACTTCTCCATGGCTTTCTCCATCAGTGCTATTTGCACATTAGGTAACAGAAAGTGTGCTTTGCAGGGAGGGACAACAGTAACAACATCTTGCATTTATATAGCACCTATAATGTAGTGAAACGTCCCAAGGCACTTCACAGGAGCGCTATCAAACAAAATTTGACACCTAGCCACATAAGAAAATATTAGGACAGGTGACCAAAAGCTTGATCAAAGAGGTAGGTTTTAAGGATTGTCTTAAAAGAGGAGAGGGAGGTAAAGAGGCGGAGAGGTTTATGAGGGGAATTCCAGAGCTCAGGGCCTAGGCGGCCGAAGGTATGGCCTTGTGTAACAACCAGTTATGGCAATTTTCTCCCTCCAGTGCACGTGCCTCACTGCTTATACGTATTGTAGAGTTTCCCGATACCTAATCACAATATGATTAGGCAAAGTCGACACAGTGTAATGAAAGGGAAATCGTGTTTGACAAATCTATTAGAGCTTTTTGAGAATGTAACTAGCAAGGTACGTAAGGGGGAAACAGTGGCTGTAGTATATTTGGATTTTCAGAAGGCATTCAATAAGAAAGAAAACCTTGCATTTATATAGCGCCTTTCACGACCACCGGACGTCTCAAAGCACTTTACAGCCAATGAAGTACTTTTTGAAGTGGAGTCACTGTTGTAATGTGGAACCGCGGCAGCCAATTTGCGCACAGCAAGCTCCCACAAACAGCAATGTGATAATGACCAGATAATCTGGGCTGGATTTTGTCTTGGGGTCGGGTTGGGGGCGTGTCATCCGCATTTCGTGTTTCCCCCCCGACTCCAGATTAATGTGGATGAATGATGCAATTTTCACTTAATTGGGCAATTCAGTTCCAACATGTGGGAACCCATGAACTAATTAGTGGTTTCAGTCTGAAAGTTGCCTCTGCTGATGTCATCATTGCTGCTGCATTGCAGGTCAGAGACTGACTGTCTGGTCTCAGAGACTGCCTGGCTGTTGGTGAGAGAGGACCTGCCTGGTTTTTTGCTGTGAGTGGACCTGGATATATGTGTATGAGAGAGAGAGAGAGAGAGAGAAAATTTTTTTTGCATCCAAGTCCTCTCACAGCAAAGGCCATGCAGTCTCTGAAGACATTCAATGCAGCAGCATCAGAGGCGACTTTCAGACCTAATACTACCTTCATCACATCTCCGTTGTAATAGTGCACCTGCAGCTGATAGATATTGTGCTCCCGCAAGGTTTCACTGGAGTGTTTCACATCAGGCGTACTTCACGTCGGAAAAGGGTTAAACTAGCTAAAACGTTTCAAAATGGCATTACAGAGCCAATTTAGGGCTTGTTAAGGGATTTAATGGCCTCTCCCGCCTCTTGGAGGCGGGACGGAGTCGGGAACCCCGCGACTGATTTTGTCAAAATTGCGTGGAGTCGGGACCCCTGACCCCGCAAATTTAACCCCCCACACACCTCCAAGGGTCATTCAAAATCCAGCCCTCTGTTTTTGTTATGTTGGTTGATGGATAAATATTGGCCAGGACACCGGGGATAACTCCGCTGCTCTTCTTCAAAATAGTGCCTTGGGATCTTTTACGTCCACCTGAGAGAGCAGACGGGGCCTTGGTTTAACGTCTCCTCTGAAAGTCGGCACCTCTGACAGAGCAGCACTCCCTCGAGTGTCAGCCTAGCTTTTTATGTGTGTTCAAGTATCCTGGAGTGGGACTTGAACCCACAACCTTCTGACTCAGAAGTGAGTGTGCTACCCACTGAGCCACAGCTGACACTACGCTGTGCCACACAATAGGTTGTTACACAAGATTAGGGCTCATGGGATTGGGGGTAATATATTAGCATGGATTGAGGATTGGTTAACAGACAGAAAACAGAGAATAAGAACAAGCAGGTCATTTCCAGGGAGGCAGGGTGTAACTTGTGGAGTGCTCGGTGGGAAAGTAAGCTGTGAGGAGGACATAAAGAGGCTGCAAAGGGATATAGACCAGTTAAGTGATTGGGCAAGAAGGTGGCAGATGAAGTACAATGTGCACAGTGTGAAATTGGTAGGAAGAATGGAAAAGCAGAATTGTTTTAAAAGATGAGAGACAAGTAAATATTGGGATTCAGAGGGATTTGGGTGTCCTTGTACAGGCAAATGGTATGTTAGCCTTTATTGCAAGGGGGTTGCATTATAAGAGTAAGGGCTTTTATATAGGGCTTTGGTGAGACCACAATTGGAGTACTGTGTACAGTTTGGTCTCTGTACCTAAGAAAGGATATACTTGCCTTAGAGGGGGTGCAACGAAGGTTCACTAGATTGATTCCTGGGGTGAGAGGGCTGTCCTTTGAGGAGGGATTGAGTAGAATGGGCCTATATTCTCTGGAGTGTAGCAGAATGAGAGGTGATCTCATTGAAACTTATAAAATTCTTAGAGGGCTTGACAGAGTAGGTGCTGAGAGGTTTTTTCCCCTGGCTGGGGAGTCTAGAACTAGGGTTCATAGTCTCATGAAAAGGGATCGGCCATTTAGGACTGAGATGAGGAGAAATTTCTTCACTCAAAGGGTGGTGAATCTTTGGAATTCTCTACCCCAGAGGGCTGTGGATGCTCAGTCATTGAGTATTTTCAAGACAGAGATCGATAGATTTTTGGGCACTAAGGGAATCAATGGATATGGGGATAGGGCAGGAAAGTGGAGTTGATGTAAAAGTTCAGCCAATAATCTTATTGAATGGCAGAGCAGGCTCGTGGGGCCGTACGGCCTACTTCTGCTCCTATTTCTTATGTTCTTATGTTTTTAAACAGAAAATACCCCAGAGAAGAAAAACATGGAAATTTACTGAAACTCTTGCGTGTGACTTTTGACCTCTAACCTAGGAAATTTTACTTCTCTAACCTCTGTTTTGAATCTATCAGCAGGTTTAATTCAGTGGCTAGTAAAAATTAATCTTTATTACCTGTTGTTTTGTTAAGAGTGACATATTAAACAGCACACATGTTGGACTCATATGATAGAATATATTTTACGGATTAGTTCTCTTTAACAGAATTTAATATGACAAGGAATAGCTTATAAATTTTGTAGGAAAAATAGCACGAATGATGGCATACTTTAATTTCTGGGTTTAGTCTCCAGTTTGTGCTAAGTTAGCTGATCTTAGCCAGGGAGGGTGTTAAAATTGTCTTCAGTGCTCTTGGACTAAGTTGAGAGGAGTCAAACAATTTTCCCAGTCCTGATCATTATCCAGTAGTGCCTGCTAGAAAATGCATGTGTGTGGCTATTAAATGAGGACAGGATCAGGCCTAGCTATGATGCACTGCTTATTTTGAATAGCCTGTTGACCCTCACTCTCTACAACAACAACAATTTGCACCTTAATAGTGCCTTTAACATTCCAAGGCGCTTCACAGGAACGTCATCAAACAAAATTTGACACTGAGCCACAGAAGGAGATATTTGGACAGGTGACCAGAAGCTTGGCAAAGAGGTAGGTTTTAAGGAGCATTGTAAAGGAGAAGATTTAGGTAGAGGGACAGAGAGGTTTAAGGAGCGAATTCCAGAGCTTAGGGGATAGGCTGCCGAAGGCAAGACCGGCAAGGGTGAAATGATGAAAATTGGGGATGCGCAAGAGGCTAGAATTAGAGGAGCGCAGAAATCTCATGGGTTTTAGGGCGGTAGGAGGTTCTGGAGATAGGGAGGGGCGAGGTCATTAATGGATTTGAAAACAAGGATGAGAATTTTAAAATTGAGACGTTGCCGGACCGGGAGCCAATGTAGGTCAACAAGCAATGGGTGCCCTTGATATTATTTCTCCACCCCTGGCCAAACTCACCAATCGAAAATTTGATAATATGGCAAGTCAGGATTGCGAACATGTGTCTTCAGTGTTGGAGTCCATCACTCTATCACAAGAGCTACATTTATTTGTATTCTTGAGAAACCTAAGTGAAGGGCAAAAGCCCAGAGTGCAGGACATCACTAAAGTTGATGAGAGGAGGAGAAAAGACAAACTAAATGGCTTGCTAATGTTAGGTTTTGGTTTTAAAAGCTTGAAGATTATCCCTGCCAACATAAGATCATTAAAATCTCTGCTATAAGCATGATGTAGGGAGTACAGTATACACAGCAAATAGTTTTGATTCATGATTCCACAGAAATGATAGCAAGACAGGCTTGTTCCCAAGGCAGGAATCTGATCAAAATGTTCCCTGCGGGTACCAGATATGGATCTAGGCAATAGAGCGATCTGGACAAGCTGAATTATCTTTACTCATTTCTACCTTCTTGTATTTTAATTCGTTTTATGTAGAAAACACCCAGGATTAGTAAGGTTATGTCTATACCTTCACACAATTCTTAAATAAAATGGTAATAACATGTGACTATTGCTTTTTGGATTTAATGCTTCAAAAGTAATCCCATATCGTAGTTAGCATACACAATATTAGCCACATATACAAGTCTTACTTAAAGGGGCAGGATGTGACACCTACTCGCCATCCCAAATATACATTAGTCTATTGTATGTCTTTGAATGGAAGAGGGATATATTTTCAATTGGCAAAACAGGCTTCATAATAAACAGGCATTTAGTGCATCCACATGAAAGACCAACGACATGTAAACAAGGCCCTTGCTCAAGATGCAGAACCTTGCCTTGATTGAATCACTTCTAAGCATTGAAAAGGCCTAATGCTGTAACCTGATAGCGTAATGTTATACAGCTGTGAACATACCCTCACTGTTGTTCAACAGAACAGGTTGCAAAAGACCAAAATGAACAAGGCAGGCATTCGTTGTCATCTTTAACCCTTACCTTTCTGAAAGAATTGGCACTCCAAACAGGTAGCTAGCTTTTAGAAAAGAAAGAACTTACATTTATATAGCGCCTTTCATGACCACAGGATATTACAAATTTCTATACAGCCAATGAGATACTTTAGAAGCGTAGTCACTGTTGAAATGTTGGGAAACATGGAAGTGAATTTTCACACAGCAAGGTCCCCAAAACAACAATCAGATAGTTGCTAAGGGATGAATATTGGCTAGGAATCTTTTACATCCACCTTGAGAGGGGAATCAGGGCCTCGGTTTAACATCTCCTCTGAAAGACGGCACCTCCAACAGTGTAGCACTTGCTCTGTATTGCACTGAAAGGTCGACCTAGGTTTTTGTGCTCAAGTCTCTGGAGTGAGACTTGAACCCACAACCTTCTAACTCAAAGGTGAGAGTGCTACCACTGAGGCAAGGGCTATTAATGCTCACAGATGTAAGCTTACAATTAGATATCATTAGATATATTATAATTTTTCTCAACCAGTCCTTCAAAAATACTAGATTCACTCAAGAGGCAGTTAGACACTGGGGTAATTGTAGGTTGCTATGTAACGATGAGTTAGCCAAGTGACCTTCTTCATCTATATTTATCTTTGGAATCTGTTTGCGCGATCTTGCTGTGCATCAAATGGTGGCTGCACTTGCCTATATATAAAACGGTCACTACATTTCAAAGTAATTCATTGCATGTGTAGTAGTTTGAGAGATGTGATAAAATGCAGCATAAATGTTAAACTTATTCCCCAAGTGCACATGGAAATAAACCAGTCCCACAAGAGTTAATGCAAATATCTTTCATTTTTTCTTGTTTAATAAAGTCTATCAAGTGGAAAGCAAGCTACTCGATGAAGTACTGGCAGAAACATTTTGTCAAAATGTGTGAACACAACTGGTGCAATCCAGCCCGCTCTGCAGGTACGTGCAGTTTCTCATACTACAAGTACTTCAATGGGAATGTAGCAGGAACGCACATGCCCTGGGGTGCAAGCACACAAAAACAAACAGAATGAAAAAAGCTAAAATAACTGTTTCATCTGCACCAAAATAGCCATAAACCCTATGTATTTTCTTGAGGAAAAGAATTCTTTTCCTGCCTTTGTCAACATCTCTTTGGACAAAACAGCAGATATGCAACAACTATAAAATCTTCATCCATCTACATAATAAATAATTGATTGGAATCCAGTGCTCTAATTAGATGACACTTGTCTCTAGTTACCCCATCTTTTGCATTTGTGTTAGTTTGTTCATTTCCAAATGTGACAGTCAACCAACATCAGAATTTAAACTTGGGGTGCGATCTTGCCAGCCCTGAGGAGGCGTGTTTGGAGGTGGGACTGCCGGGAAAATGGCAGAATCTGGGGGCGGGTGCCCAACCTGCCCCCAACCCACCTCCGTGCCATCTTGCCAGGAGGCGGGTAGCCAATCATCGCCGGGTCCCGTCTCCTTGGAGACGGGAAGGTGATTAGTGCCACTTGATCTGCCTGTTAACAGGTAGTTAACAGGCAGATAAGAGGATTATCCCCATTTTGCCCACGCAAGTGCGGGCTTCCCGAAGGCTCTGAACCCCGCCAGGCTCACCGAGGCGAGCAGTGGGTCTGCGGGGGTCGGAGGGGTGCAAAAGTGCACTGTGAAGGTAAGTGATGGGTGCAAGTGTGGAGAGGTGAGTATGTGAGGTGAGTGAAAAGTGACAGAAAAAGTTTACTTACCTTTGTTTCTTTCTGCAGGCTTCAAGAGTTGGGAATGCGGAGAGTCTCGTACCTCCGCGGCAGAGATGACAGATGGCTGCTGCATTCTCCAATGCAGCAACCATCTAATTTCTGCTAAAGAAAGAGGTTTGATGAGTCTTGAATTCAAGAACTCATCAAAATACAGAGAATGTCAGTGTTTGACAGCTTCACCGAGCTGTCAAACGATGACAATTCATCCGTCAAAAATTTTTGACAGATGAAACGTCATACGCTGACATTCTCTGTAACCGGCTTTCCCTTAATTGGCCTGCTAAGCCCGCTGGGTGAGCTTAAAAGGTCAATCAAGGGAAAATAGCGTGGGTTGGCCAGAAGTTGATGGAGGCGGGACTAAAACCCGACAAGTGGGAGTCCCGCCTCCAAAAGCTCCCCATTGACAAAATCCAGCCCTTGGTTCTCCTGAGTTGAGCCAGATCAACTTATGCTTTGATTCTTCCCTTTCTTTCTGTTGTGACTTGCCTCAGTAAGCTCTATGCCTCTGCCAGTGGTTGAGTTGAGATTGGCAATTCGCAAACCTGGGAAATCATAGATGGTATGATTGAGGTACTCATACGATGATGTCACTCAGATATGCTTGAGAGTGCTTATGTGATTCAGGTCTTTTCAGGATACCTAGATGTAACTGAGGGTATCTAGATTTGATTGAGCATACTGCCTGCATGTGATTGAGAGTACATAGACGTGGTTGAGTGAATCTTTGTAAATTAACGGTACTTCAATAGACAGGAGGTACATAAGAACATAAGAAATAGGAGCAGGAGTAGGCCATACGGCCCCGCAAACCTGCTCCACCATTCAATAAGATCATGAATTTCTACATCAACTCCACTTTCCTGCAATATCCCCAGTACTTGCATTGCATAGTTAGTAGTGTGAAGTAAAATCAGCTGTGTTTTATGCATACCAGAAAGAGAGTTTGCTTATCAAGGATTTTTAAAAAACATTTTGAAGTGATGGCTGTATGGCAACTGACTAGTACGCTACAGTAGAGTACTAAGGTTAGGATAGTCAATTGAAGAGAAGGAATACAGTACTCATCCTTCAGTCAACAGGCCTATTTTCAGCTTCATGATAGCATATCCATGTGTGTATGTTTCTGCTTTATTATTAGCCAGTAATTTAGACTTTTAATGTCCTGTTATATCCTGCCCCAAACTTCAGTAACTAATCCCCTCTTTTTCCGTAATTATTATTGTATGTGGTTGAAAGAAGTCAGACAGGCAGCAGTATTTAAGATTAAATGAAAAATTCAAAACAGTCTTTTTTCTCTTTGTCAGTTTTCCCCCTCCCCTCCTCTTGTGAAGGCATTGAGTCCTTGCCGGGGTAGCTATTCACCTTCTGGTACTTTGGCCATTATTCATGTGTGTGAGTCTTGATAATGACCATCAGCAACCTATTTGGCACTGAGGAGCATCACAGCTGAACTTGAACCTGCCCTCACTCTATATCCTTGTGAGCACATGTCCAGCAGGAATCACTCAATAATGATCAGGAGCAGAAGCATGTAATCGCAGCCCCCACACACCCCCCGCCCCCCAATCCAGGGCACCAAATCCAATCACGGTGCTGCAGCTGCTAAACTGCTATCTCAGCTGAGTTCAGCTAACTCAGGACAGAGCAGGAATCTTCCTGTTCCTTATGGATAACCTGCTCACAAGAACCATAGAGATTTACAGCACAGAAGAAGGCCATTCAGCCCATCGTGTCTGTGACGGCTTTTTGCTAGAACAACCCAAAACTAATCCCATTGCCCTGCTCTCTCCCCATAGACCTATATCTTACTCTGCATCAAATATTTATCCAATTTTCCTTTGAAAGATGTAATGGTCTTTGCCTTAACCATTCTCTACGGTAAAGTATTTCATTCTCCAGCCACCTTCAATGTAAAGAACTTCTAGCCTATCTCCACACTCTCTTAGTGACCATTTTAAGTTTATGATCCCTTGTCACTAATACCCCAAACAGAGAAAAACTGTTCATAATTTTAAAAAGTTCTATTTAAATTTCCTCTGAGCCTTCTCTGCTCCAGTGGATATGGTCTTAATATCTCACGTCTCTCCTCATAACTACAGTTTCCTATCCCTGGCTTCATCCTGGTGAATCTACACTGAATGCTCTCTAAGGTTTTAATAGCCTTTCTATAATGGGACACCCAAAACTCTAAGGCTGCAATTATCCGGGGGGTCAGCGGGTGGGATTGGTGGTGGGTCGGGTGGGAAATTTGATTTTTTTTTGACAGCGGGTTGGGACCCTGCTGTCAACCCCCCGCAACATGCTTTTCCCAATGTCGGGTCAGACAGCGCTGAGCAGATCTGACAGGCAGCGGCGGCGACCAATTAAACTCATTATCATCTAGTTGACAGATTATTAACAGGCTTTTTTAACTTACCTTTTCACTTTAACTTCATGGCCACAGGAACCACGCTGTTCGCGGACCACGTCTGTCAACCTGAGGCGGGAGTTCAGTGGCCATTGTTCCAGCTGATTACTTGACAGCTTCAAATGTACAGTAAAAGCTCCCACCTGACAGATCATCACTTTCCTCAGGCAGAAGCTGTTGCTCAGTCCATTTCCAGCACAGGTTCTGCAGGCTTTCCACTTTCCACTCTCCATTCACTCTTACCTCATTGAAAGAACTCTCTCACCATTGGCAGATTGCTTCTGTCATCTCAACTTCACCTGCCATCTATTCCATCAGCATGAGTGCCCTTTATACTGTCTCACCTTGGTCCTCAGCATCCCACCAAGATCAGCCCCAACACCAGCAGCACCAGGCACACCAGCAGCACCAACAAAAACACCCTTCTCCGCAAACACCTGATGCTGCACAGGACAGAGGGCATCAGCACCCGAGCACATTGCTGCCCGGGAGGCCAGAGATGGTCTCACCATGGCCAGATTTACTTCACTTGACCCTGTACACCCTGGCTGCTACATGATGCGCCAGGTTGGCACCACCCCAGACCAACACCATAAAGCATCCCTACAATGCCCAAGCCATTCCTTTCACACTCACCACCATTGCGGGGGGTAACGTTATGTCTCATCATTCACTGCAACTCACTAAGCCACTTCCAAAGGTGCACACAAATCTGTCCAAGAACGGAAAGTGTTGAAAATAAAGGTTTTAATGTTTGACACCAAATTAACATAAACTTTACATGAACATTGAATAAAACACCCAAGTGGCTACCCTTGTGTGTTGTTAGTTGGTATGATTGCAGTAGGATGAGGGTGAGGGTGAGGGGTGGCTAGAGAGATGGGGATGTGATAATGTAGATAGAAAGGGATGGGAAAAGGTGCAAGGTATGTTGGTGTGAGTAAGGATGTGCAGGAGTAGGGTAGGGAAGGCAGAGTGATGGGGATGTGATGAGAGGCACAGCAGGATGAAGGTGAGTGTGACTTTGTACTAATGTTTTGTGATCTAATGAGATCATTGAAAGGCTTGCGCCACTGCACCCAGGTCCTCCTGAAGACATCCCTGCTTGTGACCTCCTCTGCAATGTGCAACCAGGCTGTGTTGGTCTCCTGGGGAGGTGTCTTCACCCCATCGGAAGGGAAGAGAACCTCCCTGCATGCTCTGACTCCCTCCATAAGCATGTGAAGGGAGTCATCGGAGAGCCTGGGTGCAGCCCTGCACCTCTGTGCAGTGATTGTCAGTGTTTGCAGCACCTCAATGCTGTACAACACCGATAGCAAAAATGTCAAAACAATGTTGGCCATGGCCCCTTTAAGGAAACCGGCAGATGACACATCATGAATGACGTCACCAGATCCGCTTCCTCTAATTGGCCCGGGAAATGCGCTGGGCGGGCTTAACAAGCCCTGTCAACAGAAAATCATTTTCCAGAGCGAGATGGAGCCAGCAGCGGGGTCAGGACCCTCCACCGACGTCGCCCGCCCCGGACTCGCCGAGGTGAGGAAAATCCAGCCCTAACAGTGGCCCAACTAATCGGGTAGATCTTGACTTTGTGCGATAACGTAAAAATGCAAGGTCCCACAAACAATAATGTGATAATGAGTTTTAGTGATGTTGGTTGAGGGATAAATACTGGCCAGGACACCGAGGAGAACTCCCCTGACCTTCTTCGAAATAGTTCTGATGGGATCTTTTACATCCACCTGAGAGGACAAACGGGGCCTCGGTTTAACGTCTCAACCAAAAGACGCCACCTCCGATAGTGCAGCACCCACTCAGTACTGCACTAGAGTGTCAGCCTAGGTTATGCTTTCAAATCTCTGGAGTGGGACTTGAACTTACAACCTTCTGACTCATAGGCAAGAGTGTTACCACCGAGCCATAGCTGACACCTACAATTATCTATCCAATTGGTCACTTCTTCAAAAAACTCTATTAAATTTGTCAACCATGACTTGCCTTTAACAAATCCGTGCTTGATGTTGTTGAGTAGCCCACACATTTCTAAATGCTCTAATTTTATTGCAAATTATGGTGAAAGCTGAGGCGAGGTACTTATTTAGTATCACTGCAAGTTCCTCACTCTCCACTACACCCGACCTCTTTGATCTCTTAGCAGCCCTAACCTTTCCTCAACTGTCCTCTTACTACTAATGTACTTGTAGAAAGCCTTTTTATTGTCTTTATGCTTTCTGCTAATTTTCTGTCAAACAATAACAACAACAACTTGTATTTATATAGCGCCTTTAATGTAGTAAAACGACCCAAGGCGCTGCACAGGAGTATTAAAAGACAAAAAATTTGACACCAAGTCAAATAAGGAGAAATTAGGGCAGGTGGCCAAAAGCTTGTTCAAAGAGGTAGGTTTTAAGGAGCGTCTTAAAGGAGGAAAGAGAGGTAGCGAGGCGGAGAGGTTTAGGCAGGGAATTCCAGAGCTTAGGGCCTAGGCAACAGAAGGCACGGCCACCAGTGGTTGAGCGATTATAATCAGGGATGTTCAAGAGGGCACTCCCTCTTAGCCTTTGTAATCTCCCTTGTTGTAGCATTTCTATATTCTTTATAATTGTCCTGCTTTATGTTTAAAGTTAAAGTTTAGAATTTGGGGTTGAGGATAGATTTAGGGTTAGGGTGACTTTATTTGGGCCAGCAACCTGGTTTTATTGAAGCAAAGAATTTAATTTGAGGAGGAGACACCATACTGGGACAGATTTGACTGGGGCAGATCTGCTATAGGGGTGATTATAATTTGAGGTACCAACCATTAAAACATGCCGTTTCTCCCGATCTTCCGCCAAAGTTATGAGGAAATTTCGGGAGAACCTTCCCCCCCCCCGCAGAAATTCTACACTCGGTCCTTTATGGCTCAATTGATCAATTCACTGTCCAGTTTGGTGCTGAGCCATACAGACCAGGGGAAACCATGTTCAGTCTCCAGTCTGTGGTGAGTTAGCTGACTCGACTGTGGAAAGGATACAAGAACGTAAGATTGTACATCCCCGGAAAAGACAAGTGTCAGCTCATTGTCTTGACTCACACGCGAAGAATGATTGCTTGAGAAAGGGATGGGGCCGGGGGGTGCGGGGCACCAGTACCCGAGGAATCAGACCCCAGCATGAATCATCACCTTAGGGAGAGGAAGGATAGGGGGAGAAACTTGGAGGGGCTCAATGACTGTTATCCTGAATCATTAAATGAGGTAATGAATACAACCCATAATGTTCTGATGCCAGCCTTTTATCTAAATTGTCTCCTCATGAACCACTAATTACAATGAAAATAAGTAAACATGTTGCAACATTTATTGCACTTAGAATTTCCCAGTAATCAACTGCAGACTCTTAGTCAATAGCCCTCCAGTAAAGACATCATTATCATTCATTCTCCTGTGTGGACATCACTGTACCTCCAGGATATGGAAAAGATTCACAGTTTGTTTATGTGCTGAGAGACAGAATCCAAAAAGAAGGTCACATGTAAAATACGAGCTGTACATAGTAGAAAAAAAAGGCCTGTGACAGCCTGAGGCCCGAGACAAATTCAGCTTTAAGCCTCATTTAAGTGCCACTGGTGAACTGCAGGCACCAAACGCGCACCTCACTGTAGCTCGCTGGTCGGGGTGTGCAGGAGATCGGCCGGCCGCCACGTTTATCGGGCCAGCAGGTCAGGTCTGGTGGCGGGTGGGGGAGGCGATATTGGGAGGGGAGTTGAACCTTCCGGCAGCGAGCTGCAGGTTTTTTGTGGGTCCAGAAGGAGCACTTCCTGGGCCTAAAAGATAAAAGCGGAACATTTCCTGAGCCTTTTTTTGAGCGGTCTCCAGCGGTCTCTTTAAGGATCGCTGGTTAGGCTGCTCAACACCTGGTCCAACTAGGCTGAGCATGGGCGGCACAACTCCACCCATTTGTACCTGAATTTAGCATTTGGGGTCCTCCAACCGGCGGAGGACCCCGGTTCACATACTTCAGGAGCCTAATGATTCTTTCAGGCGGGTGCCCTGGACAACTAAAAGTGGTCTTTAGTGGTCTGCAATTGCAAGGTACATATGCTTTGTTTTCTATCTATATATGCTTTGGCGATTCTGTATCTAATTTACTTCACCTGAGGAAGGAGCAATCGATAGCTCCGAAAGCTTGTGATTTCAAATAAAACTGTTGGACTATAACCTGGTGTTGTGCGACCTCTCAACTAAAAGTAGCCTGAGCCAGTACGGCGTCTAGAGCACTTCCAGCGCAATTCTGGCATGGCAGGTGCAAAATTTGGAGGTCTAACACCAATTTTATACCGGAAAAATGGGCTTCCGTTAGTTGAATTTCTCTTCCATCCCATTGGCTTTGCAGCAGGGATCACTGGTTAGCGATCAAGAATGGGAATGGCTGATTGTTCCAGGCACTGAGCATAACTGTAGGCCTCTATTGCAGCCCTGGTTCAACAGAAACTGAAGAATTAACCTGAGACCTTCTTGGTCTGTGTGACTCACATCTATGCTGGGATCCTTACAATATTCTTTCAATCTATCTAATCATTTATCAATCTAATAAAATGTTTTGTGTCCACAGTAAACACCGTGTTGGCCATTAACATTGTGTCTATCACGTGGTCTGCCTGTCAGTTTTATCAGGTTTCATTGGCCCAATGTCATTTATTGACAGGAGTATCCACGATGTGGTGCAAGATGGGACAGACACAACCACCAGTTTTCTCAGATTTGATTGGTCTGCTCGGAATGGGAAGGCCAACTACCAAAGAAAAATTTCAGCGGCCATTTTTTCCAGGTAGGTGCCCCCGTGCTACATCCAGCCTCTACTCCCACTGAGTAATTCTCCTCTTGTATGTCCTGGGGTAGGAGATGGGGAATAAGGCACTATTCCAGTATTAATCTGGTCAGTTCTAATGTATATTCTGTGTTATGTTTCAGCATTTATTACCTTCCTTCCTTTATGGTCTCTCTCTCTCTATCACCGTTAGGCACAGGTGTCAACTGAGTGATTAAAAACAACTTTTATTTGCCACTGAAGTGATTCAAGTTGACCAATTTACAAAAATCAAACACATAGACTGATCCGCCAGACTATAGGGTGGGTTTTATACTGGAAGCCAATAACGTGAAGCGCAAGAAAATATTAAACTGGCAGCTTTCCTTCTTCATCAACATTTCTGCACTAGGACTTTTAGAGACCCTTCCAGAGTTTCCCTCCGAGATCTCTGCATTCCTCCAATTTTGGCCTTTTATGCACCCCTGATTTTTCATCACTCCACCATTGGTGGCCGTGCCTTCAGCTACCTAGGCCCTAAACTCTGTAATTCCCTCTCTAAACCTCTCCGCCTCTCTCCCTCTCTCCTACTTTAACACGCTCCTTAAACCTACCTCTTTGACCAAGCTTTTGTCACCTCTCCTAATATTTCCTTATGTGGCTCGGTGTCAAGTTTTGTTTGATAATCGCATCCTGTGAAGCGCCTTGGGATGTTTTACTACATTAAAAGTGCTATATAAATGCAAGTTGTTGTTGTTTAAGTTAATCCTTTCTCCGTTATTCTTGTTATTATTGTGTTCTCTCTGATACGCATCGATACACGTGAATAAAAGATATTCAGACACCCCAAACAGTCAGAACACATTGTAAGATAAAGAAGCAACACAAAAGTTCAAATATAAGGTGTGTTCCACTTTCAAACGTGGATCTAGGCCACCGTCTTACTTCTGTTCTGCACCATTGCTTGCAGCACTGGGAAAATGCATCAAGTCAGCAGTTTGTTCAGCCCAGCTTTATTTATTTTCGGACTTAATGCTGGTGCAACAAACAAATAAAATAAGCCTAAATAAATTCCAGGTTTCATTTATTCCAGCAGTTCTCCAGCCCAGAAAACATAGAGACAGGCTCTGTTGTGAAAGAATGGAGATAGACCCTCTTTAGGGAGAACGGACAGGTAGCGACACACTCTTAAAGGGGTGAAGGCAGAGCGAATTCCAAATGTTGAGGACAAGGATGAGAAATACAAACCCTGTTGGGGGTGTAAGACACTGAGACCCTGTTGGTGGCGAGGGGAATAGAGGGTTCCTGTTGAGGATTGGATATATATATAGAAAGACAGAGAGTGAGAGACCCTGCTAGGTAGTGGAAAAAGAGGGAGACAGATCACGTGATAAGGACAAGGTTCTTTTGGGTCCACGAGGGTTTTTGCTAGCAGGACTTGGAGAGACTATATAGCGTATTTTCTCACTCAGTGAGAGCAGCACCACAGGACAGCCACTAGAGAGCAGAAATTATTCTCGCCGTGCCATATGAATGCTCAGTGCTCTTGTACCAAACTTGAACATGTTAATACCTCCATTAAGATAGCAGAGTGAGGAATTTAGTATGAGTGTGTTCATGCAATGATACCACCAATAGTAGCTGAGAGTTTTACAATGTTTTTTTAAGAACAAGGATCTGGTGCTACAGTGTACAAACTCTCTATGCTGTAGCTTCATAGAAAGCAAGTTCTAACTCATAGGCTGAGAAATTGGTTTTGCGCTGGTTTTCGAAGAGGGTGGCGCTCCTCGAACGCGCGCCCAGATGCGTCAGTCTGCGGCTCGCTCCAAATGGGGCTTCGGGTCTCATCTACATAAAACCTGTGGATGCTAATCAAGCGCCTCGATGCAGCTCGCTAATCGGGGCCCTGGCAAATTCGACCCGTATTGACGCAGAGATCATCCGCGGCTAAGTCCTGGGAGACGAGTGGCGGGGGGGTGGGGGGGGTGGTGAGGGCAAGCCCAGGTTGGCAGTGGCCCGCAGTATTCCTGTGGTGTCAGGAGGAGCGCTCCTTCTCACCCTGGCTCCACATTGACAGAAGTTAAAAAAAACATTACTCAACTTACTGTTGGCGGCCTCCACTGGCCCTTTAAGGATCGCCGGTTAGACCGCTGTAGAACAGGAAAAACCGAGTGGAACATACACGGCACATGCTTCGCCCAGTTTATGCTGAATTCGGCAGCGGGGTCCTAAAACAAGTGTTAGGCCCCCGATTAGCATACAGTAGCAGCCTAATGCCCATTTTAGGCGTCCGTTGGGGGGCGGTGGGGGGGGCAGCAGACACTTGGAAGTTACCGTCTGCCAAAAATTGAGTGTTTTTTGTCGAACGCTTAGAAATTGTTTGAGCAAGCACAATCAATCCAGACCTAGGAGCAGTTAACCTGCCTCCCCTCTCAGCTGAGGCAAAAATGATGTCATTTAGTGACAAGAAGCTGGCCTGATTATGCAGTAAGCTGGAACTCAATCTTCCCTACATCCACTGAGTTCTCATTCTCAACCGTGTCACTATTGACAGACATATGGACTATGCTCAACACTTTCCCACGAATGGGAGGAGGATGGAAGGAAGAGCTTGGAGGGAGAAGGAGTCTTTATCAGTCATGTATCACACGCCTCTGCTATAACCGGAATAAGAGAAGACCAGGGAGCTGGTCTCCGCTGGCCTCTCAGCAGCACAATCACGGCCCTGTAAGACCTATATGGGTTGAAAAAAGGGGAAAAGTGATGGGATTTTATGCCCTCAAAATTATACTTAAATATAATAAAAGGCAAGGGAGAGATAAAGAGGTAGAAATTGGACCTCAATGTGAACATTTTCCGGGAATAAAACAGGTGCAACAAGGCCCAATTTCAGGAACCAACACCCTGCACCTCAAGAGTGCCTCAAAAATATCTGACCCAAAATTGGGTCGGGCCATTTATCAGGCATCCGGGATGGGCACCTGACATAGTTGTTCGGCCCCTTACATATTCTAATGAGGGGCCTAATGCCTGCTTTAAGACGCCTCAGGGAAACTGAGGTGTACTGAGTGGAACAGGCGCTGGGCCTGCTCTACTCAGGTTTTCCAGGCGTGGATACCGCCTCGATAGTGGCCACCACCGAAAAGGTAATTAGATTTCTTTTTTAATTCAGGTGGAGCCCAGAGGAGCAGGAGTACTCCTTCCCCCTTCCTGACACTTAACTGAGGACTACTGTTGCCACTCATCCAAATTATTGAAATGAAGCCCAAGGCATAATTTTGGACTGGTCTTGGGCCTCCCAGCTGAGCCACGCCCCGCCTGTGCAGAGTCAATTTTGGGCCCAGTTTAATTTTCCCTCCGTAATTTTTCACTAACAATGAACAGTCATGCTCTTCCTGGAATCGCAAACATCTTAAAAAGAAACAAGGGGGGAGAAATTCATTATAGCCCTGGAATGGGCGGTAACTTTTGCTTCAGACTGCACGCAAAATTAAGTCTCATTGCACAAAGAAAGGATTGGAGTGCTAAATCAAGCGCTAATGGTCTAGCTCAGTGGTGTTAAACTTGAAGCGCTGACCAATATCAGGTGCAGTCTAATCACAAGTCGTCATTGCCACAGGCTCTTTTGAGTTCTTAAAGGGGAGGTTCATTGATGCTGCAGAACCTCATTCTCAGCATTGCTGGCTGTGCAGCCGTCTAAGCCAGCAGCAGCAGGTTAAGGAGAAGGAGCCGGATGACTCAAGCAGCCGTAATGATGGCAGATCCATGCCCCAGGGAGAGAGCCCGCAGATTCTGCGACCATGCATTGGAAGCATTAATGTTCGCAGTGGAAAGACAGAGGGCGGTGCTCTACCCAGCAAGTGGCAGAAGGCCCTCATCACAAGTCTTCCGCGCCATGTGAAGGGAGGTTGCCCATCAGGTCTCGGGCAGCACTGTGGTCCCCAGGACCCACACACAGTGGAGGAAGAAATTTAATGACCTCACTCGGGTGGTCGGGGTGAGTCAATGCTTCAACAAATGCTACATACCACCATCTGAGCCACAATCTTCACACACTGCCCAAAGCATCACACCCCTAGCACTCACCCACCAACAATCTCTACCTACCAACACTCACACCCACATCTCACACCTTGCACACAATGACAGCTATTCAACTATGGCAGGCACATCACCCAGACACATTGCTCCACACTCAATCACGCACGTTCCTTTCTCTTGCAGGCCAAGGTGGCTCACAACAGGAGGGAGCAGGAGCGCACAGGTGGGCGACAAGCCGACACCTAACCACTGACTGAACTGGAGGAAAGAGTGCTGCACATTATTGGGCGCCAGGTGGTGGGCCCCATGGCCACCGGCAACATTGACCCCTTGGGGACAACAACGGTATGTTCATCCCAACTCCTCCTTCTCACATCTCACTTCCCCCTCACCCCACAAGCATTTCGCACTTTCCAGCTAATCATGCTGCATGCATGCATTTCTCCCTTCCTGCCCCCTCCCCTCACCTTAACCCGACTCTTGTACCTTTCAGATAATCAGCAAACACCTGAGCAGCCTGTCCCTGAGGGCACAGTAGAGAGCGAGACAGGAGAAGAGGAGGAGGAAGAAGACACCGCGTCACTGCAGGTCTCACCTGCAGGCACCAGCTCAGATACTGGCACTACGCATTCTTTAGAGGCTAATATAGTGGCGGGATCTGCACAGGGTGATGCACCGGGGATGAGCGGGCTGCAGCAAGGCCAGGGGGAAAGGGTAGCTCGGGATCCAGCTCCCCGGAGGGCGAGTTCACGCGTGAGTTCTGCTGCACAGGACTCAGATGAGGACCTCGATGGGGAGGCATTTAGAAGAAGGGTGATGGGCATGCACACGGAGATGATAGGTGCAATGGCAAGGGTGCCCGAGAGCATCACAGCAATGGTAAGGAACATGGAGGAGTCCGCCTCCAACATTGCGCAGAGCTCTGCGCACACCATGGAGCCCCTCATTTCCAGTCTGCAAAGGATGGTAGACTCCCAGAGAGACCGTGGCGACCCAGACCTGATGCCGCGTGTGATGGGCGATCTGGCAGCTTCCAATGCAACACAGGTGGAAGCGACGCAACGTCTTAGTGCTGTAATGCAGTCTATGCTTGGTGGCATTCAATCTCAGCCTGCGGCAGGGATGGACTGATGGGGATGTGATGAGCAATGGGGATCTGGAGTTTAATTCATTCGAATCGCAGTCAGATGAGGCAGTCACGGATCACCATTCCGGAAGGCTGATTGAGTGGCTGCCTCCTCCCTTGCTCCTGTTCCTCCTCCTCCTCCTCCTCCTCCTCCTCTCCCTCTTCCTCCTCCTGAGGTGGTCCCACAATCCCTGGTGGCAAGGACTGGGCCCTCATGATGACCAAGTTGTGGAGCGTGCAGCAGACCACCACGAAATGCGATGACACAGCCTTGCTTGACCCCGGTCCGTACATGAATTGTGTCTGTGGTGGAACCATTGGTCAGGATCACGGCTTGCATGTCGTCGTGAAGCAGGCGGAGGATGGCGACAAACTTTTGAGGAGGACACTCCATAATCCCTCATGGTTGACAGTGTCAAAGGCCTTTGTGAGGTCAAAGAAGGCAGTTGGTGCTGTTCCCTGCATTTCTCTTGTAATTGGCGCGCGGTGAAGATCATGTCCATTGTGCCCCTTAGTGGGCGGAATCCGCATTGCGAATCTGGGAGGAGCTCTTCAGCCACTGGGAGAAGGTGATTGAGGAGGATTCTTGCGATGACTTTCCCTGTGGCAGACAGCAGGGAAACTCCTCTGTAATTACCGCAATCGGACTCGTCATCTTTCTTGAAGATGGTCACAATTACGGCGTCTCTGAGATCCCCTGGCATGCTCTCCTCCTTCCAGATAAGAGAAATGAGTTCATGAATTCGCACCAGTAGTGCTTCTCCGCCATGCTTTAGCGCCTCAGCAGGGATTCCATCTGCTCCTGAGGCCTTGTTGTTCTTCAGTTGTCAGATGGCCTTTTCAACCTCATGCCGGGCTGGGGTTGTGCTGAGGTGGTGGCGGGTAGCATGCTGCGGGATGGAGTTGAGGACACTCGCGTCGAAGACAGAGTCTCGGTTAAGGAGATCTTCAAAGTGCTCCTTCCCAATTCAGACCCAATTCATGTACAGACCGGGGTCAAGCAAGGCTGTGTCATTGCACCAACGCTCTTCTTGATCTTCCTTGCGGCAATGCTCCATTTCACCCTCAGTAAGCTCCCCATTGGAGTGGAGCTAATTTACAGAACAAACGGGAAACTGTTCAACCTCCGTCACCTCCAGTCCAGATCCAAGGTCGTCCCTTCCTCTGTCGTCGAATTACAGTATGCAGATGACGCTTGCGTCTGCACACACTCGGAGGTCGAACTCCAAACCATCGTTAACACCTTCACCGAAGCGTACGAGAGCATGGGCCTTACACTAAACATCCGTAAGACAAAAGTCCTCTACCAACCTGCCCCCGCCACACAGTACTGCCCCCCGATTATCAAAATCCATGACAAGGCCTTGGACAACGTGGACCACTTTCCATACCTCGGGAGCCTACAGTCAACAAGGGCAGACGTCAATGATGAAGTCCAACACCGCCTTCAGTGTGTCAGTGCAGCCTTCGGTCGCCTGAGGAAGAGAGTGTTTGAAGACCAGGACCTCAAACCCGGCACCAAGCTCATGGTCTACAGAGCAGTAGTAATACCCGCCCTCCTGTGTGCCTCAGAGACATGGACCATGTACAGCAGGCACCTTAAAGCACTGGAGAGGTACCAACAACGCTGCCTCCACAAGATCCTGCCAATCCATTGGCAGGATAGGCACACCAATGTCAGTGTTCTCGCTCAGGCCAATATCCCCAGCATCGAAGCTTTGACCATGCTCGATCAGCTCCAATGGACGGGTCACATCGTCCGCATGCCCGATACGAGACTCCCAAAACAAGCGCTCTACTCGGAGTTCCGACATGGCAAGAGAGCCCCAGGTGGGCAGAGGAAACACTTCAAGGACACCCTCAAAACCTCCTTGAGAAAGTGCAACATCCCCACCGACACCTGGGAATCCCTGGCCCAAGATCGTACAAAGTGGAGGAGAAGCATCCGGGAAGGCGCCGAATACCTCGAGTCTCTTCGCCGGGAGCAAGCGGAAGCCAAGCACAAACAGCGGAAGGAGCGCAAGTCAACCCAAGCACCCGCCCCTTCAACCACCGTCTGCCCCACCTGTGACAGAGACTGTAGGTCCCACATTGGACTCATCAGTCACCTGAGAACTCATTTTTAATGTGGAAGCAAGTCATCTTCGGTTCCGAGGGACTGCCTAAGAAGAAGAAGTGAGTGGTAGCCTTTGCGGTTACGGAAGATCTCAGGATTGTTATGCAGTGCCCGCTAAGCCATGTGGGTGCAGTCAATGGTGCCCTGCACCATGGGGAAGCCCGCTATCCTGGTAAAGTTACATGCACGTTCATCCTGCTTCTCTCTGGTGATGGGGACGGAAATGTAGTCCCTTCTCCTACTGCAGAGAGCCTCTGTGACCTCCCGGATGCAGCGATGGATGGTGAACTGTGAGATGTTAGCTATATCTCCTGTTGCAGACTGGAAGGATCCGCTGGCGAAGAAATTGAGGGCGACGGTGACGTTGACTGCCACTGAAAGAGCTGTGGTCGCCCTTATCTGAGGCTCAAGGTCTGGTTGCAGGAGGTGTCAGAGTTCTGTGACCACCTCCTTGCTGAAGCGGAGCCTTCTAATACACTGCTCCTCGCTTAATTGGAGGTAGGAGAAGGGCTCTCAGAATACCCTCGGAGGGTAAGGCCTCCTGTTGAGAGCCCTGATGGCCCTCCTCCTCCCTCTGGCCACATGTTCCAATCTTTCTCACTGCCTCCGCTCCCTCCGCTGTAGATCTTGGAGGGTGAGGTCGACTGCCAGTATAGCCCCATTAATGTAACGAAGTGTAGCACTATGATATGTTGTGAGAATAAATGTAACTAATTGTTAGTAGCCACAGCACTCCTGATACTAAACAACCTTTAAATGACTGCAACAGTTTAATTCGACGTCAAACTGACAAGGAAGCAGTGAGATCCCACTAACCTGACAGCTGCGACGCATTACTCATGATCCCTTTGCGTAGCGCCCCTGGAGACGGCAACCGACTGCTTCACGCCTCCTCTCCCTGTCGCTGTCGGGGGAGGCGCTAAGGCAGGGGGCGACAATGAATTTTGTAGATCGGGCGCCAACACTCACTGACATCACGATCTGCTTGGCACTGAGGCGGTCGGATTTGGCGTGCGTTGCTGGATTTGCCTCACCCTGGCACTACTGCATCAGCGCCCCATTAGCGCCCCCGCCAGGCGCTAACTGGAGGCTAACCAATTGCTAACCAACTGAATTTTTCCCCCAAGGAGTTAGGTGTTTCCTGAGCGGTTTGCAGTGGTCCCTTTAAGGGTTAGGCCATTAAACACCTAGTACCAACAGATGAAGCCTGCATGGTGTGCACGTCGCCCATTCATACATCACAATTGCATCAGGGCCCTCCAACTGGGGTAGGACCCTGATCTTCATTTACAAGTAAGCTCCCGCCCATTTTCCACCCCACTGCAAAATCACGGTGGGCCGGCCATTTTCAGCCCGCGGCCACTCCATTTCCGCCGGCTGGAGGCCGTGAAAATTGAGGCCTATAATTCCTGAGAGTCCACCACCAACAATGCCAAATTATGGCAAGTGGCTCATTGTAGTGATCTTCCTCCTCTTCTTTTCAGTGCAAATAGATAGCGTAGGTACATAGAGTGTTTCCATTTGTGGGGGAGAGCATAACTAGAGGCCATCAATATAAGATAGTCACCAAGAAATCAAATAGGAAATTCAGAAGAAACTTCTTTACCCAAATAGTTGTGAGAATGTGGAACTCACTACCACAGGGAGTGGTTGAAGTGAATAGTATAGATGCATTTAAGGGGAGGCTAGATAAGCATATGAGGGAGAAGGGAATAGAGGGTTATGCTGATAGAGTTAGATGAGAAAAGACGGGAGGAGGCTCGAGTGGAGCATAAACGCCGACATGGACTGGTTGGGCCGAATGGCCTGTTTCTGTTCCGTATATCCTATGTAATCCTATGTAATTTTTATTGCAGGTCAGTTTGTATGCATGGACTTTAAAAAAAAAACAATTCATCTCACTGCGTGCCTGGTAACTTTATAGCATGGCTGTAACAATTCCAGAGGAAACAGGCCCCGATTATTTATAAACTCTGCATCCTTTCTAAAATCACTGTTCTGTGTGCACTCAAGGCCCACCAACCGGACTCTTCCAAGAAATGTTGGTTCAAAGCTATGAGGCAGCAACAGCAAAGCCTTTGATGTAATCCCATGCGCAAATGAACCTTTTGAGTTTAAGCAATTAGTGAGCTGGTAACGCTGAAGGAGTCTTTTAACCCGCAAATCTGTGTCTATGGCCTGTGGTGTGCAGCTCGAATGCAATTGGTGGGCGCAGCTGCGCAGATGTTAAGTAATGCTGATTGCTGCCACAGCAATGAGAGGAAACGTGAGGAGGGCCCAATTGAACTCTCATAATCTCCCTGTCAGCCTTGTTTTTATGGTGGCACAAATGCCATCAGCTGCTAACTCGCCTGTGACAGACCCAAACAGGAAATTAGCACCCTGCTGCTGTACAGTCTGAGCCTTGGGGGCTGAGCTGTTGTTTGTGTGAGGCCTGCTAGACAGGGCTCTGTAAATGTAACTGCTCAGCCTTAGTAAAATGTGTGCTGCCAAGATAGATAGATAAGTAGATAAATAAATAAATAAATAAATAAATAAAACCCTACTCCCCAATCAAGGTACATCTGACACAATAAGGAAATGTGCGCACGTTTCCTGCCCACATATTGGGGGCTTAGTAGACCCGTTAAAGAATGAAAAACGGGTACTGCACGGACGAATTTATAGGCCGTTGTTTCTTTCTCTTAGTTGATTTTCATCAGTGTATTCTTCATTTTATTTCTTAATCTATTTTGTTTCTTGTACTTGTGTTGTAATTGCTTTCCCAATATTGTTCCTGAGTTAAGTATGGGTTGCTGAAGCTGAAGTAAATTGCTTAATGTTTTCTGTTAATGGTGTCCTTTGGCTAATGATCATTTACTGTCTATTTAATCTCATTTGTACGCATTACAAGCTTCCTGCATTTTCTTGCAGTTATGCACAAGCATATCAGTTTTCAACTGGTATTTATACATTCTGCACAGGTATTAGCAGTGGAACTAAAATGGTTGGGGAACCCCACCTCCCTTCTTTAAAGAAACCTGCAATATTTTGAGGCAGAAGATGTTATTTTCTCTGCTTTGTAATTGCTGCTTAGCATTCCCGCTTGAAGATGGGTCATCAAAGCTCATCCAAGCACGTGGTATTAACTAGAGAACTGCTAGCACCACCAAGCTTAATGATTCTTTTGGAAATGGATGTCATTTTGTTCGTAGTTATTCTGTAATGTTGTGCTTCAACAATTCCTATTGATAGAGCAGTTTCGAGACAATCCTAGAATGCTTAGTTTTTATGTCTCTGGGGTAAGTTCCAGGAAAAAAGTTTATTGGTTTTGATCAATGTAACTGGGCTTTTAATGGGTGGTCGTGGTGTATCCGCAATACATTGTCAGCAATGCACAGTCCCTACCGGCAAGGGAACCAGTTGTTATCTTTGTAAAATTGGAGATCAGCTGATACTCTCTGTAACCCAGTACAGTGGGATCAGCGGATACTCTCTATAACCCAGTACACTGGGATCAGCTGATAGTCTCTGTAATCCAGTACACTGAGATCAGTGGATACTCTCTGTAACCCAGTACACTGAGATCAGTGGATACTCTCTGTAACCCAGTACACTGGGATCAGTGGATACTCTCTGTAGCCCAGTACACTGAGATCAGTGGATACTCTCTGTAACCCAGTACACTGAGATCAGTGGATACTCTCTGTAACCCAGTACACTGAGATCAGTGGATACTCTCTGTAACCCAGTACACTGAGATCAGCTGATACTCTCTGTAACCCAGTACACTGGGATCAGTGGATACTCTCTGTAACCCAGTACACTGGGATCAGTGGATAATTTCTGTAACCCAGTACACTGGAATCAGTTGATACTCTCTGTAACCCAGTACACTGAGATCAGCTGATACTCTCTGTAACCCAGTACACTGAGATCAGCTGATACTCTCTGTAACCCAGTACACTGAGATCAGTGGATACTCTCTGTAACCCAGTACACTGGGATCAGTGGATACTCTCTGTAACCCAGTACACTGGGATCAGTGGATACTCTCTGTAACCCAGTACACTGGGATCAGCTGATACTCTGTGTAACCCAGTACACTGTGATCAGCTGATACTCTGTGTAACCCAGTACAGAGATCAGTGGATACTCTCTGTAACCCAGTACACTGTGATCAGCTGATACTCTGTGTAACCCAGTACACTGTGATCAGCTGATACTCTGTGTAACCCAGTACACTGGGATCAGCTGATACTCTCTGTAACCCAGTACAGAGATCAGTGGATACTCTCTGTAACCCAGTACACTGAGATCAGTGGATACTCTCTGTAACCCAGTACACTGAGATCAGTGGATACTCTCTGTAACCCAGTACACTGGGATCAGTGGATACTCTCTGTAACCCAGTACACTGAGATCAGTGGATACTCTCTGTAACCCAGTACACTGTGATCAGCTGATACTCTGTGTAACCCAGTACACTGGGATCAGTGGATACTCTCTGTAACCCAGTACACTGAGATCAGCTGATACTCTGTGTAACCCAGTACACTGAGATCAGTGGATACTCTCTGTAACCCAGTACACTGGGATCAGTGGATACTCTCTGTAACCCAGTACACTGGGATCAGTGGATACTCTCTGTAACCCAGTACACTGGGATCAGCTGATACTCTGTGTAACCCAGTACAGAGATCAGTGGATACTCTCTGTAACCCAGTACACTGTGATCAGCTGATACTCTGTGTAACCCAGTACACTGGGATCAGTGGATACTCTCTGTAACCCAGTACACTGAGATCAGCTGATACTCTGTGTAACCCAGTACACTGAGATCAGTGGATACTCTCTGTAACCCAGTACACTGGGATCAGTGGATCCTCTCTGTAACCCAGTACACTGGGATCAGTGGATACTCTCTGTAACCCAGTACACTGGGATCAGTGGATACTCTCTGTAACCCAGTACACTGGGATCAGCTGATACTCTGTGTAAACCAGTACACTGTGATCAGCTGATACTCTGTGTAACCCAGTACAGAGATCAGTGGATACTCTCTGTAACCCAGTACACTGTGATCAGCTGATACTCTGTGTAACCCAGTACACTGTGATCAGCTGATACTCTGTGTAACCCAGTACACTGGGATCAGCTGATACTCTGTGTAACCCAGTACAGAGATCAGTGGATACTCTCTGTAACCCAGTACACTGTGATCAGCTGATACTCTCTGTATCCCAGTACACTGAGATCAGCTGATACTCTGTGTAACCCAGTACACTGGGATCAGCTGATAATTTCTGTAACCCAGTACACTGAGATCAGTGGATACTCTCTGTAACCCAGTACACTGAGATCAGCTGATACTCTGTGTAACCCAGTACACTGTGATCAGCTGATACTCTGTGTAACCCAGTACACTGGGATCAGTGGATACTCTCTGTAACCCAGTACACTGAGATCAGCTGATACTCTCTGTAACCCAGTACACTGAGATCAGTGGATACTCTCTGTAACCCAGTACACTGGGATCAGTGAATACTCTCTGTAACCCAGTACACTGGGATCAGTGGATACTCTCTGTAACCCAGTACGCTGAGATCAGTGGATACTCTCTGTAACCCAGTACACTGGGATCAGTGGATACTCTCTGTAACCCAGTACACTGAGATCAGTGGATACTCTCTGTAACCCAGTACACTGGGATCAGTGGATACTCTCTGTAACCCAGTACACTGAGATCAGTGGATACTCTCTGTAACCCAGTACACTGGCATCAGTGGATACTCTCTGTAACCCAGTACACTGAGATCAGTGGATACTCTCTGTAACCCAGTACACTGGCATCAGTGGATACTCTCTGTAACCCAGTACGCTGGGATCAGTGGATACTCTCTGTAACCCAGTACACTGAGATCAGTGGATACTCTGTGTAACCCAGTACACTGGGATCAGTGGATACTCTCTGTAACCCAGTACACTGGGATCAGTGGATACTCTCTGTAACCCAGTACACTGGGATCCGTGGATACTCTCTGTAACCCAGTACACTGAGATCAGTGGATACTCTCTCCCTAAACAAGTACACTGAGATCAGCTGATACTCTCTCCCTGATGCAGTACACTGAGATCAGCTGATACTACTTAGGATATACGGCACAGAAACAGGCCATTCGGCCCGATCAGTCCATGCCAGCGTTTATGTTCCACTCGAGGCTCCTCCAGACTTTGCTCATCTAACTGTATTCGCATAATCCTCTGTTCCCTTCTCCCTCATATGCTTGTCTAGCCTCCCCTTAAATGCATCTGTACTATTAGCCTCAACCACTCCCTGTGGTAGCGAGTTCCACATTCTCGCCACTCTCTGGGTAAAGAAGTTTCTTCTGAATTCTCTATTGGATTTCTTGGTGACTATCTTATATTGATGGCCTCTAGTTTTGCTCTTCCCCACAAGTGGAAACACTCTTTCCGTGTCTACTCTAGCAAAACGTTTCATAATTTTCTAGACCTCAATTAGGTCACCCCTCAGCCGTCTCTTTTTAAGAGAAAAGAGACCCAGCCTGTTCATGCTTTCCTGATAGATATACCCTCGCATTTATGGGGTCTTCCATGTAATTTTATTTGCACCCTCTTCAGTGCCTCTATATCCTTTTTATAATATGGCGACCAGAACTGTACGCAGTACTCCAAGTGTGGTCTAACCAAGGTTCGATACAAGTTTAGCATAACTTCCCTACTTTTCAATTCAATCCCTCTAGAAATATACCCTAGTGCTTGGTTTGCTTTTTTTTATGGCCTTATGAACCTGTGTCGCTACTTTCAGTGATTTGTGTATTTGTACTCCAAGATCCCTTTGCTCTTCTATCCCACTTAGATTTGTATTTTCCAAGTAATATGTGACCTCCCTATTTTTCTTACCAAAATGTAATACCTCACATTTATCTGTGTTGAATTTCATGTGACAATTATATGCCCATTCTTCAAGTTTATTAATGTCTTCTTGTAATTTGTTGCAGTCCTCCTCAGTATTGACTATCCACCACCCACCCACCCCCCAATTTGGTGTCATCTGAAAATTTAGAAATTGTGTTTTTGATTCCAAAGTCTAAAATGTTAATATAAATTGTGAACAACAGTGGTCCCAGCACTGATCATTGTGGAACATCACCTCCCACCTTCTGCCACTCTGAATAGCTAGCCTTTACCCCCTACTCTCTACTTTCTGTCTTGGAGCCAGCTAGTTATCCATTCTGCTACTTGTCCCCTGTCTCCGCATGCATTAGTCTATTATGTAGTACCTTATCAAAGGCCTTTTGAAAATCTAGATAAATTACATCTACTGCATTACCCTTATCTACTCTCTCTGTTACCTCTTCAAAAACTTCAGTGAAGTTGGTCAAGCAAGACTTTCCCTTTTGAAATCCATGCTGACTATTCATTATTATATTTTTGGTTTCTAGATGTTATTCTATTTTCTCCTTTAGTAGGGATTCCATTATTTTTCCTACCACCGATGTTAAGCTGACTGGTCTATAATTCCCTGGACATGTTCTATCTCCCTTCTTAAATATAGGTATTATGTTAGCTATACGCCAGTCCTTTGGCACTATACCTTGTTCTAATGACTTATTAAATATTTGTAGTAATGCCTCTGCTATCTCTTCCATAAATTCCTTTAAAATGCGCAGTTGTAATCCATCTGGACCAGGGGTTTTATCCTCTTTGAGTTTGATTAGTTTCTTTAATATTTCTCCCCTTTTTATTTTAAATGCAGTTATTTTATTTCTAATCTCATTATCTGATGTCATGTCCACCTGCTCTATCTCCCTGGTAAATACTGAAGCAAAATAATAGAAGGTTGTGGGTTCAAGTCCCACTCCAGGGACTTGAGCACATGAAGATAGGCTGACACTCCAGTGCAGTGCTGAGGGAGTGCTGCACTGTCGGAGGTGCCGTCTTTCGGATGAGATGTTAAACCGAGGCCCCGTCTGCTCTCTCAGGTGGACGTAAAAGATCCCATGGCCACTATTTCGAAGAAGAGCAGGGGAGTTCTCCCCCGGTGTCCTGGACAATATTTATCCCTCAACCAACATAACAAAAACAGATTATCTGGTCATTATCACATTGCTGTTTGTGGGACCTTGCTGTGCGCAAATTGGTTGCCGTGTTTCCCACATTACAACAGTGACTCCACTTCAAAAAGTACTTCATTGGCTGTAAAGCGCTTGGAGACGTCCGGTGGTCGTGAAAGGCGCTATATAAATGCAAGTCTTTCTTTCTTTCTTTACACTGAGATCAGCGGATCCTCTCTCTGTTACCCAGTACACTGAGATCAGTTGGCTTCGCGTGCATTAAGCCAACTTGAGGCCGATATTTCAATAGTTTGGTCGGGCATAAACCTGGAGACTCCAACTGGATCGGAATTTGAGATTTAGGGCATGCTGATTTTAAGGCAGTTTTATGTTCCACCCTAAATGCCACTGGAAACGAAGGAGGGTGTAAGATGCGACTGCACTAGCCAAGGTGCAATCATGCAAATGATGGGTTTAGATGAGGATGACAGGATCGGTCTTAATTTCCAACATTAATGACTATAAAGCAGGGATATCTTAGACCAGTAACTGTGAAAGGCTGATGCTGTGATCTCAAAGATGAATTGCTGCATTTCAGTGTGCTGTTAAGGTTATAACTTTACTTTGGATTAGTCTTTTGTTAAGTGTTTCTTTGCTGTTTATTTGGAAGTCTCTTTTGAGACTGCTTCTTTTTAGGGTATTTTCTCTAAAGTGACGGGGAAGGCTTTAAAATGTTTTTCCCCATGAGGATTACCATTGTTATCATATATTCATTAGAGGAGGAAGATGAGGAAGAACAGCAGGCAACTCTGGAAGTCAGACTCATAAGGCAGTACTGCAGGATAGTGAGACCCTCCTGCAGATACCCAGCCTCCGGCATGTACATCTCCAATCATTCCTCAATATATCCATGGAGCTATGTGTCACAAGGCATCTGTGTTCTGTGGGATATGTGCAGAAGTTCCTGGAGCTATCAGGATATTCTACATTGTAGAGGAACTATCTCTGGTAGTGCCGCAAAGGATGACATTGGACTCTGCCGTCATCTTTACGATCTGACACACATCTTCAGAGAGTCTGCAGTGGCTACATATGGTTATGATGCTCTGCAACTGTTTGTCTTTTCATGGCAGGATCCTTGAGATCATCAACAGCCAAGATACGACAGGTCCTATGCATCCACTCAAGTACATCATGCTCCTTCTCCAGTACCTCATCATCTAGCTTCCTTGTGAGTTGTTAATCACCCTATGTGTATTCCTCATCTAGATTATCTTATCACCCCAAGTTAATTTATCTGGGCTGGTGAGTGCAAGTATTTAGGGTTCATTATTGAGTGGGCCAATCTGTGCTAGCAGTGTCAGATATTAACGGTTCTAGCATTGGTCCTTCTCTTTCGCCACAGCATCTTTCTTGCTTCCAGCTTCTGTGGAGATAAGAAGAATGAGAAATATAATGAGTTGCCTGCTATCCACTTTTTCCCTTCCTGTTAGGCTCATGTAAGAATCTCCTCAGAGTATGGACCTCAAAAAAGAGAAATAATTTCTGAACTTTCACCATCAGCACACACCCAACCATCTGTGGGTGCAGGCCCTCCCAGGTTTCCATCCTCTATAGCATTAGCTGAGTGAGTTCCCAGGAGTTTCCACTTTTATTACTTCAGGAGTCCAGGCCAATATCCCAGCCTGGACTCCCAGGGTGAGGACCACTTCTATCTTTTGGCAACCTGCTACACCTTGTGCCACCTAGGCCTACCACCGCTGGTCATATGGTGGGTCCTTCTGAGGATTAGGAGATACAGAACTCCTTATGTTGGTGAACAGTATGAAGACCAGCGGCATAAAGAGTGCAATGTGACCAGCAACGCAACAATATGACAAACACTGCAGCATTCTTAGAAACAGCACAACAAGTTGTGAAGCACTGAAGAACAATGCAATATGAAAGACAACATTGGGATTTGAAGAAAAGCACAGCAGCATGAGGCAACATGAGAACAAGTTGAGAACAGTACAGAAACATGAAGAGCAATGCAACAATGTGCAGAAAATGACAGCACCATGAGGGATAGTGCTGATCTTCATAGCCATTTAGGTCCGAATAAGAGCAGGCAGTGAGAACAAATTTCAGAATGACTAATACTACAGGGCTCTCATATTACCTATTTGTTGACTTTAAGTCAACCTTTTCCAATGGTCATGTTGCATGAAGCATCATTGTTGCATTATTGGATGGCAAAGACTGTTACAAAGAAACTCTCCTCTGCTGTGGTTGTTTGTAGGTTTTGGTTACATGATTGAATGAAAAGAAAACAGAATCGCAAGCATCCAAATCACTAGAGAAAAAGAAAGCTGTTTAAAAACTCCTTTATGTTTAGCATAACAACGTGTTTTTGCCCTGCTGTGTGCAAGCATTTGCTAATACAATTTACACAGTGAAAACCCACTGCATTAAAGCTGTGAAACCACTGAGAGAAAACCAGCTTGCTCGTCTCGCATCAGCTATGCTACGGCACTTCCTGTTCAGTGTGAAAGACACCAGTACTTAATATAAGTCGTTAAAGTTCCACGAATTTGTTTCATATGTTTATAAAAAAAACTATTGTAAGTCTCTTTCTAATAAAAGCAAGAATGAGAATACTGGGCAACAGTTGAACACAGCTAATAGCCATAAGCATAGGCATTTTTCAATGGTATTGATTTTACAGAAAAGAAAGAACTTGTATTTATATAGCGCCTTTCACGATGTCAGGACGTCCCAAAGCACTTTACAGCCAATGAAGTACTTTTGAAGTGTAGTCACTGTTGTAATGCAGAAAACGCAGCAGTCAATCTGCGCACAGCAAGCTCCCAAAAACAGCAATGTGACTGCCTTCATGGGATTTGAGAGCCAACAGCTGAATATTTTCAAAATATTTGTGCCATACCGCCTTGCAACATTTTCTTCATGAGCAATTATTGTGACTGTATTAAGTACTCAATAAATAAGAACACCGACAAAGATAATTAAGCACAATAGGCCAGTCTCTTTTTTAAAGCACAACTCCACTTACCCATCTTCTCATTAAATCCCTCAATTCTTTCCCTGTCCCAAAATGCATCCAATTTCCTTTTGAAATCAATAGCTGAATAAAAAAAAAGTTGCAAAGATGTATGTTTAATCTCAATTTTTCCCTCTTGCTCCTGGTTGATTTTTTGCAATATTTTTGTTTTAGTAAATACCAGGAAGCTGTCTTGCTGGAATTGTTAAATCTGCTGGTAAGATGAAGATGAATTAGTGTACATACGGTCCAAATACTAAAATTACCAGAAATATTGTAAGTATTTTAACTTCTTAGCTTCCCAGTGACCAGCTGCCTTGCTTTCTGTTTCTTTTTCATTCTCCCCCCCTTCCCCAACTTGGTAAATTTATACATAAATGTCCATGTCACTGAGCTGTCCCTATTAGGTACCGGTGCGAATGATGGATTGGCACAGCAAGCACTTATGATATTTGCATACTAATGTAATAATCAAATTGGAACAATTCCACAATAACATAAAAACTTCAAACTATCCATCAGTGGTCTGAAAAAAGTAGTGATGTGGACTTCCACAAGGAATATTCAATATGGGAGCAAAGGTGGGTTGGATTTGCATTGATTATATTTAAAGTCATTGGAACAGGCCATTCAGCCCCTCGAACCTGCTCTGCCATTCAATTAGATCATGGCTGATCTGTATCTTGACACCATTTACCCACTTAAGTCAAGTCATATCTATCTACATCAATTTATTACCTATTCCATCAATTAGAATAGAACTGCTGATCCAAATTGGGCCTGACTGTAGTGTCTTTGGAGTTTTCTCCCACTGTTCAGAAAATGCTGCAAACACTCTGCAGGTCAGTTGAAGGGTCCACATCTGCAATGTTAACTTGCCTGTTCTCTCCACAGATGTTGACTCGCCTGCTGAGTGTTTCCACCACAGTCACAGAGGATATCATTTGTGATTTTGATTAGGGCCATTCCAGTGCTGTGGCAGGGGCGGAAACCTGATTGGAGAGGTTCAAAGATAGAGTTGCGTGAAAGATGGACACAGCGACAGCACTTTCAAAGACTATGGAGAGGAAAGGGAGGTCGGAGATGGGGTGGTACTTTACAAGGATAGAGGGGTCAAGGGTAGGTTTTTGAGGAGGGGAATGATGATAGCAGATTTGAAAGGGAAGGTGATAGTACTTGAGCAGAAGAAACCGTTTACAATGTCAGCTAGCATGGGGGCCAGGAAGGGAAGTTGGGTGGTCAGCCGTTTAATGGGAAGAGGGTCAAGAGCGCAGGAAGTGGGTTTCATGGAGAAGATGAGCTTAGAGAGGGCACGAGGGAAGATAGGGGAGAAAATAGAGAAAGATGCAAGTTCAGGGCTAGGACAGGGGGACTGTTCCTGCCACCACTCCTTGCTCCGGCGCACTAGTGCTAGGTGTATCACCACATGCCGACCCCTCAAACTCAGTCTAACCCAGTCGCGGTGCCAGTCTCTATGCTGGTGCTTGGGAGTGATGGAGCATAAGACGTTGCCTCCTCAGAAGGATTCTGCTACTCTGAGGTGCCTTCTTTGAGGTGCTCTCACTGCTGTGAAGGACTTAGAGGAGAGAGAAAAGGCATAATAGTTAGGATGGTATTAGGAGGCTGCATAATTGCAGAAGGCCTACATCACAATGTAATTTGATATGGTCAAGCTGGCTGCGTGTTTTTCAAGAGGTTAATGAAGAGGTACAAGTAATTATCAGAGACCCTGTTCAACGGAGTGCCCAGCCTCAAGAATGGCCGATGTGCATTGTTCGGGCAGGCCCCCAGATTTCTATGGCTTGCTGCTCCAGATCACTCGGGATCTTAAGTGGTCCTCCCCCGGACTTGCTCCTCTCACAATTATTGTGCACTTATTTGTCCTACAAAAAAGGAGGACAAGAGTTAGTGAGTGGCTACTGAAAAAGAGAGTGCAAATGTGTGGGGCTTGTGTTGGTGGTCTATACGCTGAGAGGAACAAGATGCAAGACGCAAACAGGATGAGGAGGTGTTGAAAGGGAAGCAAGTGTGTGTCTTATGAAGTGAGCAAAGAGTCTTGAGAGAAGTTGCTGATTCTGACAAGGCTACCAAGTGACAGGAGGATGCTGCTAGTGACTGGTGTAAAGGGAGCAAAGATGAGGTGAATGTGTCTTTTGGAATGAGAATAAAAGGTGATTAAGTGTGCCCTTGTGCAGGGTGGTGAAGGAAGTGATGGAGGGAAGGGAATTGTTGAGCGTGCAGGGGAACGGGGCTGAAGAACTGCTGCCACGTGTTCTACAGAGTGAGGGATATTTGAATAACAGTACTACTCTAGTGAGGTCATTGAAGCATGCCCTGCACTGTATCCAGGTCTTGGGGCTGACACTCCTCGAGCTGACTGCCTCTGCATTCTCTCTCCATGTCTGGCATTGCTGGGAAGTAAGAGTTTCCTCCTCATCCTCATCTCTTCCACAATCACCTCCAGGGAGGCTTCTGAGACCTTTGGTGTCTGCTTCCTACTCGTTTCACGTTTCTTCTTCCACCACCTTGCAAATAAAACAAGCCACATAGGAATGCAACCTTGCTTTAAGAGGTGCAGGCCCGCTTTAAAAAGGTCTCTGGCTGACCCTCTAGATATTGCACCTGGGAAGTGGGCGGGTTTCTCATTGGGTCAGTGAATTCAGTGGGAAACCCGCCAGTCACATTAAACTGAGGACCTGGAGTTAAAATACTCTGGGGCCTGTTCTCAGCAACAGCAGGTGAGTTTTAAACTCACCTTGTTACTGACCCACTCAAAACCCACCCAGATGTTAAATTCAGGACCTTTGACTCAAGGATGGCCCAAGGTTCGATTTTTAGTCTGTGCCGAATTAGTTGATCTCAGCCAGTACCAATAAGAACACTCCAGTTGACCTCTGTATGAAAGTTTTCCACTCCTGATTGCTGTATAGCGACCCACACTGGAATACTGAGTGAGGACATTTCTAGGCTTAGCTACGATGTCTCCACAGTTGAGTATCCTGCACGCATTCACTCCCAAGGCTCATTCATGAATAATAGTTACTTGGGTGAAGTATCAGAAGGTTTCTGTTGCCTATAGAACAGCATCCCATGAGGGAGTCAATGCCTTCTTGCGAAGAGATCAGCAAGTGGAGAAAAAAGGTATGTTCATCTCAAAGTAATAAGCCAGAAAATCCTCCCTTCTCTTTTCATGATGACTCTCATTTGCATGTGTACTTGAATCAGAAGATAATAAAACCTAATGTTATCCACTCCCATTTTATTCATCCTTTAAATAGTGTCACTATCGGTGCCTCTTAATAAAATGAAAATTGTTATATAGAATGATCATTAACTTTTCCATTTAAGCGCTGTATGGTGCTGACATCACTGGGAGAGCATTTTTGCCCCTGTTGGTATGAAGGATCCAAATAAACAAATTAATAATTAACCCCGGGGTACCACACTAATTTTGGTATTTGGATTTTGTGTAAGTTAATTCATCTTCTCCGGGTTCAGTAGTTCCCCAAGTCAGTGCCTCAGTAGTAGCAGAAGTATTTTATTTTTAATCAAAAAAGACAGGCGTAAACCAAACATAAATCATTGCAGATGTTTGACCTTTAAAAGAACTAATGGCAAAACCATGTACTGTAGATGAATGCCTACAAACTCCTATCTCATTTGTCAACATGCATTACATTTTTTTCCCCTTCCAATTTTCTCTCCTCACTCCTAAAACTATTGGGGTATGAGTCATTGAATTTGGGATCTTTCTAGTCTGTATGGCTCACCTATTTAACTACTGAGGTATTTCAGAAAGTGAGAATTCACACTTGATGTAGAGTTTTATAAACTGAAAGTAAAAATAGTCACTTCAGAAATCTCCATCACATTTTTTTTGTCAGTCATTCAACAATTCATTGTAAAATACTGAACAAAAAAACCAACATATTTCACAAAGCGATGAAACTTCTAAAATCCGTCGCTAACACCTGGTAGGGGTCAGTAGTGGATTGACCAGCAAGACCCAGAGGATTGAGGAAGGTTTTCTGCCTGTAACAGGATTTTGTGTTTAATGTTATACTTGGATCAGGAAATTTACACAATAGGAGTGAACGGAAAGTGGTTTGGCTCACTGGAATTCCATGCTTGGATCAGAGTTATTCTTGGACCAGGTACGTGTTTATCTGGAGCCAGGTGGAGCAGCGTTTTCTCACCAGAATAAAAATTAGAGCAAGGTTACAATCATTGGCACAACTAAAGTCTCCAAAAGCGGCTGAACTTCATAATCATTTCACTCTTTTTCTGGGCATGGATGAGGGATTTTTATTGTGTTTCTTGTTCAGTATTTAGTGTTTATGCTGTATTTGTGGCCTCTTTCTATTGGAGAACTGATTGCAGTAGAAGCGATTCTGCGACGGGACGGGGTTCTTAATGTTCTGAAATCTGGTCTGCTTCTTTGCAGGTAGAACCTAGGAATACCGGCAGCTACAAGAAAGCAACTGGCCATAGTTATTCCAATGTGATGGAAACTTTAATTTTCTGTCTGCGAAGCTCTCCCAATGTAAGGTCAGCAATATGGAGTTGGTGCCACCAACCGCTAGAAAAATTGCCCTGTGGCAGCTTACCCCACCAAAGTTGGCCATTTTTGTTTGCCACTAGTGAGACAGTGCAGGGAAGAACCAACCCACTTTGAGATTGTACTACTGCTGCCAAAGTTGAAGCTGCCATTAGTAGCAGCGGCATATGTGCTGACCTAAAACAACAACAACAACTTGCATTTATATAGCGCCTTTAATACAATAAAATGAGCCAAGGTGCTTCACAGGAGCATTATCGAACATTCAATCAGTTTTATTGCGGAAGGAACATCTTTCGGATGAGACATTAAACCGAGGCCTCGTCTGCCCTCTCAAGTGGATGTAAAAGCTCTCGTTGGCACTCTTGGAAGAAGCGTAAGGGAGTTCTCTCCAGTGTCCTGGACTACAGTTATCCCTCAACCAACGTCACTAAAACAGAGTTTCTGGTCATTTAATATAAAATAAAATCATAAAATGCTGGAACCACTCAGCAGGTCAGGCAGCATCTGTAGAGAGAGAAACAGAGTTAACGTTACAGGCCGATGAGCTTTCCTCAGAATTGGAAGATGTGCTTCCCTATGTGGTAACAGCAGCCCCGATATTAATGGGGAGCCGGGAAGGGAGTGGTGGAGTGCAATAGCGCAGGGAATACCCGGCAACACCTGAGATGTGGGGTTCCTGCCAATTTTAACAGCAGGACCTCATTATCATTTTTTCTTCCATTTCTCGCCTGGCCGGCCTGTTGGGCAGGAAATCCAATGACAGGAGGCCGCAGCTGGGAACCCTAGGGCGATCGGGAAGAGTGAAGGTTGGTGTTCGGGGCTTGTGGGGTTGGAGAGAGGCCATTGTGGGAGGAGGAAGATCGGAGAGCAGGGTTTGGAGTGGGTGGGATTGGCCATGATCGGCTGGACGGAGAGAGAGAGGCCATCGTGGGAGGAGGGAGAAGGTCAGTGATCGCGCCAGGGAAAAGAGAGGCTGTGATCGGCATAGGGGAGGACAAAGGCTTCCTTGAGGGGCCAGGGGGCGCACTCCTGTAAAAGGCACTTACCTGTGGAGCCTGCAGCTCTCGCCTCCCTTTCACTGCTGCGCCTCCCGACTCCTGGGAAACCTGGCGGCATCTGTAAAATTTTAATCGGGCTCTCAATTGCACTGTGGGAATCCGATTTAAATATGCTTATGAAATGTCCTGCCTCTCCACCACGGGACACTCGGACACATCGAAACCTGCCACCGTAAGAAAGGGAACGGGCGTGTATGCAGCGAGTTGGGGACGTGTTCCCCATTTTTTCATTTTTAACCCGCCCATCGTGGGGGTGTTTAATATCGAGGCCAATGTTTCACATCAGAAGTATTTCATTGGCTGCAAAGCACTTTGGGATGTCCTGAGGTCCTGAAAGGCACGATAGAAATGCAAGTTCTTTCTTTTCTTTGTAAGTGACAGATAAAAAAGTAAACTGCTGCAATTTCAATTTCTTGCTTTCTTTTTCTGCTCAGCCTATTATTCTGTCTTTGAGTCCTAAAAAAGCCTTTCATGTCTCAAAGAACACACCTCTGTCTGTTCATACAACATCTGCAAACCCATGCTCCTTCAGATTTGTAAAGTGGAATGAAAGAAATATAAAGAACCTTTTTTAAAGGGACATTGACCTCATGAAAAAGATTAGCAATTTTGTTGTTTCCAACCACGTTTCCATATATGATATAGGCCACTTCTTAATTATTAGTAGAAACTTTGGAAACCTACGTGGACGGCCATGGTCCATAGTACAAATGAACAAGGTTGAAAAGATTAGGGAAGGTTATAAGATAATTTTTTTTTAAATGATTAAGTGACAGCAAGCTTGGGTTTTAAAGGCAAGAATTATAGGAGGGAGGGAAGAATGAGAATGGTAAGGAGTCCTGAGAAAGAAAGAGCTAGAGTAGTACAATGTGAGTTGAGTCTTAATGTCAACACGTGCGGAACCGAGGAAGAGGAAGAGCGTGTTGGACAATTGATCTGGCACCTGGGAAGAACACAAAGGTTTAGAGGAGCAATTGCTGTAGTAATATTGTTAAATTAGAGAAAGGCAAGGGAGGTTGCAACAGCAAAAAAACGTTGGTATCTGCATTCATTGATTGATTAATGAGCAGCATTAAATATGTACTGAGTAATTTTCAGTAAGGCAGAGTTTGGCTTGTTGTTTGAAAACTGGGAGGGCTTGTTACTTTAAATAAAAAGTGGGTTACACATCTGACTCTCCCTGAAGATTTTGCTTTGATTTCACTTCTATATGTGTGGTATAGACCACTGTTTAATTATTATTTCTATAATATCCTTCTTATTTCCCTTTCATGCTGAAGGCACTGTTCATCTGCATAATTGGCAGTGTGAGCATAGAAGAATCCGAGATCTTTCTGGAGAAAGGGGCACTGGGAGAATGAGAGAGTGCACATATATAACCCTGTGAGTCACAGACTATGCTAGGAGCTGAGTATGCATGTTTGGCTGCATATACAGCTGCCTGTTCCTTTTCATTCACCTCCCCTGTAAACCATAATTAAAAATTCTATCCTTGTATAAGCTTGGACGATAATAATGATGATCTGAATTTCTTTGCTGAGTGTTACCTTTTTTGTCAAGAAAACAAATATAGATATTTTTACTTGCCTTTAAGGCGTTGAAATAGCCCTTGGAGTGTTTAACACCCACAGGTCTGCCTACAGTTACTGTGTTGGCAGACTGCATAATATTTTCCATACTGCATTTCTAATGAGCGAATATGTGTTATGCAGTATTACAACTTTGATATAAATGAGTCAATTTAACAAAAACAAAAACTCTTGAATTGAGCAGCAGTTCTCAAAACTAGAGGAACTGCAGGCTGCTTAAAGTTATCAATGATCAGACAGAAAAGGTCAAATTTTTTTTAAAAAGCTGAGACTGAAACAAGCTGACTTAGAGCCAATGCAGAACGAGGCTGATATCAAGCTATTTGCACGAAGAATCTGGAATTCAGCGTGATGTTAAATTATTTTAAAACCGATATTTGCCTCTGTCTTCTTCTTCTTCTTAGGCAGTCCCTCGGAACCGAGGATGACTTGCTTCCATGTTAAAAATGAGTTCTCAGGTGACTGATGAGTCCAATGCGAGACCTACAGTCTCTGTCACAGGTGGGGCAGACGGTGGTTGAAGGGGCGGGTGGGTGGGGTGCTTGGGTTGACGTGCGCTCCTTCCGCTGCTTGCGCTTGGCTTCCGCTTGCTCCCGGCGAAGAGACTCGAGGTGTTCGGCGCCTTCCCGGATGCTTCTCCTCCACTTTGTGCGGTCTTGGGCCAGGGATTCACAGGTGTCGGTGGAGATGTTGCACTTTTTCAAGGAGGCTTTGAGGGTGTCCTTGAAGCGTTTCCACTGCCCACCTGGGGCTCTCTTGCCGTGTTGGAGCTCCGAGTAGAGCGTTTGTTTTGGGAGTCTCGTATCGGGCATGCGGACAATGTGGCCCGTCCATCGGAGCTGATCGAGCGTGGTCAAAGCTTCGATGCTGGGGATGTTGGCCTGAGCAAGAACACTGATGTTGGTGCGCCTATCCTGCCAATGGATTTGCAGGATCTTGTGGAGGCAGCATTGGTGGTACCTCTCCAGTGCTTTGAGGTGCCTGCTGTACATGGTCCATGTCTCTGAAGCATACAGGAGGGCGGGTATCACTACTGCTCTGTGGACCACGAGCTTGGTGCTGGGATTGAGGTCCTGGTCTTCAAACACTCTCTTCCTCAGGCGACCGAAGGCTGCACTGGCACACTGAAGGCGGTGTTGGAGTTGGTGTTGGAGGGTTGCCTCTGTACAGACAGAACTATCTCAAATTATTTACATTTGGCCAAAAAAAGGAGGTGACTTATAGTGCTGAATTATTCAATATCAGTCCTACTTACATGGCGTTGCTATGCTGTCTATTTTTCCTGTTTCAGTTATTATTACAGAAAAAAGTATTGTCAGTTTATAATTTTAAAAATCAAGATTTAAAGGAAAACAGACCTCATGATTAGAAATGTTTCCTTTTTTTCCATTCATTTATAAACATGATACTTTATATAAATTACTTTGAAATTCATTCTCTTTATTTTGCTTTCTGTACATGATTTTACATTGAATTAAATATTCTAACTTGCACTTCCTGGTTTAGACTCTGTGTGCCTCAGTAAGGATTCCTCAGTCTGATTGGTTGAATAGACACGCAGTTGTTTGCCCTGTTCACACGGGTCCCAGATTCCCTGTCCCAGCGCCACTCTGTATCAGACTCCCAATGGCAGTAAGTTGCCACGCAAAAGCCCACAAAATGTCTGTGGGCTGCTGTAGGCGTAATGAATGGCGAACGCCATTCGTTTGCCATTGACCACAAATCCAGGCCAATATCTTCAAGAGGAAATGACTTAAGGTCGTTTTTGGTTCTTCACCTTTCCACTACAGTAAGAGGATTGCCAAAAAAGTTTTCTCTCCTCTCAATTTTCTCCCCTTTTTATCCTGCTAGACATTGCCTCTTTCTGCCTTGGCATTACCCCCTTCTGGTATCTCACCAAAGTAGCCATTATTCATGTGTGAGTCTTGGCAGTGCCGGCACGCTATTTAACATTGGGGGTGTCACAGTCTAATCATCCTGTCCTTACTGATATGCATTCTTCCCAACAGCAGTCTCTGGATAGCAGTCTCTGGATACTGACCAGAAACTGATTTCTCCCTTCCTTCGCTGTTGTCTGGAATCAGCTAGCTCAGCACAGACTAGGGATTGTACCCACCAAAAACATTTTTTTAATGTAACTACGAGCCCCTTTAAATGGCAATTGTTCCTGAAATCAGAACTAAGCAGTTGAAATCCCCTCTCTAAAATTGCAGCGATGCCATCTGTAAACCTCAGCAGCTTCTGGTTAATTATCTGTGGTATTTAATTGGACAATGAAAATGGTGAAAATAAGAAACAAAAGTGTATACAGTTGTGGATAATTACAGGTGAGTTATTCAGTGGTTATTTAATCAAAGGATTAAGGTGGAAACCCAGCAATGCAAATGATTCTTTACGCCAGCCCACATTTTCCATATTTGCAAGAAGGAAAGCCATTTGAAATATAGACAGTGCCTATAAATACTACTATATCAGCACTCAGCACTATCAAGTGTATTATGCAGGGAGATTTTCCAGACTTGTGTGACTAGTAATATGTGAACTTTAGTAATGAGAGGTTCAAAAAATTAAAGAACTTTTGTTAATAAACTGAAACTGATATTAATTATATAACCTTTGCGGTTAATTAAGGTTACCTAGATTGCTTCGAGATTTGTTTCCCATTGAGACTGCCAGTAAAATATGTTGTCAAAGACTCAATAGTTTTTCTGTAAAGCCACTGCTCCCCTGACTTTCATGTCAACGATTTGACTGCCTGAAGGTGAGGAAGGTGTGGGAGGAATACTTTCAGTTTAAATTAGTCCCCCAAACTGTCTCCTGAAAAGATGGATTTATAATCCTTTAGATTGCCTTGTTTAAATAGCTTTCATGTTAGTACCCTGGCATTTTGTACCTCTGCCTCCCTTCGCATCGCTCCAGTAACACAGTAAGGTGTGTTGAGAGTAACTTAATTTTAATGGGACCATCACTTGCCGGCAGGCCAATTCAGAGTTGCCTAATCCCAAAAATCCCTGCATTGGTTGAGTACCCAGTCGGTACTGATATTCTCCAGTACGCAGTGTCTAACATGCAAATGTCCACATGTACACAGCATAAAGAGAGAGGTTAGAAATGTTTTCACCCAAAGGGTTATGAGCATATGGAATACATTGTGACTATTGAAGCCACGTCAGTTACAGCATTTAAGAGGGAATTAGACAAGTGCTGGAGCAGAAAAAAAGATGAAAGCGTATGGGGGATAAACAAGGAAAACGGAATTAGAATAGATAGTTCTGATGCGCAACTGGAACTGGCACAGGCCTGATGAACCAAATGGCTTCCTTCTCTGTTAATATATATCTATTGGCAAAAAGAATATGTCTGTGTAGCTATTATACTTCAGAGCTAATAGTGTAAAATGGGCAGCTGCTCTCCAACCACCTGCAAAGAATCACATACTACGTATATAGATAGTGGTAATAACTTATGGAGTTATGAAATATGTGTATAAAATGGGGATAAAATGTAACTTCAGCAGGGGCGCAAAATGGGCGGTAGCAAATCGTCTGCCCGTTATACACCACACCTGATTCTCCTTTCCATTGACTTTAATTTAAATTTTACCCCAATGTGTCTGTATGCACAGATGTACTTGTGCATGTGCAAGTATATAAGTATATATGTAAGTTTTTGTGTGTGTATATGTACGTACATATGTGTGTGTGTGTGTATGATTGTACATGTAAGTTTGTATGTCTTTATACATGTATATATGTATATGCACATATGTTTGTATCTTGACATGAAGCCATCAGGGAAAATAATTAATTAAAAAGGTAAGAAATTTGAAACAGCCTGCTACTTAACCCCCACCTTCAGCCAGTGTGCCATAAATATGAAACAGCAAGTTGCAAATTCTGTAGCATTCCCCATATGCAGGATAATGTCCCAAAGTGCTTCTCAATAAGGATGATAAAACATAGAAACATAGAAAAATAGGAGCAGGAGTAGGCCATTCGGCCCTTCGAACCTGCTCCACCATTCAATATGATCATGGCTGATCCTCTACCTCAATATCATATTCCCGCTCTCTACCCATTCCCCTTGATGCCTTTTGTTTCTAGAAATCTATCTATCTCCTTCTTAAATATATTCAGTGACTTGGCCTCCACAGCCATCTGTGGTAGAGAATTCCACAGGTTCACCAGCCTCTGGGTGAAGAAATTTCTCCTCATCTCAGTCCTAAATGTCCTACCCCGTATCCTGAGACTGTGACCCCTCGTTCTAGACCCCCCAGCCAGGGGAAACATCCTCCCTGCATCAGTCTGTCTAGCCCTGTCAGAATTTTATATGTTTCAATGAGATCCCCTCTCATTCTTCTAAACTCTAGTGAATACAGGCCTAGTCGACCCAATCTCTCATCATACGACAGTCCTGCCATCCCAGGAATCAGTCTGGTGAACCTTCGCTGCACTCCCTCTATGGCAAGTGTATCCTTTCTTAGGTAAGGAGACCAAAACTGCACACAGTACTCCAGGTGTGGTCTCACCAAGGCCCTGTACAACTGTAGTAAGACATCCTTGCTCCTGCACTCAAATCCTCTTGCAATGAAGGCCAACATACCATTTGCCTTCCTAACTGCTTGCTGCACCTGTATGTTTGCTTTCAGTGACTGGTGTACAAGAACACCCAGGTCCCTCTGTACATCAACATTTCCCAATCTATCACCATTTAAATAATACTCTACCTTTCTGTTTTTCCTACCGAAGTGGATAACTTCACATTTATCCACGTTATATTGCATCTGCCATGTATTTGCCCACTCACTCAACTTGTCTAAATCGCCTTGAAGCCTCTTTGCATCCTCCTCACAGCTCACAATCCCACCTAGTTTCGTGTCGTCAGCAAACTTGGAAATATTACATTTGGTTCCGTCATCCAAATCATTGATATATATTGTGAATAGCTGGGGCCCAAGCACTAATCCCTGCAGTACCCCACTAGTCACTGCCTGCCACCCCGAAAAAGACCCATTTATTCCTACTCTCTGTTTCCTGTCTGTTAACCAATTTTCAATCCATGCCAGTATATTACCCCCAATCCCATGTGCTTTAATTTTGCACACTAACCTCTTAAGTGGGACTTTAACAAAGGCCTTCTGAAAATCCAAATACACCATATCCACTGGTTCTCCCTTATCTATTCTACGAATTACATCCTCAAAAAACTCCAGTAGGTTTGTCAAACACGATTTCACTTTCATAAATCCATGTTGACTTTGTCTAATCCCATTGATATTTTTGAAGTGTCCTGTTATCACATCCTTTATAATAGACTCTAGGGGGGAGAAATTCAATATCGCCCCATTTGGGGCGCAATTATCTGCCGGGCGCAAAGATTAGCGCCTGGCGCTAATTATCGCCACCGACTGCAAACTTGACTTTTATCGCCCCTGGAGGTGATTGGAGCGCTAAATCAGGCGCTGCACACCTGTCTTAAGGCGCAAAGGCCGAGGAGCGAGGCGCTACCTCAGAGCGCTGGTGAAGCTCATGTAATGTCAGTCAGCAATGGAACACACACACAATGGCATGGGCCAGTTCTTAAAGGGGATGGTTAATCTTGCTTTCCATCCACATCCTGCTCATTGCAGCCTTGAATCTCGGCCTGGAGAGACCTGCACATCAAATCTGCTGGAAAGAACAATGGAGAGTACCAGGCAAAGAGCTCAGAGTGTAGCCCCCACAGTCTCTTCTAAATCGATACAAGGAATGGCAAATCAAAATGAACCTGCAAAGTGCTGCTCAGTACCCAAAACTCCTTCACACAACGTTGAATCTCTCCAGAAGTCTCTCTCTCTCTCTCTCTCAGAATGCGTAGTTCAAAAATGGCACCAACAATAAAAGGCAGGAAGCGGTCACCTTTAAATAGCGCTCCCCCTTTCCCTTCATGACTGCAGAACGCTCCCCTCAACCTGTCGTTGCTAGCGTCAGGCGGTAAGGCAGGGGGCGCCACTCAATATCCGCTCTGGGGCGATACCGGGGCGTGTTTAGCGCCGCCGCAAAATGTCTAGTTAATTTCGCGAGCGGCGCAAACTTCGCCGCGCCTGGGCGCTAGATGCTTTGCGCCCCATTAGCGCCCGCTTAAGGCGCTAACGGGAGGCGCAACCAACTGAATTTTTCCCCCTAGGATTTTCCCTATTACTCTTCTTCTTAGGCAGTCCCTCGGAACCGCGGACATGAACCGAGGATGACTTGCTTCCACATTAAATATGAGTCCAATGCGGGACCTACAGTCTCTGTCACAGGTGGGGCAGACGGTGGTTGAAGGGGCAGGTGGATTGGATGCTTGGGTTGATGTGCGCTCCTTGCGCTGCTTGCACTTGCTCCTGGCAAAGAGACTCGAGGTGTTCGGTGCCTTCCCGAATGCTTCTCCTCCACTTTGTGCGGTCTTGGGCCAGGGATTCTCAGGTGTCAGTGGGGATGTTGCACTTTTTCAAGGAGGCTTTGAGGGTGTCCTTGAAGTGTTTCCTCTGCCCACCTGGGGCTCTCTTGCCGTGTCAGAGCTCCGAGTAGAGCGTTTGTTTTGGGAGTCTCATATCGGGCATGTGGACGATGTGGCCCGTCCATCGGAGCTGATCGAGCATGGTCAAAGCTTCGATGCTGGGGATGTTGGCCTGAGCGAGAACACTGACGTTGGTGCGCCTATCCTGCCAATGGATTTGCAGGATCTTGCGGAGGCAGCGTTGGTGGTACCTCTCCAGTGCTTTGAGGTGCCTACTGTACATGGTCCATGTCGCTGAGGCATACAGCAGGGCGGGTATCACTGCTGCTCTGTAGACCATGAGCTTAGTGCCGGGTTTGAGGTCCTGGTCTTCAAACACTCTCTTCCTCAGGCGACCGAAGGCTGCACTGGCACACTGAAGACGGTGTTGGACTTCGTCATCGACATCTGCCCTTGTTGACAGTAAGCTCCCGAGGTATGGAAAGTGGTCCACGTTGTCCAAGGCCTTGTTGTGGATTTTGATAATCGGGGGGCAGTACTGTGTGGCGGGGGCAGGTTGGTAGAGGACCTTTGTCTTACGGATGTTTAGTGTAAGGCCCATGCTCTCGTACGCTTCGGTGAAGGTGTTGACGATGGTTTGGAGTTCGGCCTCAGAGTGTGCGCAGACGCAAACGTCGTCTGCATACTGTAATTCGACGACAGAGGATGGGACGACCTTGGATCTGGGCTGGAGGCGACGGAGGTTGAACAGTTTCCCGTTTGTTCTGTAAATTAGCTCCACTCCAGCGGGGAGCTTACTGAGGGTGAGATGGAGCATTGCAGCAAGGGAGATCGAGAAGAGCGTTGGTGCGATGACACAGCCTTGCTTGACCCCAGTCCGTACGTGAATTGGGTCTGTGGTGGAACCGTTGGTCAGGAGCATGGCTTGCATGTCGTCGTGAAGCAGGCGGAGGATGGTGACAAACTTTTGAGGGCAGCCGAATTTGAGGAGGACACTCCATAATCCCTCACGGTTGACAGTGTCGAAGGCCTTTGTGAGATCAAAGAAGGCCATGTACAATGGTTGGTGCTGTTCCCTGCATTTCTCTTGTAATTGACGTACGGTGAAGATCATGTCCATACTGATGTTAGGCTAACCAGTCTGTAGTTTCCTGTTTTCTCTCTCCCTCCTTTTTTAAATAGTGGGGTTACATTTGCCATCCTCCAATCTGCAGGAACTGTTCCATAATCTATAGAATTTTGGAAGATGACAACCAATGCATCCACTATTTCCATGGCTACCTCTTTTAATGCTCTGGGATGCAGATTTATCAGCTTTCAGTCCCATTAATTTCTCCAGCACTATTTTTTTACTAATACTAATTTCCTTTAATTCCTCCTTCTCACTAGACCCTTGGTTTCCTAACATTTCTGGGAAGTTATTAGTGTCCTCTTCCGTGAAGACAGAACCAAAGTATTTGTTTAATTGCTCTGCCATTTCCTTGTTCCCCATTATAAATTCTCCCGTTTCTGACTGTAAGGGACCTACATTTGTCTTCACTAATCTTTTTCTTTTTACATACTTGTAGAAGCTTTTACAATCCGCTTTTATGTTCCTTGCAAGTTTACTCTCATACTCTATTTTTCCCCTCTTAATCAATCTCTTGGTCCTTTTTTCATGAACTCTAAACTGCTCCCATCCTCAGGCTTGAGAGGAAATGTGAAAATGGAGAAAGTTACCATATATACTTCATGAACTTCGTCAGATGTGTTTATTATATAATTATAGGACCTACTTATTCATTCCTCTGCATATTACTACCCACAAAATATGTCCAGCTGATGATGAAATAGAAGGGATTAATTCAGGGCTCTAAATACTTAAAGGTGTTACATAAGTGCATCAGCCTAAATTATATATTCAAGATCTGGAGTGTGACTTCAACCCACAACTTTCTGACTTAGAAGCAAGACTGCTACCACTGAGCCAAGCTTAACATTTATCCTGGTGCAACTTTGCAGGGATTTGCTGAAAAAATAATGGCGTGTGAACGACGCACGCTGTTATAATGTGTAAATCAGTCTGCAACTTGTGGCGAGGAAGAGAGGCCCCGTAAATTGGGCAAGTTGCAGACGATTTGCACCATTCTACCATTAGCCTCGTGAAAACGGCATCTCACCTTTAACCTCCCTGTGAGTTTCGTGAATTTGCTGCATTTGCACATTAATTGTCCATTAAACACACCACAGAAAGTTAGGTCTAGTAATTAATAGCATAACAACAATAACAACAACTTGTATTTATATAGCGCCTTTAACATATTAAAACATCCCAAGGCGCTGCACAGGAGTATTATAAGACTAAAAAATTGACACTGAGCCACATAAGGATAAATTAGGGCAGGTGACCAAAAGCTTGATCAAAGAGGTAGATTTTAAGCAGCGTCTTAAAGGCGGAAAGAGAGGTAGCGAGGCAGAGAGGTTTAGGCAGGGAATTCCAGAGCTTAGGGCCGAGAGTGATTATAATCAGGGATGCTCAGGAGGGCAGAATTAGAGCAACGCAGATATCTCGGGGGGTTGTCGGCTGAAGGAGATTACAGAGATAGGGAGGGGGCGAGGCCATGGAAGGATTTGAAAACAAGGATGAGGATTTTTAAATTGAGGCGCTGCTTAACCGGGAGCCAATTTGGGTCAGTGAGCACAGGGGTGATAGGCGAACAGGACTTGGTGCAAGTTAGGACACGGGCAGCCAAGTTTTGGATGACCTCAAGTTTACATAGGGTAGAATGTGGGCATAAGTTACCCTTTTAACAACGTGACAATTGCTAATGACTGCCAATCAACTTCGCTGACCCAGAAATGGAACAATTAAAAGTGTGGAGTCTCATTCATTCAGGTAGTGAATTGTTGTTGGAGTGTAAAAAAAAAAGTTGTAATTTTTTAATTTTTTTTCTTACTTTTCCTTTCTGTCTCTTCTCTCACTCTTAATCCAATACTTCTTTCCCTCTCTTTATTTCTCTTTCTGTATCTGATTTGACATTGAAGTTCTGGTGAAAGGTCATTGACCTGAACCATTGAACTGGATTTTACCTTTCGATGCGGCTTGGGGGCGGGACAGCTGCCTTCCGTGTTCCGATACCGCCCCCAACGACATCCGACACACAGACGCTATTTTGCGTCAATTGGCCTTGTTAAGCCCGCCATGCGGGCTTGCCGACCAATTAAAAGAACGCCGGTGTCAGGTGACGTCAGTTGATGACGCAGCATCTGCCGGTTTTCTTAAAGGGGCCACACACAATTTTTTTTGACAGGTGGTTTTTCAGTGTTTGACAGCATTGAGGTGCTGCAAACACTGACAATCACTGTACAAAGGTGAGCCCTTGAACCCAGGCTCTCCAGTGACTCCCTCCTTAGGCTAGAACAGATGGCAGCTGCAGGTGAGGTTGCAGAAGTGATCTGTCACTGGAGAGAGAGGTTCTCCCAATGAGGTGGGACTACACAAACACTTCAAAACTTGTTACCTACAGAAAAGTCTGAATGATTTTCCCAACATTTTCTTACCTCTGAAACTCACCAGTGTACCATTGGATCCTTCACACCACTTCTGCAGCTGTCATCAATGAAGAAACATTACAGTAGACCCACAGCACGCCACACTTACTCTGGCATGGTGTCCGGACGTCGGGAAGCCCACAGTAGACCTGTCAAAATTGCAAAAAGCCTCTTAACTGCCTGTTATCAACCTGTGAACAAGTAGTTAAGTGCCTATAATCCTCTTCCCGCCGCTAGGTATCGGGTCCATGTACAAATCGGTTCAGGACCCGCTGTCAATCTTTGCAATTTTGCCACCGGTCCCGCCTCCAAACCTGCCCCCTGAGCGCCGGCAAAATTCCCCCCGTTAACTCTGTTTCTCTCTCCACAGATGCTGCCTGACCTACTGCGTATTTCAAGCATTTTCTATTTTTATTTCAGATTTCCAGCATCCGCAGTATTTTGCTTTTGACATTGAATTCATGCACTCTAATTCACCCTGATTCGCAGTCCTTCCTGTTTATTTCTCAAGCCTTAAAGCTCATTGTGAGAAGTCGCACAACACCAGGTTATAGTCCAACAGCTTTATTTGTCACAAGCTTTCGGAGCATTGCTCCTTCGTCAGGTGAAGGACTTCACCTGACGAAGGAGCAACGCTCCGAAAGCTTGTGACAAATAAAGCTGTTGGACTATAACCTGGTGTTGTGCGACTCTCACTTTTGTCCACCCCAGTCCAGCACCGGCATCTCCGCATCATGGCCATTAAATCTCATTAGTTAAGGAGATACACTGTTGGCCATATCATTCACCAAGATCCCAGATGCTCTGTTGCCCTCACCACGCCTTTATCAGCTCGCACGTCCAGCAATTTACAGGGCAAAAAATTTTGATCTGAAGGGTGCAGAAAATTGTCTAACTAACCAGCAAAATCCGACCCATTTTCGTTCAGGTTTCAGGAGGTTAACATCCACAAACACAATCCCAGCATTTGAATTGTTAAATCTGGCTCCCTTATCCGGAAGGAAGACCCACAAAAACTGGGTCTATGAAGCTGCTGTCGGGATAGGAGAATGCTGGATTCAGTGCAAACAGCATAAACACCAGCTCACATAGCTCACAGCTGCTGGTCTCCTGGAAGCTGAAATAAAATAGCTTCAGTGTAAGAGCAGCTGAAGTCTCCTCTGTTGACTTAGGATTCCAACGTGAAACGAGTTTCTGCAGTTTCAACCCAATTCCTAGTGGCCACCACACAAATCTGTCCCTAATTTGGCATGCAATTGGCAGCCTCACTCCACAGGATGGTTGGTATGGAAAAAGGGAAAGAATGCGACTTTGGTGCTGTAGGAATATTTTTTTTATTCGCTCATGGGATGTGTTCGTCATCGGCAAGGCCAGCATTTATTGTCAATCCCTAATTGCCCTTGAGAAGGTGGTGAGCTGCTATTTCAGAGAGCAGTTAAGAGTCAACCACATTGCTGTGGGTCTGGAATCACAAATAGGCCAGAGCAGATAGGACAGCAGATTTCCTTCCCAAAAGGACATTAGTGAACCAGATGGTAATCCAGTAGTTTCATGGTCACTATTACTAACTTTTCATTTGAGATTGTTTTTTTAAATTAACTGAACTTAAATTCCCCAGCTACTGTGGTGGGATTTGAAGTCACGGTCTCTGGATTACGAGGCCAGTAACATAACCACTATGCTACCGTACCCGCATTTAGAGCTTTTGTGGAGTACGGAGGAAGCTTTACCTGGAGTAATAAGGAATGTGGTAATGGTAGGCGACAGTATAGTCAGGAGGATAGATACTGTTCTCTGCAGCCGTGACAGGGAGTACTGAAGGCTGTGTTGCCTGCCCGGTGCCAGGGTTAAAGACATCTTCTCGTGGCTGGAAAAGAACTTGGAGTGGTCTACGTAGGAACCAACGATATAGGTAGAACTAGGAATGAGGTTCTGTTGAGAGAGTTTGAGGAGTTGGGGTCTAAATTAAAAAGCAGAACCACAAAGGTAATAATCTCTGGGTTGTTACCTGAGCCATGTGCCAATTGGCATAGGGATAAGCAGATTAGAAGGTTAGAATGCGTGGCTGAAAGAGTGGTGTGGGAGGCAGAGGTTTCGCTTCATGGGCCACTGGCACCAGTACTGGGGAAAGAGGGAGCTGTTCCGTTGGGACGGGTTCCACTTAAACTGGGCTGGAACCAGTGTCTTGGCGAATCAAATAACTAGGGCAGTAGACAGGGCTTTAAACTAATGAAAGGGGGGGGGGTGGGGAAGGATTCAGGAAAGAGTAAATTTAAAAGCAGCAAGGGAAAGGTCAAGGCTCTAGAGCAGAGCAGAGTTTTGGGTAAAAATAAGCAGAGTGGGTCAAGAAGGGACAGAGAGAGTAACAAAGGTAATAGGGCATGAGTGACTAAGGTGACATCAGGGAAAAATAGAAAAAGTCAAAGCTAAAGGCACTATATCTGAATGCGCGAAGCATTCGCAACAAAATAGATGAATTAATAGTGCAGATAGAAATTAATCGGTGTGATCTAATAACCATTACAGAGACGTGGTTGCAAAGTGACCAAGGTTGGGAATTAAATATTCCAGGATACTTAACTTTTAGAAGAGATAGGCAAAATGTAAAAGGAGGAGGGGTAGTCCTGATAATAAAGGATGGGATAAAAACAGTAGAGAGAAAGGATCTTGGCTCAGAAAATCAAGAAGTAGAATCAGTTTGGGTGGAGCTAAGAAACAGCAAGGGGCAGAAAACATTAGTGGGAGTTGTTTATAGGCCCCCAAACAGTAGTTGTAATGTAGGGCAGAGTACAAATCAGGAAATTAGAGGCGCATGTAACAAAGGTAATACAGTAATCATGGAGGACTTTAATCTACATATAGACTGAGCAAACCAAATTTGCAGTAATAATGTGGAGGACGAGTTCATGGAATGTATACAAGATAGTTTTCTAGATCAGTATTTTGAGAAACCAATTAGAGGACAGGCTATTTTAGATCTGGTATTGTGCAATGAGAAAGGGTTAATTAATAACCTTGTAGTAAAGGGGCCGTTAGGGAAGAGTGACCATAATATGATAGAATTTTATTGAGTTTGAAAGTGATTTTGTTAAGTCCGAAACTAGGGTCTTAAATCTAAACAAAGCAAACTATGTAGGTATGAGGGGTAAGTTTGCTAAGGTAGATTGGGAAACTACATTAAAAGGTATGACAGTAGACAAGCAATGGTTAGCATTTAAAGAATTAATACATAATTTACAACAAATATACATTCCTTTAAGGCACAAAAATCCCACAGGAAAAGTGGTCCAACCGTGGCTAACAAGAGAAGTAAAGGATAGTATTAGATCAAAGGAAAAGTAGTAAGCCTGAGGATTGGGAGGATTTTAGAATTCAGCAAAGGAGGACCAAGAAATCGATAAGGAAAGAACAAAAAGGGTATGAGAGTAAATTAGCAAGAGACATAAAAACAGAGTATAAATGTTTCTATAGGTATCTAAATAGGAAGAGATTAGTAAAAGTAAACGTGGGCCCATTAGAGGCAGAGACAGGAGAAATTATAATGGGCAATAAGACATTAAACAAATATTTTGTATCTGTCTTCTGATAGAAGACACAAAAAAATTCTGGAAATAATGGGGAACCAAGGGTCTAGAGAGAATGAGGAACTTAAAGAAATTAGTATAAGTAAAGACATAGTGCTGGAGAAATTAATGGAACTAAGTGGCGACAAATCCGCTGGACCTGACGACCTGCATCCTAGGGTTTTAAAGGAGGTAGCTGCAGAGATAGTGGATGCTCTGGTATTAATTTTCCAGAATTCCCTAGATTCTAGAACAGTCCCCAAGGATTGGAAGGTAGCAAACATAACCCCGCTATTTAAGAAAGGAGGTAGAGAAAAAAACGAGGAACTATAGGCCAGTTAGCCTGACATCAGTACCATAGAAAGTTACAGCACGGAAGGAGGCCATTTCGGCCCATCGTGTCCGCACCAGCCAACAAAGAGCTATCCAGCCTAATCCCACTTCCCAGCTCTTGGTCCGTAGCCCTGCAGGTTACAGCATCCCAAGTGCACATCCAAGTACTTTTTAAATGTGCTTAGGGTTTCTGCCTCTACCATCCTTTCAGGCAGTGAGTTTCAGACCCCCACAACCCTCTGGGTGAAGAAATTTCCCCTTAAATCCCCTCTAAACCTTCCACCAATTACTTTAAATCTGTGCCCCCTGGTTTTTGACCCCTCTGCTAAGGGAAATAGGTCCTTTCTATCCACTTTATCTATGCCCCTCATAATTTTATACACCTCAATAAGGTCTCCCCTCAGCCTCCTCTGTTCCAAGGAAAACAAACCCAGCCTATCCAGTCTTTCCTCATAGCTAAGATTCTCTACTCCCAGCAACATCTTTGTAAATCTCCTCTGTACCCTCTTTAGTGCAATCACATCTTTCCTGTAATGTGGTGACCAGAACTGCACGCAGTACTCTAGCTGAGGCCTAACTAGTGTTTTATACAGTTGAAGCATAACCCCCCTGCTCTTGTATTCTATGATGCGGAGATGCCAGCGTTGGACTGGAGTGGACAAAAATGAGAAGTCGCACAACACCAGGTTATAGTCCAACAGATTTATTTAAAATTACAAGCTTTCGGAGCTATCGATCGCCCCTTCTTCAGGTAAAGTTACTGTGAGTGAATCTACAAAAATTCACAGAATATAAACACAGAGAAAATGCAGAGATACAATCTTTCCTTACATCAAAGACACACTAAGAGCACAGCCAAGACAATGAGATGTGTCCCAGGGGGTCCAACGTGTCAAAACCTGCTGTCTGCATATCCTTTCCATTTGGGTTTGTTTTTTGTGTTTGTTTTTGTGTTTTTTTTAAACTGGAAAGACAGGCAACGATGTCAAGTCACGTTCTGTAGCATGACATGAACCCGATATCCCTATTGAGGCCGTCCTCATGAGTGCGGAACTTGGCTATCAGTTTCTGCTCGATGATTTTGCGTTGTCGTGTATCTCGACGGCCGCCTTGGAGAACGCTAACCCGCAGATCCGAGGCTGAATGCCCTTGACTGCTGAAGTGTTCTCCGACTGAGAGGCAACCATCCTGCCTGGTGATTGTTGCGCGGTGTCCATTCATACGTTGTCTCAGTGTCTGCATGGTCTCACCGATGTACCATGCTCTGGGGCATCCTTTACTGCAACGTATCAGGTAGACAACGTTGGCCGAGTCACATGAGTATGTACCATGTACCTGGTGGGTAGTGTCCTCACGTGTGATGACGGTATCTGTGTTCATGATCTGGCATGTCTTGCAGAGGTTGCCGTGGCAGGGTTGTGTGGGGTCGTGGTCGCTGTTCTCCTGACAGCTGGGTAATTTGCTGCGAACGATGGTACTTTTGAGGTTAGGCGGCTGCTTGAAGGCGAGTAGTGGAGGCGTGGGGATGGCCTTAGCAAGGTGTTCGTCGTCATCGATGACATGTTGAAGGCTGCGAAGAACATGGCGTAGTTTCTCCGCTCCGGGGAAGTACTGGACGACGTAGGGTACTCTGTTGGTTGTGTCCCGTGTTCGTCTTCTGAGGAGGTCTATGCGGTTTTTCGCTGTGGCCCGTCGGAACTGTCGATCGACGAGTCGAGCGTCACATCCCGTTCTTACGAGGGCGTCTTTCAGTGTCCGTAGGTGTCCATCGCGTTCCTCCTCGTCTGAGCAGATCCTGTGTATTCGCAGGGCTTGTCCATAGGGGATGGCTTCTTTAACGTGGTTAGGGTGGAAGCTGGAGAAGTGGAGCATCGTGAGGTTGTCCGTGGGTTTGCGTTAGAGTGAAGTGCTGAGGCGTCCGTCTTTGATGGAGATTCGTGTGTCCAAGAATGAAACCAATTCTGAGGAGTAGTCCATGGTGAGTTTGATGGTGAGATGGAACCTGTTGATGCTATCGTGTAGTCCTTTCAGTGATCCTTCGCCGTGGGTCCAAAGGAAGAAGATGTCGTCGATGTATCTGGTGTACAGCGTTGGTTGAACGGCCTCAATAGGGATATCGGGTTCATGTCACGCTACAGAACGTGACTTGACATCGTTGCCTGTCTTTCCAGTTTAAAAAAAAACCAAAAACAAACACAAAAAACAAACCCAAATGGAGAGGATATGCAGACAGCAGGTTTTGACACGTTGGACCCCCTGGGACACATCTCATTGTCTTGGCTGTGCTCTTAGTGTGTCTTTGATGTAAGGAAAGATTGTATCTCTGCATTTTCTCTGTGTTTATATTCTGTGAATTTTTGTAGATTCACTCACAGTAACTTTACCTGAAGAAGGGGCGATCGATAGCTCCGAAAACTTGTAATTTTAAATAAATCTGTTGGACTATAACCTGGTGTTGTGCGACTTGTATTCTATGCCATGGCTAATAAAGGCAAGCATTCCGTATGCCTTCTTAACCACCTTATCTACCTGGCCTGCTACCTTCAGAGATCTGTGGACATGCACTCCAAGGTCCCTTTGTTCCTCTACACTACTCAGTGTCCTACCATTTAATGTGTATTCCCTTTCCTTGTTAGCCCTCCCCAAATGCATTACCTCACACTTCTCCGGATTGAATTCCATTTGCCACTGTTTTGCCCACCTGACCAATTTATTGATATCTTCCTGCAGTCTACAGCTTCCTTCTTCAGTATCAACCACACAGCCGATTTTAGTATCATCTGCAAACTTCTTAATCATACCCCCTATATTCAAGTCTAGATCATTGATATATACCACAAAAAGCAAGGGACCTAGTACTGAGCCCTGCGGAACCCCACTGGAAACAGCCTTCCAGTTACAAAAACACCCATCAACCATTACCCTCTGCTTCCTGCCTCCGAGCCAGTTTTGAATCCAACTTGACACTTTGCCCTGGATCCCTTGGGCTTTTAACTTTGTGACCAGTCTGCCATGTGGAACCTTATCAAAAGCCTTACTAAAGTCCATATACACTACATCAAACGCACTAGTAGGCAAAATGCTAGAATCTATTATTGGGGACGTGGAAACAGGGCAGTTGGAACATCGTAATATGGTTAGGCAGAGTCAACACAGTTTTATGAAAGGGAAATCATGTTTGACAAATCTGTTAGAGTTTTTTGAAGATGTAACTAGTAGGATGGATAAGGGGGAACCAATGGATGTAGTGTATTTGGATTTTCAAAAAGCATTCAATAAGGTGCCACACAAGAGGTTATTACACAAAATTAGGACGCATGGTATTGGGGGTAATATATTAGCATGGATTGAGGATTGGTTAATGGACAGAAAACGGAGAGTAGGAATAAACTGGACTTTCTCGGTTTGGCAGGCTGTAACTAGCGGGGTACCACAAGGATCAGTGCTTGGGCCTCAGCTATTTACAATCTATATTAATTACTTAGATGAAGGGACTGAGTGTAAGGTATCCAGGTTTGCTGATGATACAAAGTTAGGTGGGAAAGTAAGCTGTGAGGAGAACGCAAAGAGGCTGCAGAGAGATATGGACAAGTTGACTGAGTGGGCAAGAACATGGCAAATGGAATACAATGTGGGGAAGTGTGAAGTTATCTACTTTAGTAGGAAAAACAAAAAAGCAGAATATTTTTTGAATGGTGAGAGACTGGGAAATGTTGGCATTCAGAGGGACCTGGGTGCCCTTGTACATGAATCAGAAAGTTAACATGCAGGTACAGCAAGCAATTAGGAAAGCAAATGGTATGTTAACTTTTGTTACAAAGGGATTAGAGTACAAGAGTAAAGAAGTCTTACTACAATTACACAGGGCATTGGTGAGGCCACACCTGGAGTACCGTGTATTGTTCTGGTCTCCTTACCTAAGGAAAGACATACTTGCCTTAGAGGGAGTGCAACGAAGGCTCACTAGACTTGTTCCTGAGATGAGGGGATTGCCCTATGAGGAGAGATTGAGTAGACTAGGCCTATATTCCCTCGAGTTTAGAAGAATGAGAGGTGATCTAATTGAAACATATAAAATTCTTAAGGGGATTGACAGGGTTAATGCTGAGAAAATGTTTCCCCTGGCTGGGGAATCTAGAACACGGGGGTCACAGTCTCAGAATAAGGGGTCGGCCATTTAGGACTGAGATGAGGAGAAATTTCTTCACTCAAAGGGTTGTGAATCTTTGCAATTCTCTAACCCAGAGAGCTGTGGATGCTCAGTCGTTGAGTATATTCAAGACAGAGGTCAATACACTGAAGGAGGTGGCCCTAGAGATAGCGGATGCACTAAGCATGATTTTTCAGAATTCATTAGACTCGGGAACAGTGCCCATGGATTGGAGGGTAGCTAACGTTACCCCACTATTCAAAAAGGGGGGTAGGGAAAAAGCAGGTAATTACAGACCTGTAAGCCTTACATCAGTTGTGGGCAAAATGCTGGAGTCCATCATTAAGGATGAAATAGCCGAGCACTTAGCAAATGGGGACAGGATAGGACAGAGTCAACATGGATTTACAAAGGGTAAATCGTGCTTGACTAATCTATTGGAATTTTTTGAGGGAGTAACTGGTAAAATAGATGGGGGAGAGCCAGTAGATGTGGTGTACCTGGACTTCCAAAAGGCCTTCGATAAGGTCCCACATAAAAGATTAGCATGGAAAATTGAAGCTCATGGGATAAAGGGGAAAGTATTGACGTGGATAGAGAACTGGCTGTCAAATAGAAAACAGAGAGTTGGAATAAACGGCTCATTTTCTGAATGGCAGGCAGTAACAAGTGGGGTACCACAGGGATCTGTCCTGGGTCCCCAGCTGTTCACAATTTATATTAATGACCTGGATCAGGGAGTCGAATGCAGCATTTCCAAATTTGCAGACGACACTAAACTAGGAGGGGGGGTGGGCTCAGAGGAGGAGACCAGGAAGCTCCAGAGCGATTTGGACAGACTGGGTGATTGGGCGGATAAATGGCAGATGCACTATAATGTGGACAAGTGCGAAGTTATCCACCTTGGGTGCAGGAACGGGAGGGCAAATTATTATTTAAATGGCAATAAATTGGGAGAGGGGGAAGTACAGAGAGACCTGGGTGTTCTTGTACACCAGTCACTGAAGGCGAGCATGCAGGTGCAACAGGCGGTCAAGAAGGCAAACGGTATGCTGGCCTTCATAGCAAAAGGGTTGGAATACAGGAACAGGGATACCTTGCTGCAGCTGTACAGGGCACTGGTGAGACCACACCTCGAGTACTGTGTACAGTTTTGGTCGCCTCATCTGAGGAAAGATGTTCTTGCCATGGAGGGGGTGCAGCGGCGATTCACCAGGCTGATACCAGGAATGGCGGGATTGACCTATGAGGAGAGACTATGTAGTTTAGGGATGTACACACTGGAGTTTAGAAGATTGAGAGGGGACCTCATAGAAGTGTATAAAATTCTGACAGGTCTAGACAGATTAGATGCAGAAGGAATGTTTCCCTTGGCGGGTGAGAACAGAACTAGAGGACATAATTTAAGGATAAGGGCTAAACCATTTAGGACAGAAATGAGGGGGAATTTCTTCACTCAGAGAGTGGTGAACCTGTGGAACTCATTGCCACAGAGGGCAGTGTACGCCAGCTCATTAAATATATTTAAGAGGGAATTAGATATATTTCTACAGGCAAAAGGGGTTAAGGGTTACGGAGAGAAGGCGGGGACGGGATACTGAATTGAAGGATCAGCCATGATCTCATTAAATGGCGGAGCAGGCTCGAAGGGCCGGATGGCCTACTCCTGCTCCTATCTTCTATGTATCTATGTAATACATTTTTGGGAACGAAGGGAAATAAGGGATATGGGGATAGTGCGGGAAGGTGGAGTTGAGGTAGAAGATCAGCCATGATCTGGTTGAATGGCGGAGCAGGCTCAAAGGGCCAAATAGCCTACTCCAGCTCCTATTTCTTATGTTCTTCCGTTCTGACCTGATCTTATGCAATCACTGGGTGCACAGAAAGGGGAAGTGTTCATTTCACCTTAATGAGTGCAATATTTACAAAGAAAAAGAAAAAGAAAAGAGCCTCAGAACAACAACAACAACAACAACTTGTATTTATATAGTGCCTTTAATGTAGTGAAACGTCCCAAGGCGCTGCACAGGAGTACTTTAAGAATATTCAAGTCTAGAGGTAACAAAGGCATGGATGAGGGTTTCAGCAGCGGATGAGCTGAGGCAAGGACGGAGACGGGTGATGTTACGGAGGTAGAAGTAGGCGGTCTTTGTTATGCTGCGGATATGTGGTCGGAAGCGCATTTCAGGGTCAAATACGACACCAAGGCTGCGAACCGTGTGGGTCAGCCTCAGACAGATGTTTGGGAGAGGGATGGAGTCAGTGGCTAGGGAACGGAGTTTGTGACTCTGAAATGTTGTAAAATGAGATTGGAAGCAGCAAGTTAGATACAAAAGAATTATTACACTAGTTAACCTTGTGAGATACCTGCACTCCTCCAATTCTGGCTTCTTGTGCATCGTCGATTTTAATCGCTCCACCGTGCCTTCAGCTGCTTCGGCCCTAAGCTCTGGAATTCCCTCCTTAAGCCTCTCCGTCTCTCTACCTCTCTCTCTCCTCCTTTAAGACGCTCCTTAAAACCTACCTCTTTGACCAAGCTTTTGGTCATCTGTTCTAATATCTCCTTATGTGGATCGGTGTCAAATTTTGTTTGATAACGCTCCTGTGAAGCGCCTTGGGACATTTTATTACGTTACAGGTGCTACATAAATTAAAGTTGCTGTTGTTGATGTGTGAGACAACAATGACAGCACATGGTAGAACCGCCAAGGGTTAATTTTCCGCCTTGATGCTCCTGGCAGGGAGCCTCACTGTATATTTGAAATTTGGACATCTGCAGTGCCCATTTTTCCAACCATGGAAGGTAAATCTTGATCGCCTGAATTTCCAATATATGCTTCTATCAGATGAGGCTCCCCACTGTTCTCATGTTGTACAAATTGGTGTGGATGAAATGGCCCCTGTAGACTCAGACACTGGTACAATTAGAATCATAGGGCTGGATTTTTCCAACCTTGGCGGGTCCGTGGCGGGCGACGTCCGTGGCGTGTAGGGAACTCGCATCTGTCTCGATCCCGGTCTCCAACAAGATTTTACGTAAATAAGACTTCTTAAGCCCACCCTGCGAGGTTCCCAGCCAATTAATAGGAGGCGGATCTGGTGACGTAATTTAATGACGCGCCATCAGCCGGTTTCCTTAAAGGGGCCATGTCCAAAATGATTTTGACAGTTCTGCTACCAGTGTTCTGCAGCACTGAGGTGCTACAAACACTGACAAGCACTACACAAAGGTGTACGGCTGCACCCAGGCTCTCCCATGATTCCCTCCATATGTTTATGGAGGGAGTCACAGCATGCAGGAAGTTTCTAAGAACATAAGCACATAAGAAATAAGAGCAGGAGTAGGCCATACGGCCCCTCAAGCCTGCTCCGCCATTCAATAAGATCATGGCTGATCATTGACCTCAACTCCACTTTCCCGCCCGATATCCATATCCCTTGATTCCACTAGAGTCCAAAAATCTATCTCTCTCAGCCTTGAATATACTCAAAAGACTCAGCATCCACAGCCCTCTGGGGCAGAGAATTCCAAAGATTCACAACCCTCTGAGTGAAGAAATTCCTCCTCATCGCGGTCTTAAATGGCCTACCCCTTATCCTGAGACTATGCCCCCTAGTTCTAGACACTCCAGCCAGGGGAAGCAACCTCTCAGTATCTATCCTGTCAATCCCCTTCAAAATCTTGTATGTTTCAATGAGATCACCTCTCATTCTTCTAAACTCCAGAGAGTATAGGCCCATTCTACACAATCTACACAATCACTCTTCCCTTCCAATGAATGGAATAGACTTCCCCAGGACACCAATGCAGCCTGGTTGCACATTGCACAGGAGGGCACAAGCAGGGATGTCGTCAGGAGGACCAGGCTGCAATGGCACAAACCTTTCAATGATCTCATAGATCATGAAACATTACTGCAAAGCCACAGTCTACCTTATCCTGCTGTGCCACTCATCACATCCCCATCACTCTGCCTTCTCTACCCTACTCCTGCACATCCTTACTCACACCAACTGACCTTGCACCTCCACCCATCCCTCTCTATCTACATTATCACCTCCCCATCTTACTAGCCAACCCTCACACTCACCCTCGTCCTAGTCCAATCATACCAACTAACAACACACAAGGGTAGGTACTTGGGTGTTTTAGCCAATGTTCGTGTAAACTTTCATTTAATGTGTTGTCCAACATTGAAATCCTTATTGTCACCACTTTGCCTTGTTGGACAGATTTGTGTGCTCGGACACCTTTGGAAGTGTGTTAGTAAATGCATTAGGCCAGTCGAGCCCATGCCAGCTCTCTGCAAAGAGCACTTCAGCTAGTCCCACTCCCCTGCCCTTTCCTCGCAGCCGTGCAAATTTTTTTCCTTCAGATACTTATCCAATTCCCTTTTAAAAGCCATGATTGAATCTGCCTCCACCATCCTTACAGGCAGTGCATTCTAGATCCTAACCACTCGCTGCATAAAAACGTTTTTCCTCACGTCGCCTTTGGTTCTTTTGCCAATCACCTTGAATCTGTGTCCTCTGGTTCTCGACCCTTCTGCCAATGGGAACAGTTTCTCTCTATCTACTCTGTCTAGACCCCTCATGATTTTGAATACCCCTATCAAATCTCCTCTCAACCCTCTCTGCTCCAAGGAGAACAACCCCAGCTTCTCTAGTTTATCCATGTAACTGAAGTCCCTCATCCCTGGAATCACTCTCATAAATCTTTTCTGCATGCTCTCTAAGGCCTTCACATCCTTCCTAAAGTGCGGTGCCCAGAAAGAGGCCGAACCAGTGTTTTATAAAGGTTCATCATAACTTCCTTGCTTTTGTACTCTCTGCCTCTATTTATGAAGCCCAGGATCCCATATGCTTTTTTAACCGCTTTCTCAATCTGCCCTGCCACCTATAATGATTTGTGTACATATACCTCCAGGTCTCTCTGTTCATGCAACCACTTTAGGATTGTACCCTTTAGTTTATATTGCCTCTCCTTGTTCTTCCTACCAAAATGTATCACTTCACACTTTTCTGCATTAAATTTCATCTGCCACATGTCCGCCCATTTCACCAGCCTGTTGTCTATGTCTTCTTGAAGTCTATCACTATCCTCCTCACTGTTCACTATACAGTACTTCCAAGTTTTGTGTCATCCGCAAATTTTGAAATTGTGCCCTGTTCTCCCAAGTCCAAGTCATTAATATATATCAAGAAAAGCAGTGGTCCTAGTACCAACCCCTGGGGAACACCACTGTATACCTTCCTCCAGTCCGAAAAACAACCGTTCACCACTACTCTCTGTTTCCTGTCACTTAGCTAATTTTATATCTATGCTGTCACTGTCCCTTTTATTCCATGGGCTTCAATTTTGCTGGCAAGCCTATTATGTACCACTTTATCAAACGCCTTTTGGAAGTCCATATACAGCACGTCAACCGCATTGCCCTCATCAACCCTCTCTGTTACCTCATCAAAAAACTCGATCAAGTTAGTTAAACACGATTTGCCTTTAACAAATCCGTACTGGCTTTCCTTAATTAATCCACACTTGTCCAAGTGACTATTAATTTTGTCCCTGATTATCGTTTCCAAAAGCTTCCCCGCTACTGAGGTTAAACTGACTGACCTGTAGTTGCTGGGTTTATCCTTACACTCTTTTTTGAACAAGGGTGTAACATTTGCAATTCTCCAGTCCTCTGGCACCACCCCCGTATCTAAGGAGGATTGGAATATTATTGTAATTTCTCAAAGAGAATTTAAATCCTAAGAGGAAAGTGATGTTTCTTTCCCCCCTTCTTTCGATATGAGGGTAGAAATTCCTGTTGGACTAACACTCTTCAATCTCGTTCAACCCTCTAGTTCTTTACAAAAAAAAATGCTCTTCAGAGTAAAACAAAAAAGGCTCTGCAGGAGTTTGAGTCCATGTGTTACTGACGTTAAACTGCGCTCTAGACAAGAACAAGTTACAGTAAAAGAAAAGTGAAAACTTGATCAGGACAGGATAAAATTGTGGCTGAAAGCAACCTGTGACCTTTATTTCCCTATTGCACAAGGTAGCGTGTATAAAATGGGACTTTCACATTTGCAAGACTAACTAATTTGTCTCGGTCACGTTTTGACCATAGTTTCCACTTCCTACAACTGTACAAACAGTGTTATCATGATGCTCTGAGAGAAACTAGCTAGTTCCCAATCAGTGGTTTGATCATGCTCTGTCGTATACAGTAAATTCAGGTCATTTATTCATGCCATGTGATGGTAGGAGTGCCTCTTCTGTTCCATTTTCCGTTCACATTTTCAAATTGAAAGGCCTCACAATTTAGATGGAAACGATGTGAGGGGGCGTGTGGAGGCACAATGTATGACAGCTCTAAGTGTAGTGCTGCGGCACGGTAGACCGATGCCCGTGATCCCTCCATGTGGTGAGTTCCCAGTCTTAGCTGCGCTGTCCTGAGTAAGTCCAGAGTGGAAGCCCAGTTAGGGAAGAAAGATCTGAGGCAGCATCACCCATATCAGTTCTCTCACCCCTGCCAGTTACAGAATAACTTTTAGTAGTGTCCTCGGAGTAGAGCAGGACATTTAAACATGAAACATAGGGACCAGAAGATTAAATATTATAGTGATTGTGAATGAAGACAACACGTTTGTGCACTGGAAAAATAACAACTAGGAAGAACAAATACCTTGTTCCTCATGAATATTCACTGAATTTCAACCAAAATGGCAGGAAATAAAAGAGAAATCTCCTTGCCTGGAAGGACTCAATTGGATAATCCGGTAAATTATGAATTTTAACTAGACTTTTGGCAGTGAGGTTCCCAGCTTGGGAAAAATGAAGTGAGCCCACCTCACAGGTATTTACTTAAATCATTGGTATCCAATTATTGCCTTGCAGGGCATCTGTTCTCCACAACACAGCAGTAATATAACTTGACAAGTATTGTGTTAATTGCATACCCTCAGGCCTGAATATAATGACTTTATTACATACTATTATTTTCTGGAAGTCATCCTCCCTCACCCTTCTGTTATTTTTGCCTTCTTCAGGTTCTCCTGCATTACACACCACTCCCTAACTGAGGAGGCAAGCCAACAGCCTATTCCTCGGCCTTTTTGCCCTCCAGTATTGCCTCTAACCCTCTCCTCCCCATTTGCACTGTTCAGTAGCTACCTGTAATCTGGAACTTGCTATAAGAGAGTTACAGATGTGGACACATCTTACCACTGCATGGTGCAGTGCTGATCTTTTCAATCTCCGTGCCATCGTTGGAACTTTTTTTGATGTTGATGCTGTCTGCATTGTGAACATGCTCTCTTGAATATTCAATATTCTATCACAGCGTTACTATGATTTAGTTTTAAGTGATTGGTTGAACTGACTCCATAGCAATTAAACACTTGATGCCAGTAGAATGTAGATATTGCCTGATTATTTCTAGTTACATGATTTATCAGCATTTGAATGTTCCATTAATTACAGGACCAAATCATAATCTGGTCAAATTGATTGCCATTAATATATCTTAAAGCGAGGAGGAAATGTGCATGGAGCTGAAAAACCGCAGCACTTCTGGCACACCCTCGCACTCCTGAGCTCAGTTTTTGGGCAATTGTAGCTGTTTGTAAATTTCTAAGTTGAGATCAGAAGAACCCAACATAAAATGATTAATGTTCTTTTCCTATTTTAAAGATTGTTTTGTATCTGCAACAAAATGTGACACATTCTAGATACAAGACTTTTACATAAAGTAGATGACTCAGGTTTCTTTTTCATTTCTTTCCAGTTTCAATACTATCTACAAATTTTCACACACACACCAAAGGCAGCTTTATGGCAGAATGCCTGTTCATAGTGTTACAATCTTCAGAGATTGAGAAATCTAGTGAACAGTATTGATATATTCTTGAATTTGCTGCTTCATTACAGTGACCTGTCCGAGTATATGATGTTATCCAGTGGTTTGTGGCCATCAAGGGCTCAATCAAGAGCTGCTACACATAAATTAAGGTAAAGAATGCAACCTTCGGCTACCTGTGTGAAGCCTTTCTAGATTTGAGTGCATGGCAAAAAATTGGAGTCATAATATTGTAGCACTATTTCTGACCCTCATGTTTTATTGTTTTTTTAGGGAGGTGAAGAGGAAAATACTCATCTGCATCTTATTAAAATAATGGTGGTAATAGGGTCAAAGAGCAACACAGTTAAAGGATCCATTTTCAGTCCTTTAATTTTGCTGGCCTAGTAGACTGTACAGTATGGATCCTGCATGAATAGCAGTGATGCTGCTGGTGAGAGTTGAGAGCTGCAGCAGTTACAAACTCCTTAGCAACTAGCTAAAGGTGCGTAACATGAGGTAAGATACAACCTTAGGCTACATCAGAAGTAAATAGTTCATTTATATTGGCACCCAGAGAGACTATGGTATGGATGGTCATTTCAGTTTACGTTCAATTGTACTGAAGATCATGGAAACCTTGCTATTCAGGCAAGAGAAGTTAGCAAAGCGACTTTAAATCATCACACCAGTGTTGCCTAGAGACATGGGGAGGAAATCGAAGGCTCCCTCCAGTGTCAGGCTGGCTCTGTGCTTGTACTGCTGCATTACCAACATCACAGCAGCACACACTCCCGGCTGTTAGATTCACTCAGGAGTGGAATTCATCCCAAGTACACTCCTGAGCCAAACCTCGAATCATAGAATCATAACAACAACAACAACTTGTATTTATATAGTGCCTTTAACGAAGTAAAACATCCCAAGGCGCTGCACAGGAGTATTTTAAGACAAAAAATTTGACACCGATCCACATAAGGATAAATTAGGGCAGGTGACCATAAGCTTGGTCAAAGAGGTAGGTTTTAAGGAGCGCCTTAAAGGAGGAAAGAGAGGTAGCGAGGCGGAGAGGTTTAGGCAGGGAATTCCAGCGCTTAGGGCCTCGGCAACAGAAGGCACGGCCACCAATGGTTGAGCGATTATAATCAGGGATGCTCAAGAGGGCAGAATTAGAGGAGCGCAGATATCTCGGGGGGGTTGTGGGGCTAAAGGAGATTACAGAGATAGGGAGGGGCGAGGCCATGGAGAGATTTGAAAACAAGGATGAGAATTTTGAAATCGAGGCGCTGCTTAACCAGGAGCCAATGTCGGTCAACGAGCACAGGGTGATGGGTGAACGGGACTTGGTGCAAGTTAGGACACGGGCAGCCGAGTTTTGGATCACCTCAAGTTTACATAGGGTAGAATGTGGGAGGCCAGCCAGGAGTGCATTGGAATAGTCAAGTCTAGAGGTAACAAAGGCATGGATGAGGGTTTCAGCAGCGGATGAGCTGAGGCAAGGGCGGAGACGGGCGATGTTACGGAGGTGGAAATAGGCGGTCTTTGTTATGCTGCAGATATGTGGTCGGAAGCTCATTTCAGGGTCAAATATGACACCAAGGTTGCGAACAGTGTGGTACAGCCTCAGACAGATGTTAGGGAGAGGGATGGAGTCAATGGCTAAGGAACGGAGTTTGTGGCGGGGACTGAAAACAATGGATTCGGTCTTCCCAATATTTAATTGGAGAAAATTTTTGCTCATCCAGAACTGTATGTCGGACAAGCAGTCTGACAATTTAGAGACTGTGGAGGGGTCAAGAGAAGAGGTAGTGAGGTAGAGCTGGGTGTCGTCAGCGTACATGTGGAAACTGACGCTGTGTTTTCGGATGATGTCGCCAAGGGGCAACATGTAGATGAGAAATAGGAGGGAGCCAAGGATAGATCCTTGGGGCACACCAGAGGTAATGATGTGGGAGCAGGGAGAGAAGCCATTGCAGGTGATTCTCTGGCTACGATTAGATAGATAAGAATGGAACCAGGCGAGTGCAGTCCCACCCAGCTGGACAACGGTGGAAAGGCGTTGGAGAAAGATGGAGTGGTCAACCGTGTCAAAGGCTGCAGACAAGTCAAGAAGGATGAGGAGGGATAGTTTACCTTTGTCCAGTTGACTTTGATGAGAGCCGTTTCGGTACTGTGGCAAGGACGGAAACCTGATTGGAGTGATTCAAATATGGAATTGCGGGAAAGATGGGCACGGATTTGGGAGGCGACAACACGTTCAAGGATTTTGGAGAGGAAAGGGATGTTGGAGATGGGGCGGCAGTTTGCAAGGACAGAGGGATCAAGGGTTGTTTTTTTTGAGGAGAGGAGTGATGACGGCATATTTGAGGGAGAGGGGGACAGTACCTGAGGAGATAGAACCGCTAACAATATCAGCTAACATGGGAGCCAGTAAAGGAAGTTGGGTGGTCAGCAGTTTGGTGGGAATAGGGTCGGGGAAGCAGGAGTTGGGTCTCATGGACAAGATGTGTGCAGAGAGGTCATGAGGGGAGATTGGAGAGAAACTGGAGAAAGATGTGAGTTCAGGGCTAGGGCAGGGGGGAACCTTAAAGGAAGTTTGGCACATTGGGCTAGGGGAAGGGAGGGAAGTGGCACAGGCAGCTGAACAGATGGTCTCAATCTTAGAGACAAAGAAGTCCATGAGCTCCTCACATTTGTTGTCGGAGGTGAGGGTGGAGGAGACAGGGGAGAGGGGTTTAAGAAGACGGTTAGCAGTAGAGAATAGGAGCCAGGGTTTATCTTTGCATTCCAGAATGATTCTGGAATAGTGAGCAATTTTGGCAGACGAGAGCAGAACCCAATAATGCTTTATGTGGTCCAGCCAGATCTGGCGGTGAATGGCTAAACCAATTGTCCGCCATATCCGTTCAAGTCTGCATCCCTTGGATTAAGGGAGTGAAGATGAGGGCCGTACCAGGGGGAACGCCCAGGGTGAGAAAGGGTAATTGTTTTAGTAGGGACTAGGGCATCAAAGGTGGTGGTGAGGGTGTGGTTGAGCAGATCGGTAGCTGCAGAAATGTCATGGTTGGACAGTTGGGATTTCATAAGTACAGTTGTAAGAGAGTTGGGCGAGAGTTTTTTCCAGGGGCACACACAGAAGGAAGTAGGGTTGGGGGGACGGTGGGGTGGAAGGGGGATGTGGGTGGAGAGCGATACGAGGAAGTGGTCATAGATGGCCTTACCTGCGATTGACACGATGGGGGTAGCAAGGCCACGAGAGATGACAAGGTCGAGGGGGTGCCCGTGAATATGGGTTGGGGAGGCTACATGGAGAGTGAGGGTAAGGGAGGATAGAAGGCTAGTGAACTCAAAGGAAAGAGAGCATGATGAATTGAGATGGAGGTTGAAATCATCAAGGATGAGAAGTCGCTCGGTGCAGAGGCTGAAGGAGGAGAGCAGTGAAGATATCTCAGTAATAAAATTTTTATGGTATTTGGGTGGGCGGTGGAGAACAAGAATTTTAAATGAGAGATGAGATGGGCGGAATAAGGTGAGATGCTCAAAGGAGGATAAACTGCCAGAGGAATAAGGGGGAGAGACCAAGATGTGATTTGGTGATGAGAGCCACACCGCCACCACGGCGTTCTGAGCGGGGCAAGTGGTGGAAGGTATAGCCAGGTGGGGAGGCTTCATTTAATGGTAAGGTGTCATCACCTCTCAACCAAGATTCTGTCAGGGCCATGATGTTGATGCAATCATCCACGATAAGCTCATGGATGGCAAGGGCCTTTGTCCGCAAGTGAACAGACATTCTGGAGGGAGATGCGGAGAAGGTCGGTGATGGTTACCCCACTGCCAGCATCCACAGGGTCAGCGCTGGGGGGGATGAGTTGGATGGGGAGGAGATTGGCAAGATTTGCCCCCAGTGGGCGCGCTGGGCAGGAAGGTCGGTGAGAGAGTAGGATGGGACAGTTGGGGTTGCTGCTCGTAAGGCGACGGCGACGAGTGCCTTGATGGACCCTTCGTAGGATGCCAAGAGAGGCACAGAGGGACGCTGTGGGCTTATCTAAGAGGGAGTCAAGCCTGGGACGGTGGCAGGAGAGTAGGAAGGTCGAAGAGTACTGAAGTGATTGGGGTAGGGATTTGGGAGGGCAGAGTATCCGAGAGAGGAGAGATGAAAGGAGGTATGATGACAGGAGAGAGTGGTCAGGGAGGGATAGAGAGAAAAGGAAAATAGGGGGAAAAAGTGGCATGGCTCGGGTCCGGAGCGGCAGCCAAAGTGTGCACGCAAATGAACATGGGAAAAGCTCAGGTTACATAGACCTGTTTAAATGTAATAATTAATGGAATACATATCTCCTGGTAGCAGGGAATAGGTTGGGGACAATAGTAGGGAGACCAGGGTCAGAGTCAGAGGTCCCATGGAAGGACAAAGCCAATGTAAGCAGGATGGGGCTGGTACGGGGCATCGACGAACCGCTGTCCAAAGCAGTTGAGTGAGTGAGTAGAATGGTTACAGCATAGAAGGAGGCCATTTGGCCCATTGAGCCTGTGCTGGCTCTCTGCAAAAGCACTTCAGCTAGTCCCACTCCACCACCCTTTCCCCAGAGCCCTGCAAATTTTTTTCCTTCAGGTACTTAGCCAATTCCCTGTTGAAAGCCTGATGAATAACAGGAAAATGGAGACATGATCCAAAGTCAAATCAGGTTCAATGCACAATATATTAATCATTATGCCTTTCATAAATCTTCTTATAAATCATAGTGAGGGAACAATTGCTTTAGTTGCCAACGGCAGTAAAATGACAAACATATTCTTTTTGAATGCATTTACAATGTTGGGTATAGTGACAAGAGCAATTCTTCTCCCACTGTTTCTCAAAATAAAGCAGCTAATAAAGAAAATGTTTCAAGTCCACACTTATCTGTAATCTATTATATATTCAAATTGCTAAGTGCATCACAACATTCCATTTCATGTCGCTCCTTCTCCGGCCCTCCTCCAATCACTCAGTAAAGCCTAGGCTGTTCACCCAACCACCAGACCCTGCTCACTTGATCCCACTGTGGTTGAGACTGTTCACGTGACCCGCCAATTGTCTACCACCTGATCACTGTCCCATTGCGTGGCCAGATTAATTGGCCGTCTGCGCACCTGCGTACATACTCGGTCATCCCCTTGACCACCCACTCACTCAGCCAATTGCCCCCACCCCCACCACTAAGCAGCACTTAGGCTCCTGTCCCCACTGACCAGCAATTTGGCCGTGCCTACTGTTGAGGACCATTTTGAGTCCTGTAAATTAACTCTCCCCCCACTGAGCAGCAATTCTGCCATCCTCACCCCCAATGACCAGCACCTAATGCTCCCCAAAGTTAAATAATTACAGTCTCTCCCCCCCCCCGCTTTCAATGACTCTGGCCCACATTGCCCGCCCGCCCGCCCGCCCCTCCCAACAAACATTCCCCAATGGGAAGAAAAGTCAACCTTGCTTTACTTGAACTCCCCTCCCCACTTCCTGGTCCATGGCACCTTCAGTGGAACTGTTGCAGCAGCTATGTAACATTATAACAACTCTTCATTTTCTTTACCTCTAGATAACCCAACGCAAGATGCTAATGAGGAGGAGGAGGAAAAAAAGAGCTGAACAGCCTTCCACCTCTGCTGAACCAACCACATCACCATCCTCGCTGTCATTCACCCTTTCTTTCTCACTCACGAGCCCAGAGAAAGTTATCCGGTGAATGTAAATAATTCTGATGAGGGTTTGTCACTGGGTGAGACACAACACACGGGGTGCCAGAGGAGTCAGAGGTGAAAGTGGGATCTGACAGTGGGAAGTCTGCAGAGCTCAGCCCCGGCTCCAGGGCTTGTGGACTCAGAGCTTTGGGGTCCTGCTCCGAAGTCCTGGATAAGCATCACACTCACATGGAGCCACTGATGGCTATCTCAAAGGAGCTGAGATTGATGGCAGGGGTCACAGCAAAGACTAAAAGCCATCCTCAGTGCTAATATTTGAGGATTCAACAGAAGGCAGCACTACCTGGAGTGGGTGGCATCACCAAGAACACCTCCAATCCACTCCTCTTGACAGAAAGGTCTCCAGACCAGCCAGATCATCCAACATAGATGCTTTGACCACTGGCCTTCAGGCCTTGGTGGACGATTTGAAGAGAGCAATGGCAACCAGCTTCTGAGAAATTCAGGGCAACATCTCTCAGTATCTGCAGGATCAATCTCATACCATCAACTTTGCCTACCTTTGATCAATGGGCACTCAGATCCAGGACCCAGCACAACTGGCATGGCTAGAGCTTGCTTTCATGATGCCATTCTCTCACTTGATGACAGCTCATGTGACTTTTCCAGCCAGCCAATAGTAATTAACACTAACTTTTAATAAAAAACCAATTTAAAAAGGATTTAAAAATACTGTTCAATTATTTTTGTCTTCAAGTTTTCTCTTCCTCTCCTGATGGCCCCGAGTCATACAGAAGTATGATTCCACGGGCAATGGCCACCCTCTGATACCTGGTACAAGTGGCCATTCTTCATGCATCAGTCTAGACAGTAAGAGTCATCAGGCAGCTTGACTGTGAAGGCACGGCACAGCCAAGCCTGATGTGGTCCTCTCCTGATGTCCACACACTTTCCAATTTGAGAGGCCAAGAGGGGGAAGACTGGCTGATTTGTTCTACCCCCGCCCCCACTACCTTAACCTGAAAATACTGAGACCAATTGTAACTCCTTACCACTTCTCCTGAGATCTACTAACTCAGCACAGACTGGACATAATGGTGCTTTCTTGGTCTCTATGACTTAGTTCCACATCAGGCAGGGCATTTATCAAATGACTGAAGAGGAGCCATCTCATTTATTTTCAGTGTTTATTCAATTAAAAGCTGTCATTGAAACAGTACATCACCTTATTTTTATCTTTGGGCTAACATAGCTTGTGCCTACTTCAAGTGTACAATCTCTCCGTAAACCAGTGAAATGAAAACAAACTTCAGGGGAAAGCTTTCCAAAACATAGGCTGAATGTGTATTGTACTATATGATGTCATTGCAAGCCAACCACAACTAAGAATTAGTAACATGTGATTTGAGTAACGTCATGTATACCAACTGTTTGGATACCTATAGTCAGATATTTAACAGAGAACAAAAGTACATTGTGACATTATACGCCAGCCAATATGTGATGGCATCACTCCAAACATGGAGCCTCGGTCCAGCAACCTTGTTCTCCAAACAGAAGACTCAGATTAATTTTTTCTCAAACTAATTAGTGTAAAGCTCTACTAGTTGCTTAGTGAGTAAATGTTCCTCCTGGTGTAATACCTTGCTTTAAGATCCCAGGTTCAATACCTGGTCTGTGTTCAGTTAGTTGATCTCGACCAGGGCAGTAGTAATGTGCTCCAGTTGACTTCAGTACCCTGGAGTGTGTTTGGGAAAACGATCAGCCAGGATTTCTGCTTCGGATTGCTATCTAGTGATTCCTGTTGGCAAATACCTGTGTGAGGACAGACTGAGGTTGCCTCTGGTGTCCTCCATGGTCAGATAGTCTGTTGGCATTCAAAGTCTAGGCTCACACATGAGGAATGGTCATTTGAGTGAAGTACCAGCTGTCAACAACTGTGGAACTTTAACCCAGCAAGAACCAGCTCCTGAAGGAGAGAATTGGAAAAAATATAATTGAAAAAAACATTCCAAATAAAATCTCAAACATGCAGTAAGACAGCAATGAAGCTGCGGAAGCTCACAGCAAAGAGGCTCATATACAATAAGAAACTCAGCAAGTCCTAATAAACTAAGGGGGCCAAATTTCCGTCTTCACCGCATGGGTGGTCATCTGGCTGAGCGTTTGGCCTGTCCATCCATTACAGAACCCACCCAATTTTCATTCCACTGAAATCAATGAGATGAAAATCGTGCAAGTTCTATAATTGGTGGGTGATCCACTACACCAGATACCACCCATGCGGTGAAGGTGAAAATCTACCCTCCAGGAGTCCTGAATTTAATCATTAAATGAGTTTCTTAAATAATTTTGATGTCCAAATTAATTTAGTACAGGTTGAGCGTCCCAAATCCGGAGTTCCGGAATCCAGAACGTTCCGGAATCCGGACACCCCGAGGGAGGCTTACCAAAAACCGGAAATAGCGCAACCTGGGCCCAGGCATTTCTGGACTCGGCACGTGTTTCTGATGTCCGAAGTCCGGAAATATCGCAACCTGGGCTCGGGCGTTTCCGGACTTCGGACATCAGAAACACGTTCCGAAGTCCGGAAAAACCCAAAAACCGGCTCGATCTCGGTCCCGAGGTTGCCGGATTCGGGACGTTCAAGCTGTAGGAAGTGCTTTCAGTTTTGTAAAATCGACTGCACTCTGTTAGATTGGAATAAAAAGAAACAAAATATTGACAGCAAAACACGGTTCATTGTCCTGGCCTATATTTAACCCTCAACTAACATCACTAAAACCAATTATCCAGTCATTATCACATTGCTGTTTGTGGGACCTTGCTGTGCACAAATTAGCTGCCCCGTTTCCTACATTACAACAGCGACTCCACTTCAGAAGTACTTCATTTGTTGTGAATCACTTTGAGACATCATGAGGTCGTGAGCCAGGTTGTGCACTTAAACCACCTGTAAAGACACCTTCAAATGGAATTGCATGGCAATGTTTTAACTGCATTCTCTGCCTGTGCATTCAATAAGTATTTTGCAGTGTGTGTTTGTGCAGAATTATGGGTGCTTTCTTCAAATGAACTGAATTTTCTGAGCTCGGTTTCACACCAAGTACGGCTGGTTATACCATTCTACTTGTCCTTATCTCCTCTGCAGTCCTAATACAACATCATTTGACTTGCACCTAAAGCTGCACAATTCAGCTCATTAGGCAACACTTACCACATTACCTCTCGAATGTCACAGTGTCACATTGCACTGCATCAGATTTGTGAGAGAAATAACATTTCCAGCAGGTACCTCATGTATCCTCTACATATAATATATTTTTTAAAACTTACATATCAACCTTTTTGCATACAAATCTGAGTAAAACCCAAAATCACATTTTATTTTGTCGATTAGATCCATGATTGTGAAGAAGAGAATGTAAAACAAAGTGAAAGAAAACTTAATAGATGCTGAAACAGGACTCTTAAAAAAATAATTACATTCAAAGTAGTTGCTCTGTACCCAGCAAGCAAAAGATCAAATTCAGTTCACACAATCAGCTCCATATTTCTTATCTAAATATTAATCTTGTAATCCAAAATATTTCTAAATGTGTCGTTGCAGCTCTCCTGCCTCCAAGGCAGAGTCCAATATTTGAACCTTACAAAGAATGTCTGTTGTAAAAATCATTACGTTCACTTAATATTGCATTGCTTAAACTTTGTACATCGGGATGCAGAGAACAAATAACAACCCGATTAACTATCGATTTCAGTGGGGATGTGCAATACAAGAATGTAACAGGTTCTGATGAAAGGTCCCACCTGAAACACTAACCTATCTCCTTCTTTCAGATACAGCCTCTTTTTTTACATTTCAGATTAACTGCATTTAGTCTTTCTTTTTATTTCTGAACTGGAATGAAATGGCTCCCGACTGTATTTTCATACGCCTGCACGAAATGCTTTCTGCTTTGCAAGTTGTTTCAGGTGAGTGTAAAGCAACAATGAAGTGAAGTGGAATATTATAATAAAACCTCACTGCTTGCACTGCTTTCAGGTGCGAATGGAACATTTCCTTTCACGGGTTTTGTCACTGCGTCCTCACAAGAGGTATCTGATGGAACATTGAGCCACAAGTCAACCATGGCGGTACCCACCAGCCCTGCAGCCAATACTTTCAGCACACAACCTGCGTCACCCACCAGCCTCTAGCCTCAAGTTCTAGCAAAAAGAAGTCTGCCTGCTTTCCCACCGATGCATACTGTCAGCTGTTTCTTATCACAGTGAGCAAACTTTGTTGTGGGTCGAAGATGCACAGAGCAAATTGAAGGTACGCCTGATACGATCGAGTAAGAGCTGAAATATGCAAAATCTTCCAAAACATCTGAAGAGTGCTCATGAGGGGAAAAATGTTCGTAATGGCACACACTCAGATTAACAAAAAGAGAATGGCTTGAATGATTAGCTAACTGGTTAGGTTTGAGGGGGGAAAATTGAGCCTCTTTGTTCTGAATTATTTACCAACATGGCAATATAATCTGCTGTAGGCAATGGCCTTGTATTATGAATGTCCTATTATAGTGAAGGACCCCTGTCATTGCCAGTATTAGAATGTGCATTTGACTGTAGCCTCACATGTAGTGTACATATAATATAATACTGAAAGTACAGAGCTGGGTAGTTTCCCTAATTTGAAAGAAAAGACAAAAGCAGGAGTAGACGACTGCATCTCGTTCTAAGACTAGAATGAGACAGTATGAGTAGGCTTGCTAAATGAGCACGAGCGACAGCTGAATTTTCCTTTTATAAATTGCTTTTTGCTGCAATTCCTCGCCTTCTCTTCTGGAGTGGCTGGTTCCTTTGACTCTGGAAGCCCTTGGTACTTCACACATGTAGCCATTCTTCAAACCAAGATAGTGAGTGTCAGAAGGGTTATTTGATGGTGGAAGGTATCATAGCCAAGCTTGATCCTGTCCACATCTGATGGCTACAAATATCACTTTCTGCAAAAGGCCACTGAATTGGAATTTGAAGCAGGATTCCTGGCTGATTCTTTCCCTCCATAACCCAGTGAGACTGAGACCACTTGTAACTACATATACCCTGACTAGGATCAATACTTCAATCCAGGACCACACGAGGGACAGATGTTTGCACACATTTTCACTTGTACGTAAATGTGCTATAGTCTTTAGTCCTTCACCTAGGTTCCTCAAAATATAATTTTCACCTAGTAGGACAAGGTGCTGGTTATGAATAATATTGCTGACCCTGAAAATTTAGAGCAAAAGTATTCTCCCCTATCCCACAAATACATTTAATGCAGTGTGGGGCAAATATTAGATTCATCATTGAAATATTCTTTCAGCAGATTTCATTTTGCCCTAACTATTGTGGTATGATAACATCAAGGGCACTCATGGCACCCAGTTTTTAACTTGGGTATAGGATAGTCATGTGAATTCTTTCTTTGCAATAACTGGAAATAGAATGAATGCCATTTGGACTCCCTGCTCAATTGGGGATAAGGATGGTAAAGTTTAGCTTCAGCGGGGGTGCAAAACAGCCGACAACCATAATTTAATTTCACTCCCCAGGTTTCTGATACTCTGGCCCCGATATTTACGGGGATGCAGGGATGGAGCGAGGGTGTGTGTTTGCTGGGGGAGGATACCCGTAAATGCTGGGAACGCGGAGGTCCTGCCGAATTTAACGGCGGGATCTCATTATTAATTTTGGACCGGCAATTGTGAGGCATTGGGGTACAGGGGAGATCGGGGGTTGGGGGGAGTGGGGTCGGACAGGCAATGGTGAGGGAGGGGGACCGGGAGTGATCGTGGGGTTGGGGGGAGTGGGGTCGGACAGGCAATGATGAGGGAGGGGGGTCCGGGAGTGATCGCAGGTGTGGAGATTGGGGGGAGGGGTCCGATAGCGGCGGAAGATTTTCTTGAGGGGCCCGAAGCAGTCCTGCTCCACCTGGTGCACAAGCAGCGCTAAAGAAAGCATTTACCTGCTGAATCCGGCTGGTCCCGCCTCCCTTTAGCTCTCGGTTTTCCTGAACCGGCCAGCGTTAAATTCAAATGGCTGCCAAAATCTCAGAAACGGAGCCTCATTTACATATTATAATGACAGACCCGCCTCTCCAGAACGGGATACTCGGATGCCCTCAAACCCACCACGGGTAAAGTGGAAGTAGGCACACTCCCAGCAAATTGGGGTCAGGTGCTGCTTATTTGCTGATTAACTCAGACCCTGAATATGGAAACAAAAGAAACAGAGTGGGTTTTAAAATTCTCCCAATGGTTCTTTTGTTTCCATATTCAGATATTTCATGAAGTAGTGTAATACCATCACGATGTCACTTCCATGTTGGTTTTATTGTTGTACGTGAGAATAATTGTCATTGGGTTAAAGTAACAGACTGGCACCTGTGGAAATGTACTTCAGCAATGAACCAATCCCTTCGAGAAAGGAGGACAAGGGCAAAAAAATGGTAAAATAGACGCCCATAAAATGAGAGGCAAAATGGATGTATGTTGTAAGAAATGAAAATGCCACAATCATCCCATAAGAGTGACCTTCTGAAATGGAGTTTAGGTACATTATCAAAGTAACTTAGGTTGAGCTCCACATTATACCCAGATCATGTCACATAGAATTACATAGTATTTACAGCACAAAAGCAGGCCATTCGGCCCAACAGGTCCGTGCTGGTGTTTATGCTCCACATGCGCCTCCTTTTTTAAAACTTGTTCCTGGGATGTGGGTATCGCTAGCAAGGCCAGCATTTATTGCCCATCCTTAATTGCCCTTGAGAAGGTGGTGGTGAGCTACCTTCTTGAACCGCTGCAGTCCGTGTGGTGAAGGTACTCCCAACAGTGCTGTTCGGGAGGGAGTTCCAGGATTTTGACCCAGCGATGATGAAGGAACGGCGATATACTTCCAAGTCAGGATGGTGTGTAACTTGGAGGGGAACTTGGAGGTGGTGGTGTTCCCATGCACCTGCTGCCCTAGTCCTTCTAGGTAGTAGAGGTCGCGGATTTGGGAGGTGCTGCCAAAGAAACTTTGGTGAGTTGCTGCAGGTCATCTTGTAGATGGTACACACTGCAGCCACGATGCGCCGGTGATGGAGGGGCTGAATGTTTAAGGTGGTGGATGGGGTGCCAATCAACAGGCTGCTTTGTCCTGGATAGTGTCGAGCTTCCTGAGTGTTGTTGGAGCTGCACTCATCCAGGCAAGTGGAGAGTATTCCATCACACTCCTGACTTGTGCCTTGTAGATGGTGGAAAGGCTTTGGGGAGTCAGGAGGTGAGACACACGCCGCAGAATACCTGCTCTTGTAGCCACAGTATTTACGTGGCTGGACCAGTTAAGTTTCTGGTCAATGGTGACCCCCAGGATGTTGATGGTGGGAGATTTGGCGATGGTAATGCCGTTGAATGTCAAGGGGTGGTGGTTAGACTCCCGCTTGTTGGAGATACTCATTGCCTGGCACTTGTGTGACACAAATGTACTTGCCACTTATCAGCCCAAGCCTGAATGTTCTCCAGGTCTTGCTGCATGCGGGCATGGAATACTTTATTATCTGAGGAGTTGCAAAAGGAACTGAACACTGTGCAATCATAAGTGAGCATCCCACTTCTGACTTTATGATGGAAGGAAGGTCATTGATGAAGCAGCTGAGGATGGTTGGGCCTAGGACACTGCCCTGAGGAACTCCTGCAGTGATGTCTCCTCCCACCCTTCTTCATCTAACCCCATCATCATGTCCTTCTATTCCTTTCTTTCTCATGTGTTTATCTAGATTCCCCTTAAATGCATCTATGCTATTCGCCTCAACTACTCCTTGTGGTAGCAAGTTCCACATTCTAACCACTCTCTGGACACTCCTGAATTCCCTATTGGATTTATTAGTGACTGTCTTATATTTATGGTCCCTAGTTCTGGTCTTGCCACAAGTGGAAACATTTTCTCTATGTCTACCCTATCAAACACTTTCATAATTTTAAAGACCTCTATCAGGTCACCCCTCAGTCTTCTCTTTCCTAGAGAAAAGAGTCCCAGTCTGTTCAATCTTTCCTGATAGGTATAACCTCTCAGTTCTGGTATAATTCTAGTAAATCGCTTTTGCACCTTTTCCAGTGCTTCTATAACCTTTCTATAATATGGAGACCAGATCTGTTCACAGTATTCCAAGTGTGGTCTAACCAAGGTTCAATACAAGTTTAACATAACTTCTCTGCTTTTCAATTCTATCCCTCTAGAAATGAACCCAGTGCTTAGTTTGCTTTTTTTAATGGCCATATTAACCTGTGTCGCTACTTTTAGTGATTTGTGTATCTGTACCCCTAGATCTCTCTGTTCCTTTACCCCATTTAGACCCGTATTTTCCAAGGAGTATATGGCCTCCTTATTCTTCCTACCAAAATGTATCGCCTCACACTCATCTATATTGAAGTTCATTTGCCAATTACGCACCCTTTCTGCAAGTTTATTAATGTCTTCCTGTATTTTGCCGCAGTCCTCCTCTGTATTAACTACACCCCCCAATTTGGTGTCATCCTCAAATTTTGAAATTGTACTTCCGATTCCCAAGTCCAAATCGTGTATGTAAATGGTGAACAACAGTGATCCCAGCACTGATCCTTGTGGAACACCACTTCCTGCCATTTGCCAATCCGAGTAACTACCTTTAACCCCTACTCTCTGTTTTCTGTTTTGTCGCCAGCTTCCGATCCATCCTGCTACTTGTCCCCTGACTCCACATGTTTGGATCTTAGTCATGAATATACTATGTGGTACCTTATCAAAAACCTTTTGGAAATCTAAATATATTACACATACTATGTTACCCTTATCAGAAGCTTCACTGGACCAGCCACATAATATTGTAGCAACAAGAGCAGGTCAGAGGCTAAGTATTCTGCGGCGAGTGTCTCACCTCCTGACTCCCCAAATCCTTTCCACCATCTACAAGGCACAAGTTAGGAGTGTGATGGAATACTCTCCACTTGCTTGGATGAGTGCAGCTCCAACAACACTCAAGAAACTCAACACAGTCCAGGACAAAGCAGCTTGCTTGATTGGCACCCCATCCACCACCTTAAACATTCACTCCCTCCACCACCGGCGTACCGTGGCTGCAGTGTGTACCATCTACAAGATGCACTGCAGCAACTTGCCAAGGCTTCTTCGGCAGCACCTCCCAAACCCGCGACCTCTTCCACCTTGAAGGACAAGGGCAGCAGGCGCATGGGAACACCACCACCTCCAAGTTCCCCTCCAAGTTACACACCATCCTGACTTGGAAGTAAATTGCTGTTCCTTCATCGTCGCTGGGTCAAAATCCTGGAACTCCCTCCCTAACAGCACTGTGGAAGTACCTTCACCACACGGACTGCAGCGGTTCAAGAAGGCGGCTCACCACCACTTTCTCAAGGGCAATTAGAGATGGGCAATAAATGCTGGCCTTGCCAGCGACACCCACATCCCATGAAAGAATTTTTAAAAATCTACCCTTTCTGTTACTTCTTCAAAGAATTCAATAATGTTGATCAAGCATGACCTTCCCTTTTGAAATCTGTGCTGACTGCTCTTTATTATAATTTCAGTTTCTAGAGGTTTTTCTATTACATTTTTGAGTAAGGATTCCATTATCTTTCTTACCAACAACATTCAGCTAATTGGTCTATGGTTCCCTGGACTTGTTCTATCTCCCTTTCTAAATCTACAAATCACATTAGCAGTCAGCCAGTCCTCAGGCACTATTCCCTTTTCCAATGAATTTTTATATATATGTAATAGTGCCTCTGCTATCTCTTCCCTAACTTCTTTTATATTTGTCCAGGGCACTGTCACTGGATATAAAATGAAAAAAATAGTGAAGAGTTCATACATTGACACTTTGCAAAGAATTACACTTTTTGTACGTAAATGCTCTTTATTGGTGCTAGAGACACTTTTGTCATTCAGAAGATTGCACTAAATATGTGATCCTTTTCTATCTATTGTCACTTTGAAACTGTTCCTACAATCATGTCCCATTGTTCCCAGAGACACTGCTTCATTAAAGTTCGAAAACTGGTAAGCACAAAGCTGGAATCAATCTCATGCAGATCAGTTCATTTGCATTGAAATTAATTAGCCCCATTTTACTTTTAGTGCAGAGTTACATTAGCAATTGACTAAGAATTAAAGGGACACTTTTCAGACAAATAAAACCATAGTATCTGTCAATTAAACTAATGAAGCTTCCCCTTGCAGTAAGATAGACTGAACGACCAGTAAGCGCGGTGAATAAATGATGGGAGTTGTACTCCAGTCTCCAGGAAGCAGGACTGTTTGCTTCAAATGGGACAATATAAACTTTGTTGAAACATGTGCTTATGTAGTCTGGAATACAGATGGCTCGGAAAATATTAGCTCCTCAGTAGTGAAGCTCGTGATGTTAGTAACATGTATTTGTTTTGAGTGATGTGCAGAACCAGGCACTCTAGGAGGTTTTAGCCTGTGCAATGTGTAATGCCAGTCGAAGCCAGGAATGTTTGGACTAAATACATTATGCATGCACATATATATTCCATTGTGGAAGCTTGAATGAGTTTAGATTGTCATGGGAAACATAAGTGGGCAAGATGTATGAGGAAACACTCAATCGTACATGAAACGTGCCATTTTCTTTCCCACTAAGTCCAGCAGAATTGTATTGAACTGTTCACTAATCTTTGTCCTTTTAGGTGACAGGAGATCTGTCAAGAAATTACTTAGAATGTTATGTTTTGCTTGAGGCCTCTTCTCTCATTCTCTTCCGCTTATTCACAAAGAACCCACTGATCCCTGTCATGAAACTTGGGTCATCTCCCTCTTCTGCCCTCTCAATGTCTAAGTTTTTACTTTGCTGATTGGAAGAGATTGAGCCTGACTTCATAGTTCACTGATTAGGAGCCAGTGCCGTCCTTGCTGCTCTTTGCTGTACCTCCAAGTCTTTTTGTACAGTAACCAAAATTAGACAAATACTCCAAGTGTGATTATACATCAAGAATTTCTAATCTATAAAGATTTGAGACTCTAATGCCTTTCTGGTGCCGTACAGCAGAACCTTGTAGGTTATGAGGTCTAAATAAGATTCTGGTGCCTACATTAAATTGGAGATATCCAATAACTTTATTATTGACAACTGTTTCCAATTCCTGATTCTACAATTTATGAGTCTTCTGGGATGTTATTTCGACTTTCTAGTCTGAGTTTTTTTTCTATCAGACTTCTATCTTTCATTTAACAAGGTGACCCAGCATGTCCTGCTAAGGGTCAAATTCTTCAAGCACTAGAACTGCAATCTTGTCGTTCCCCCCCCCCCCCCCCCCCCATAGCCTACTGGATAAAAGGTACTGGTGTAGTAATATGTCATACAGACCCTTAAGTATCAGGTTCAGTCCCCAGTCTGTGCTGAATTACCTGATGTTTTTTATGCTGAGGTGGTGGTGGTGGTGGGGCTTTTCCTTAAACCACTGCAGTCCTCTGTTCCCCAGCAATTATTTTACAACTGAGTGGTTTACTAGTGTAATTCAAAGGTCATTAAGAGTCAACTATATTTTGTGGCACTGGAGTCAGATGTAGGCCAGACTGGGCAGGGGTGACAGATACCCTTTCCTAAGGAACAATAGTGAACCAGTTGGGTTTATTTTTCCTGGTGCTAGCCCTTACATTTCACACATTGCTATAGTGAGATTTGAGCTCATGACCTGTGGGTTGGCTAGTCCAGTACTATAACCCCTAGGTTACCATACCCGAGAGGCAACAGTAAAGGCGTTACAATTGGCCTCAACACTGCTTGGATTGGAAAAAGATCAGCCATGGTTCCCACTCCTGATTGTTACCCAATGACCCTTGCAAGTGCATGCGCTGGATGTTAAGTGAGAACAGGATGGTGCTTGTGTGTGATACCTTCCACAGTCAAATAGCGTGGTGACACTCATTTGCCAGGCTCACACATGAAGAATGGCTATTCATGTCACAATGTCAACTGTGGCTTAGTGATGGCATTCTCACCTCTGAGTCAGGAAGTTGTGGGTTCAAGCCCCACTCCAGATAAACTATACTGACACTTCACTGCAGTATTGAGTGCTGCACTGCCGGAGGTGCCATCTTTGAGATGAGATATTAAACTAAGTCACTGTCTGCCCGCTCAGGTGGACATAAAAGATCTCATGGCACATTTTGAAGATGAGCGATGAAGTTCTCCCAGTACCCTGGCCAACATTTATCCCTCAACCAACATCACTGAAACAGATTATCTGGTCATCTGTTTCATCGCTGTTTGTGGGACCTTGCTGTGTGCAAATTGGCTACTGTGTTTCCCTACATTACAATAGTGACTATACTTCAAAAATACTTCATTGGTGATAAAGCACTTTGGGATAACCTAAGGTTGTGAAAGACGCTATATAAATGCAAATTCCTTCACGTGAAGCACTGGAGGGCTGCCAGCACTCATGGAATCATACCTCGGCATAAGTTAACACAGAGAAGGAACAGAAACTGGAGGGAAAAAGTGCAGGAACTACAGAAATGTCCACTGTTCTGATCCTCTCATTGGGAGGAAAAGGAGGAAAGTAAATGGCACTCTCAAGAAAGAGTTATAAGTAGTAAAAAGAAAATATCTGGAATGTTAAGTTAAAGAGTAGAGTGCATATTCCGAGTCTATTAACGGTCATTGTTAATACAGTCCTGTGTGCTGTGCCATTGTGAGCATGTGAAGGGGTCTCAAGATTGCACTCTCCAAATTGGGAACTCACTTAAACCCAAAATCACCAAGTTGCAGGCTGTATATTGGAAAATAGTGACCTAATTGATACCAATTCTTAGTAGCATTTCATGTTTTATGAATGTTTTACTACTGTTGAAGAATATTCTAGGAACCTTTTTGAAATTCCAAGATATATTATGCATTTGAATAAATCTACGTGCTAATCATTGTAGGCTCTGCTCTGCTGTAGGACATCTCAGGCTTTTTTTGCCACATGATTTCATCAACTCTTGTCTCTGATGACAATAACATTCCAACAGGTTATGATTACTTCTGCAGGAGTATTCCAATAGGGGTTGATCCTATGTTTACCTGATATCCATGCATGTGCATTTCAAAGAGGAGTTGCTGGATAGTGATAAGAAGCTGGAACAACAACAACTGGTATTTCTATAGCGCCTTTAGCGTAGGAAAATCAAGACTTTGGCCCAGAAATGAATCTGGGCCCGATTTCAGGTCTAGCCTCAGCACTGCGCCATTAGCGTGTGGAAATTGGTCCTTGGGCCTCATCATCATCCTCGCCGTGAGCTGCCGGTGCTGGTCATGCCTCCACAGGCAGCTTGGCTGAGCAACAATATTAAGGTAAGTCTCGGGAGAGAGGATTGGAGCAGGCTATGGAGGCCACTGAAGAATCCTAAGTGGGACAGGCCCGACACCTGCCCCCGTTCATCACCAAATTCATTTTTCACTGGGGTCCTTCAACAGGTGTTTTGCTCCAAATTTACATATTTACCACCACAGCAGTAGTTTGGGCAGGGCAGGGCAGGTGATGGAAAGTATAGCCAGACGAGGAGGCTTTAGTAAGGGGGCAAGATGTCGCCACCCATGAGCTAATTTTCCATCAAAGCAAGGGTGTCAATGCAATGGTTCACAATAAGATCATGGATGGTGAGGACCTTGTTCACAAGTGAACAGACAAGGTCAACTTTAACAACTAAAATCCGCTAAATCATACTTCAAGCATCAAACCTGGGATTTTCTGTTCTGTTTGGCTCACCTATTCCTGAACCAGGGGAGCTATAGGGTAACCTTTTATACTGGAGGAATTCAAAATATTGTCCTGCTCACTCCCAGCAGACTGGCATACAAGTTTCTCGTTGAAACGTATTGGTAATTAAAATCCATATAGTGTGGATTTTATAGTAGAATCAGAATCATGGCATATTACAACATAGAAACAGGCCATTCAGCCCATCAAACCTATGCTGGTGTTTTTCTCCACACCAGCCATCAAGTCTAACTGCACTCCTCTGCACATTCCTCGTTCCCATTAATATTCCTCTTTTTAAAGCAACTATCTAATTCCTTTTTAAAAGAATTTATGGACTTTACATCAACAATGGTTTCCAGCAGCGTTTCACATTCTAATCAACCTCTGAGCATAAAACTTTTCTCGAACATTTCCTTTCATTCAGTTTCAAATTCCAAGCCAGATCATGCATTTGAACAAACTCCAAGATTATTATAGAAGGTGTCAATGGGTTATATAATAGCAGCAGAAAACTTGCCCCCCAAATCTGCCCCCCCCCCCACTCATTCTATTTGGAAGATCATGATTCGAGCTGGGCTATGGTTCCATGTACATTGGCAGCCTCAAAAGTTTGTGCCGATTCTTCATGTGTGGGCCTGAACTGTCAATGTTGGCGGGCTAGTTAACGGTGAAGATCACCTCTTGGCTGAGTCTAATTACATCCCCCGAATGTCCATTCAGGTGCGCTTACCAGCAAGCATACTGGATACTAATCCAGAGTGGGAACCTTGGCTGATTGCCCTTCTCCCCTCATCCAGGACATTAGGGGGAGAGAAATTCCCCACCCTTGCACCTCCCATGGGGATGTTAACGGGCGCAAAGGCCTTTTCACCTGGCCATGGCGGTGACCGCGCCTCCCGCCAAATTCGGCAGGAGATTAGCGGCAGCGCTACCGGGTTGCGCCCCGATCTCATGCGCCCAGAAATCATGACATCATCTCTGGGCGCATCGCCCCGGTAGCGCCCCGGCAGAAAAATTCCCCTTCGCCCCCTGCAGCTGCGCCGGGCGATGGCAGCGACTGCTGCAGGGGACGCGAGCCGGGCGGCCGGCCGCTAGCGGGGCAGAAGTTAAAGGTGAGGTGGCCGGCCGCCCTGAAAAAAATGTCGACTTCTTTGAAAAAAAATTTTTTGCCCCAGACGCGGGGTCCGTGCCGCGATCGGTCAGCCTGGCACTCTGCTGATCGCGCAGCACCCCCGCTCCACAGTGCTGCAGGTAAGTTAAGAAAAAAACTGCAGAGTTTGCAGTGTGGGGCCCTTCCCTATAATTCAGGGAAGAGACCCTGCAACACGTCATGCGTGGCGCTGCTGAGCCGTGGGCCCCGGGTCGCGAACTTCCCCCCCTCTTGCGCTCCAAGAAGGAGGTGGAACGCTTGATTTAGCGCTCCACTTCCCTCTTGGAGCAAAAAGTGGGAATTTTAGAAAGGCTGGAAGATGTTAGCGCCTGCCGCTAACTTTTCCAGCTTTTCTGATTTAGTGCCCCAAACGGGGCTCGAGGGGAATTTCTAGCCCTCGGCCAATTATAGCAGCACTGCAGCCTCTGTATAGCATCTATGTGCAACACTGCACTCATATATCTCAATCCTTTAAGCCATCAAGTATGAGGTGGAAGGGCAGAATACAATATTGCATGAAATCTAATTATAAAGCACACTGGCATTTTAAATTACTGTGCTATTTTGACAATGTCTCGTCCTTGTAGAAACAGGAGTCCAGATTAGAGCTGCGGCTACAAGTCCCAGCAAATGATTTACAAAATTACAACATTTATTTGGCCTGTAATACAAACATGCATGCGTGAGTGAGTCTTTAGTTTACCCTGTCTCTGTAATGTAAATAAACTCTGTAACCAGGTATCTTCTCATCTCTCACAAAGATGAAAAATAGTCAGTAAAATTATTAGCTTTGAATCGCGTTGACCACCTTGCACCCATTTTCCTCTCTAGTAAACTGCTTGTTGTATGTATGTGTCGATGAATATTTATGTGTGTACATCTATATATTAAAAATCTTGCGCAGGGCACATAATTATTGCGCACAAACCTTACTTGCTGTCGCTATGATTTTTGTCACGCTTATTTATTATCTCAGCTCTCTAACCCCACTTCACCTGAAAACTACACTTAGGCTTTACATCATGTGCAATGTCACAAGAGATTGACTAATATATTATTGAAAATATTGTCTAGGGCACAGAATTTCTACCACAAATCTTATTTTCTGTTGCCACAACAAATGGTCAGACTTATCGCTCAACATTTCCCCTTGTTAATTGTTAGGTCAACATTTCGCATTTCACTTTGCTGTCGGCTGTCATGATGTAGTTGTAGGCTCTGGCCACTGAGTGGCTCTATGGAGCGACTTTCTGTAAACCCTCTCCCAATTCTATTGCTGTCTTGTATATAAAACAGAAACTTATAAGTGGTGGTGGTGGGGGGGGGGGGGCGAGGCAGGAAATTTGCTGGATCTGGAACCAGGCACACTGAACCGCCAGTGAATATCAGGAAATAAAATCAGAGCGTATACCTGGTTTTCCTTCCGTTAATTTAAGTGGAAGAAAATCAGGTGGGTTCCTTTACAGGCATGCAAACTGACCCGAGCGATTTTCCGATAGTCGCTGCACCCAGTGTGCCTGGCCGCAGACCCAGCAAATTGTTTTCAAAAACGTCATGAAAACATTTATTCCATTAAATAACAGATTAACAGCAGTGGTTAAAGACTGATCCCCAACTCCCAGAGTTCAGCTGGCTCACAGTTGGCTCACAGTTTCTCATCTAATCGAAACACCTTCATTGGCTTTCACAGTCACGTGTCTCCTGCATTAATTTAAAGCCTTTTCCAAAGAAGTAATCACTGTTAGTCATGCATATTGTGTGAACATGTGCAATGTCTTTATCCTGTGTGAAATAGGTCACTGCGGTCAAATTCGGGAAATGAGTCCAGATAAGAAATATGACAGATCCAGCTGGTGCCCTGAGCTGAATCAAGGTTAAGCATGAAAGTAAAATGTTCTTTACAGCTGAACTTCTAATATGACAGTAACAGTCATGACCTACACAGAACATGGTTTCTAGTAATATGGAACAGCAAAATGACTGCGTGAATTGTGATGGCTAATTGAATCAGACTGGTTCTCTGGTAAAATGAAGAAAGAATAAGCCAAGTTAAGATAAATTGCACATGCACTCTTTTTAGCAACGGTCAGCAGATAGGGATCAGGAGCAGGAAGCCTGGTTGATTTTTTCACTCACTCGCCCAGAAGCACTGAGACATACCGCCTCTTTAATCTTGGCTAGATCAGCTAACTCAGAAGAGGCTGGGATCAAAAGTGGGTCCTTTTTGAACTGTATGGCCCAGTGCCATACTGGAAGATGCACTGAGCCATTGAACGAGCTGCTCTCACCATTGTTACTTAATGCTTGTGCATCAATTATTTGTTTTGTCTTTCTTTTTCTTTTCCGTCAGGATGATGACTGCACTTCAAATTAATTCATGGTATGTGATGAGCTCCGGGATGTTTCTGAGAGAAGTGAGGCTGTGCTATGTAAATGCAGGTCCTTCTTTCTGTGGTCTCCAAAAGCCACATGTTTTTTCCAACCAAAAAAGATAGGCACGTCATAGTATCAAACAGCACAGAAGAAGGCTATTTGTCCCATCACACCTGTGCCGGCTCTTTGAATGAGCCATCCAATTAGTTCCATTCCCCTGCTAAGAACATAAGAACATAAGAAACAGGAGCAGGAGTAGGCCATTTGGCCCCTCAAGCCTGCTCCACCATTCAATAAGATCATGGCTGATCTGATCTTGGCCTCAACTCCACTTTCCCGCCCGCTCCCCATAACCCTTGACTCCCCTGTAACTCAAATATCTGTCTATCTCCGCCTTGATTATATTCAATGACTCTGCCTCCACAGCTCTCTGGGGTAGAGAATTCCAAAGATTCACAACCCTCTGAGAGAAGAAATTCCTCCTCATCTCCATTTTAAATGGGCGACCCCCTATTCTGAAACTATGGCCTCGTTCTAGATTCCCCCATGAGAGGAAACATCCTCTCTGCATCTACCCTGTCGAGCCCCCTCAGAATCTTATATGTTTCAAAAAGATCCCCTCTCATTCTTCTAATCTCCAATGAGTATAGGCCCAACCTGCTCAACCTCTCTTCTTATCCCATAGCCCTGCAAATTTTAACATTTTCAATTATACATCCAATTTCCTTTTGAAGGTTACTATTGAATTTGCTTCCACCACCCTTTCAGACAGTGCAGTCCAGATCATAACAACTTGCTGTGCAAAAAGAATTCTGCCCATATCCTCTCTGGCTCTTTTGCCAATCATCTTAAATTGGCTTCACCAATGCAGCTCTATAATTGGCCCCTGAAAGATGACTAACCACAGGCAGGTGACTTTCCCTCTGACTTTCCATGTGAGAAAGCACCGACGTTCACTTGGCACCTTTTACCAGTGCACCACCGTTTACCGGAGCTCAGGCCTGGCGGCCCAGAATGTGCTCACTGGTATGCGCATGAGTGTATGGAAGGAACATGCAAATGAGGGAAGTACCTCCTCCGGCCTATTTTATTGCACTTGCGTCATTTAAATGTTGGGTGCAAGGGATGCCTGTTAGGTCCAGGCACCCAGTGTACAAAGGTTAGCGAAGGGGAAAGCCCAAAAGCCTTCTTCACTACAGAGCTCACGCAATCATTGTCAAAGCATTGCTTTGCACAGGCTGCAGCAACAAGAAGCGACATCTATTTTAAAAGTGTCCTTTTATCCTGCTGGTGTCCCTATGATATCTCTAAGCCGCACCACAGAAACACTCCATTCCCATTTCGGCACGACACCCAGCAGAGGCCAGGGAAGCCCTGCTCCTGTATTTAAATGACCCCAAGGCTGGAGGTTCGGCAGCGCCAGGGATGCGTATCTGTGGCAGGCAGAAGTTGTACCCAGCCATAGGTGCACCCCAATCAAAGGGGGCTGGAAAGTTTAGACCATGTCGAATCCTGCCAGTTTAAACTGCCAGTGAGCCTTACAATTCAAGCTTTCTTTTTCTTTCCGGTGCTGATTGACCTGCTCTGAATTCTGCTTTCATTTCAATTTTCCAGCATTTTATTTCTCTCATTCTACTTTACTGTATTCTGCTATAGCAATATAAAGTCACTGTAATACATAGTAAATAATATTTTCAGTATAATATATAACATTAATGGTTTAATATAGGAGATTCACAAAGTAAGGAGCAGATCTAGACATTAGAGCTTAAACAAAAAAAAAGATTGATTTGGTTGAACCAGTTCAACTCGACAGTGATCTCAGTTGCTCTGGTACTCCACACACACCCTTCCTTGAATACACTAAACTTTATATACTCTGAGCCAGGGATTTTCTGGCATATGTTCACATGTACAAACATGTGGTCATAGCACAAACAATTATACTCAGGGAGCTTTTGTGAACAAAAACACTTAATTGTGTACCTAAATATCAGAACCTGGGCTGCAGTTAATTGGAATTCTTTCCCACTGATGTAAATAAGAAACCCAATTTTTAATCTTTTCACCGTTGCAGTAAACTACACCCTGTGATATTGCAATATTTCATCATTGTAATATACTCCATCAAAATAAAGTATATTCTTTTATGGTAAGCTTTTTTTTAGTCACGCGAAGTATAACACGTCAAGAATGTTCTGATGAAGGGTCATCGACCTGAAACGTTGGGGGCGATTTTCCCAGTGGAGGCGAGATGGAGGCGGGTTTCAGTTTGGGTGGGTTTGAAACCCGCCTCCACTGATAGGTTTAAAAAATTTGCGATTTTCCCCTGATTGGCCACTTGATTTCAGAGGTGTGAGATGCCCTTGGTCAATTAGTGTTTTGGGACTGAAACCCACCTCTGTTGACAGCACTTTTCCAGTCTGATTTTATGGCTTCTTGCTCCCTTGGCTCATTCCACAGCATTTCTGCATCTCCTACACCACCTCCAACATCTTTTGAGATACCTATGTCCAATTCCAAGGCAAGGGCCTACCCGAGGCTCTCAGATGAGGCGCTGCAAATGTTGTTTGAGGGGGTGAGAACTAGCATGGAGGTGCTCTTCCACTCATCTCGGAGGAAGAAGCCTGCCAAAGAAACCAAGGCTGTGTGGTTACATCTGGCAAGGGATATAACCTCCAGATCTGTGTGCAGATTGGGAGACTGTTTCTGTGTATTGATGAAATGCCATCCCTGTTGGAAAGCATTAATATGATTTGAAGCCAAAATGTTGGCGTTATGCCATCTGTTCTTTCGCCTTAGACAGCTCCACATTGCGGGCACCGCCACACTTGCGTTGTCAGGTTGGTGGCCTGAGTGAAAGGAGGCCAGAGAGTCCATTGTCAATGAGGTCCTAGGATGGAGCAAAGGACATGTGCCAACTTGGGCAACCTAAGCAAATCTGGCCATGATATGTTCATCCCTTTCATCCCGGGCTCTGACCTCCTCCTCCTCCTCCTCCAGATCCTCCTCCTCCTCCTCTGAGGTCCATGCAGAAAGAAAATGAATGGTTCCCATTCTGCTTGTAGATGCCTCCTTTGGGGAAGCGCTCATTGCAAGTGGGGAGAGGGTCTTCCAAGAAGGTTCCACAGTTGATGGAGTCAAGCTGCAGCACCTCCGACTTCGGAAGGCCTTCTAAAAGTGCTCAGAGACTTTTAAAGCCAAGGTCTGGCACCTGCAAGTAATCCTTGCTGCAATAAACGATGTCTTGTTAGACCTGCAGCAGTGAGGAGGCCACCCACGAGTCAACCCGCCAGGTTTACCTGGAGTGATTCAGGAGTTGCGTGGAGCATGCCGAAAAGCTGGAAAAATCACGAGGGTCTCTCAAAATAGGCTTAGAGAGGCCCTTAACAAGTAATTAAGGATGTTAAATAGCGTAATGGCCAGCTGGAGGCGGGAGCGTTTCCCGACCTCCAAAACCGGCACCGGCAAAATCCCACGGAGGCGGGTTGGAGGCGGCTTCCGAACCCGACCTCTTTGAATCTGATTTTCCCGCCTTTCCCGCCTCCAAACCCGCCTCCTCCGACATCAGAAAATCGCCCCCCCCCAAACTCTGTTTCTCTCTTCACAGATGCTGCCTGGTCTGCTGAGTATTTCCAGCATTTCCTCTTTTTATTTCAGATTTCCAGCATCCGCAGTATTTTGCTTTTTGTATGTCAAGAATCATTACTCAAGTAAAGCTCAAAGGATAAGTTGCTGTGGGGGGTTTCTCCTGCTCGTCCACTGTAACGTCAGCATAAAATCCGTGGAAATCCTGGGAAATGGTGTTAATAGCACTTGCATTGTTTTTTCAGGGTTTCGATGGTTCTTCACCAAATTTACGGTAACCGATCAGGAGAACCTCCATGGAAATTCACTCCCTCACCATTTCTCTCACGTGATCCAGATAAATCAGCATCAGTTGCAAAGTCAATTGCATTGTATAACACGCCCATAGAAACAACAACTTGCATTTATTTAGCACCTTTAATGTAGAAAAACATCCCAAAGTGCTTCACAGATGTTGAGCCAAAGGAGGAGAGACTAGGAGGAGTGATAAAAGCTTGGTCAAAGGGACGGGTTTGAAGAAGGGTCTTAAAGGAAGAGAGGGAGATGGAGGGTCAGAGCGGTTTAGAGAGGGAATTCCAAAGAGTGGGACCTAGGTGGCTGAAGGCACCACCGGTGAGTGATGGCAGGGGGTGGGGGGCTGAAATGACAGGAGGCCAGAATCAGGGGAATGAAGAATTTTGGGGGAGGGGGTTTATAGCACAAGAGGACATTGCAGAGACAGAGCGAGGTGAGGACATGCAGGGAAGTAAACACAAGGAGGAGAATTTTAAATGTTGGGGTTGCAGGATCTGGAATCAATGTAGATGTGTAGATAATAGATGTGTTGGGCAGCAGGAAAATTTTTGGATGACCTGAAGTATTGTTTGCTGAGTAGATGGTGGGAAGGCCATCAGGCAGAGCATTGCAGTAATGACAAAGGTGTGAATGATGATCTCAGTGGCCAATGGGCTGAACTAGGATGTAGGTGGGTGATGATATGGAGGTGGAAATAGGTGGTCTTTGTGATGGAGAGGATATGGGGTCAGAAGTTCAGGTCAGGGTTGGACAGGATGCCGAGGCTGTGATTAGTCTGGATGAGCCCAGGAAGGTGACCTGGGAGAGGGATGGAGTCAATGGCAAGGGAACAGAATTTGTGGCAGGGGTAATTGAAGACAATTACTTTGGTCTATCCACTGTTTAGCTTGAGAAACTTATGGCTCATCCAAGATTGAATGTCAAACAAGCAGTCTGACAGAATAGAGGTACTAGAGGGCTTGAGAAAGGTGTCGAAGAAGTAGGGCTGGGTGTCATCAGTGCACATGTGGAAGTTGACCCCATGTATGTGGGTGATGTTGCCAAGGGGAAACATGCAGATGAGGAAGAGGAGGGGCAAGGATGGTCCCAACATGATGGTGTGGGTGTAAGAAGAGAAGCCATTGCTCTGGCTATGATTGGATAGGTAAGAGTGGAATCAAACAAGGCTGGTCCCATGCAACTGGACAATGGAGGAGGATGATGTAGTCAACCACATGGAATGCTTCAGAGAGGTTAACGGGGATGAGGAGGGACAATACTCCATGGTCACAGAGGATATCATTTGTGACTTTGGTTAGGGCCCTTTCAGTTCTGTGGTGGGGTGGAGGAATTGGAGGGATTCAAACAGTAAATTGCAGGAAAGGTGGGCAATAATGCACTCAAGGACCTTGGAGAGGGAAGATAGGTTGGAGATGAAACATCAGTCAGCAAGAACAGAGGGGTTGAGGTTAGAGTTTTGAGGAGGCAGGTGATGACAGCAGTTTTGAAAGGACTGTGCCCAAGGAGAGGGAACATTTTACAATATTGGCTAAAATTGGAACCAGGAAGGGAACTTGAGTAATCAGGCATTTAGTGGGAATGAGGTTGAAGGAGCAGCGGGTGGGTTTCATGGATGAGATGAGCTTGGAGAAAGCATGGGATAAGATGAGGGGGAAAAAAACTAGAGAGAGTTAGATTGTGGATGGGAAGAGATAAGAAAAAAAATAGAAAGAGATGGGGTGCTGATGGGTCAGATTGGCTTCTCTGTTTCTCCAAGTTCCTATATACATCCCAGTGAACTCCTTCCCCTTTCTCCCTTCAGGATTTGTAAAGGTATATTTTCCTCTTTATTTCACTTTTAATTTGTTAATCCATTTAGAATCATATTTGCTTATTCTGATCTTGCTGAATCTATGTACAGTATGTATTTAACCTGCATGCTTGGCAGTATTTCTTTAAAGGCATTTCACTTGTCCTCTACTGAAGTGTTGTTAAGCATCCTCCTACATTAAATTTGCTTTAGTTGTTCCCTCATTTATTTGAATTCAGCCCTTTTAAAGTTATGTACCTGGCTCTTGGTTTGTAATTCCAGATTATATTAAATTTGATCATTGATGGGTGAAATTAGAACTAGGGGGCATAATCTTAGAATAAGGGGCTGCTCTTTCAAAACTGAGATGAGGAGAAACTTCTTCCCTCAGAGGGTAGTAGGTCTGTGGAATTTGCTGCCCCAGGAAGCTGTGGAAGCTACATCATTAAATAAATTTAAAACAGAAATAGACAGCTTCCTAGAAGTAAAGGGTATTAGGGGTTACGGGGAGCGGGCAGGAAATTGGACATGAGGCTGAGTTCGGATCGGTCAAGGCCCTGTGGGTGGCGGAGCGGGCCCAGGGGCTGAGTGGCCGGGTCCTGCTCCTACTTCTTGAGTTCTTTAGATTTGAGGTTAGGATCAGATCAGCCTTGATCTTATTGAATGGCGGAGCAGGCTCGAGGGGCCGATTGGCCTACTCCTGCTCCTATTTCTTATGTTCTTATTCTGTGATCCCCCTCACCCCACCGGTGCTATGAATTCAATTTCCGATACGCCATCAGGTTCATTAGAAAATAGCAGGTCAAGATGAGCACTGCCTCGCATTGATTCCTTGATGTACTGAATCATGACGCAGTCATGCATTGAATTTTCAACTCTGACTTTACATCGTTGGATTTTCCCGGTTTATCTTTGGTTGATGGAAGTCTCCCACTAAAATAACTTTCCTGTTCTCACAAACCCAATTTATTTCTTCATAAAGCAAATTCTCCTCTTTCTTCTGCTGACCCAATGTTAGCATGGGTTTTTCCCATTACAGATGTCCAACCAGAGTAGTTCATTTTGCAGTTTTTCCCTCCCACAGAATCAACTTCATTTGCCCCTCAGATATTCCTGACTCTTTTCTGAATACTCTGTACTTCTGTAAATTATATTTCTTTCTATCCTCTAGCATTTAGCCTTGTTTCTGATATTCTCACCATATTTTGGTTCCCTACTGCCATAACTGCCTCCCATTCCAGCACCTTATTTCTTCCCCCAACGCACAAACAAAAAGAAAAGCTTCCAAAAACTGTCCTTTAATAGAATTACCCAGTCAAAGGAGTCAAATTGAAAGACACTGCAGTGATTCCTTTAAGAGGATTAGACTAAACTACCCAGCTGTACACAGTTGTGTAAGGAACTCAGCAGTTAATGTCAGTATATTTTCACCATTATTCAATTGCATTGCATCAATAATACTTACAAGTGCAATTTTCCCAATGGTTTTGTAGATAAAATGAGCTGCGGAGTGTGAATTGAGCATAGAGAACAAGAGGATTCCAGGTTTGCCCTCTGTTCTGTACCGATCTCAGTAGGTGCAACAATAGAGATACTGCTTGGCTCCCCGGGCTAGGAAGAGGAAAAAGTAGCCAGGGTTCCTGGTCCTGTTCACTATCCAATGAGCCCTGCTGGAAAGTGCGCATGTGTGGATATGAGGTGAGAACAGGTTTGGGCTTGGCTCTCGTGCCCGCCACAGTTGAATAGTCTGTTCACACTCACTGTCTAGGCTCACACCTGAAGAAGGACAACTTTGGTGAGGTACCAGAGGGCAGCCGACACCTGTAATACTGTAACCCAACAAAAGTCAGAACTTCCAGCTGAGTAGCAGAGAAAACTGGAGGGAAGTAAATATTTACAAGTGAGTCAAATGACAATGTGATTCAGAGTAGTTGCTTAAGACTTATACAGTTAGGTACTTCCCAAATACATAAATGCAGTGCACCAGAAAATCTGGGAGTAAATCCATTACAATTCTTCTAAAGAGCTTAGCGCCAGCACATCTTTCAAGTAGAAATGTAACCTCGTGGCCACATACAAGCAATAAGGAAGCATGCAGTGTTTTTCTTCTTTAACGGTGCAACATGTACATACAATATATTTCTCTTCAAATCTCCTCTTCATGCTCCCTTCCCAAACCTCAGTGAATTCTCCACGACCCTTCCCATTGTTTTTCCTCCACAGGGTTGTGCTCCCTGCAGCATGGTTACCCACAACACTGAGACAAACTTTACCAGGTCTCCATGGATACGGTTTAACCCCTCTGAGGCATTGACTGAAACAAGCTGGGATTAAGGCAGCTTTTCTGCACTTTGATTGCTCTCAGTGCTTGTCGGCTAATCTCTGCAGGAATGGCAATTTCCTCTTTCTTTAATTTGGCATCATTGTACGCTTCACACATTTGATGCTGACAGCCATTTTCCACTGTGTCCCTGTGGTTTCAGCAATTAACAGTTCCCTGCGTATCAAACCGGACAATATTCCATAATGTCATTACCACTGAGGTTGGATTTCGGCCACCACTTCCCTTCCACGTACTCGCTGTTGTGTGAATTCTGATGAAGCAGTATTTTCCTTGGTAGCCATATTGAAAATTCCCTAAGCAGGGATTGAAGTTAGAAATTTCAGACAAGTACAAGCTCCTAAACAGTACAGTTGTAAAATTTGTCTTCAAATTTGTCCCAGTTTCTTGTTCTGTGAATTTTTGGGAATATAAACATTCAAATAAACTAGTTCCATGTCAAAAATAAATTTATTGCAGCTGTTGAATCCGGTGGAGGGTGGAGATTGAAAAAGTAGTAAAGTGGAAGCCAAATAGCTCTGGTTGATACATCTGAATAAATGTTGTAAATGAGATTGTGGAGTAACATCGATTGATCACATAGTTTGTATACTTACATATGTGGTACAATATTTTCCAACAGGTCAGTAGATTAAAATAATGGTTGATCTACTTGCATTTACATAGGATTACATAGGATATACGGCACAGAAACAGGCCATTCGGCCCAACCAGTCCAAGCCAGCGTTTATGCTCCACACGAGCCTTCTCCTGTCTTTCATCATTTAAATCTATCAGCATAACCCTCTATTCCCTTTTCCCTCATATGCTTGTCTAGCCTCCCCTTAAATGCATCTATACTTTTCGCTTCATCCACTCCCTGTGGTAGTGAGTTCCACATTCTCACCACTCTCTTGGTAAAGAAGTTTATATTGATGGCCTCTAGTTATGCTTTTCCCCACAAGTGGAAACATTCTCTCTGTATACACTCTATCAAAATTTTTCATAATTTTAAAGACCTCTATTAGGTCACCCCACAGCCTTCTTTTTGCAAGAGAAAAGAGACCCAGCCTATTCATCCTTTCCTGATAGTGTACCCTTGCATTTCTGGTATTTTTAAAAATTTGTTTTATGGGATGTGGGTGTCGCTGGCAAGGCCAGCATTTATTGCCCATCCCTAATTGCTCTCGAGAAGGTGGTGGTGAGCCACCTTCTTGAACCACTGCAGTCCGTGTGGTGAAGGTACTCCTGCAGTGCTGTTAGGGAGGGAGTTCCAGGATTTTGACCCAGCGACGATGAAGGATCGGCGATATACTTCTAAGTCAGGATGGTGTGTGACTTGGATGGGAACTTGGAGGTGGTGGTGTTCCCATGCGCCTGCTGCCCTTGTCCTTCTAAGTGGAAGCGGTTGCGGGTTTGGGAGATGCTGCTGAAGAAGCCTTGGCGAGTTGCTGCAGTGCATCTTGTAGATGGTACACACTGTAGCCACGGTACACCGGTGGTGGAGGGAGTGAATGTTTAAGGTGGTGGATGGGGTGCCAATCAAGCGGGCTACTTTGTCCTGGATGGTGTCGAGCTTCTTGAGTGTTGTTGGAGCTGCACTCATCCAGGCGAGTGGAGAATATTCAATCACACTCCTGACTTGTGCCTTGTAGATGGTGGAAAGGCTTTGGGGAGTCAGGAGGTGAGACACTCGCCGCAGAATACCCAGCCTCTGACCTGCTCTTGTTGCCACAGTATTTATGTGGCTGGTCCAGTTAAGTTTCTGGTCAATGGTGACCCCCAGGATGTTGATGGTGGGGATTTCGGTGATGGTAATCCCATTGAATGTCAAGGGGAGGTGGTTAGAGTCTCACTTGTTGTATCATCCTTCTCTGCACCCTCTCCAGTGCCTCTATATCCTTTTTATAATATGGCAACCAGAACTGTACACAAAGTGTGGTCTAACCAAGGTTCGATACAGGTTTTGTATAACTTCCCTACTGACAAACATCAGTGCATGTCATGCAGAAAGATGTGGGATTGTGGCGGATCGCCACCTAAACAGGCATGATCCACTTTTCCGTCCGTGGACAAAATATCGGGCACCTTGCCTTTAAGGCACCTTGCCTTTAAGGCAGGAGAAAAGGAGTGGGCGGGGCCTCAGGGTTTGTCCAGAGAATTCTGGGAGCAGTGGGTTTCAGCCATTTTGGACCATGCAGTTGTATTAAAAAGCCTTTGTTTTCCACACATGGATTCAGTCTTAATTCGTGTTTCGCGGCTGCCTCAACATTGGTGACCCCGACGCTCAGAACGTATTCCGAGCACTGCAATGGCGGACACGAACACAGTTTCCGTGAAACTGCCGGAGTTTTGGGAAAACCAGCCCGAAGCCTGGTTTCTCCAAGCTGAATCCCGCTTCCGGCTGCGAAACATCACCACAGATGGGACGCAGTACGACTACCTCGTCACATCACTCGGTAGCGCCTCAGTTTCGAAGGTTTGGACAGCGCTGCAGAACCCACCAGAGGAAGGCAAGTATGCACATCTTAAGGCAGCGCTCCTTAAAAAATTTACGGCCTCAGCATACCAGCGAAACTGCCACCTCCTCGACCTTCCAGGCCTCGGTGATGCCTCACCGTCAGACCTCCTCTCCCACATGCTCTCCCTCACCGACGAGAGCCCACCCGGATCCCTCTTCCGCACGCTGTTCATCCGCCAGCTCCCTCTCAGCATCCGCCCAGCGATCGTGGCGTCCGGCCTCACGAACCTGGAAGCCCTGGCCGATGAGGCCGACAAGCTGCTGTCCGCTCACTCCAGCCAATGCCTGGGCGTGCCCCTCACCGGCCACCACACGGCCACAAGGACCAGCTACCAGGCCCACGGAGCCTTCGCGCCCCACTAACCCGGGCCATTGTTACTACCACGCACGGTTCGGCGCCAGGGCACAACGGTGCACACCTCCCTGCTCTTTCAAGTCCGCCCCTGTACCAGCCCCCGCGATGGCCGTGGGCCACGTTGGCTCCCTGCTGTACGTCACGGATGACAAAACCGGCCGCCGGTTCCTGTGCGACACTGGAGCTCAGCACAGCATCATCCCGGCCTCCTCCCTCGACATCCAAAAGGGTGAACGAGGACCGGCGCTGGCTGCTGCTAACGGCTCAGAAATCCGGACGTACGGCATCCGGACAGTCACCCTCGACCTCGCTGGTCGCCGCTACCGATGGGAGTTCATTACTGCCAAGGTGCTCTCCCCTCTCATCGGTGCAGATTTCCTGTGCGCCCACGGCCTACTGGTAGACATCCCTCGTCACCGCCTCGTGGACATGAACACCATGTCCCCCATCCTGGGCACCATGGCCCCCCGTCAACCCGCCGACATGGCATCACAGTGCCACGCCCGGGCCACGGATGACTACTCGGCACTCCTGGCCGAATTCCCGGCCCTTACCAATCCGACCTTCTCCGCGGAGGGCGCCAAACACGGGGTGGAACACTTCATCCCCACCACAGGCCCCCAGTGTACGCCCACGCCCGCAGGCTGGACCCGGCCAAACTGGAGATCGCGCGGACCGAGTTTGCCACCATGGAACAGCTCGGCATCATCCGCCGCTCCAACAGTCCCTGGGCCTCCCCACTCCACATCGCCCCCAAACCAGGCGGGGGTTGGCGCCCCTGCGGAGATTACCGCCGCCTCAACGACGCCACCACCCCTGATCGGTACCCCGTGCCACACATTCAGGACTTCTCGGCTAGACTGGCCGGCCGCTCAGTCTTTTCCAAGGTCAACCTGGTGCGCGGCTACCACCAAGTCCCCGTCCACCCCGCGGACGTCCCCAAGACGGCCGTAATCACCCCCTTCGACCTGTTCGAGTTCCTGCGGCTGCCCTTCGGCCTTAAAAACGCGGCCCAGGCATTCCAACGGCTCATGGACTCGCTCCTTCGGGACCTGAAGTTCCTGTTCGTCTACCTGGATGACATCCTGGTAGCCAGTTCCTCCAAGCAGGAACACCTCGAACACCTTCGCATCCTGTTCGGGCGCCTCAGCGACCACTGGCTCATCCTCAGCCCAGCCAAATGCCAGTTCGGCCTGGACAAGATCAACTTCCTCGGCCACCACATCACCCATGCTGGGGCCATTCCCCTGCCCACCAAGGTGCAGGCCGTCCAACAATTTCCCCGCCCCACCACCATCAAAGGCCTCCAGGAGTTCCTCGGGATGGTGAATTTCTATAACCGCTTCATCCCCAAAGCGGCGTCCCTCATGAGGCCCCTGTATGAAGCCCTCCGGGGCAGGAGCGGCAAGATGGCGGTCGAATGGACGGCAGACGCGTCCGCCGCCTTCGACTCCACCAAGACCACGCTTGCCAACGCCACCCTGCTCGCGCACCCACGGCCCAATGCCAGGGTAGCGGTCACCACGGACACCTCCGACCACGCGGTCGGCACCGTGTATGAGCAGTGGGTCGACGGCGCCTGGCAACCACTTGCCTTCTTCAGCCGCCAACTACGCCCCCCGGAGGTCAAGTACAGCACCTTCGACCGCGAGCTCCTCGCGCTGTTCCTGGCGGTCCACCATTTTCGGTTTTTGCTTGAGGGCCACCCCTTCACTGCGTTTGTCGACCACAAGCCCCTGACATTCGCAATGGCAAAGACAACCGACCCCTGGTCCGCCAGGCAGCAGTGCCAGCTCGCGGCAATGTCCGAGTTCACCACGGAAATCCAACACGTCTCCGGCCGAGACAATGTGGTAGCCGACTGCCTCTGCCGCCCCGCCATCCACGCCGCACACCTGGCAGTTGACTACGCTCAACTCGCAGCAGACCAGATCACCGACCCTGATCTGCTCTCCGCACCTACCAACCTACCAGGGCTACGCCTGGCCGACGTCGCCTGTGGCCCGACCGCAGTCACGGTCAAGTGCGACATATCCCTATGTCAACCTCGGCCCGTCGTCCCAGCGTCCTGGCGCCGCCGGGTATTCGACATTCTCCACAACCTCTCCCACCCCGGCGCCCGCGCATCCATCAAATTGGTAGCCAACCACTTTGTCTGGCGCGGCCTTCGCAAGGATGTGCGTACTTGGGCCAACTCCTGCCTAGCCTGCCAACGGGCCAAGGTACAGCAACACACGAAAGCACCCCTCGAGGAGTTTACCGTCCCCTCGCGTACATTCGACCACATCCACGTGGACATCGTCGGGCCCCTGCTGCCGTCGCAAGGCCACACGCACTTGCTGACGATCGTTGACCGCACCACGCGCTGGCCCGAGGCAATTCCACTGACCTCTACCACCACCGCCGACATCGCCAGAGCCTTCGTCAGCACCTGGGTCGCACGGTTCGGCGTCCCCTCCGACATGACGTCGGACAGAGGTCCGCAATTTACCTCTGAACTCTGGACCGCCGTCGCACGCAATCTCGGGGTGACCATTCACCGCACCACAGCGTACCTCCCCCAAGCCAACGGACTGTGTGAGCGGTTCCACAGATCCTTGAAGGAATCTCTTCGAACCAGCCTCCAGGACGGCGCCTGGACCGACCGACTTCCGTGGGTCCTCCTCGGCCTGCGCACCGCGGTTAAAGAAGACCTCCACGCATCGGCAGCAGAGCTCGTGTACGGTCAGCCGCTGCACGTACCCGGCGAGTTCCTGCCCACTGCCACGACACCCTGGTCAGCCGACCAGCAACGCCACGACTTCGCCTCACCGGCGCTGCAGTTCGCCCCGGTGCCCATTGCCCGACACGGCGAATCCACCTCACACGTCCCACTAAGCCTGCACCAGGCACGGTTCGTTTTCGTCCGGCACGACGCCCACCGCGGACCCCTTCAACCCCCGTACGACGGGCCCTACAAGGTGCTACAGGCTGGGGACAAATTTTCCACCCTGCAAGTGGGCGACAGGACCGAAAAAGTGTCAGTGGACCGACTCAAGCCAGCACACTCGGAGCCCGGTGAGCAGGTCCCTGTAGCTCGTCCACCACCACGCGGCCGACCTGCCCTCAAGCCGGTTCACCCGGCTGCTCCACGCCCGGCCGTTCCACGTCCACCGGCGTCCTACAAGAGCCGCTCCGGCCGGCCCATCAGACCGCCGCACCGTCTCGTCCACACCTCCTAAGCGGATTCTGGGGGGAGCTGTGTGGCGGATCACCACCTAAACGGGCATGATCCACTTTTCCGTCCGTGGACAAAATATCGGGCACCTTGCCTTTAAGGCAGGAGAAAAGGAGTGGGCGGGGCCTCAGGGTTTGTCCAGAGAATTCTGGGAGCAGTGGGTTTCAGCCATTTTGGACCATGCAGTTGTATTAAAAAGCCTTTGTTTTCCACACATGGATTCAGTCTTAATTCGTGTTTCGCGGCAGCCTCAACAGGATCAACTTTTTATATTTCAGACTTTTTCCACAGAAAAGGATTCACTTGCAGGTACAGAATTTTTGGTTAACTGGAACCTTTCTCTGGAAGCATAAAGATAAAAGAGGATGCTGTTGAGGCTGCCGCGAAACACGAATGGAGGCTGAATCCATATGTGGAAAACAAGAAACTTTAATTCACTGCATGGCACACAAAATGGCTGAGAAAGCTGCTCCCAGAATTCTCTGGAACAACCCTGAAGCCCCGCCCACTCCTGCCTGAAAGGTAAGGTGCCTTAAAGGGAAGGTTCACCGATATATTGTCCATAGACGGAAAAGTGGGTTATGCCCGTTTAGGTGGCGATCCGCCACACAGCTCCCCCCAGAATCCGCTTAGGAGGTGTGGACGAGTCGGTGCGGCGGTCTGATGGGCCGGCCGGAGCGGCTCTTGTAGGATGCCGGTGGACGTGGAATGGCCGAGCGTGGAGCAGCCGGGTGAACCGGCTTGAGGGCAGGTTGGCCGCATGGAGGTGGACGAGCTACAGGGACCTGCTCACCGGGCTCCGAGTGTGCTGGCTTGAGTCAGTCAACCGACACTTTTTCGGTCCTGTCGCCCACTTGCAGGGTGAAAAATTTGTCCCCAGCCTGTAGCACCTTGTAGGGCCCGTCGTACGGGGATTGAAGGGATCCGTGGTGGGCGTCGTGCCGGACGAAAACAAACCGTGCCTGGTGCAGGCTTAGTGGGACGTGTGAGGTGGATTCGCCGTGTCGAGCAATGGGCACCGGGGCGAACTGCAGCGCCAGTGAGGCGAAGTCGTGGCGTTGCTGGTCGGTTGACCAGGGTGTCGTGGCGGTGGGCAGGAACTCGCCGGGTACGCGCAGCGGCTGACCGTACACGAGCTCTGCTGCCGATGCGTGGAGGTCTTCTTTAACCGCAGTGCGCAGGCCGAGGAGGACCCACGGAACTCGGTCGGTCCAGGCGCCGTCTTGGAGGCTGGCTCGAAGAGATGCCTTCAAGGATCTGTGGAACCGCTCACACAGTCCGTTGGCTTGGGGGTGGTATGCTGTGGTGCGGTGAATGGTCACGCCGAGATTGCGTGCAACGGCGGTCCAGAGTTCAGAGGTAAATTGCGGACCTCTGTCCGACGTCATGTCGGAGGGGACGCCGAACCATGCGACCCAGGTGCTGACGAAGGCTCTGGCGATGTTGGCGGTGGTGGTGGAGGTCAGTAGAATTGCCTCAGGCCAGCGTGTGGTGCGGTCAACGATGGTCAGCAAGTGCGTGTGGCCTTGCGACGGCGGCAGGGGCCCGACGATGTCCACGTGGATGTGGTCGAATCTCCGCGAGGAGACGGTAAACTCCTCGAGGGGTGCTTTCGTGTGTTGCTGTACCTTGGCCCGTTGGCAGGCTAGGCAGGAGTTGGCCCAAGTACGCACATCCTTGCGAAGGCCGCGCCAGACAAAGCGGTTGGCTACCAATTTGATGGATGCGCGGGCGCCGGGGTAGGAGAGGTTGTGGAGAATGTCGAATACCCGGCGGCGCCAGGACGCTGGGACGATGGGCCGAGGTTGACATAGGGATATGTCGCACTTGACCGTGACTGCGGTCGGGCCACAGGCAACGTCGGCCAGGCGTAGCTCTGGTAGGTTGGTGGGTGCGGAGAGCAGATCAGGGTCAGTGATCTGGTCTGCTGTGAGTTGAGCGTAGTCGACTGCTAGGTGTGCGGCATGGATGGCGGGGCGGGAGAGGCAGTCGGCTACCAGATTGTCTCGGCCGGAGACGTGTTGGATGTCCGTGGTGAACTCGGACACTGCCGCGAGCTGGTGCTGCTGCCTGGCGGACCAGGGGTCGGTTGTCTTTGCCGTTGCAAATGTCAGGGGCTTGTGGTCGACAAACGCCGTGAAGGGGTGGCCCTCAAGCAAAAACCGGAAATGGCGGACCGCCAGTAACAGCGCGAGGAGCTCGCGGTCGAAGGTACTGTACTTGACCTCCGGGGGGCGTAGTTGGCGGCTGAAGAAGGCAAGTGGTTGCCAGGCGCCGTCGACCCACTGCTCAATACACGGCGCCGACCGCGTGGTCGAAGGCATCCGTGGTGAGCGCTACCCTGGCATTGGGCCGTGGGTGCGCGAGCAGGGTGGCGTTGGCGAGAGCGGTCTTGGTGGAGTTGAAGGCGGCTGACGCGTCTGCCGTCCATTCGACTGCCATCTTGCCGCTCCTGCCACGGAGGGTTTCATACAGGGGCCTCATGAGGGACGCCGCTTTGGGGATGAAGCGGTTATAGAAGTTCACCATCCCGAGGAACTCCTGGAGGCCTTTGATGGTGGTGGGGCGGGGAAATTGTTGGACGGCCTGCACCTTGGTGGGCAGGGGAATGGCCCCAGCATGGGTGATGTGGTGGCCGTGGAAGTCGATCTTGTCCAAGCCGAACTGGCATTTGGCTGGGCTGAGGATGAGCCCGTGGTCGCTGAGGCGCCCGAACAGGATGCGAAGGTGTTCGAGGTGTTCCTGCTTGGAGGAACTGGCTACCAGGATGTCGTCCAGGTAGACGAACAGGAACTTCAGGTCCCGAAGGACCGAGTCCATGAGCCGTTGGAATGCCTGGGCCGCGTTTTTGAGGCCGAAGGGCATCCGCAGGAACTCGAACAGGCCGAAGGGGATGATTACGGCCGTCTTGGGGACGTCCGCGGGGTGGACGGGGACTTGGTGGTAGCCGCGCACCAGGTCGACCTTGGAAAAGACTGAGCGGCCGGCCAGTCTAGCCGAGAAGTCCTGAATGTGCGGCACGGGGTACCGATCAGGGGTGGTGGCGTCATTGAGGCGGCCGTAATCCCCGCAGGGGCGCCAACCTCCGCCTGGTTTGGGGGCAATGTGGAGTGGGGAGGCCCAGGGACTGTTGGAGCGGCGGATGATGCCGAGCTGTTCCATGGTGGCAAACTCGGTCCGCGCGATCTCCAGTTTGGCCGGGTCCAGCCTGCGGGCGTGGGCGTACACTGGGGGGATGAAGTGTTCCACCCCGTGTTTGGCGGCCTCCGCGGAGAAGGTCGGATTGGTAAGGGCTGGGAATTCGGCCAGGAGTGCCGAGTAGTCATCCGTGGCCCGGGCGTGGCACTGTGACGCCATGTTGACGGGGAGCCATGGCGCCCAGGATGGGGGACATGGTGTTCATGTCCACGAGGCGGTGACGGGAGATGTCTACCAGTAGGCCGTGGGCGCACAGGAAATCTGCGCCGATGAGAGGGGAGAGCACCTTGGCAGTGATGAACTCCCATCGGTAGCGGCGACCAGCGAGGTCGAGGGTGACTGTCCAGGTGCCATACGTCCGGTTTTCCGAGCCGTTAGCAGCAGCCAGCGCCGGTCCTCATTCGCCCTTTTGGATGTCGAAGGAGGAGGCCGGGATGATGCTGTGCTGAGCTCCAGTGTCGCACAGGAACCGGCGGCCGGTTTTGTCATCCGTAATGAACAGCAGGGAGCCCGCGTGGCCCACGGCCATCGCGGGGGCTGGATCGGGGGCGGACTTGAAAGAGCAGGGAGGTGTGCACCGTTGTGCCCTGGCGCCGAACCGTGCGTGGTAGTAACAGTGGCCCGGGTTAGTGGGGCGTGAAGGCCCCGTGGGCCTGGTGACAGGCCCTTGTGGCCGCGGGCTGGATGGTGAGGGGCGCGCCCAGGCATTGGCTGCCAGGTCCGGAGTGACATCGCGGCTGGAGTGAGCGGACAGCAGCTTGTCGGCCTCATCGGCCAGGGCTTCCAGGTTCGTGAGGCCGGACGCCACGATCGCTGGGCGGATGCTGAGAGGGAGCTGGCGGATGAACAGCGTGTGGAAGAGGGACCCGGGTGGGCTCTCGTCGGTGAGGGAGAGCATGTGGGAGAGGAGGTCTGACGGTGAGGCATCACCGAGGCCTAGAAGGTCGAGGAGGTGGCAGTTTCGCTGATATGCCGAGGCTGTAAATTTTTTAAGGAGCGCTGTCCTGAGATGTGCTTACTTGCCTTCCTCTGGTGGGTTCTGCAGCGTTGTCCAAACCTTCGAAACTGCGGCGCTACTGAGTGATGTGACGAGATAGTCGTACTTCGTCCCATCTGTGGTGATATTTCGCAGCCGGAAGCGAGATTCAGCTTGGAGAAACCAGGCTTCGGGCTGGTTTTCCCAAAACTCCGGCAGTTTCACGGAAACTGTGTTCGTGTCCGCCATTGCAGTGCTCGGAATATGTTCTGAGCGTCGGGGTCACCAATGTTGAGGCTGCCGCGAAACACGAATGGAGGCTGAATCCATATGTGGAAAACAAGAAACTTTAATTCACTGCATGGCACACAAAATGGCTGAGAAAGCTGCTCCCAGAATTCTCTGGAACAACCCTGAAGCCCCGCCCACTCCTGTCTTAAAGGTAAGGTGCCTTAAACGGAAGGTTCACCGATATATTGTCCACAGACGGAAAAGTATGCCCGTTTAGGTGGCGATCCGCCACAATGCCATTACTGGTGCAACACATTTTCCAAACATTACGTAGATCCAATGACCTAAAATGAGGAACAAATTCACAAATTTATCACAATCAGTCGGATCCACAAGTTGTTTTAAATGTTACATCAATTCTTTTCTATTTCAAGGAAAAAATAATTGCACGACACTACCAATGGTGTAGTAGCCTGGTTATACAAATGGCAATTGATTTTATGGTTTAAAAAAGAGGTTTAGCATTTGGTTAAGTGTTTACAAAAGTGACAAAATTATGAAACCACCTTGTATTGCCACAGATCACCCCTGAATGAACAAGATTTTTATGTTGTGATGGTTGTCCTGTTGTCAGTTGTGTATGACCCTTGACCTGTCAGATATTGGGCAGGCTGAGAAGGAAAATGGGCCCAACGCCTAGGCTGGCTTTGAGACACTCCTGTTGTTTTGGTGTTGGCAGTCAGTGGTGATGTCAAAAAGATAAATTGTATGAATTACTTGTTGAAGGATGGAAATACTTTCGAAGCAGGTTGGTCATAATGGAACATCAATTTTTCTTGCATAAAGAAAAATAGTTTTAACATTAAGTAGCATTGGGGATTGCGGAAAGTGGATTGTGAATGAATCATTTTGATTTGTATTCAATATTTTCAGAGTTTTCTTTAATGTTTCCACATATTTAACGTTAGTTCAGCATTTAGTATTGATGGAGTTGTATTTTTTTTTATTGCATTTTAATTTATCTTACAAAACTTGTAACTCATGACAGTAGCAGTTTAAAACCTGGTCACACAATTCCCCCTTGATGCAGATTAAATGTAATGTCTAGAAAAAATGGCATCACACTGATTATAACACACTACACAATAGCAAAATACTGCAGATGCTGGAAATCTGAAATAACAACAGAAAATGCTGGAAACACTCAGCAGGCCAGGCAGCATCCGTGGAGAGAGAAACAAGAGTTAACGTTTCAGGTCTGGGACCCTTCTTCAGAACTGGAAAAGGCTAGAGATGAAACAGATTTTAAGCAGGTGCAGAGGCAGGGGGAGGGGAGGATCTGAAGGAACAATCTGTGCTAGGGTAGGCGACAGGAAAGATTAAATGTTGCAAATGGGGATGGCAGAATCATACAGCCTGAAAAATGGAGGCAGGGGTTATAGCCTGAAATTGTTGAACTCAATGTTGAGTCCAGAAGGCTGTAAAGTGCCTAATCGAAAGATGAGGTGCTGTTCTCGAGATTACGTTGAGCTTCATTAGAACAGTGTAAGAGGCCGAGGACATTGAGATCAGAGTGGGAGTGAAGCGGAGAATTAAAGTGACAGGCGACCGGAAGCTCGGGGTCACCCTTACGGACTGAATGGAGGTGTTCCGCAAAGCGGTCGCCCAATCTGCGTTTAATCTCCCCAATCGTGAGCAGCGAATACAATATACTAAATTGTAAGCAGTACAAGTAAATTGCTGTTTAAAACACTGTTCCTGTGGACACACCATTTTATAACATGAATTAAACAGACACAATGGATGATAGGCAGATTCTTTTTCCTTTTATGTAGGCAGCATATGGGTTCCATTCATGATTATCTGTACACATCTCCATCTTATGCAATTCTGGGTGCCTTGCCCCAGTGTTAGCCAGACTACCCAGTTCCTTGCCGAGCCCTTTGCACTCTGGGCTGATCTGACTGGTGTTTCCCAGATATAATGCTTTTCAGAACAATTTTCACAAGACATTCTACATCATATCTCACAATATATCAATGATCCTCATTCTCCACTGTCACCTTATAGTGACGGCCTCCTCCATCAGGAAATTTCACCAATATCAATATTTCAGATGTTAATCTGCCAATTTGTGGTACCTAGGACCTTTCAATATATTTTGCACCCAAATATTGATACAATGGCATATGCATAACTACCAAGTACCAGGAAACACAGACAGTGAGAAATCACCTATCCTGTACTCTGCCATCACTTCACTCCCAGCCATTGACACCAATCTAGCAAGCGTTCGGTTCCAGGACAGATGGCCAATTATACAATCTCTACCACCTGCAGTCCACAACTAAGACCTCTGAAGAACTTATTCAAGAGCTCTTGTCTGCTGCTGACCTCCAAGTCATCATGGACCATTTCTCAGCTGCTTGTAAGAAATTTGGTCTCACTATCAGTCTGAAAAAACCTGGAAAACCTTATGTGCCACCTAGTATCACCATTGAAGGGCACACGCTGTCTGCAGTGGATAAGTTCCCCAACCTAGGAAGCACCATGTTACGTGATGCGCTCCTAGATGGTGAGGTGAACCACATGATTGATTAAAGCCAGTAATGCTTTTGGAAGGCTCTGTGTGAGGTTGTGGGATAAAGGGACATCAAACTGGCAACAAAACTTAAGGTCTACAAGGCAATAGTTTATAACATCCTTAGTGTGTGATAGCTGGACCATTTACAGTTGCCACATCAGAATCTCAATCACTTCCAACTTGGTTGCCTCAGAAAGATCATGAAAATTCGATGGTGGTATAAGATTCTCAGGAGGTCCTCAGAAGAGCAAGTATGCCAGGCATAGAGGCAATGATAGTAAAGGTGCAGCTAAGGTGGGCTGGTCACTTAGTCTGAATGCCTGATAATAGACTGCCCAAGAAGCTATTCTGTAGTGAGCTAAAGCTTGGTAAATGCTCTTGTAGTGGTCATTTCAAAAGATAGAAGGATTGTCTAAAGACCAATGTAAAAAAATGTGGTATCTCAACTGACACATGGGAGCACAATGCTTATGACAGGAAAAAGTGCCAAAAAATGATTCTCAATAACTTGACAAAGCTTGAAGAAAGTCATGTCCAGCTAGCCGAAGAAAAGAGATCCCAAAGAAAATCAAGGAAAGATCAGTCCTCAGGTCAATCTGACATCCAATGTCCTGTGTGTGAGAAAACATTCTTCACAAAAATCAGACCTTACAATCATATGAGAACCCATGTAGTAAATTGGAGGTGAATCATAGGCTGTCGTCATCGACAATGATGGACAAACCGTCATCAGCAAACACTCAAAACTTTCAGTACCATTTCCAAAAATGCCATACATGGAGGATTGTAGCTGTAAAACTGGCCTTCTGTCTTGTGTTTGGGGGAAGGGTACCTTTTATTTGCAAGAAGCACGACAGTTGTCTGATTTTTGTTCCAGTTGAGGCTGTGTCAGATTCAGCCTGTTGAACTGGTGGCCTATTATAGGCTTTGCTCCTGATATATCTTATTATACATACGCTGTATTACATCCTTGCTAATAATTCATTTTAGGAATCAATTGCAAATAATTCAATATGATTAAGTCAAGATACAAATCAAAGACTGTTACAATGAATGAAGTACCATGTCAGGAGAAGGTGACCAATACTTGGCTCGTAAATTCTAGATTTAAGACCAAAATGATAGCTAAAAAAGAAACAGAAAATGCTGGAAATACTCAGCAGGTCAGGCAGCATCTGTGGAGAGAGAAACAGAGTTAATGTTTCAGGTCGATGACCTTTCATCAGAACTGGAAAAGGTTAGAGATGTAATAGGTTTTAAGCAAGGACAGACAAGGAAAAGGGGGAGGGGAGGACAGAACAAAAGGGAAGGTCTATGATAGGATGGAAGGCAGGAGAGGTTAAATGACAAAAGGGTGATGGTGCAAGGTGAAAGGAGATGGTAATGGGACAAGTTAAGAAACAAAAGATGGGTCTAGAAGAGGTGTAAATGGGAATATCAGAATCATCAGCAACAGCTGCCAGTCCGAAAAAATGGGGGCAGCGGTTATGATCTGAAATTGTTGAACTCAATGTTGAGTCCAGAGGCTGTAAAATGCCTAATCGAAAGATGAGGTGCTGTTCCTCGAGCTTATGTTGAGCTTCATTGGAACAGTGTGGGAGGCCGAGGACAGAGTGGGAGCCGGGCGGAGAATTAAAATGACAGGCGACCGGAAGCTCGGGGTCATGCTTGCGGACTGAACGGGGGTGTTCCGCAAAGCGGTCACCCAAATGATAGCTATGTGAGCTCTGTAGCGTAACAGATGGAGAGAGTACGGCCTAAAAACTGGTGTTGGCTCTATTCAGGGGTTAACTGTAAGTTACTTAAAAGTTTCTAGGAAAATTTATGCCTATTTAATAACTCCAATATCACTGGTTTCATCACATGTTACAACACCAGCACAATGGGCTGACCAATGCAGTGCCAGAAGTAATAACAAGACTGAGCAGCTATCAGATGCATTCAGGCGGGCATTTAAACTCGGCACTTGTGCAGGAAGAGCTGGTCTGGTGTTTACCCAGTGACACTTCTGTAAAATCCAGGCATCAAAGGTTCACAAGAGTTGTCATAAAGAACAAATACTGGAAACCTGATTCAAAAAGTAAGAAACAGGAGGGCGGGTCTGCTGGGGACTGAAGGCCACCCTCCCCAGGAGCATTTAGCCCAGCAGGCTTGGAACAAATAGCAGAGTGAACACAGTCTGCAGAACAAAGTGGAGCTAGACAGATATGAGGAAACAGATGGCTGACCTCAAGAAAGCAGCTAAGGTAAATCTCAAGTACAGTTTAGAACGCGGAACACCTGCCCCACATCAGCACTCAACAAAGTGTACATCATTTTGTGCCGAATCATCAGAACCAATAATAGACGTTTATCTTGTGAGGTGCCGCCAAAAAGAAGCAGGCCACCAGATGCTTACTGTGCCAAACAGCAACTGTACAAATCAGACTGTGGACACCCAAAAATCTTAAATTTCACACATGAAATTCTTATGTGCCAACCTAGCTGTATGAGGCCTATTTATTTGGTTCACTTAGGCAAGGTGACCTAGAGAATGGATCGCTGTGTATTACTGTCTGCACTACCTAAACTAGCAACATCTCAAGGTTGCTTGCAGGATGAGGTGCCACATAATAGGGAGCAAACCAGATCTTGAAGGAAGTCCCAGGCACTATATGCCCTTGACTCCATTTGAGGAGGCCACCCTGGACAATACTGGGCTGGAGCATCAAGAGAATAGAAGACAGTGACACTAATTGCCTTCCTGAAGCTCAAGTCTCATACCATCATATTGATAACCAGGCATTTTCTTAATTTCAATAACATCACACACCATCCTGCCTTGTGACTACCCTCCCCCCCATCTTGCATTATGACTCCCCTCCAACATTCTGCCTTGTGACTCCCCCTCCACATCCTGCCTTGTGACTCCCCTCCCCCAGTATTTCGCAGGGCAATGACTATTTGAAGATGCTTCTTTGCAGCAGCATTTTGACACAGTGTTCCTCTCCTGTTTTTGTCAACCTGGAACAACAGACTGATGTGCAGCTGAGGTCCATAAGTAAACCAGCACCGCACAGCACCCTGCATCATTCTCATCACATTTGCCAAGCGCCAGCACACATATGCACAGCCTGCAAGCTGGAGATAATTAGTTGAAGAGGTCGTGTCTGATGATTTACAGATTGTCTTTGATTGTGCAGAATAAGATAGCAGCACAGAAAAAGATGAGCATTGACGTTAGTTGTGGAAATGCGGAGGACAGTATCACTGAAGAGTTTTGGCTACTTTATTTCGTACATTTGAGCAGGAGAGGTCCTTAAAGGGCCAGCTCAGGCACTTGGTTAAATGTATCTTGTTTGAGTGTCTGGTGCATCAGTCTCCCTGGCTGTGCTGGTATTTCAGAAGTTACATCCTAATGCTCACTGTCTGCCTCCTGGTCTGGAATTGTTTCTGGATTGACCTCCTCCTCCTCAGTGGTTAGACCTATTTGTACAGCAAAGTTATGGAGCACACAACAGACAGTGATGATCCTGGAGATCTTGTGCAGGCTGTACTGTCATGTACCCCAGTATGTCCAGGCACATGAGACGATGCTTCAAGATCCCAAATGTACACTCAGCAATCATGCTGGTGGTTGCATGGGCTTCATTGTATTCCTTTTCAGCTTCTGTGGACGGCTGCACAAGTGTGTCATTAGCCAAGGATGAAGAAGATATCTTTGGTCTCTCAGGAACCACGCTTCTAGTTTCTCTTCACCTTTAACAAAGCCTCACACAGTTAATTGGCATGTAACAAAAGCCTGGCGGAAACTGCCTGGAAGCGGGCATTGACTTGCATGATAGGGTGCTGGTCTAAAACACCAACTGTACATTGATGGAGTTGAAACCCTTCTGTTCATGTAGGCCATTGCATTATAATGAGGGGGCCAAATGGTCACACGGGGGGAATTTCAACTCACCCCGCTGGGCAGGAATGGAGTGGGCCAGCAGTTAAAATGGACGGGCTCCATTTCCCCCTCTATTCCCGTCAATCTCCAATTTTAATACCACTGGTTTTGGTGGCGGATGAGGAGCCCGCTGGACTTGGGCGGGAGACTCATGCATTAATGCTAATCGGGGATCTATGATGCTAATAGGACTCCTGTGGCATTTTAACCGGGGCCTGAGCATGAAAGCCACCGTGGCTTTCCTGCCAGGTTGGAGCAAGTGGGAAGGATGAAGAGGCCCTCCAGGTAGGTGAGAAATTTTCCTGATGGGGCAAGGAAGAGCGGGAATGCCACTTACCTGGAAGACGGTGGGCGACCCTTGTTAGTCCACCTTTGTCTGTTGGCTGCTGCTCTGCGCTCTCTTCCCACCCATTCCAGGTGGTAACTAAACTGGCAGCATATAGATGAGGCTTGGGCCTGAAACCTACCTGTTTCCTCGAGCCAGAGTACAACCTGTAGCAACAGGTGACCTGAAAATAAACAAGTACCATGAGAAATTATCTTCCAACAATAGTCATTTTCAAATTTTAAAAAGAACGTAGATTTGCTATTACAGTTTTTATCAGCCTCTGGTTTTTGCACATTTAATCAGAGGAAGGTGATAGCACCAGGTTTCAATCACCAGGCTATTACAGCTTGGCGCTCTTCCTTCTTTATCAGTGAGATTGCAAGATTTGATCTGATTGACGTCACAGTGGTAGATAGCATAAACCAAAAGTGAGCCTGTGGTTATTGGTGCCTGTATATAGTACCTTCTGCCCCAGCAAGGACGAAGGAAGCCTTCCCGCTCTGTTTGCCATGTCTCATTCTGCTGCCACTAAATGCATGTCAGATTCTTGCACAGCAGTTGCTGTCTATCGTTGATTGAAGCCAGATTATGGTGTGGCCAAGCTCGCCTTGGGTTATTTGATTTAAGATTAGAGGCCCCACACGGTACTGCAAGTCAGTACTTTTTAATCGCTGGAGGTCTGAATTCATATCTAGTTCAAGAGTATAGGATAGAGACTGTCGGTCACTTTACAATTAACTGTAAGTAATGATACAAGGGATGGACTGGGACCAAAGCATAGAACTGTCACTTTTCAACTTGAGATTAAAGAACATTTGGTAGCACCAAAATTAACAATCCACCAAATATATTTTTTGTGCAAACTTTAAAACTTCAGTTCATAAGTCATTTTATTTTAAGATCAATTATGCTGTAAAATAAATGTTGCGATGAAAACAGAGTCCTGATGGAACATCAGTGATATGTTTAACAGCATTTGGTTCCATGTGAGTGATAAGATCTGCAGTGTGTCAGGTAAGATGGTCTGAAGGAGTATCCTTCCTGTCTGCTTGAAGTTCTGCACTGCATGAGTCATAGAGTTCCTTTGGCGTTCTGTATGTTGCAGAAGGATGTAAGGCCCGATAAGCCACCTGATATTTTCCACGCAGCAGCTCTTTCTGCCTTTAGAGAAGAACGTTTGGTAGAAGCTGCAGTGGAGCTGAGGAACATATGGGGAGAATTGACCCTTTTAAAGTCAAGGCATTGGGGTACTAATGCAGCAAAGAAGGAGAGGAAGGCCACCTTCTAGTGAAAGTGAATTGCAAGCTGCATGGAATGGCTGCGTAAAGGTTCCAACTGATAGTTGGATAGTGTAAAATGGCAGTTAATTTACAATAGATGTAAGTCTACAGCATGCTGTTTCTGGGGACACTGTGTGTAAAGAAAGAAAGAACTTGCATTTACATAGCGCCTTTCACGACCTCAGGACGTCCCAGTAGTTTTCATTGGTTGGCAATACTGATGCAGAACCTGGATCTAAAATTAATGGAAGCAGTGAGTGCTTGCCACACCAATCCTCCTTGCTGCAACTCTGCTTCCTCCATTTTCTCCTCATCCGCTTCCTCCTGTAGTACTGCTGCACCGGGCGCCCTCCTCTTCATCCTGCTGCACCGGGCGCCCTCCTCTTCATCCTGCTGCACCGGGCGCCCTCCTCTTCATCCTGCTGCACCGGGCGCCCTCCTCTTCATCCTGCTGCACCGGGCGCCCTCCTCTTCATCCTGCTGAATCGTGACTTCTCTTCGGCTTACAAAGTGATGCAATACGCAGCAGCCATTGGTTATTATCTCAGTGAGGTCATCAACCAAGGCTGCAGAAGATAGACCTGGTCTCCCAGCAACCCAATCTATGTGAACTTTGAAATAATGTAGGCCCCATGCACTTTCACATAATAAAGGCGTCATGGCTGCTTCTTGGACAATGGTTCATCCTATGTTTCTATGGTCAGACATCATCTGAATATTAATAAAATGGAAGTCTCTCTGTTTAAGTTGGCAATGGGGTTAACATGGAGTTCTGTTGCCCACATGGGTATTTCTATTTTGAACTCTTGGGAATCATGCCACCCAGTGAAGGATTTGAGCTCTATCCAGCTTTGTGCCTCTATTCCAAAGGTAAATGAAGAATATGTTGCTCTCAATAAAAGTGGTATCTGTTACATACATTTATGGTCTGCGCACTGACTGATTTGGTAGGTATTCCTGCAGTGGTTTGGAAGGATCCCGTCGTGTAAAAGCTCAATGCTGTTGTAACCTTTGCAGCTTTAGGAAGTGCATCCCTGTTCACGACATTATCTGCAGGTCAGCTTGGAGCAGATAGCATAGCTCAGTGACAGCCTCTCTTGTGAAGCAGGGACAACAAAAACAGGTCTCCTCTGACACACCCAGGTAAGGAGTGTCAGGGCTTGTATGTGGATCCTGGTGTAGTGACAGGTACAGACATAACATCAAAGGGGTTACTGCATCTGAACTTGTCAGCCTCATCTAAATCATGGAGCACAGTCGGAATACCCAAAGGGCATAGATTTTAAATTTCGGGCAACCAACCGGCGGAACACTCTGGCCGGGAGCAAAGAAGCGGTGGCCACTTCGACACCTGGGCCTCATTTAAATAGAACCGGCAAGTTGCCCATCCCAAACAGGTGTCCCGATTGAAGCTTGCCAGATTCAGACCAGTGCAATATGGGCAAAGTGGCTCAGGCGTAAACCTATGTACGTCTGAAATCCCAACTCACCCAAGAAAACCTTGCATTTCAGGCTTATACATATTACAATAGACAATAGGTTATGTATAACTATGTATTATGTGCAGCACACAATGGAGCAAGTAATGTGCTCCCGCTCCGTGTGCGTCTCCGCTCCACTCAGCTGACCTTGCACAATAATGTGAGGTAATTTCATATAAATATTTTTGTGACACTTAGTACATGTTGGGAGTTCCACATGTGGTGGGGGCTGGAGGGTTGCTGTGTACTTTCGAAGTGTTGCCATTTGTGTTTAATTTCAAAGCTGAGGGGCGCAAAAGTTCCCTTCGAAGAATTGGCCAAGAGAAAACTAAAGGGCAGCCTCTATTAAAGGAAAAGCCACTCAGGTGTAAATTTTAGCATTTTTAAAGTGGGTGACCCCTGAAACACCCACTGGGAATGGGCGGTCAGCATCTTACAGCACTGCTAAGGCTCCCCAGCAGCTTTATAGGGACGCCTCTTAATTTCCATGATATGTGGACCTCGATGAGCCTTGTACAGACTCCAAGCAGGCGAGGTGCCTCTTGCCTCCATTTCCAAGCACTTCTCACATTGGGCACTGAGTGGAGGTCCATCTGATCAATGCCAGTAAAGCAAAATGGATAAATAGCGAATCAGTTGCCCGTTTTACACCGTGCCAATGGAAAAGAAAATTGGGCATGGTGTAAAACAGGCTGCCAATTTGCAATCAGCCCAATTGTCTCTAATGGCATTGAGCAATTTCACCTCCAGTAGGCCTTAGGCTTCTGAGCCCAATAATAAAGAGCTCTCATGCTGAAAGGGTATTATCAGCCCCCCATACGTAATATACAGCACTATGGTCCCGATATTTATGGGGAGGGTGCGGGTGAGGCTAAAAATGGCCGATGAACCTGGCAAGGCAGGAGAGGCAGAGATCCTGCCGATCTTAACGGCAGGGCCTCGTTAACATCCTGTAGCTCTGCCTCCCACCTAGCAGCCGGCCAAATGAACAGCCTGTCCGGCGAGCGGGACGGAACACTCATGACAGGTGACTGCAGCCGGGGACCCTTGGGGACGGTCCCCGTAATGGGAAGGAGAGGAGGTTGGCAATCAGGACGGGGGGCAGAGGTCGGCAATTGGGAGTGGGGGAGTGGTCGGCAATTGGGAGGGTATTAGAGGCCTCCAATCGGGAGGGTTGAGTGGGTGTCTGGAGATCGGGTCTTGGGGGGAGGCTGGCAATCGGGGCTGCAGGGTGGGGGGGGGGGACAGAAGGCTGACGATCAGGCCTGGGGCGGGGAGTCTGGCGATCGGGGCTGGGGAGCCTGAAGGCTTCCTTGAGGGGCCTAGGGGGAGCACTCCTGCTCCTCCTGGCTCACAGGGAGCGCTGAAATAGCCACTTACACTGGGGGAGGCGGGCAGCACCCGCCTCCGTTTCACTGCCACGTTTCCCGACCCCTGGGAAACCCATGCAGCAGCAGCTAACTTCAAATCCGGCTCCCAATTGCATTGTAGGAGCCCAATTTAAATATAGAGTCATAGAGTTATACAGCACAGAAAGAGGCCCTTCGGCCCATCATGTCCGCGCCGGCCATGAAACCCTGTAATATGTTAATAAGTATCCCGATATCCGCCAATGTAAAAATGGCAGCGAGTGCGTGCACAACGGGTTGGAGTCATGTTCCCCGTATTTCACTTTTAAACACCCACCCCCCCCCCAACTCTCTTCCACTCGTCGTGGTGGGGGGTTAATATCCATGCCTATGACTCTCCCCATCAACCCCCAAATGAGAAGAGCTCCCAGAATTTCTAGGCCTATCTATTTTAGCATGCTATCCATTATAAACGCTATGCACTATGTAGTATACATTCCAACACGGGTCTGATAAGCCTGAGGCCCACAATGTACATGAGGCATTGAGTGCACCCTAGAGCACTTTCCCAGTGATGGGAGGGGGATCAAAGAGGGGGGCACCAAGCAAAGGGTTATTGGTGCCAGGGGCCTGGGCAGAGGCGGGCCAAATGGCAGGAGTGCCCGATTTTAAAAGAAAGTCTTCAAGTGGCATTTTATCAGCAGGCAGCAAGCACAAAGGTGCTGGAAGCCAGCACACAATTCTGCTCTCAATTCATTAGGCCCTGCGTTCTGTTCAAGGCTGCTGCCCAATAATGTGACTGAAGTGACACAGAGCAGTGCTCCAGCTACACAGTGCTTATTTGGAATGGATCTTCGCGCTGCTAAGCATGTCAAGAGAGATCACCCATGGTGCAAGTAAATTTTCCAAGTGATCTTACCTCATTTTATCCAGAGAGGTCAGACCATTTGTGCAAAGATGCAACTCGTTGACCCCTTTAAGTTCTAATATGCAATACATTATACATAACAATATGCTGCGCAGTGTTTTTGTATTATTGCGATTTATTGTAATCTATGCCGTACAGCACACAATATAACGATATATTACAATATATTATGCAATATATATTATGATATATTGTACACGTTATTATATTTGTTGTTGCCAGCGCAATTTTTAGATAATGCCTCTCTCTTTAGGTGGCAACGGTTTCCTTCTTGAATCTGTAATAACCGTTACACCTCATCCAGGAAATTGCGGTTAAGAAAGGCTGAAACGTTTTACTTTTGACAAATCATCCGAGTAGGAAACCAAAATAGATCTGTAGCCCTGCCACAAGTCCATGGAATATCACTGTTTGGCCTGCAAACTTAGGATTGTGAAACATATGGAAGGCAGGCTTGTGTAGTTTAGAAACCGTTATTAACTGCAGACACTTTTGAGGTTAGACTTGTGGGTATGCTGACATGCAAGAATGTCTAACAGTCCCTTAAGTCATCTTGTGCACAAGCAAAAGATTCTCGTGATTATAATAAAATACAGAAAAGAGAATGTTCCATTTCTCCATTGTCACATTCTGCCCCTTTGTTGTTAGTCAAAAGACAAGAAAGAAATGGAACTGTTCTAAGGCGTGTCAATGCTGTGCAATGGAATATTGTTCCATAAAGTGGCAGTTTCTGTTGTCATATATTTAGTTGCAGAGTGCAAAGTGTTGCTGTTTGGGGTTCTCTATTTTAACACTTAAGACTGAACATATAGCACATTGCAGACGCAATTATCCAATGCTCTCCAGCCCAGCCTTCCATCCTCTACCCTCCGTAAACTTCAGCTCATCCAAAATTCCCAGATCCTATCCCGCTCCAAGTCCTGCTTGCCCATTAACCCCATACTTGCTGATTTACTCTGACTCCCAGTCGTCCCCCCCCCCCCCACCGATGCCTAAAATTTAAAATTCTCATCCTTGTGTTTAAATCCCTCCATTGCCTCACCCCGCCCTACATCTGTGACCTCCTCACAGCCCAACAACCCCAGCCTCCCGAACTCTCTATTCCTCTGACTCCGGCCTTTTGTGCATCCCCACTTCCTTCACCCGTGCCTGCAGCTGCCTGGGCCCCACGTTCTGGAATTCCCTTCCCAGACTCCTCCACCTCTCCGTCCTCGTTTAAGACCTAAAACCGAGCTCTTTGACTAAGCTTTTAGTCACCTTTCTTAAAATTCCTCACACTTCTGAAAGATACTTTAGGATTTTTTTTTTGACATTACTGCAAGTTGTTATAGTGAATAATCAAAGCAGAATTCTATACACACATACATGTGTGTGTGTGTGTGTGTGTGTGTGTGTATAAAACACTGTATAAAATGGAATGGCAGATAAACCCAGGGCACTTACCAGACTATAATCTAAATGATGAGTGCAGATGATGTCACAGGCACAAGGGCAAAGTTCGCTGGTTTGTAACTGTTATCTGAATCCTGAGATCAGAATAGCAGCTTTGAAATCACTCCCTGGTATTAGTTATTATTCACAGCAGTGTTTCAACTTTATGTGAGGGGGGTTTTCTTCTGTTTTTGTTTGTACGGGGATCAAATTGTGTGCCTGACGTGTCTAACATTGCAGACCTCCACTGCCAGCCAGGCCACTGCTGGTACTGATATGCAACGGTATTTACACTGAACTATTAAAGTGTGTCGTCAACACTGCAGCCCGGGGAATAAGTCACCCGCAGCCTACACAAATGATCACAATAACAAAAATGCAAAAATAAAAGGGGAAAACAAACTCCAAACAAAACGGGAAAGGAAATTAAAGTTCTTTCTTGCTCCCTTCCCCTGCCCAAATTCCGTCCCCCCCCCCCCCCACTCTTTCCTGACAAGGCCGAGTCTTGCTGTTGTAAAGTTCGACATATACCCGTTTGCCACCAGTACCTCAGCCCAGTGGCCGTTTTTAAATCTATGAGCCTAGACAGTGGTTGTTGATCGGCTATTCCACTGTGGGGGATCACAGTTGAGCTCGATCCTGTCGTAACCCAGCAGACACCTTTCAGCAGCGATCACTAGATAGCAATCAGGAATGGGAACGCAGATTGATTTTTCTGCTCACTGGCCCAAAAGTGCCAAGAACAATTATCGCACCCTTATTGGTGCTGCAGCTGAGATAAGATAAGATAAGCTAACTAGGGTGGGGGTGGGAATTAAACCTGGGACTTTTTAGATCTGTTTGACTCAGTTCAATATCAAATAGTTCATTTATCAACTCAATCATGGGGTGAGAATGAGATCAGAACTCTTTAAATGAGTTGGGTGCGAATTCACTCACTGATACAATCACATTGATTCCTTTCACTGGAATTAAAGTTAATGGCCCTGATTTTCCCCTAAAACAATTCAAGGAAATAACATCCATTTAAGCGTTTCTTTATCTTCTGTTCAAGAGTTTAAAGATCAATACTCGTGTGAAAGTCTCTCGATACCTCCGCCTCAGCTGTCCTGAGCTGCATTCACTGTCGCTTTTCATCTGTGGGTAATGAGGTTCCTTTTGAAAAATGAAGAAATGTGACTCATTTCTAAAGCCACCAACTAAGATTGGAAGTTTACAACAGAAAAAAACATTAGGACTGGCACAGAGGTGCACAGCTTGTGCAGAGAAGAGTGCAAGTGTGGATTGATTCGTAACTAGTCGGATCAACTGACTAATCTGCACCTTTTCAATTTTTACTGAAAGCCTGAGAGGTGGATTTACCACTGCCGGCTGCCCGTCTCTGGCCTGCACCTGAAAATGGTTCCTGCCTCTCGACTGTGGAGATAGGCCAACTGCTGACTGAAGACCTGCAGCTCACTTCCAGCAGGAGAATGGCGCACTCCCTCTCTTTCACACCTAGGTCCTCATTCTCAGCAGTGCTAAATACTTCACCCAGTGAAAACCCTTCTGACTCACTAACGACGTCCTCCTGGGTGGGTGTAGGGTTGCCAACCCTCCAGGATTGCCCTGGAGTCTCCGGGAACTAAAGACTAATCGCCGGGAAACTGCCGCGAGCAACCCAGGAGAAAAAGCATAGGGGCAATAAAAATATAACTAATAAACTTTTGCGTTTTCGTTATAAAAATATTGGACATGGGGGAAAAAAGGTTGTTTGATTGACAGTCAAAAATCATCCAATAGGGGAATGAAGAGTCTATTCACTTTGCGATTGACTTAGGAAGCCAGTGCACCAGGAGGATGGACATGTCGGGCGACCAATGGCGAGAATGAGGCAGGAGGCAGGAGGTCATGTGATGAAACCTCTAGGAACACGTCCAACCAGAGTTGGCCACCCTAAGCGGGCATCTCTGAGCTGGTGTCTGTGCAGGTAAGGTGCCATGAAGCAGTTGGTGATGAAGCGGCAGGAATTGTGGATCTAGAAGCGTCAGCGATTGCGGCCCTAGGAGATGGTTGTCAGAGTAGCCGGCCCCTTCCTCCAGCACAGCCCCTTGCGATGTGAATCAGGGAAGAGCTTGTTTAGCTGTGCACATTTGACCTTGAAGAAATAGCAGGTGAGCGCAAGGACATTACAACATGAGAAAACACATGAAGCTGACATTACTTACGCCTTTACCAACCTCTGTTTCCACCTCACTTCCAACCTCACTGTCTTCCACTGCCTCTCCCGTCTGTCCGCCTATTGTCTGCGGAGCTTCCAATTTCCGATCCAGTTCCGTCTTTATTTGCTTGAGCGCCACTCCTATTTTAACATTACCATGGGTAAAACAGAGCCATGCCTGCGCTTTCAATGAGTACGTTAAAAGGTCTAATTTGATGCATTTGTGAACAAAGGAATGATACAATGAGAAACAAAAATGAAATAATGAAGTCTCAACTTTCTCCTCCCCCCGCCCCACCCGCCCCCATACAAGCACACAAACGATTTAAAAAATCTAAAGGGAAAAAAAATCACACCCTGAAAGAATATTGGCCTCAAATTGGCAACAAGACAGTTGGAAAGGGGATATTTGAGCATCTTTCCCCATTTTCAAGAGAATGAACAATGTAATCTCGTGGAAAAGCATTACGTTACCTCAGCCTCTTTTACAGATTAGGTTGATACGTTGCTAAGATTACAGTGGGGCTACCTTTGCCATTACATGAAATTTTGTAACATTATGAGCCAACCATGTTAAAGATGTTTAGGCCACAGTGGAAGTTGTTGAACAAAACAACAACAACTTGCATTTATATAGCACCTCTAACATAGTAAAACGTCCTAAAAGCACTTCACAGGAGCGCTGAATTAGACACTGAACCACATAAGGAGATATTAGGACAGGTGACCAAAAGCTTGGTCAAAGAGGTAGGTTTTCAGGAGCGTCTTAAAGGAGGAGAGGTAGAGAGGTTTAGCGAGAGCTTAAGTTCTAGGCAGCTGAAGGTATGGCCGCCAATGGTACAGCAGAGAAAATCGGGATGCGCAAGAGGCCAGAATTGGAGGGGCGCCGAGATCTTGGAGGGTTGTAGGGCTGGAGGAGGATACAGCGATAGAGAGGGATGATGCCATGGAGGGATTTGAAAACAGGGATGGCGATTTTAAAATCGAGGCGTTGCTGGACCGAGAGCCAATGTAGGTCAGCAAGCACATGCGGTGATGGGTGAACAGGACTTGGTCCGAATTGGGATACGGGCAGCAGAGTTTTGGATGAGTTCAAGTTTAAGAATGGTGCAAGGTGGGAGGCCAGCCAAGTTGAGTCTGAAGGTAACAAAGGCATGGATGAGGGCTTCAGCTGCAGATGAGCTGAGGCAGGGGCAGAGATGGGGGTGGAAGTAGGTGGTCTTGGTGATGGAGAGGATATGCAAGAGATAACTATTAGCACTACCCTTGTTTTATCAATATATAAATGCAAATAATGGTCACATTAATCTTAAACTGAAATATTTGATTACCCAATGTTATTTTGTCCTTTCTAGTTTTCTATCATGACCATCAACTGAGAAGGGAGGGTAGATTTTACTTTGTGTACTAAGAGCATGTGTCGGGAATTTGGGCGGGGCCATCAGGATTCTCCATCCATTGGAGAACAGAAAATCATAGGGTGCGTGCACAATTTCTGGATATGTGCTCCCAGCATTGATTTTTTGGGGCCAGGAGGAGTATTCATTCTGGTTAATACGATAGCAAAATACTGCGGATGCTGGAAATCCGAAATAACAACAGAAAACGCTGGACTGCTGAGTTTTTCCAGCGTTTTCTGTTGTTATTTCATTCTGGTTAAGCCGCTCTACATTCGCTACTTGGCAGAGAGTGTATGCAGCACACAATCCGCTCATTGGCACTTGAAAATTGCGTTGGGGTTGTATAACTTACAATATTTAAATAAGGCTGCCCACCTGTTTCGGACGGGAGGGTTGGCCGCCCATTTTGAGGCCCGCAGGCCTCAGGTTGCCGATGAACTGTAGCATTTGTTCAGTAGCATGAGAAGTTCAGGCATTTTTCACTGGCGCTGAGAAGATTAAGGGGTTACCTGATAGAGGTCTTCAAGATTATGAAGAGTTACAATAAGGTAAATGGTGAAAGATTGTCTCCCTGGTTGGTGAACCAGTGACACAAGTTTAAGATAATCACAAAAGGAATTAAAGAGAAAATTTCAACAACAAAAAATTCTTTACACTGGTTCGAATGTGGAATTCTCTGCCACAAATCCTTGAAGCTGAGCTCATAAATTCCTTTAAAAGGCAATTAGATTTGTTTAAAAAAGAGGAATATTAAAGGCAATGGACGTGAGTAGAAGAGTGGAATTAGATTAGATGGCTCATGTGGGGAAAACATGGGCGCAGACTTGATGGGCCAAATGGCTTGATTCTGTGCTGCAACATTCTATAATAACTTGGAACACTATTTTAAGGTGTGTCAGTGCACTAGGACAAGGAGGCTTAGGTCAAAACTGGTGAAAGGAAAATTTAGGATAAATATCTTCACATAAAGAGTGATCACACGTGAAATAGACTTTCAAGTGGGGTATTGTAGGTGAAAACAACAGGTTCTTTCAAGATACAGTTAGATGACACGACGGAGGGACTGTAAGGTTTTTTTTGTGCTGGATCGAATGAGCTAAGATAGGTTGAATGGCCCCCCCTCAAACTGTGACTTTGACATCAAACCCGCAAGTGCCTTCAGATCTGGGGATAACTTTGTAAAGTGCTGTAAAAAGAACTGAGGTAACAATGGAATACTTAGTAAGGTAGTCAACTTCTTTCCTGTCACAAGGTTAATATCAGCGATTATAAATAAATGACATCATTGTGTCAGTAGATTCAAAACAAAATACACACACTGTTTCCACCTTGAACTAAGAGTGAGTGAGAGCTTGGCCACAGCAAGATATAGTCACCTGCTGTTCTCTTTCACTGGTAATTTATCAAGGCCTGGAAAATACCCCCTCCTTAGAATGTATTAGTCAAAAAAAGAGCATGAAATAGGTCACCAATATTTCTGTTTCAAAGTTCATTATATATTGATATTTATTATTTCCAGTCAGGTGTATTTTTCTTACTTACAACGCTGGAAATTATAGAAACAAGCCTCATACTGAAACAAAAATGTAAAGACAGGAATCCTGCAATAAAACGTCACTGTGATCGATTGACGTTTCCAATGTATTTTAATTCCAGCTTATTGTTGCTCTTTTTTATTTTCCTCCTCTTCCCTTTTGTATCCTATTCACCTTGAAGCAGTTCAATAATTTTCAGGAGCTCCCAGTGTTGTGGAGCCTGATCTGTTTATGTTCCAAGTGGCTTCGGCAACATTACCAACAACAGAAAAGCAACTATGCATGTGTAATCTTGCACTGATTGTTGAAAATTGCCAATTGCTGCTCTCGCCTCTTCTCCAGCAGGTGGGGTAAAAGAAAAAAGAAAGACTTGCATTTATATAGTGCCTTTCACAGCCTCAGATCGTCCCAAAGCCCTTTACAGCCAATTTAAAGTACATTTGAAGTGTTAGTCACTACTGTAATGTAGGAATCGCGGCAGCCAAATTGAGCACAGCAAGCTCCCACAAACAGCAACATGATAATAACCAGATAATCTGTTTTAGTGATGTTGGTTCAGGGATAAATATAGGCCAGGATATCAGAAGAACTCCTCTGCTCCTCTTCAAATAGTGTTGTGTTGTGGGATCTTTTATGTCAGCCTGAGAGGGCAGACGGAGTCTCGGTTTAACATATCATCCGAAAGATGGAAGCTCCGACAGTGCAGCACTCCCTCAGTACTGCACTGGTGTCAGTCTAGAGTCTCTGGAGTGGAGGCATGAGCACTCAATCCAAGTAGGCCAGTGGCACCAGCAATAGCATTAATTTATATTGGCTGCCCACTTCCACGGAAACCCAAGAAAAGTTTCTCCTAATGTGGGTCTCGGGTCCTCTTGAGGCAGCTGTGCCACCTCACTGTATTTACTTTACAGCACTGTCACCAAAGTAAGAGCACAATAGTCAATACACACGGAAATGACCCCTTCCACCCATATCTCAGGGCCTTTCCCATCCTGGGCCTAATGCCCCTCACTGGGAAGTTTGTGGAAGATGTTGAGCCCTTCACTGGGAAGTTTGGGGAAAATATTGAGCCCTTCACTGGGAAGTTTGTGGAAGATGTTGAACCCTTCACTGGGAAGTTTGTGGAAGATGTTGAACCCTTCACTGGGAAGTTTGTGGAAGATGTTGAACCCTTCACTGGGAAGTTTGTGGAAGATGTTGAACCCTTCACTGGGAAGTTTGTGGAAGATGTTGAGCCCCTCACTGGGAAGTTTGTGGAAGATGTTGAACCCTTCACTGGGAAGATTGGGGAAAATATTGAGCCCTTCACTGGGATTTTTGTGGAAGACGACCGGAACAATGTACTCTCTGATTTCCCTTTCTCTCCTGGTGGAAACATCATCTCACATTAACATCGACACATCCTTTCCCATTGGAGCAGCAGGTCCTCAACCTGATGGGCAGGGGGCAAGTCAAGGCCATGGTGAGTGGAAATGCTGGAGGAAACGTGCCAAAGGGTTTCCTTGCACCTTGTCTTCTTTTTCCCATCGAACTTCTATCTTGCCCCATGCACGCTGCATGACAAACTGTAGCTGCTTTCAGCAGCCAGTCATCGTTCTCTGCTCTCCCTTTGCGCTAAAAGCTAACCCTTGTCCCTCTCTTTATTTCAGGTGCAGAAAATGTTGAGGCTCCCGTGGTACTTGAGGGAGAGGAGGGCAGCCTTCCTAAAGACACACTGTCACGCTCAGGAGGGTCATTATCCAAGGTAACAAGAGGTGCACCTTCTCAAAAGCTATTTATTCACTTAGCTATCCTCCTTGAAGAGCACAAGTAGGGCAGAATTCCCAAGGATGAAGACATCATGATAATTTCCAGTAAACCTGGCCTGGACATGAAGAATTCTTTGCATCTGGTCACACACAGTGTGGAGACAGAGAGAAAGACACAAGGGGAATGAAGGGTGAGGTGGAGAGGGACAAAAAGACTTTTTTTAACTCGGGGCAGGAATCGGTGTCCAGGATCTTTGCAGCCGCCAGCTTTCGCTGACTGTTCCAGACTATGCAGGCCTTAGTGGTTAGAATGGCATGCGTGTCCCGATGACATCATCAAGATGGCGACTCTGCCATTTAAATCAGGCGACCTTCCCGTGACTGAATATAGGCAAGTAAAAAAATGTGTGGGTGAGAGGAACGGGAACATATCGGGAACGTGGCGCGAATCCTCTCGCCACCTTAACCCTCCGCCGGCATCATTCCCTAAAGAGTAAACCGTAAGGCAATAGAGAGTGAGGGACAGAGAGAAAAACACAAAAGGGAACAGAAGATATGGGAAACAAACAATACAGCACAGGGGAACAGAGGGATGAGGGAGACAGGGAATACAGCACAGGGGGAACAGAGGGATGAGGGAGACAGGGAATACAGCACAGGGGGAACAGAGGGATGAGGGAGACAGGGCATACAGCATGGGGAACAGAGGGATGAGGGAGACAGGGAATACAGCACAGGGGGAACAGAGGGATGAGGGAGACAGGGCATACAGCATGGGGAACAGAGGGATGAGGGAGACAGGGAATACAGCACAGGGGGAACAGAGGGATGAGGGAGACAGGGAATACAGCACAGGGGGAACAGAGGGATGAGGGAGACAGGGAATACAGCACAAGAGAAAAGAGGGATGAGGGAGACAGGGAATACAGCACAAGGGAAAAGAGGGATGAGGGAGACAAGGAATACAGCACAAGGGAAAAGAGGGATGAGGGAAGACAGGGAATACAGCACAGGGGGAACAGAGGGATGAGGGAGACAGGGAATACAGCACAGGGGGAACAGAGGGATGAGGGAGACAGGGAATACAGCACAGGGGGAACAGAGGGATGAGGGAGACAGGGAATACAGCACAGGGGGAACAGAGGGATGAGGGAGACAGGGAATACAGCACAGGGGGAACAGAGGGATGAGGGAGACAGGGAATACAGCACAGGGGGAACAGAGGGATGAGGGAGGCAGGGAGAAAAAGTCAAGGGAAACAAAGGGAGAGTGAAATCCTGGGGGGGTTGAAGGATTGCGAGGCAGAGACAGGAATACAAGGAGAATGGAAGATAAAAGAGAGAGAAAGAAAAAGCACTGGGGATTAGGTGGTAATAGATAATCTGAGAAAAAGGAAAACAGAGGATGAGAGATTAATGCAAAACCAAGAGAGACAGAAAATAAAACACAATGGGAATGGAATGCAAGAGAGAAAGAAATATGAGGGGAATGAGGAGTCAGAGAAGGATAGGCCGAGCTAAATACTAGTGATACAGGAAGGAAGGAAAAGAGAGCTTGAGAGTAAAAAAGAAAGAAATGGTCTAAATATCAGAAGCTATCATTTTAAATCAACTATTGTACAATCTGTAGAAATAGTGCAGATATTTAAGGTTTGAATTTGTTGACAAATGTATATCCAATATAAAAGAACTTGACCAGGTTAAGTCTAAATCTATGCATGATCCTTTCAGAGAGGTCCACATCCTGAGATATTTCATCCACATGTTCTCTGCTGGAATCTTACTTTCTCTCCACAGTGGGGTAGACACTGGCATGCGGAAAAAGCATGAAGCTCAGCAGCTTCTTAGTGGAAGGATTAAGGGTTAGGTCGGGTGGAAGATCTAGATGACTAATTGCAATGCTGCAGAAGGGGATGGTTGCATTCACATGGATTTTGATCCTTGTCGAAATATGACTTTTACTACTTCACAGTGTACACATGCTTCAGAAGAAATTGTTTGCATAAATTCTTAATGGGCCCTTATGCGTGACAGAACTAATAATGAAACTGCAAGATGTGACCGATAACATACTCACACAATATTCCGATTCATAATTGCATAATGGGTTTGTGTTTGCAGTTTCAAATATCAGATTATTGAGGCTGAAAAATGAAAAAAGAAGTAACTTAATTTTTACTGTAACAGGCGTGAGCATCAACTGGGCATCAAGTCATGCACAGTGATGCTCAACTTGCAAGATGTTATTTTTATTCTGCTTTGGGTTGTGACACAACAATGGCCCAAATTTTGCTGCCAAAGAATGACGAGATTAATGCGCCCACCGTTATTAATGTATAAATTGCCCAGTAACTTGTGGGGAGGAAGAGACACCCCATGAATTGTGAATCGCCACAAGTTGCTGGACAATTTGCGCCGCTCTGCCGGAAGCCTCGTGAAAACGACAGCTCGCCCTTATCCTCCCCGTGAGTTTCAAGAAACTGCTGTATCTGCATATTAATTGCCAAATATACTCGCTGCAGAAAGTTAGGGCTAATACTTAACAGCGTAAGTACCTTCTTAATGATGAGATTTATGTTCCTGCGATGCCACGCAACCTCACCGGCCCAGAAATTCAGAATTAAAGGCTTTGAGCTGAACGGTGAAGGATAAAGTCTAACTAACAGGGCACGCCACGAGATGCCCCATTCCAGCAAAATCTGGGCCAATGTGAAAGCCGGATGTAAATAAGATACAAATGAGGGTAGTGGCATTTTTTTCAGCTGTGTTGTAGTCGGTGCGTCTTTGAAGGGTGACCATTTCATTCCCCCTTTTCCTTCTTGCACATATTAATCCAGACATTTTCCTTCCTGCTGTGGTGCAGGAGTTCGGGAGCTCAGTGGAGTGACATTTGAATCGGCATTCTCACAGTTCTACATTTTGCAGCTCTTGCACTCAGCACCGCCCTGCTTCCCTTCTTCAATTTGGCCCCGAATTTCGGCGGTCCCAACTCTACCACCATCAATGCAGCAAAGCAAGACTCCCAGCTGCATGCAGCAGAGGATGTTGTACTCCTGTGAAGCGCATTGGGACGTTTCACTACATTAAAGGCACTATATAAATACAAGCTGCCATTGTTGTTGTTGATGTTGGCCCTGTCCCAAATCCCTGGGACATGGTCATTTAAATAAGCAGGACAGGTGGCTCACACCTGTGCAGGCACTGCAGAGGTACCTGCCCAAAGAAATGCCGGGAAATCGGAATGACATGGTGCCACTCCGATTTCAGGAGCCAGAGCCCCTTTGCAGTCTGAAGAGGAAACGTTAAAAAATGGTCTCTTCCTCGCAGAAAACTGTGGCGACATTAGATCATCGATTCGCTCTGGGATCAACTACAATTCTTCCTAGAGGTGCGTGACTTCTGCTTGGTCTAATATGGGCGTAGTGTACAGTATTCCGGGGTACCCCCGGAACACTCCAGACATGCCCTCAATGTCTCGCATAGAGGTGACTCTCCTTCCCCAATCCCCCCTCAATGAGAACTTCTGTTGCACGTTGCATAGGGCATAAAACCCAACGGATCTGGGTTCTCCCCAAATTTACACCTCCTCAACAACCCAGCCACTTTGTACCCTACACCCCCAGGAATTTCAGCACCCTTGTCTTTAAAACCATCTAGAATCATAGAATCATCGAATGGTTACAGCACGGAAGAAGGCCATTCAGCCCGTCGAGCCTGTGCCGGTTCTCTGCAAGAGCACTACAGCTAGCCCCACTCCCCCGTAGCCCTGCAAATCTTTTTCCTTCAGATACTTATCCATCTCCTTGTTGAAAGCCATGATTGAGTCTGCCTCCGCCACCCTTTCAGGCAGTGCATTCCAGATCCTAACCACACGCTGCGTAAAGAAGTTTTTTCTTACGTCGCCTTTGGTTCTTTTGCCAATCACCTTAAATCTGTGTCATCTGGTTCGTGACCCTTCTGCCAATGGGAACAGTTTCTCTCTATCTAGTCTGTCCAGACCCCTCATAATTTTGAACACCTCAATCAAATCTCCTCTCAATCTTCTCTGCTCTAAGGAGAACAACCCCAGCTTCTCCAGTCTGTCAACATAACTGAAGTCCCTCATTCCTGGAATCATTCTCGTAAATCTTTTCTGCACCTTCTCTAAGGCCTTCACATCCTTCCTAAAGTGTGGTGCCCAGAATTGGACACAATGGGCACGATCTTGCCAACCCTGGGGAGGTGGGTTTGGAGGCGGGACTGCCGGGAAAATGGCATAATTTGCCTCTTGCCAGGAGGCGGGTAGCCGTCCCACGCCGGGTCCCGTCTCCTTGGAGGCGGGAAGGGATTAAAGCCTATTAACAGCCTGTTAACAGTTGTGGGTCTGCGGGGGTCAGGGGGGGTGCAAAAGTGTGCTGTGTAGGTAAGTGATAGGTGCAAGTGTGGAGAGGTGAGTATGTGAGGTAAGTGCAAAGTGTTAGTAAAAGTGTACTTACCTTTGTTTCTTCCTGCAGGCTTCAGTCGGTGGGTATGCGGAGAGTCTTGGACCTCTGCGTTGGAGATGACAGATGGCTGTTGCATTTTCCAATGCAACAACCATCTCATTTCTGCAAAAGAAAGAAGTTTGATGAGGTCTTGAATTCAAGACCTCATCAAACTACAGAGAATGTTACTGTTTGACAGCTTCACAGAGCTGTCAAACGATGACAATTCATCTGTCAAAAATTTTTGACAGATGAAACGTCATACGTTGACGTTCTCTGCAACCGGCTTTTCCTTAATTGGCCTGCCATGCCCGCTGGGCGGGCTTAACAAGGTCAATCAAGGGAAAATAGCGTGGGTTGGCCAGAAGTTGATGGAGGCGGGACTGAAACCCAACAAGTGGGAGTCCCACCTCCAAAAGCTCCCCATTGAGAAAAATCACCCCCGTTACTCCAGTTGGGGCCGAACCAGTGTTTTATACAGGTTCATCATAATTTCCACACTTTTGTACTCTATACCTCTATTTAGGAAGCCCAGGACCCGTAAGCCTTTTTAACTGCTTTCTCAACCTGCCGTGCCACCTTCAACGATTTGTGCATACATACCCCCAGGTCTTTCTGTTCGTGCACCCACTTCAGGATTGTACCATTTAGTTTATATGTCCCCTCCTCATTCTTTCTACCAAAATGTATCAGTTCACTCTAAACTTCCAACTACTGATTTCAAATTGAGTTTAAACTCAAGGCAACAGAAGGCTACTCAAGCAGTGTGCAGAAACTGTACGTAGTGAGCTTTGGAGGACACAATTAAAATTCTTAAACCGGCCTTCTCAGTGTGTTCTTATAATGATGTCATAGGCAAGCAGCATAATTGCTATGAATTCCACAGAGTTGTTAGACCTGCGCACATTATGTAGCCTTACATAGTGCAGAACGCCAGTGTTGCAAAGAGCATCTCAGTACCGTGTCAACACAAAGGCCATTTCACATGTATCAGGTTCCTGAAAACCACATGACTGACAGGAGTCACACCCCACTGCATGTAAACCACCGCTCATCAGACCACATGCGTGGTAAAGCAAATACAATGATTGATCCGTTCAGTCACTGTTACGTGTCAAAAGCCTGTCTGTGCATTGAAAACTTCTCAGAAGAGTTATTAATTTTGGTAAAAGCCGATGTTTCCCTGGGTAAACTTTGCACAGTGACTCATGCATAGACATATGGTGGGAGCGCATAAAGCATACACAGTACAGGGCCAGCTTCCTCTGATGGAGTTGTCAAGTGACTGGAAGGATTTTTCCATTTTATCATGAAATGTTTTAATGCCAGTTATTTGTTTTTAAGTCTGAATCAAAAGGAAGAAAATTTAACGTTAAAGAACTGAATAGAGAACTAAATTTAAAAATACAGACCTCTACTGTTTGAAGCTGGTTTGAATATCTAGATGGGATGGGTATAGAATAACAGGCAACTTGCTATGAGGGACAAGCCAGTTATTCAAATGGCTCGTTCTAACTGCTTTCCTCTTCAATGTTATCACATACACAGTAGCTGTAGGAAGCACAAGCTAACTTTGGAAAAATTCACAGCAAAATAGAAAACAAAGTTTCCCCAATGGCTTTAGTGGTGCTGGGCTGAGCCACACAGACCAAGAAGGTTCCTAATTCAATTCTCATTTTGTAATAAGGTGATCGATCCCAACTGTCGCAGCAATCAAACCGCTATGGTGACCCCCTGTAGTCAGGATAGGGAAGGGAAAAAGTCAGCCAGGATTCCAGATTCCTGATACTGACCAGTGACCCCTGCTGAAAGTTGCACATATGTGGGCATTGGGTGAGGACAGGATTGGTTTGATTGTGATGCCGTTCAATGTCATTAGCTGGCCCATAGTAAGTGGCCTCGAATTTCGGTAGCATCCATTTTCAGGTCGGAGGAAGATTGGGGAGGCCTGCAGTATTGTTGGGTGGTCAGCAGTGATGTCGGGGAGGGCTAGGAGGTCGGGGCAGGGTCAGAGGAAGATCGGGGGTGGGTGGGCGGGGGCAGGCTGCAGTATTGTTGAGTGGTCAGCAGTGATGTCGGGGAGGGCTAGAATGTCGAAGTCGGGAGTGAGGTCGGAGATCTCGGGACCGGGAGTGACGGTGACAATGGTAAGTACTTACCTTTTTTTAATACCGTGCTGTTTAGCGTTGATTTTCCTGGCGGCAATCAGCGCTGGCGCTGGCTGCCTCAGACACAAACCAAATTTGCAAGAGGGAGCGGAAGCAGGTGTTGGGCCCCTTATTTGAATATGTTAATGGCCTAACGCCTGCTTCAGACGTGAGTTAATGACACCTCTTGTTTGGCCCTTATCAAAATGGCGTCCACCGCGGCCCACACCAGAATTGTGCATGCGCGGAGTGGACACCATTTTGGACTCAAAACGGCACCCGTAGCACCATAAAATCGGGCACTACAGAGCCGAATTTCTGTGATAGTGTCTGGGCTCACACATAAAGAATTGTCATTAGGGTGAGGTACCAAAGGGCGATTAGCATCTGTGGAAACAGCGAGAGAGGATGGAAAGAAAATGGAAAGTTTGAAAAACGGGAAAATGAACTGTTATGAATGTACTGGTTATGATTTAGGCATGTTAGCAGAACCATAAGACTGAATTATCAGTGATACATTGAAGATCCAAGTTTTTGTGGCGGAGACTATTTACATTTGATATTGCAATGATATTTTGTAGCTGCCAAAATAGACTACAACTTCTGACTGAACAAAACAATCTGAGATAAAGGCCACCAGCCCTAGGTATTGGGCATTGTAGAGAGCGAACACATTATCCTTTCAGCTCTGGAATCTGGTCTTGATTCCAGCTCAGACTGATGGATTGAAAGTCTCCTTTCTCTGCTGGCTGTAAGGATTCTGCTTGAAATGAGTTTAGACAATCTCACCCAATTTATATTGGGCCTAAGTTCACACTTCAAATTTGCCTATAATTCAGCATCGCTCAGAGAGATCGCTAGCTTGGGAAGTGAAACATTTTGGACCGCTGCAGTAGGGGATGTTATTCTAAGCCTGAGGCTGGGCTTAAGATGCATTATTGGAGAGAGTAGAGGAAGCTCTTGCCCATGCCTGGGAACGCTTGATCTGTGCATTGGGTAGCAAATGTGGAAAAGCATTCCACTTTCCAACACTGATTCACCATACAAACAGTGAACATTCTCCTTTGCAGTCACAGACATGCTGTCAGGGAGGAGAGTAGTGTCATCAATGAGAGATGAGCAAACATGATACCAGGGCTTAAAGGGTTAAATTATGAGGGCAGTTTTGCATTGACTTGGCTTGCATTCCCTTGAGTTTAGAAGGCTGAGAGGTGATTTAATCAAGGTCTTTAAAATGATAAAGAGAGTCGATAGGGTAGATACAGACAAATGATTTCCTCTGGTGAGGGAATCCAGAGGGCATAATCTTAAAATTAAAGCTCGGACATTCAGGAGTTAAATCAGAAGGCACTTTTTCACACAAATCTGAAATTCTGTCCCTCAAAAAGGCTGTGGCTGTTGGGTCAATTAGCATTTTCAAGACTGAGATCGACAGAGTTTTATTAGGTAAGGGTGTAAAGGGATATGGATCAAAGATGGGAAATGGAGTTGAGGTACCGATCAGCCCTGAACAGGCTTGTGCGGCTGAATGGCCTACTCCTGTTCTTATGTTCCTAAATCCAATTTAAGGAGCTCACCTCATGGCTCACTTGATTAATAAAAGTGTGTAACCGTGTCAATCAAAACAGAAGGCCCCAGGTTCAATTTCTGGTCTGTGCTGCATTATCTGATCTCAGACAGCATTAGAATAACTGTGTTACAATTGGCTTCAGTGCCCTGAGTTCAGGAGGAGAAAATCAGCCTGCGTTCCCTCCCCTGACTGCACTGCAATGATCCTACTGAGAAGTGCACAGTGTGGGCAGTGGGTAAGGACAGGACTGGGTTCAGCTGTCATACCACTGTGATTGAATAGCCAGCCAACCTCACTATCTCGGCTCACATACGGAGGATATCCACTTGGGCAAGGCATCTGTGAACCATACCCCTGCAGGAGTCAATGCCTTCAGGCGATGAGGATTAGAGAAAGACAACAGACAAAAAATACATTTTGAAAAATATAGCGGCTGGTTTACAGTATAAAGCTACCCAGAATTCAGCGCCAACTGACAGGAACGTTTAAATATGGCCACTGGCAATATTAGCTCAATGAATTCATTTCAAACAGATTAAATCCTTTGCTAAAATAACAGGCAGAGGAATGTTATATGAACAGAGTGGGGGTTTGTGAATATGATTTTTAGGGATGAATTGGCAACTTCATCCCAAGCGTCTGTCATGTCAAATTGTGTGAGAAAAGGGAAAAAAATAACATTTTAAAATCCAACCTGCTGTGAAATAAAGCATTTTGCACACTTCTGTGTATAATATCACGTATATTTCAAGAAATATGCCTGACCTTTTACTTACATCTAACTCTGACTTGAAAGTGCCATTTAGTCAAAGAGTACAATTTCCTTCCTGTGCTCTTTATTTTGCTTTTTATTTCATTTCAGTGTAGGTTGCTGGCTGCATACGTTTTATTCTGCTTTTACGTACTGCCTTGTTTAATATTGTTTCCCAGACACTGTTTTGCATGTGATGTCAAGGCCCTTCGGGATTTTACACCCATTAAGAAAACAAGCTTCTTTAGCGTCTCGAAGTATTTTCAGTCAAGAATGTGCTCTGTGGTTTTCCAAAAAAAAGTGCTGTTCTCCGTCAGATAACATCAGCAAAAGTGATACTATTCTGTCACCCTGCAGTGCTGAATGCTGGTAAATAGAATGAGAAAAAACTAACTCTTTCCCCTCCACCCCACGTTTTTATTCAAAGTATTCTTACGTAAATAAAACCTTGTTGGTTGTTCTTTTTATTTCTGGCATAGATTGTTGCAGTTCTCTAAATGTCAATGGATGCCATTGGCTCTCTCTATCAAAACCCCTTTAAAAAATATCCAGTAAATATGAAGAATTTCTATTAACTTTCAGAGGCTTTGGGGGTTTCGTTGGGGGGAATAGTTCAAGTTCTACTGACAAATTTAGGTGAACAGACCAGGAGGAGCTTGCTTACCGTGTGAGGGAGCTGGAAATGAATTAACATCAGTAGCGATCCCGTCATTAAATAAAGGGGGGCTTCATCAATCATGTGTTCTCAATTATGTGGTGTAAATCTTATCTCTTATGCTCCTGGGGTTAGTATTTCAGCCTAGCCAGTCATCAAAACGCACTGTTAATCAACAGAAGCACAGAAAAAGAATATCAGAGTTGATGTTAATTCTTTGCAATATTTTGATATTTAGCAAACAGAAACAGTTGGGGTCCTTAAGGTAACGCTCACTTTTTAAGCCACGTGCTGAGAGACTGGAAGCCCTGAGCACAGAAACAGTTAAATACGTGATACTTTCAACATAACATCTCTGCCAGATGAACAAGATTAAAATTTCAAACATTTTTTTTAAAATATACACAATGACACAACAAGTACCATCTGGAACAGTCTTACGTTACATTGGCCCATAAACCACACCATTCTACTGCTTGACATAAATTGATCAATTAAAGCAGGTATTCAATCATGTAGGCAGCTTACAGTAAACCACCACTAACATTTACAGTTAGCCTCCTTTATAATGTTAAAGTGACACATCCAGAGCTGCTCGCCACCATTTTCCCATTCCACACTGCTTCCTTTCTTCCTGCTTTTTTTGACAGTCGTCTGATGCATATTTATAGTCGCATTCCGATATAACCGCTAATCAAGGGAAAAATCTCCGCTGAAAGCAACAAGTGAACCAGATGGATACTCCGATGGACAGGCATTTCAAGTCAAAACAAGTCAATGAGGCAAGATAATTCTGCCTGCTGAAGAATTAGTCATTATTAGCATGTAATATCAATAGTACCCTGTGCAGGCCTTTTAAACAGCTGTTGGTCCATTGATTTCTTGTGTTCCACAAGATTGCATATGGCAAATCCACCCAGTGATGGCCCGGAGTTGACTTGTACTTAAACAGCTCTACCTGAACTAACATCTAGTCCAAGCTTAGCAAAGCAGGAAGATTTCTTCCACATACAACTGGGTAAACATGAGAGTCCCACGCTGCCAACGGGGGTCTCACAGGCAGCCAGCATATCACAACTTTTTCCAACCATTGAAATCAATTGACGAAAAGGTGGCGGACAGCTTGCCCTCGACCTTTTCGATATGCGCTGGCTGCATCGAAGACCCTGCCGGTGGTGTGGGGCCTCGTAAAATTTACCTTTGTACATGTGGCACAAAGGTAAACCAGTTCCCACATTACAACAGTGACTCCACTTCAAAAGGACTTCATTGGCTGTAAAGCGCTTTGAGATGTCCGGTGGTCGTGAAAGGCGCTATATAAATGCAAGTCTTTCTTTCTTTTATTTTTCTTTATAAACAGGTTTACAACTTCATTACACATAGTGTACAGAGGAAGTGTTTCCCATAGACTCGTGTCTGTGCCTGCACCAAACTCCTCCCACCTCCATTTTCTCTCTTCTGCTCTCCTACTGAAGGCGCTAACTCATGCTGGGGCGCAGTTCCAGGGTCACTGTGGTCCCTGGTATCTCATCTGAGTGAACGTTTTTCACATATAAGCCCAGTGAGTGTTGGCAGTTTGTTGAACCGTGAGGAACAACAGAGTCGAACTGATCCTATTCTCCCCTGGCTGGCCTCCACATATGAAAACTTTCCTGTGTAACAATCAGAAACGAGAACCATGACTGATTTCCCCCCCCCGCCCCCCCACCACCAGCTTCCTAGCCTAGGGACACTGAGGCTGATTGCACTCCCCTACTGCTGCTCTAGCAATGTTTAGTTAACTCTGCACTGGTTTGAAATCAAAATTGGGATCTCCACACAGGCTGAAGGGATAATCACAAGTCCTAGCCCTTTTCGGGCTACCCCAGATCAGGCGTATTCCCCAGACGTTCACCTTCAACTAAAGTTAGCGGTAGCTGAATCCTAGAGACGCATAATTGGGTTTAAAGGTTCAGACTATCGCTCCCTAAAGGAAAGGAACGGCCTGAAGATGTTACCATCCTCCGGATAGCACTTTTAATAAGTTTAACTAGACTGTAACCTTCCGGATATTATGAGGGTCCGGAAAACCCCCCAGAATTCTGCAACTCCTTACAGAAGAGTGTACAGAAATTGAGTTCGCGAGATTGATACAGAAATACTCTGCGAGACAATTTAAAAAATATATAGATTTATTAAAGAACCAACATTTAGTTAACAGCTGGTATGGCAATCGCAACTTTAACCGTTCAAAATACAAATAGCTTACATTTCTTATCAGAGATCCTTATTCTCAAATCTTAACTTCGTTACATTTCCACACTTCTACTTATTTCTTAATCCAGAATATCCACCAAAATCAAATACCTTGATTACCTGAGACTCAGAGTTGTAGGCCTACAGAGTGGTTCTGAAGGCGAGAATCGCTCTGCCCCTTCCCAGCGACTTCTGACTCTCTATCTGAAAAGCTCTATTTTTATACCTTTTTTTAGTGGTTTATCCTTTGAAGTTTTCTGCTGATGTAAGCTAATTATCTTTAGTCATTCTCTATTGAATTCTTTTCTATTCTTACTGTCATTTCAGCTACCAACTTTTAGAATTCTGTCTCTACCTTTAGGTGTTCATATCTTATCATAAAATATGGTATAACAGATTTATCTCTTTGATGCCATTCTTAGGAAGTCTTTCTATTGAATTCTTAACTCCCTTTAGCTGCTTGTATTACAGACGCCGTGTCTCCTAACTATTCCATTTTCAATACAAACACAATGTGATTGCTTGGTGTCATCTATTGATATTATATCTTCAAAGTGTTCCTATTTGTACCTTTTACAACTTGTAAATCAAAAACACTTCATCTAGGGTGTTCTTTGCATTTCTTATTTACTTCAATTGGTTGTATTAAGAATCATGTCTCCTTGTTCTAAGTTTAACATAAAACTATTTTACAGCAGGTATTTCTTTTACTTGATGTCATTTTTTCAAAGGCACTTGTTTTTTTAATGTTCTGTGCACCTGTTTGACGTGTTAGATTTTAACACTTTACTTGGGCATTGCTATTGTTTTGGTTCCAAACTACAGACATTCTGGAAGCACCAATGGTTTGCTTCAATAGGGGCTTTGACTCAGTATTTACAACCAATTCCCATTTCAAAAGCTTGTGGTGTTTACAACTTTTGTGTTATCAACTGATCTTATCTCAAAAGCCTGTATTTCTGTTTACAGGGCTGTGTCGCCGAGGCTTTCCAGACTTTTAAACCCAGTATGTCATGTATTAATAATATCAGAAATCTGTTCATAGGATAGTGTATTTTTCTGAAATATGGCTGTTCCATTACAAGGCAGTGCATTAACTTACTGAGCCATTGGAAGAGCCAGTGCAAATAATTTTCATCATTAATAATATGTATACTGGTTATAAAACTTCAGATTAATCCATTGCAGGTTATATCATAGTAATGATACAGTAATGACATTACTAACAGAGATAATACATTACAACACTACAGTGAGAACTGTAATATATATCCAAAAAAAATTCCATTTGACTTAAATAAAAATAAAAATTGGGAGAGATGTAAAACGGGCTGCTGATTTGCTATCACCCACTTTACACTATCGCACAAAGTCAAAGGCTACCCCTTGGGGGTCTAGGAAATTATGACTCTTTAATAGACAACTCAATGGGAGGGTGAAGGGGGAAAGGTGAAAAGCCTGATTTAGTAAAGGATTTCATTGGAGAGTGTTCATCCTGATGAGAACTGTGCTTTATCTTTTAATTTTCTTTGTTCAGTTTGTTTTATATTTTTTCAGTTGTTTTCCCGGTGATCACTGGCAATTAGGCAGGGGGTCTTTGAATAGTGTCAGCTGTGGCTCAGTGGGTAGCACACTTGCCTCTAGAGTCAGAAGGTTGTGGGTTCATAGTCCCACTCCAGGGACTTGAGCACACAACGCTAGGTTAACACTCCAGTGCAGTGCTGAGGGAATGCTACACTGTTGGAGGTGCCGTCTTTCAGATGAGACGTTAAACCGAGGCCCCGTCAGGTCGAAGAAGAGTAGGAGAGTTATCCCTGGTGTCCTGGCCAATATTTATCCCTCAACCAACATAACAAAAAGAGATCTATCTGGTCATTATCACATTGCTGTTTGTGGGAGCTTGCTGTGCGCAAATGGGCTGCTGCTGCGTTTCCCACATTACAACAGTGACTCCACTTCAAAAGTACTTCATTGACTGTAAAGCGCTTTGAGATGTCTGGTGGTCATGAAAGGCGCTATATAAATGCAAGGCTTTCTTTTCTTTTCTTGGAGTTAATACAGTATATATAGCCTAAAAGGGGAGGGAGGTGGAGGCACTGAATGGTATGGCGCTTAGCATCAGCAATGTATGTTTAGCCTAAAAGGGGAATTGGATTTTCCTCATAATGTTGTTATTGCTAACCATGTATTAAAAATTAATAAAATTTAATGAATAAAAAAAGACCACAAGCTCTTTTCTTATGGTTTATGCATCCTCTGAACTCCTAGATTCAGTCAGAGTCTTTACTCACTCCCATTGTTCCATTTTTCAGATCCCTCTTCTTTCATTTGCTTCCTTGACATTTTATCCAGGTTTTCCAACAGTTCTTCGCTCAAGCTTTCACAGCTTTAATCGCTGAAATTCCATAACACATCTGACTCGCATTTCCTGCAAAATCGCAACTGTCTTGGACTTGCTTAATGAGAAAGTGTCTCATTCTGTACAGCTAAGCCTGTTTTCTGACAGAAATGACTGGTATGAAGCCAATAAAACAGCTGGAACTATGCGACCTACCATTACAGCATACCTTCAGATTTGGTTCGAGGACAAAACTAATTGCCGTAATCCTCTGTGTTCTAATGAAACTCGTCTGTATCAAATGGGTAAGCAGAGAAAGGCCAGCTTCTTCCATTTACTAGGAATTTAATGATGGCAAAAATATTTTAATTTTCTTCCTTGACCTTTCCCTTCTGAAACCAGTGACCCATACTAGGCTACAGTTACATGGGAGGCCTCCAGCACTTTGCCCAGAGGGCCAGTCTTCAAGTGTGCCTAAATAGTGAGTATTGCCATGCTATTTAACCACACGAAGCATCACAGCCTGGCCCATGCCTGTCCTCACCATGCAAATATACTTAGAGCAGGAGTCATTGGATAGCAATTAGGAATATGAAACTTGTCAATCAAGCCCAGGGGATGTCGAGGCCAATTGTGGCATTACATCCTGGCTGAGATTGGTTAATTCAATGCAGACCAAGAATCATACCTGGAACTTTCCTGGTCCATATGGCTTTATACCTGGTGGTCCTGAAATTTTGGTGGAGTGGGGGGGCAGAAGTGGGACAGATCATCTCTGTGGAGGGGTGGGGGACATCTGAATTTGGGGAGGAACTCGAATCTGGCCCAAATTCCAGTCAGGTGGTAAGCGAAGGAGTCTTCCCTCCAAAGACTGTTTCAGGCATTGCGGTATCCTCAGATTTGCCAATTACTCTCTCTTTAGGTTCAATTAAATGCACACCAGTTGATAGCTGGCATTGTGAGCCTAGTAAAGATCCCGGAATTGCCCAGAGAAAGGTAATTGATCCCCTCTTCAATCTGCTTCATTTTGTCCCTGTGGGCAAAAGACTAATTTAAAAACATCTTCAGCCTCTAAAGGGGACCTCTTGCTCCCTTCTTCGGAGCTACAGAGCGCTGTTCCAATTTTCCAGCCAGCAGCCATGGTGAGCTTCTCTGACTATTTAGGTGACCCCCATCCCCACAATTTGGGATGCGGTCAATGTTGATGGCCATAGGTGACTAGGAGTTACATAGAATTTACAGCACAGGAACAGGCCATTCGACCCAACTGGTCTATGCCAGTGTTTTTATGCTCCTCATGATCCTCCTCCTAGCCTACTTCAACTAACCCTATCAGCTTCTATTCCCTTCTCATTCATGCACTTATCTAGCTTCCCCTTAAATGCATCTATGCTATTTACCTCAACTACTCCCTGTGGTATTGAGTTCCACATTCTCACCACTCTCTGGGTAAAGAAGTTGCTCCTGAATTCCTGAGCTCCATGACTTTGTTCTTCTGGTGGCAGAGCAGGGACCCAAGAATTTGGGGGCTGGGTATCCAACCTGCAGGCCTGGTACCCTAGCAATCCAGCCCTTAACATCTGCACAACTCAATCCTATGTATGCTTATATTCCTTATTCGCTGGTTTGTCTTGTTTGAATTTTGAGGAAATGGAAGTTGCCTCATTAGTGACTAACTCCTAAATCAGCTACTTGAGATACAAGCAAGTTAATGGAAACAAGGATTTAGACTTTACATGTGGCCCCCTGAGGCTCCTCGGTATGTACCTGTGCAGCCCACAAAGACTAAAGCTTGAATACTCCACACTCCTGCCCTATAACATACCATTTACCCATTCAAGCATCAGGGGAGCTCCATAATATCTTTAACTTTCATTTCCTTTCTCTACAATCTACTTAGCACCAGACATCCAATTGGAAGGGTGACACCAAACTTAGTAGAATGTAAGTTAATGTATGGACTTCGCTATCATAACATATGGAGCCACTTCAAGGCATCGTTCCTATAATTAGCTATGAGTTCCACAAAGGAATAAAAAACGGGACCTAAAATGCCAAGTGGTTGTCTATTGTGCCGTTCTTGCCCAGTTTCTACCTTTGTAGCCTCAAGTGGCACAACATGGGCCATGAACTGTGCTCTGTGGTCATTCTGGAATAGGCATGGGAGCTATGTGGTGGCAGCCACACATCCCCGAGTGGAGGTCCCACTGACCAATCCCACTCAACAGAAGCCTCACAAGTAACTCCGGATTTGCATTTGCGATTGAACTGTTCAACCGGGTGTCCCATGGTAAAAATACTACACTGTTCTTCCTCTTCTCAGTTATTTAGATGATGATCTGGCAGGAAATAACATTCTGTTCACAACATAACTCGGTTATTTAGGTCATAGCAATCTACATGATTTCATCAGCAGCCAGTCACAGCACAGAAACAGGGCCTTGTGACTGATTTTGGGCAATTTTACAGGGCATTGGTAACCAATTGGATTGGCAAGTCTCATCAAATATTTGAAAGAACTTTAATTGGCTAACTACCCATTGTGTAACCACCCATTGTGTCATAACCAACCAATACGTTGTTTTTGAAAATAGTAATATGCAATGTAATTCCAGTGGATTTAAGAATCCCTAAATGTACTTTGAAGAGTAGATTCTGAGTCCGTGCCCAGAGCGAGGTATTTTTCCATTACCAGCACATATCGACAAGTTGTGGGTGTACTGTCGGTAATTGTCCAATATGAGCTGACAGCAGATGAGGTACCTTATCACTGGCACAAACACCGAAAATCTACTTTTGGAAAACAAAATTTGCTCACCCAAGGGCTCAGTAGCTAAGTACACCATTTGGTATGGTGCATGACCTATCTAGATCAGGAGGGGCAGAGCTATGATCTCTCATCTCACTGAGCTAGACAAATTCAGCTGTGGCAGCAATCAGTGCCCCACACTTGCTCTCAGTGTCCCTGAGCTAGGAAAGGGGGAGGGGGGAAATCAGCATGGTTCCTGTACTTAATTTCTATCCAGTGATCGTTACTGGAAAGTGCACAAGTGTGGACATCAGATGAAGACGGAATCAGGGATGGGGAATTTTAACATAGTTGAGCGGGTGGGAGTAGGTGCGGGAGGGGGTTAAATGGGGAAAAATTGGAAGCGTGTCAAGTAGCCAGCTCCAACCTGCCGACTTCCGGCTTTTACTCAGGACTGACAAGTGGCGGACAGCCAAGCCGCTCCTAGGAGATGGGTTGGCACTTTAAATAGGTTTCCCACGCGCTACCAGAACCCCCTGCTCCCGGTGGGTCAAAAAGTTAAAATTCCTCCTAGGCTCTCCGGTTGACTGGACTATCGTCACTCACTGTTCAGGCTCACACGTGAAGAATGTACCTTGGGTGAGCTACTGGAGGGCTGCTATCACCCCAACATTATCACCATTGTTAGAAGAGGAGTGTAGAAAGTAAGAACATTAAACTAAAACTACTTCAAGGCAATAAAAGGAAAACATCAATCATCTCCTGTACACGAAGAAACGCCTTGGACTGTGGTTTCTTGTTTATTCAGTCCACAAAATCCCATTACTGCTTAGTGTCCAATGGAATTCCTACATTTATCATTTCATTGAAAGTTTGTGTAAAGTGGGCTAGGCAAAGTCCTTGGTAATTGCCAAAACAGTTACCAATTTTAGTTTTCACTTCCCTGAGTAGCTAAAAAAGGAAACTAAAATAAAAGTTCTTGTTTTATCAATGCCACTGCAGTTACACTAGCAAGTTAGCTGTAAAACTCAATCCATCAGATATTAGCCCAGGCACTATTGCTACTCTAAACCCAACACAGGGTATAAGGGGCAGCAAAATCAAGGGTATTCAAAGAACTGTTATATCTCACTGTTCCGTGTTGTGCGAGAGCAGATTTTACATGGATTTTTTTAAATTAAAGCACTGTAATTGATAGGGTGCCAATGATAGACAAGCATAATAGCATCTTGAGGATTACAGTGTTGGCCAATTGTTTGCATATAAAATCAGAATTCCTAACTATGTAGAAACTGGTTTCATTCTTCATACCAATCTACTATTCACAATGAAGTCCCTTAGGATTTCCTGTCAAGTCATCTCCAGTATTGTAAGCAGTGGGCATATTTGGCTGCAAAATAGTAGTTTAATAAAAGCTCCCAAATTTCCCTGCCATGGGCACAAACAGTAATATGTGTGAAAGGGTATACTGTTTGAACAGTTCATATAAAGATACAAACTCAGTTTTTCCACTCATGAGTATATGTAAGTTATAGACACACCAATTTCAGAACATCAAAGTCTTTGTGAAAATGTGAATTAAATGAGATAAAAAATGTATCTGCCGTGGTAATGTTGAAGCAGAAAAGAAATAGAAACCACCCCCCCAATGGCTCAAGTGGTTAAGACGGAGTAGCTGAGTCATATGGACCACTTCTCAAACATCAATTGGGGAGACCAGTCACATTAATGGAATAAGTAGCTTTTCTGCTCCTTGTTATTCAGGTTATAACTGGCCTGGGTGTTGTGGAACTTGGTGACAGGTTTCAAGTCTTTGCAAATTTCCATCTTACAGTCATTTTTCTATTACTCCTCCCCTTCCATCAAAAACATACTTGAGTAGACATATGAAAATAAAATTCACATAGAGTAAGACAAAGGTCCATACAATCCACGTTCAGACCCCGCTTACTTACAGTATAAAAGTCACAAGCATATAGTACTTTGTTTTGGATTCCTTTACTGAAATGATAACTGTTAACTTTTGTTACTGGTCACTTTATCACTGACACAATGAAGCATAATCAAGACAGACTCAAATTTGGCTCTGATAATCTTAACATCTGCAAATTGCTGTTTTAAAATGATTGCAGTGTGTAATGCAATTTTTTTTAATGATGCTCCATTAAAGTCTTGTAGAATCCCTCCCTTGGGTATACTTAACATGGAGCCTACATAAATCTTGATCTAGCAATGTCTGACATTCCAGAAATCATTGCAAAAGGATTAACTGAGCTGATTGGGTTTAAATGCATGAACCTTCTCATTTGCTAAGAAGAAGTCATTAGTCATCCCGTGCTCCTTTTTCACTGATGGTATTTGCAAAAGATTTCAATGTGGACTTTCTGAAGTTGATCTTTACAAGCCATGTCTAAGTTTGTTGTAATATACATTCATGATGATGTTATCACATTGGGTAATTTTCAGATTGAGCTTTCTAAAGAAAGTAAACAGGTTCTAAAAATGCAGAACTCGTTTACCAGAAGTAAATGCATTTTTGCATTTTTTAATTTTTTTTGCCAAATTATTCTCCTAGTCACTGACCCTTACTGGTGATGACAGCCCTTTGGGATCCACCTAGGTGGTCATTCTTCATGCATGAGCCCTAGACAGTGGATGTCAATAGGCTATTCTACACTGGGTGGCATCACAGTAAAACTCAATCTTGTCCTTACCTTGTTGATTTAGGCCAGTTGGTAACACTCTTGGCTCCTAGGATGATGTGGTTTAAACCTCATTCCAGAATTTGAGTATACAATTTTGGCTGAAATTTCAATGCAGTATTGAGATAGTGCGAACTGATGTGGGTTCTGACCTTTGGATGAGATGTAAATCTTAGGCTCCATCTGTCTGCTTTAGGTGGATGTTGAAGAACCCTTGGAACTATTTAAAGAACAGCGTGTTGTCCTGACCAACATTATTTCCATAACTAACAGCACGAAAAACAGTTTAACTGGTCATTCATTTTGTTGCTCTGTTTTGGGATCTTGCTGCGTGCAAAATGACAGCCCCACTTGTTTACATTATAACAGTAACTGTCATTAATTGTATGTCTCTGAGACTGCCCAAAACTCATTTCATGTAGGACCCTTAAGGCAAGAAAACAGAGGAGACCTTCTTCCTACTAATCTGGGCAAGATTTGAACCCGGGTCCCAGCAGTGAAAGGTCAGTAACCACCCGACCTCTCACATTTTATTTATTGAAAATCAGAAGCTGAACTGCCTCTTCTGTATTAAGAATCTGAGTTAATGGGCAGTATAATGGAACACTGTATTGGTGCTGCCACGTGCTGTGGTAGAAACTATTTACAGTCATGTCCGTGCCTTCGGGTGAAAGCACCAATAGAGACCAGCTACTCCTCATAGGTGGGTGTGAAAATCAGAGGGGCATTTATAGTCTATGGTGTTACAGAGTTAATACTATTTTGTACAGTACATAATGTTCACCTACTTCCAGCAGCTGGCCACATGAACAGCATTGGCAAAAACCTGGGGGTAAGTTGCCTGCTTGGCCTCTCAGCTGAGAAGCTGGGTATGGACCATAGAGGGGAAATTGTGCATACTGAAAAAAAAATTACTGGGGTTATCCTTCAATGACTCAACAGCTAGGGCAATGAGTTACTGAGCCATATAGACTAAGGAGGTCCAAAATTAGACTCCTGGTCCATGCTGAGTTAGCCACTTTCAGCTAGGATTGTTATGATGAACCTTTATAAAACACTGGTTCGGCCTCAACTGGAGTATTGGGTCCAATTCTGGGCACCGCACTTTAGGAAGGACGTGAAGGCCTTAGAGAGGGTGCAGAAAAGATTTACCAGAATGGTTCCAAGGATGAGGGACTTCAGTTACGTGGATAAACTGAAGAAGCTGGGGTTGTTCTCCTTAGAGCAGAGAAGGTTGAGAGGAGATTTGATAGAGGTGTTCAAAATCATGAGAGGTCTAGACAGAGTAGATAGAGAGAAACTGTTCCCATTGGCGGAAGGGACGAGAACCAGAGGACACAGATTTAAGGTGATTGGCAGAAGAACCAAAGGCAACATGAGGAAAAACTTTTTTACTCAGCAAGTGGTTAGGCTCTGGAATGCAGTGCCTGAAAGAGTGGTGGAGGCAGACTCAATCCTGGCTTTCAAAAGTGAATTGGATAAGTACCTGAAGGAAAAAAATTTGCAGGGCTACGGGGAAAGGGCGGGGGAGTGGGACTAGCTGAAGTGCTCTTGCAGAGAGCCGGCACGGGCTCGACGGGCCGAATAGCCTCCTTCTCTGCTGTAACCATTCTATTCTATGATTGCAATAGTGGCGCTACAATTGGCTGCTGAACCCCTGGGTTAGGAAAAGGAAACTCAGCTCGACTTCCCACTCCTGATCAGTACCCAGTGAGCCCAGCTGAAATTGCGCATGTGTGGACATCAGATGAGGATTGGGCTTGGTTGTGTTGCCCATGCGGTTGATTAACCTGCCAACACTCGCTATCCGGTTTGACACATGAAGAATGGTCACTTGGGCAAGGTACTGGAGAGCAACTGGTGCCCATGGAACCCTCCTCCAGGAAAGGATCAATACCTTCAGAGTGGAAGGGGAAAGAATAAAAGAAGGAAATGAGAGAAGTAAATAACAAAAGGATGAGAAGCTATGTATTTCAGAATGTGGCCATAAGAGAGAAAGGATAACCTAAAGGTTAGTTGGTTAGTTTTAATGAAAAACCTCCTCTTGAATGTAACCATTATTGTTCCCTGTCAGGGTAGTAAGGCTAAAGTCTCCCAGATGCTTTCATACACTTTCATACAGACCTAAGCGTGCAGCTGCATGGAATGCTGATGTTAGCAAGGCTGTCAGTGAGTTTACTTAACACTCATTTGTCTCAGTCTGTTTTAGATCAGAAATGTGCATGCAAAGGGGCCTCCAGATCCATTGACATCACTTGTACGGTGCTGGTGGTAGAGTTTATGTATGTTTGGCATGTTGTTCAGTTTAGTTGATATCCAGACCAGTAGCCAAGCAAATTTTTTTTCTTATGAAAAAGGTTTGACATTAGATGAACTGGTTTGTTTTTAAAGATTCCATACCTTTAATGAGTGCCTCCGTATTAATAGATTTTTAAATGATAAAAAAAGCCCTTGAGTTCTATTAGCTGATTTTCATATGATACATACAGGGTATGCTATGTCTCTGTAACACACACACAATAAAATTCAGTGCAGTGCACTTCATGTGGACAGTGAACTTATTAATCCACTGATGGTTGACAGCACCCAGCCGCTTGATACCCATAGGGCTTAACACTCCTGTATTATTTATGCAGTTTGGGAGTGGGTCAAAGTTAATCGCCACTCTGTGCCAACTTCCCATAGCTAAATCTGATGCAGAGTCAAGGTGAACTCAAAGAAATCCTAATACTGCTCCAAGCATTTCAGCCTGGTTATTTTTTTTAAACAAAACTTCTATATGAAATCTAGGTACGACCAGAATCTTGTCCTTAGTGGCGCTGGATGTAATGAGGGCTATTAAATATATTTTTTAATGAAAAGCATTCCACCATACTTATCCCCTGGGCTGGATGTCATCACTCATTTCCACGGAGGTTCTCCCGCTCATCCACCATAATATCAGGAACATAACAGGATGAGGTCATTCAGCCCCTCGAGCCTGTTCAGCTATTCAATTAGCTAATGGCTGATCCGTACCTCAACCCCATTTACCTGCCTTTGCTTCATATCTCTTGGTACCCTTACCTAACGAAAATCTATCGATCTCTGAAGGTAGAATTGCCCTAAGTGTATATTTTGCAATAACTACAAATGGGACTTGTCGGAAACACACAGGATGACTTTCTGTAATTGATTATTCTGAGCTGTAATTCAAATTGTGGTGTTAAAAATAGATAAATGCATTCTCCATCGTTAGTCTGATTCCTCTTCCCTGTCCAAGAAGTGCACCCACTGTCAATTAATCACAGAGCAGCAGTGACAGCCAGATCAAGCTGTGGCTAAAAAAATTGGTGTGGTGACAGGAGGCATCAGATCATGGAGAAGGGGGAAAGATTTCAATATAGTAGCTTTTGGATACTCGTATGGGAACAGTGTAAAAGGGCACACATTTAGATCTAACGTCACCTTTTTGTGCATCTGACTGGAGAATACACATCACCACAAGTCTCAGTCAATAATCTACCTTTTCCATGTGGGTTATTTACAGCATAACTAACGGCATGGTCCAAATTGTTTATAGCTCTTTTATTAGCAGAGAAATCTGGGGTTGCCTCAGTAATTCTGTCAGTGTAGGAACCTATTCAGAGAGTGCCGGCTATGAATCCCAACCCCCAAGTGATGTTAAACTTAATTTATCTTTGAGGGGCAAATTTAATCCGAGTTACCAAAAGGAAAGCCTCATTTATGGGGGGTGGGGGGAGTAATTTATGTTGGGGAACATATTTGACCCTGTGAAGCACTTCCTGCAGAGCAACATCAACAGTGGTCACAGAGACATCAGCGATTCAGACTGGTCTGGCCTGGCTGAAGAAGGACAACGGGGAAGCTCAAGGTTAGCAGTGACATTGGGCTTGACTTTCCCGCTTCCCACCCGCACGCTGCGGGGGGACCAGGGAGACAGCGGGAAATCTGCAAGTTCGGGGGGGGGGGGGGTTCAAAGCCGTGGAGGTGGGGGGTGGTCCGATCCCGGGAGGGGGTCCGATCCCCAACCCCTGAGCTGAATCGCAAACCCAGGGATGGGGGTGTTCCAAGCCCAGGGGCGGGGGCGGGGGTCCGATCCCCAACCACGGTGGGGTGCGGGCTTCTGCTGGGGGAGCTTGGGGGGCCGGGAGGAAGCACTCCTGCTCCTCCCGGCCCACAAGGGTTGCTTCCCGAGGCTGAGGCCGCCTCTTTGCACCTACCGTGAATTCCGAGCCCCGGGATCCCCGGCCACCTGCAGTAAAACCTGCAAAGCAGGTTAAAGTAGAGGCTTCAGGCCTCAGTATAATATTTAAATTGGCAGCCCCCCTCCTGGCAGCGGGTTGGCAGCCCGTCCCCTGTCCCACCTGAGTAAAAGGTGAAAGTGGGCGGGTTGGAGGCCTCCAACCCACCCGTTCTTTCCTGAGAAAATCCCAGCCATTGTAATTAAGAAACTTCATAAAATGTTTCTATCCTACTTGCATCACTGAAATAAGCTCTCAAAGAGAACCCTAAAGATAGATGTAATGGAGAGAGGGTTCTGAATTTAGTAAGATCAAGCTAATATAAGCATTAGTGCGTATTAAAGCTATAAAATAGGGGAGCTCCATTGAACCTTTATGTGTTAATAGTTTCAGTCCCTCCGAAAGGCAAGTTTACCACATAAGAATTATGTGGACGTCACTGCCATGAATGAGAAAACAAACATGCCTTTTACAGTGAAATATCCCATCCAGTCACATCTACTTACTCACACATTTACGGTCAATGTTTCTGAATAAAGTACATTTTCGGCATTACTCATCACACCCCTCTAATAACCATTGGGTAAGTACAAGCTGGTCTCATGACGTGTTCAGAATATCTTCTTGAATGAAAGCTGGTTTTTCCACCACAGTTTGGCAAACAATCTAAAGTAAAAAAAAAAGAATGTATTTTCAAAACACTGATATTTGGCATGATAAGGCACACAGTGAAGTCAATTCTGTCCCCCACAGAAGGTTTGACACATAAAAATAGCAATAAACACCTACAAAGCAGTTTCTGGTATCTGGAGATGAAGAGTTAATAAGTGTCCAAATTCCAACAGTGCAATACAAAGGGCACCAGCAAAAAAAATGATAGCTACCCAGATGAATACGAAGATAGACATTAAGGGGGTCATTTTTCATAGAATCATAGAAAGTTACAGCACGGAAGGAGGCCATTTCGGCCCATCGTGTCCGCGCCGGCCAACAAAGAGCTATCCAGCCTAATCCCACTTCCCAGCTCTTGGTCCGTAGCCCTGCAGGTTACAGCATCCCAAGTGCACATCCAAGTACTTTTTAAATGTGGTTAGGGTTCCTGCCTCTAACATCCTTTCAGGCAGTGAGTTCCAGACCCCCACAACCCTCTGGGTGAAGAAATTTCCCCTCAAATCCCCTCTAAACCTTCCCCCAATTACTTTAAATCTGTGCCCCCTGGTTTTTGACCCCTCTGCTAAGGGAAATAGGTCCTTTCTATACACTTTATCTGTGCCCCTCATAATTTTATACACCTCAATAAGGTCTCCCCTCAGCCTCCTCTGTTCCAAGGAAAACAGACCCAGCCTATCCAGTCTTTCCTCATAGCTAAGATTCTCTACTCCCGGCAACATCCTTGTAAATCTCCTCTGTACCCTCTCCAGTGCAATCACATTTTTCCTGTAATGTGGTGACCAGAACTGCACGCAGTACTCTAGCTGAGGCCTAACTAGTGTTTTATACAGTTGAAGCATAACCCCCCTGCTCTTGTATTCTATGCCACGGCTAATAAAGGCAAGCGTTCCGTATGCCTTCTTAACCACCTTATCTACCTGGCCTGCTACCTTCAGGGATCTGTGGACATGCACTCCAAGGTCCCTTTGTTCCTCTACACTACTCAGTGTCCTACCATTTAATGTGTATTCCCTTTCCTTGTTAGCCCTCCCCAAATGCATTACCTCACACTTCTCCGGATTGAATTCCATTTGCCACTGTTCTGCCCACCTGACCAATTTATTGACATCTTCCTGCAGTCTACAGCTTCCTTCTTCAGTATCAACCACACAGCCGATTTTAGTATCATCTGCACACTTCTTAATCATACCCCCAATATTCAAGTCAAGATCGTTGATATATACCACAAAAAGCAAGGGACCTAGTACTGAGCCCTGCGGAACCCCACTGGAAACAGCCTTCCAGTCACAAAAACACCCATCAACCATTACCCTCTGCTTCCTGTCTCCGAGCCAGTTTTGAATCCAACTTGATACTTTGCCCTGGATCCCATGAGCTTTTAACTTCGTGACCAGTCTGCCATGTGGAACCTTATCAAAAGCCTTGCTAAAGTCCATATACACTATATCAAACGCACTACCCTCATCTACCCTCCTTGTTACCTCCTCAAAAAGTTCACTTAATTTTACTTAACTCACAAAGCGGGAAACCCATGGGATTGGGTGGAACGCTGGTTTAACACCCCGCCCAATATTACTCTCCATTGACTTCAAGGACAAGTCACCGGCAGGTCGCGAATCTCAGTCCACCATAATTATGACAGTGGCATAGGATAAGAACATAAGACGTAGGAGCAGGAGTAGGTCATTTGGCCCCTCGAGCCTGCTCCGCCATTCAATAAGATCATGGCTGATCTGATCTTGGCCTCAATTCCACTTCCCTGCCCGATCCCCATAACCCTTGACTCCCTTACCTTTCAAAAATGTATCTATCTCCACCTTCAATATATTCAATGATTATGGATGCTTGTCGCCAGCAAGTCAAGCCAATTTTTCTGCTTGCACAACAAGATGGCACATAATACCAGGGAGAAAAGATATTACCAGGTTCATCTGTGACCAAGCTGGACACTTGAAAAACGTGCACCACCCAACTTACTTTGGGGTGAGGAAAATCAGAAAATGTGAGGGGGGCAAGCAAAGTTCCCTTTAAGCTGCGTGGCCGCGCGGAACACTGGAGGTCCCGCGCAGCCGGATCACCGACTTTTAAATGGAAAAACCATGCATGCGCGGAACTTTGAATGGGCCGCGCAGCCCGAAAAAAAATTGGACCGAACATTGGTGGCAAGGCTTTCAAGTGAAAGTTACAGTTTGAATCTGTGCCCTGATGAAATATGGCTATGTACAAAATAGAAGGAAAGAATTGTGAGGGCTTTCATGGGTAAGCAGTAAATGTAGAACAGGTTGACAGGTAATATTTTGTGGCATGTAATCTTGGGTCATCTACGTGCTAAATGGTTGAGCCACCTTACCTTGCCAGGTTCCTTAAAGTATGCCATCTTGTCCTGCACCTGTCTCCATTCTGCAGGTGTTGTACACAGCGTTCTGCCTAGCTGCCACTTCCGGTCAGGCATGTTGTGCTGTTGTCTTATGGGGCGAGTGCCCTGGAATGCTAAAGAGAGCAAACTGTTTTTGTATCCACCTCATGCAGCAGGATGGCCACTTCACCAACCATGAAACAAGGAGTGGGTGCTTTTTATTTATTCGTTCCTGGGATGTGGGCGGCGCTGGCAAGGCCAGCATTTATTGCCCATGCCTAATTGCCCTTGAGAAGGTGGTGTTGAGCTGCCTTTTTGAACTGCTTCAGTCCGTGTGGTGAAGGTACTCCCACAGTGCTGTTAGGGAGGAAGTTCCAGGATTTTGGCCCAGTGTGCTGAGCGACTCTTTCACTTGCCCACAGACTCCATTTCATGCCTCGACTTAGGGTTTGCCTTCCTTGGCCTTTTGGCCTACAATTTCTTTCCCCATTAAGGTTGATCAATGTGACACTTTTAGAAATGCCTGGAAGAGACAGTTCCAAGATTCGACATATCATTGATAAAGACGTCAATAGGTTGGGTGATAGTGGACAACCTTGCCTCACTCTTTTTCCAAGACAAATGGGTTCAATGAGTCTCTTATTTGCCTTTATATAAGTCTTGGAACTGGAGTACACATCCCAGATTTGGCCTTGAACTCACTTAGCTTCCAGCTTCTTCATGAGGGCCTCTTTGATTACTGTAATTTCTTTAATTGTGTTGTTATTTTAGGCACCTGTCCTCATTATATTTTGCTATTTGAGATGTCTTGACAGAAAAGCCTAACGGATTACAAAAGTCCCCATCTGCTGCCTTGTAGTAATAATTCAATCTAGCGAGAAGAGTTTGAATGTTTACCATTTGAAATTCTATCTTCAATCAATATTTAAGTGGAATTTCATTAACGGTTTCTCGGAAATTTATTTTAGTACAGGCTAATAACCCATTCAGCCAATAGGCATGAGGAAGGGAAGAAAACAAGCAATACAATTATTGTAACACAGCAAATAACAAACATCTTGGAACATAAACAGGGGCCTTAATTGCATGTAGGGTCAATAACAGTATGGTAACCTCAACAGTTTAGGAAATAATAGTGACTAATTTTCTAGTCTATCTTTGTTTCCTTTCCACTGGGATTCCACACACCTACAAAGACAATAGTAATGTCAGCTCATAATTCAAGTCCTGCCTTCAAATGGAACTGCAGAAAATGATATAATACCATATATAACTCCTGTGTTAAAAGCTAAGTTTGCTTAGGCTCATAAGTGATCGAAATCAACTGCCTACCTTTTGATTTCTTTTTAAATTCACAATTTTCCTTTTTACCCCCCTTCTCAGCTGAAGACATTGACTGGGGACAATCCACCAACACCTCACCTGTGGGCATTCTTCATGTTTGAGCCTGGACATTTAGGGCCCTAAATTTCTCGGGTGAGAGAGGCCTCAGTGCAAGTGGATCATCTGGGTGGGGGGGGCAAGAATTTGGGGAAAACCCTGATACACTGGGTCTCCGCCTCATTTTTGCTTAATCCAAAATCCAAATTGGGGGGGGTGGTGGTGTGGTTGTGGGGTCTGGCGAGTCTTCTGCCCACTTGCCTTCTGTCTGGCAGAGACTATGGGGTAGTGTCTGAGGTGTTCCAAGACTACCCCAGAAATTCTGCCCATTACACCACCTGATTGGCTCAGCAGGACCCATGCCTCCTGAGAACTGGCGTAGGTGGAGTGCTGCCCCATTAAGAAGGCCCCAAGACTACCCAAGATAAAGATAACCAATCCCAGAGGGGGATATGTTACCTTTAAAATGTTGTCCCTTTGTTTCCTTAGGAACAGAAGAAAATGCCTTCTGTCTTTGGCCCTTTCCAAGCATCGAAGTCCGCCTGTCAGAGCAGCAAGGTGCCATCCTGAATTCTGCCAGCGCAGTGGGGTGGGCGGCTCTGATGCGCCTCTATAGACCACCTCCTCAACTAGGAAAATTACCCCGTCTCTGGAATTTGTGACCCGGTCAACAACTGGGATCAGCGCCAGGGCAGCCTTGTTCCACCACACTTCCAGCGGTGAATGTGGACTCCAGAATTTCAGAGACTTAGTGCCAACAGACTATATGGCCATAGATCGCATCACAGTCAAACGTGATCATGCCCTCGCCCCAGATGTCCATACAACTACCAAGAGTTATTGAATAGTGCTCAGGAATGAGAACCCTGGCTAATTTTGTTACCTTACTAACTTAGAAACATATAGAAACATAGAAACATAGAAGATAGGAGCAGGAGTAGGCCATTCGGCCCCTCGAGCCTGTTCCGCCATTTAATGAGATCATGGCTGATCATCCAAATTCAGTACCCTTTCCCTGCTTTCTCCCCATATCCCTTGATCCCTTTAGCCTTAAGAAATATATCTAACTCCTTCTTGAATATATTTAATGAATTGGCCTCAACTGCCTTGTGTGGTAGAGAATTCCACAGGTTCACCACTCTCTGGGTGAAGAAATTCCTCCTCATCTCAGTCCTAAATGGCTTACCCCTTATCCTTAGACTGTGACCCCTGGTTCTGAACTCCCCCGCCATCGGGAACATCCTTCCTGCATCTAGTCTGTCTACTCCTGTTAGAATTTTATAAGTTTCAATGAGATCCCCTCTCATTCTTCTAAACTCTAGCGAATATAAGCCTAATCGACCCAATCTCTCTTCATACGTCATTCCTGCCATCCCAGGTATCAGTCTGGTAAATCTTCGCTGCACTCCCTCCATGGCAAGAACATCCTTCCTCAGATAAGGTGACCAAAACTGCACACAATACTCAAGGTGTTGTCTCACCAAGGCCCTGTACAACTGCAGCAAGACATCCTTGCTCCTGTACTCGAATCCTCTCGCTATGAAGGCCAACATACCATTTGCCTTCTTAACCGCCTGCTGCACCTGCATGCTTACCTTCAGCGACTGGTGCACAAAGACACCCAGGTCTCGTTGCACTTCCCCTTTTCCCAATCTATTGCCGTTCAGATAATAATCTGTCTTCCTGTTTTTGCCACCAAAGTGGATAACCTCGCATTTATCCACATTATACTGCATTTGCCATTCAGCTGGCCAATCACCCAACCTGTCCAAATCATACTGGAGTTTCTCTGCATCCTCCTCACAGCACACATGCCCACCCAGCTTTGTGTCATCTGCAAACTTGGAGATATTACATCTAGTTCCCTCGTCTAGATCATTAATATATATTGTGAATAACTGGGATCCTAGCACCGATCCCTGCGGTACCCCACTAGTCACTGCCTGCCACTCGGAAAAAGACCTGTTTATTCCAACTCTTTGCTTCCTGTCTGCCAACCAGTTCTCTATCCAAGACAGTACCTTACCCCCAATCCCATGTGCTTTAACTTTGCACGCTAATCTCTTATGCGGGACCTTATCGAAAGCCTTCTGAAAGTCCAAATACACCACATCACTGATTCTCCCTTATCTATTCTACCAGTTACATCCTCAAAAAATTCCAGTAGATTAGTCAAGCATGATTTACCTTTTGTAAATCCATGTTGACTTTGTCCGATCCTGTCATTGTTTTCCAAGTGCTCTGCTATTACATCTTTTAAAATGGACTCTAGCATTTTCCCCACTACCGATGTCAGGCTTACCGGTCTATAATTCCCCGTATTCACTCTACCACCTTTTTTAAATAGTGGGGTTACATTAGCTATCCTCCAATCGATGGGAACTGTTCCAGAGTCTATAGAATTTTGGAAAATGACCAGCAATGCATCTACTATTTCTAGGGCCACTTCCTTAAGTACCCTAGGATGTAGATTATCAGGCCCTGGGGATTTATCGGCCTTCAATCCCGTCAATTTCCCTAACACCATTTCCCTACAAATACTGATTTCATTCAATTCCTCCCTCTCATTAGACCCTATGTTCCCCGACATCTCTGGGAGGTTATTTGTGTCCACCTTTATGAAGACAGAACCAAAGTATGTATTTAATTGGTCTGCCATTTATTTGTTCCCCATTATAAATTCTCCTGATTCTGACTGCAAGGGACCTACGCTTGACTTCACCAATCTTTTTCTCTTCACATATCTATAGAAGCTTTTACAGTCAGTTTTTATGTTCCCTGCAAGCTTACTCTCATAATCTATTTCCCCCCTCTTAATTAATCCCTTTGACCTCCTTTGCTGAATTCTAAACTGCTCCCAATCCTCAGGTTTGCTGCTTTTTCTGGCCAAATTATATGCCCTCTCCTTGGATCTTATGCTATCCCTAATTTCCCTTGTTAGCCACAGTTAAGTCACCTTTTTTGTTTTATTTTTATGCCAAACAGGGATGAACAAATTCTGTAGTTCATCCATGCGATCTTTAAATGTTTGCCATTGCCTATCCACCGTCAACCCTTTAAGTAACGTTCCCCAATCCGTCCTAGCCAACTCGTGCCTCATACCATCGTAGTTTCCTTTATTTAAATTCAGGACCCTAGTCTCTGAGTCAACTACTTCACTCTCCGTTTTAATGAAGAATTCTATCATATTATGATCGCTTCACCCCAAGGGGCCTCGCACAACAAGATTGCTAATTAATCCTTTCTCATTGCATAATACCCAGTCTAAGATGGCCTGATCTCGAGTTGGTTCCTCGACATATTGTTCCAGAAAACCATCCCGTATACACTCTAGGAATTCCTCCTCCACAGTATTGTTACTAATTTGGTTAGCCCAATCTATATGTAGATTAAAGTCACCCATGATAACTGCTGTACCCTTATTGCACGCATCTCTAATTTCCCATTTAATGCCATCCCCAACCTCAGCATTACTGTTTGGGGGTCTGTATACAACTCCCACTAACGTTTTCTGCCCCTTGGTATTTCTCAGTTCTGCCCATACAGATTCCACATCATAAGAGCTAATATCCTTCCTTACTATTGTGTTAATCTCCTCTTTAACCAGCAATGCTACCCCACCTCCTTTTCCTTTTTTCCTGTCCTTCCTGAATATTGAATACCCCTGGATGTTGAATTCCCAGTCTTGGTCACCCTGGAGCCATGTCTCCGTAATCCCAATTATATCATATCCGTTTACATCTATTTGCGCAGCTAATTCATCCACCTTATTACGAATGCTCCTCGTATTAAGACACAAAGGGGGAGAAATTCAGTATCGCCCCATTTGGGGCGCAATTATCGGCCGGGCGCAAAGATTAGCGCCTGGCGCTAATTATCGCCACCGACTGCAAACTTGACTTTTATCGCCCCTGGAGGTGATTGCAGCGCTATATCAGGCGCTTCACACCTGTCTTAAGGCGCAAAGGCCGAGGAGCGAGGCGCTACCTCAGAGCGCTGGCGAAGCTCATGTAATGTCAGTCAGCAATGGAACACACACACAATGGCACGGGCCAGTTCTTAAAGGGGATGGTTAATCTTGCTTTCCATCCACATCCTGCTCATTGCAGCCTTGAATCTCGGCCTGGAGAGACCTGCACATCAAATGTGCTGGAAAGAACAATGGAGAGTACCAGGCAAAGAGCTCAGAGTGCAGCCCCACAGTCTCTGCTAAATCGATACAAGGAATGGCAAATCAAAATGAACCTGCAAAGTGCTGCTCAGTACCCAAAACTCCTTCACACAACGTTGAATCTCTCCAGAAGTCTCTCCCTCTCTCTCTCAGAATGCGTAGTTCAAAAATGGCACCAACAATAAAAGGCAGGAAGCGGTCACCTTTAAATAGCACTCCCCTTTTCCCTTCATGACTGCAGAACGCTCCCCTCAACCTGTCGTTGCTAGCGTCAGGCGGTAAGGCAGGGGGCACCACTCAATATCCGCTCCGGGGCGATACCGGGGCGTTGCGCACTCGAGTGACGTCATGATCTGCCGGCGCAGGAGATCGTGGCGGTAGTGTTTAGCGCCACCGCAAAATGTCTAGTTAATTTCGCGAGCGGCGCTAACTTCGCCGTGCCTGGGCGCTAGATGCTTTGCGCCCCATTAGTGCCCTCTTAAGGCGCTAACGGGAGGCGCAATCAACTGAATTTTTCCCCCAAAGACTTCAGGCTTGATTTTTTAACACTCTAGTCCTTTTAGATTTATTATTTACTGTGGCCCTGTTTGATTTACACCCTTGATTTCTCTGCCTTCCACTTTTGCTTTTCTCCTTCCTGTCTTTTGTTTCTATCCTTGCTTCCCTTTCCTCTGTCTCCCTGCACAGGTTCCCAACCAACTGCCATTTTAATTTAAACCCTCCCCAACAGCACTAGCAAACACTCCCCCTAGGACATCGGTTCCAGTCCCGCCCAGGTGCAAACCATCCAGTTTGTACTGGTCCCACCTCCCCCAGAACTGGTTCCAATGCCCCAGGAATTTGAATCCCTCCCCCTTGTACCATTCCTCTAGCCACGTATTCATCTGAAATATCCTTCTATTTCTACTATGACTAGCATGTAGCACTGGTAGCAATCCTGAGATTACTACCTTTGAGGTCCTATTTTTTAATTTACCTCCTAACTCCCTGTATTCAGCTTTTAGGGCCTCATCCCATTTTTTACCTATATCGTTGGTAGCTATATGCACCACGACAACTGGCTGTTCACCCTCCCTCTCCAGAATGCCCTGCAGCCGCCCCGAGACATCCTTGACCCTTGCACCAGGGAGGCAACATACCATCCTGGAGTCTCATTTACGGCCGCAGAAACGCTATCTATTCCCCTTACAATAGAATCCCCTATCACTATAGCTCTCCCGCTCTTTTTCCTCCCGTCCTGTGCAGCTGGACCACCCATGGTGCCAGGAAGTTGGCTGCTGCTGCCTTCCTCCGATAAGCCATCTCCCTCAACAATATCCAAAGTGGTATATCTGTTTGAAAGGGGGATGGCCACAGGGGACCCCTGCACTACCTGCCTGCGCCTACTACTCTGCCTGATGGTCACCCATTCCCTTCCTGCCTGTGCAGCCTTTACCTGCGGTGTGACCCATTCATTAAACGTGCTATCCACGATGTCCTCAGCATCGCAAATGCTCCAGTATGTATCCATTCGCAGCTCCAGCGCCGCAATGCGGTCTGTCAGTAGCTGCAGCTGGATACACTTCCCACACACATGGTCGTCAGGGACACAGGAAGTGTCCCTGATTTCCCACATAGTGCAAGAGGAGCATGCCATGGGGCCGAGCTGTGCTGCCATGACTTACCCTTTAATTAATTCAAATTAAATTTAATCAAATCAATACCACTAATTACACTACAATTAAATGATATACTCAAGGTTCCTTGTTTACTAGCACTCCCCGCTACACAACAGAGACCCTAGAAACTATAAACCACAAAAATTAAGTTTGGAAAAAAGCGAGAAAGAGAGAAATACTCACCAACCAATCACTTACCTGCTTTCTGGTGACGTCACACTTCGATTACTTTTTACTTCTCGCTGCTGCCGCCGGTGAGTCTGGGCCGCTCTCTCTCTCCCTGCTCTTTAACTCCTCGGTCTCCGCACTCAGTCTCCACCCAGGGCCACTCTCGCTGCTGCCGCCGGTGAGTCTGGGCCGCTCTCTCTCTCTCCCCGCTCTTTAACTCCTCGGTCTCCGCACTCAGTCTCCACCCAGGGCCACTCTCGCTGCTGCCGCCGGTGATTCTGGGCCGCTCTCTCTCTCCCTGCTCTTTAACTCCTCGGTCTCCGCACTCAGTCTCCACCCAGGGCCACTCTCGCTGCTGCCGCCGGTGAGTCTGGGCCGCTCTCTCTCTCTCCCCGCTCTTTAACTCCTCGGTCTCCGCTCTCAATCTTCACCCAGGGCCTTAATATATATTATAACACTCAAGCTCCCATCACAGCTGAAACCAGCTAATTCAGTACAAATGTTAGATGGAACCTCGGACTTTCTTGGTCCATATGACTAGCACCGCACTAGCTAGTATAACCAAGGAAGCTCATAATTAATTATTGAATTCTAAAAGCTGTTACCATATAGAAATACTATTATCATCGACGACAGACCGAAAAATTATATCCCTTAAGATATACTTGCAAGTTCCTCTTGTGGTCTAGTGAGTAAAGGTACTGCCCAGTGCAGCATGAAACAATACACAGCTGAAAGATCCAAGCTCGATTCCCAGTCCGTATTGAGTCAGCTGAGCTCAGTAGGATTGCAATAATTGGCCTCCTCCCAAAGTGAGGAGAGAAGAAAAGTCACCCAGGATTCCTGCATTTGATTGCTATCCCAGTGAGCCCTTCCTGGAAAGTGCACGCGTGTGAATAATGAGTGAGCATAACACTGGGCTCAGCTGAGATGATCACCACACTTGAATTGCCAGCAAAAAGTCACCTTCTAAGTTCATACATGAAGACTGGTCACCTGGACAGAATACCAACAAGCTACTAGCACCTCTGAAACTGTACTTTGGTGTTACAGTGTTGGTGCCTTCAGGAAAGGAGAAGGGAGAAAAAGGGTGAACATTGTTTCTCTACGAATGAAGGAGAATGCCACTGAAAAAAACCAAATAGATTTGCCAGTGGTAATGTCCTTTGTATACTGTATAGGGAAAAAAATTTGAAACTATTTTTCATGTATCAGAACATTGCTATGAATTTGCTTTGATCGGAATTTATATGCAACAACAACTTGCATTGATATAGCACCTCAAATGTAGTAAAATGTCCCAATGCACTTCACAGGAGCATTATCAGACAAAATTTGCATATCTTGTATATGACAGAATTCTACAGCACAATAGGATATTTCACCCATTGTACCTGTGCTGACTCTCTGAAAGAGTTATCCAATTAGTCCCATTCCCTTGCCCTTCCCGCATATCCTTTCATTTTTCTATTTTTCGAATATGTATTTGCTTCTCTTTTAAAAGCTATTATGGATCCTACTTCCACCACAATTTCTGGTTCAGCACTCCATGTCCAAACAACCGTCTATGTAAAAAGATTTCTTCTAATCTCACTCTTCATTTTCTCGGTGCTGACCTTAAATTTACTTCTCTAGTTAATGATTCATCAACCGGTGGAAATAGTTTTTGTCTATTTACCTTATCAAAATCCCTCATAAATTGATAAAGCTCTATCAGGTAACAGATAACAGATAACCATCTCAATTCTAGTGAAAAAATACCAGTTTCTTTAGTCTCTCCTTATAATTAAAATCTCTCAACTTTGCCAGGCCAATCTAACGTGAACACAATATTCTCACTGTGACCTAACAATTGTTTTTGCACTCTGTAACCCTTTTTATAAAACTTAGGACTCCTATGTGCTTTTTTATAGGTTTATCAATTTGCCCTCCCACTTTTAAAGATTTGTTTTTCTGCTTTTCTATCCCTTTTAAAGTTTTGCCATTTAGCCTATATGTCCTCTCTTTATTCGTCATCCAAAATGATTCACCTCACATTACTCCACATTTAATTTCATCCAACATCTATCTGTCCAATTTGCTAACCTATCAATGTCCTCCTGAAGTTGCATACAGTTCTCTTCACAACAAACGCTCTCCCTATTTTTGTATTGATTGAAAATGTTGATATTGTCCCCACTGTATCCAAGACCAAATCATTTTATATTGAGAACACTGAACCCTGGGAGACACCACTGTTTACATCTGAAAACATCATTTACCACTATTCTCTGTTTTTTAGCAAACTTCCTATCCATGGAATGAAAATCAGACAGAGTCCATGATGGGCTTCACCAGATTACCAGCCATGTGGTGAAGAAGAACATTTACCTCCATGTGCCTGTGTTAATAAAGAGTTCTTGTTTGCTAAGTTCAACAAAATGTATTAATGTATTAATGAATTAATGAAAAAAAGACTTGCATTTATCTTGCATCTATCACATCTCTCAGAAATGTACCACGGTGCTATACATAAAATGAATCACTTTGAAGTAACTGTTGTTACCTAAGCAAACTCATTAGCCATATTCCACACAGCAAGATCCCACAAACAGTACTGAGTTAAATTATCAATTAATCTGTTTTTGGGTATTGATTGAGGGAGAAATGTTGCCCAGGAAAGCAGGACTTCAAATAGTGCCATGGGATCTTAAACATCCACCTGAATAGGCAGATGAGGCCTCGATTTAACATCTCAGCTGAAGTACAGTAGCTCCAACTAAGCAGCAGTCCTTCAGTCCTGCACTGAAGTGACAGCCTAGATTACGTACGCAAATTCTGGAGCAGAGCTTGAACCCCTGGTCATAGGTAAGATGATAGTAACTGAGCCAAGCTGACACAGTGGCCCTGATATTCACAGGGAGGCAGGGAGGGTGCTAGGGAAGCCGAAAACGGCCAAAGAACCTGGCAAGGCCGGGGAAGTGGAGGATCTGCCGAACTTAATGGCAAGAACTCATTATCATTTTTCTGTTCTGATTCCTGCCCGGCACCCGGCCAAATGAAGGGCCTGGCCGGCAGCCAGGTGGCAACAACAGTGGAGGAGGCCACAGCCAGAGACCCTTGGGGATGGTCCTTGACAATCAGGAGGGGGCAAGGTTGGCCAACACGGCGGGGAGGTGGAATAATCAAACATCGCGGTTGGTGGGTGGGGGGGGGGGGGGGTGGTGGAGAGATTGGGCATTGCGGCAGGGTGGGGAGATAGGACATCAGGGCTGAGGGGGGGGGGGAGGGGCAGGTTGGCGGTCGGGAGTGGGAAACAAGCCACGATTGACGGGGGGAGGCCAAAGGCTTCCTTGAGGTGCCAGGGGAGCATTCCTGCTCTTCCTGGCCAACAAGGAGTGCTGGAAAAGGCACTTACCCTGTGGAGCCGACAGCTCCCGCCTCCCTTTCACTGACGGGTTTCCTGACCGCTGGGAAACCTGTGCAGCAGCAGTGAACTTTTAATCAGGCTCCCAATTGCACTGTAGGAGCCAATTTAAATATGTTAATGCGGACTCGCCTCTCCAAGGTGGGATACTCAGACACCCCAATATCCACCGCTGTAAAAATGGAAATGGGCACGTGCAAGGAGGGTTAGGGTCTTGTTTCGTGCATTTGACGGTTTAACCCTCAACTCTCTCCAGCCCATCGTTGGGGGCCGGGTGGTGGTTGGGGGGGCGGGAGGGGTAATATCAAGGCCAGTATCATTTCAGCCAAGCTGATTTTGTATTTGGAGCTCCCTCCATGGCTTATTTGGTAGAGGCAGCATGCAACTGAGACATACAGAACAGAAGGTCCCAGGTTTGAGCTCCTGTTTATGCTGAGTTAGCTGATCTCATCCAGGGTGGCAATCGTGATGCTACAATTAGCTTCAGAATCCATGTGATAGGGAGAGGAAAATCAGTCAGAGCTCTTTCTCCTCGTGCTATCCATTGAACCCTGCTGGAAAGTGCACAGATGCTGCTGAACACAGGATCAGGCTGTGCCGTGGTGCCCCCTGTAGTTGAACAGCCGGTCAACATTAAGGGGGAAAAATTCAGCATCGCCCCATTTGGGGCGCAATTATCGGCCGAGCGCAAAGATTAGCGCCTGGCGCTAATTATCGCCACCGACTGCAAACTTGACTTTTATCGCCCCTGGAGGTGATTGCAGCGCTAAATCAGGCGCTTCACACCTGTCTTAAGGCGCAAAGGCCGAGGAGCGAGGCGCTACCTCAGAGCGCTGGCGAAGCTCATGTAATGTCAGTCAGCAATGGAACACACACACAATGGCACGGGCCAGTTCTTAAAGGGGATGGTTAATCTTGCTTTCCATCCACATCCTGCTCATTGCAGCCTTGAATCTCGGCCTGGAGAGACCTGCACATCAAATGTGCTGGAAAGTAATATGGAGAGTACCAGGCAAAGAGCTCAGAGTGCAGTCCCAACAGTCTCTGCTAAATCGATACAAGGAATGGCAAATCAAAATGAACATGCAAAGTGCTGCTCAGTACCCAAAACTCCTTCACACAACGTTGAATCTCTCCAGAAGTCTCTCCCTCTCTCTCTCAGAATGTGTAGTTCAAAAATGGCACCAACAATAAAAGGCAGGAAGCGGTCACCTTTAAATAGCACTCCCCCTTTCCCTTCATGACTGCAGAACGCTCCCCTCAACCTGTCGTTGCTAGCGTCAGGCGGTAAGGCAGGGGGCGCCACTCAATATCCGCTCCGGGGCGATACCGGGGCGTTGCGCACTCGAGTGACGTCATGATCTGCCGGCGCAGGAGATCGTGGCGGTAGTGTTTAGCGCCGCCGCAAAATGTCTAGTTAATTTCGCGAGCGGCGCAAACTTCACCGCGCCTGGGCGCTAGATGCTTTGCGCCCCATTAGCGCCCTCTTAAGGCGCTAACAGGAGGCGCAACCAACTGAATTTTTCCCCCTAACTGTCTGAATTCACCTATGGGCAAGGCACTGGAGAGTGCATGATGTCCATGTATCCCAGCACATCTCAGGAGAGGCAGAGAAAAAATTGAACGGGGCGGGGGGGAGCGTGGGGGAATGAGTTTACATTTGCTCATACACTAAGAAATTTAAGCCTGTAACTGTACCTACTGACATCACAAAACAGGGACCTTGGGGTCCTGTATGTCCAAGCAATTTGAAACAAGTGGGTGTGTCTGGAGATTATCTGACTGCCAATCTGCAGGTTCAGCGAGGTCTATCAGGAGCAGGAGAGTCACTTGCGTATTGCTCTTCAGTGGTGTAACTGGGGGTAATTTTTACCTTCGCCTTGACCAATCTAGAACAGCAGCTCGCCCGCCCATTGTCACACCCACCCAATTTTCATCCAACTGAAATTAGTGGGATGACAATCAGGGGAGGTTCTACCACAGATGAGCAATCTACTCCACCAGATTACCCAGGCAATGTCGGTAGAAATTATCCCCACCGCAATGTAGCTTACTGCTACCCCTCCATTGCTGTATCTAATGCCCTTAATAGTTTTTGAAAATAGGTAAAGCCCTCATTGCCCAGTGCAGGGTATCAGACTGTCACTAGTGAGACCAGTGTAATCTACATTATTTCACTTGATACAAAGACACTTTTGTTGTTTGTTTTTATCTGCTTTCAGTAATTGGAATGAATGCAATTGTGCTTTAAATGGCTTCAGTGTGGCATTCAATGGGTCAGTGGCATTAACTGTAGTTTATTAAACCACAAAGATTTTCTAGGAAATGCATCTAGCCAATCATTCACTCACGTATCTGCAATATAGAAACCATTTGATTCAAAAATTGCTACGATTCAGCCTGATGACTCAGAGGTAAAGTCTCCATCTTGGAGCCAACCAGACAAGGAAGATCCCAGGCCTAAAATCCAGTCTGTACTGAGTTAGCTGATCTCCACAACATCAATGGTAGAGGCACTAAAATTGGCCACAGCACACCCAGGTTATGGAAGAGAAAGTTTCCTGATTACTATTAATTAGTCCCTGCTGGATGTGCATGCAATGTAGATGCTGGTGAGGACAGGACTGAGCTTAATTGTTTTGTACCCCAGTGAGAGAGAGAAAGAAAGAGAGAAATAAAGAGAGAAAGAGAAAAAAGAGAAAGAAATAGAGCGAAAGAAAGAAAGAGAAATAAATAGAGCGAAAGAAAGAAAGAGAAAGAGAGAAAGAAAGAGAGAAAGAAAGAAAGAAAGACAGACTTGCATTTATATAGCGCCTTTCACAACTCAGGACATCCTAAAGAGCTTTATGGCACAAAGCGCTTTACAGCCATTGTAGTATTTTTGAAGAGTAGTCACTCTTTGTAATGTACGAAATGAGGGAACCGTACCCCAGTGAGAGAACCGTACCCCAGTGAGAGAACCGTACCCCAGTGAGAGAACCGTACACCAGTGAGAGAACCGTACCCCAGTGAGAGAACCGTACCCCAGTGAGAGAACCGTACCCCAGTGAGAGAACCGTACCCCAGTGAGGGAACCGTACCCCAGTGAGAGAACCGTACCCCAGTGAGAGAACCGTACCCCAGTGAGAGAACCGTACCCCAGTGAGAGAACCGTACCCCAGTGAGAGAACCGTACCCCAGTGAGAGAACCGTACCCCAGTAAGAGTACCGTACCCCAGTGAGAGAACCGTACCACAGTGAGAGAACCGTACCCCAGTGAGAGAACCGTACCCCAGTGAGAGAAACGTACCCCAGTGAGAGAACCGTACCCCAGTGAGGGAACCGTACCCCAGTGAGAGAACCGTACCCCAGTGAGAGAACCGTACCCCAGTGAGAGAACCTGACCCCAGTGAGAGAACCGTACCCCAGTGAGAGAACCGTACCCCAGTGAGAGAACCGTACCCCAGTGAGAGAACCGTACCCAGTGAGAGAACCGTACCCCAGTGAGAGAACCGTACCCCAGTGAGAGAACCGTACCTCAGTGAGAGAACCATACCCCAGTGAGAGAACCGTACCCCAGTGAGAGAACCGTACCCCAGTGAGAGATCCAGACCCCAGTGAGAGAACCGTACCCCAGTTAGAGAACCGTACCCCAGTGAGAGAACCAGACCCCAGTGAGAGAACCGTACCCCAGTGAGAGAACCATACCCCAGTGAGAGAACCAGACCCCAGTGAGAGAACCGTACCCCAGTGAGAGAACCGTACCCCAGTGAGAGAACCGTACCCCAGTGAGAGAACCGTACCCCAGTGAGAGAACCGTACCCCAGTGAGGGAACCAGACCCCAGTGAGAGAACCGTACCCCAGTGAGAGAACCGTACCCCAGTGAGAGAACCGTACACCAGTGAGAGAACCGTACCCCAGTGAGAGAACCGTACCCCAGTGAGAGAACCGTACCCCAGTGAGAGAACCGTACCCCAGTCAGAGAACCGTACCCCAGTCAGAGAACCATACCCCAGTCAGAGAACCGTACCCCAGTGAGAGAACCATACCCCAGTGAGAGAACCGTACCCCAGTGAGGGAACCGTACCCCAGTGAGGGAACCGTACCCCAGTGAGAGAACCGTACCCCAGTGAGAGAACCAGACCCCAGTGAGAGAACCAGACCCCAGTGAGAGAACCATACCCCAGTGAGAGAATCGTACCCCAGTGAGAGAACCAGACGCAAGTGAGAGAACCATACACCAGTGAGAGAACCGTACCCCAGTGAGAGAACCGTACCCCAGTGAGAGAACCGTACCCCAGTGAGGGAACCTGACCCCAGTGAGGGAACCAGACCCCAGTGAGGGAACCGTACCCCAGTGAGGGAACCGTACCCCAGTGAGAGAACCGTACCCCAGTGAGAGAACCAGACCCCAGTGAGAGAACCGTACCCCAGTGAGAGAACCGTACCCCAGTGAGGGAACCGTACCCCAGTGAGAGAACCGTACCCCAGTGAGAGAACCGTACCCCAGTGAGAGAACCGTACCCCAGTGAGAGAACCGTACCCCAGTGAGAGAACCGTACCCCAGTGAGAGAACCGTACCCCAGTGAGAGAACCGTACCCCAGTGAGAGAACCGTACCCCAGTGAGGGAACCGTACCCCAGTGAGAGAACCGTACCCCAGTGAGAGAACCGTACCCCAGTGAGAGAACCGTACCCCAGTGAGAGAACCGTACCCCAGTGAAAGAACCGTACCTCAGTGAGAGAACCGTACCTCAGTGAGAGAACCGTACCCCAGTGAGGGAACCGTACCCCAGTGAGAGAACCGTACCCCAGTGAGAGAACCGTACCCCAGTGAGAGAACCGTACCCCAGTGAGAGAACCGTACCCCAGTGAAAGAACCGTACCTCAGTGAGAGAACCATACCCCAGTGAGAGAACCGTACCCCAGTGAGAGAACCGTACCCCAGTGAGAGAACCAGACCCCAGTGAGAGAACCGTACCCCAGTTAGAGAACCGTACCCCAGTGAGAGAACCAGACCCCAGTGAGAGAACCGTACCCCAGTGAGAGAACCATACCCCAGTGAGAGAACCAGACCCCAGTGAGAGAACCGTACCCCAGTGAGAGAACCGTACCCCAGTGAGAGAACCGTACCCCAGTGAGAGAACCGTACCCCAGTGAGAGAACCGTACCCCAGTGAGAGAACCGTACCCCAGTCAGAGAACCATACCCCAGTCAGAGAACCGTACCCCAGTGAGAGAACCATACCCCAGTGAGAGAACCGTACCCCAGTGAGGGAACCGTACCCCAGTGAGGGAACCGTACCCCAGTGAGAGAACCGTACCCCAGTGAGAGAACCAGACCCCAGTGAGAGAACCAGACCCCAGTGAGAGAACCATACCCCAGTGAGAGAACCGTACCCCAGTGAGAGAACCAGACCCCAGTGAGAGAACCATACACCAGTGAGAGAACCGTACCCCAGTGAGAGAACCGTACCCCAGTGAGAGAACCGTACCCCAGTGAGAGAACCGTACCCCAGTGAGGGAACCAGACCCCAGTGAGGGAACCAGACCCCAGTGAGGGAACCGTACCCCAGTGAGAGAACCGTACCCCAGTGAGAGAACCAGACCCCAGTGAGAGAACCGTACCCCAGTGAGAGAACCGTACCCCAGTGAGAGAACCGTACCCCAGTGAGAGAACCGTACCCCAGTGAGAGAACCGTACCCCAGTGAGAGAACCGTACCCCAGTGAGAGAACCGTACCCCAGTGAGAGAACCGTACCCCAGTGAGAGAACCGTACCCCAGTGAGAGAACCAGACCCCAGTGAGAGAACCGTACCCCAGTGAGAGAACCGTACCCCAGTGAGAGAACCGTACCCCAGTGAGAGAACCAGACCCCAGTGAGAGAACCGTACCCCAGTGAGAGAACCGTACCCCAGTGAGAGAACCGTACCCCAGTGAGAGAACCGTACCCCAGTGAGAGAACCAGACCCCAGTGAGAGAACCGTACCCCAGTGAGAGAACCGTACCCCAGTGAGAGAACCGTACCCCAGTGAGAGAACCAGACCCCAGTGAGAGAACTGTACCCCAGTGAGGGAGTTAGCACCTTCAGTGAAAGAGGAGAAAAGAAACAAAATTGGAAAGAACAAAAATGAATCTGAGATTGCGAAAAGACTAGTGTTTGCACATTGGGGAATTTTGGGCCGTCTCAGCTCCTGAAACAGCCTGCTTTGAAAAGTTAGCTCAAAGTCCAGTGTGTTGACCACACGGGTAGGTTCATGCAGACACTTTATCTGCTGCAGTGTCAACTTTTGCAATGTTTATTTTTATGTGCAGGACAGAGGAATGGTAGTTATTAATGTAGAGTTGCCGTGGTATGATGACATTGCATGCACTGTTGTTTGCAAACTCACAAAACACTTTACTAGACAAGAGGGTTCCTTTCAGAATAAACCCAATGATTGCAAATAATCAGGCGTTAGAATGTATGGCTGAAGGGGAGGCTGCTCATCGCTATGGCTTTTATTGATGAAGACAAAGCTGTAACGTGGTTCTATTGGAAGCACAATACATTTATGCTGAAATTCGCCTGTAGCACAGAATCTGTTCCAACATGGCATATCAGCACATCTAACTCATGTCGATGTAACATTCCAAATGTTACGCTCCAGATCTGGTACTTTAGACATCACGCTTTGTTATAGATGCAAAAAACAAGCAGGGTGCTTCTGAGCCGCAGCCTGACACTGACAAGCACATTTCCATTTGGAAAGTCCCCTCATCAAACAATAATGAAACTCTGATTTACCTGAGCCTTTTTGTTCACTAAATCACCATTAGACTTTGTGGGGGCAAAATTGGGTGCCTTTGCGCCTCCCCTTAGCGCCCCGGGGGGGGCAAATGGCTTTGCGACCGGGCGCGGCGCTGGCATCGACTCTCGCCATATTCACCGGGAGTTTTGTGGCGGTGCTACGGCATTGTGCCCCGACGTCATCGTCGTGCGCATCGCCCCGGTAGCACCCCGGACCCGAAATTGACTTCTGCCCCCCTGCAGCAGCGCCGGTCGAAAACACCAACAGCTGCAGGAGGCGTGCATCGGGCGGCCGGGCGCTTCAGGGGCGATGATTAAAGGCGAGGTGGCCGAGGTAAGTAAAAAAAAAACTTACCTTTCTTGTTCCAGTTTTTTTCGTGGGTTCCTGCCCGCGATCGATCAGCCCGGCACTCTGCTTGAGTGCCAGGCTGATCGCGCGGGATCGCGGCTGCCTTGGTGGTCCAGGTAGGTGCTGTTTCTATTGCAGAGCCTGCAGCGATGGCCCTTCCCTTTAAGGGAGGTAAGGAGCCTTTGAACGCGGCAGTGCTGCTCGGCCCAGTGTGCAGCGCTGCTGAAGTGTCCGCCCCGCCTGCTGCCGATTGCGCTCCAAGAAGGAAGTGGAGTGTTTGATTTAGTGCTCCACTTCCTTCTTGGAGCACAAACAGGGAATTTTTCAAAAGTTTGAAATTGTTAGCGCCTGGCGTTAAATTTTCGAACTTTTAAAAATTAGCCCCCAAACGGGGCGATAGTGAATTTCTCCCCCTGTGACTTGAAGGGCACAACTCCACTTTAGCAGCAGAATAACACATTGTGCATTACATTGTACAACACCTTTGTCCTCATGAAGCAGGCTGTCATCTGACTTACAATGGGCTACACCATGGCAGATCTGCTAGTCTATATAAAAGACTTTCATCCAGCACGCATCTGTCACACTAAACATCACACACCAGATGTTTAGACATCTCTTACAGATGTAAAGCAATCTTTAAAAAAGGAAAAGGAAGCCAGTCATGGACCTGGAACCTGTAATTTACGATCAGTCACATCTACTCTCAGAATGACCGTAGTAATTTACAAACAGCTACCTGGATTTACCTATTAGAGTGGTGGTCTTAAAGGCACAGGCCTGGGTAGTGGCTAAGTATCATAATCATGCCTCAGACAAGAGACTAGCCATGAGCAATGCAATGGAAAATCCATTAGTTCCACGTAAAAGCAGTGGCTGATATACTAATAGATTCCATCCTGAAGCTTCCCTGGAAGATAGTTGCACCATTTAGAAAACAGATTCAAGTTTCCATTTAGAGATTCAAAAAGAGAAGATTTGAACACACATTCACATTCAACAAACGGCGCTGAGTCTTACAGTTTCTGCAGGGATAGATCTCAGAACCAGTGGTGTGTCGTATTTGTCCACTGAGGGTCTCTGACCGAATAAAACAGAAGCAATAAAGTCACATGTTCACTACGATGTTAGCATGGTAAACATCATATGCAATAGGTTTCTGGTCTGTTTTCTGTTGATACTGTGGTTCATTGATTTTTTTTCTGCAAATATTTGAACGATAATTTTAGGTTCAGGTTATGTTTGTGTTGTTGGGGTGATGTGTGGACAAGAACCGAAGAATTTCTGCAATGTTTTAGTGATGTAGCCGTTCATTGTTCTGTGTGTGATGAAGCATGTTGTCATGGTAGGGCAGGGAGGACATGCTGTATGTAGTATCATGGGCTGAGGTGGCCTGTGTTTAAATCCTGTCTTAGGCTTGAATTCCCACAGAAGTAATATAGGAATGATAAAAAATGTATCTAATTCATGTTATCCATGTGGTCTGGAGACCCAAACATATCACAAAGTAATAGCACTACAAAAGGAACAAAAAACATGCAGTGATGACAACTTTGTTCATATTAATTTAGAATTTGTTAAAGGCAAGTTGTGTTTGACAAATGTAACAGAGTCTTTTGAAGAGGTGACTGATTGGATAACTAAAGGGAATCCTGTAGATACAAAAATAGATGGATTGTCAGAAAACATTTGATAAGGAGTCTCACAAGAGGCTTGTTAGAAAAACTCAGACAATATGGGCCTTGATATTAACCCCCCTCCCCCACAATGGGCAGGAGGAGAATGGGGGGGGGGTTAAACCCTAAAAAACAGGGAACGCATCCCCAACCCACCGCGTACGTGCCCGTTGCCGTTATTATGGCGGTGGGTAGCGAGGCATGTGAGTGTCCCGTCTTGGAGAGGCAGGGCATTTCATTAACATATTTAAATCATAGAATCATAGAAGATAGGAGCAGGAGTAGGCCATTCGGCCCCTCTAGCCTGCTCCGCCATTCAATGCGATCATGGCTGATCATCCAAATTCAGTACCCTGTCCCTGCTTTCTCCCTATATCCCTTGATCCCTTTAGCCTTAAGAAATATATCCAACTCCTTCTTGAATCTATTTAATGAATTGGCCTCTACTGCCTTCTGTGGCAGAGAATTCCACAGGTTCACCACTCTCTGGATGAAGAAATTCCTCCTCATTTCTGTCCTAAATGGCTTACCCCTTATCCTTAGACTGTGACCCCTGGTTCTGGACTCCCAGTTGGGAGCCTGATTTCAATTTAACTGCTGCTTTCCGGGATTCCCAGGGTTCGGAGAACACGGCAGCGAAATGGATGCGGGAGCTGCCGGCTTCGGAAGGTAAGTGCTTTTTATAGCACTCCTTGTGGGCCAGGAGGAGCAGGAGTGCTCCCCCAGGTCCCTCAAGGAAGCCTTTGGCCTCCCTTCTGCCGACCTCCCCCCCCCCCCCAAATCCCGATCGTCAGCTGCCACCACCCCCCCACCCCCCCCCCTGCCCCCCGATCACGATTGCCGAAGAATGCTACCAAGGATCCCCGGCTACAGTCTTCTGCTGCTAGTTTTCCCACCTGGCAGCCAGCCTGCTTGTCAATTTATCTGGCTGCCGGGCAGGAAACGAAAGAAAAAATTATAATGAGGGCCTGCCGTTAAATTCGGCAGGCCCTCCGTGTCCCCAGCCTTGCTGGGTTTCCCTTGTACTCTCCTCACCCTCTCCCCCCTCCCCGTAAATATCAGGGCCATGATCTAAGAGGAAATGTAGCAGCATGGATAGAATGTTGATTGATGGACAGGAAACAAAAAGGGGTGATTTTAATCCTACCCACCCGGCAGAAACTAGGCATGCAGGCAGTTAAAATTGGCCTTGGAGACTAACCCACTGACCTCCCGCTCCATTCCCACTGTCTTCTATTTTAACCTGCTCTTCTGAGCAGGCAGCAAGACAACTGCCTGAAGTCTAAGCAGTCCATCTATAAATGTACAGATTGAGAGCCAATGACAACATCAGGCCTCCACTGACATTTGTGCTGTCAGTGTTCTACAGCATTGAGGTGCTGCAAACACTGACAATCACTGCACAGAGGTGCACGACTGCACCCAGGCTCTCCCATGACTCCCTCCATATGCTTATCGAGGGAGTCACAGCATGCAGGAAGGTTCTCTTCCCTTCCAATGGGCGGAAGAGACCTCCCCAGGAGACCAATGCAGCCTGGTTGCACATTACACAGGAGGACACAAGCAGGGATGTCGTCAGGAGGACCAGGCTGCAGTGGCACAAACCTTTCAATGATCTCAGTAGATCATGAAATGTTGCTGCAAAGCCACACTCAACCTCATCCTCCTGCGCCACTTATCACATCCACATCACTCTGCCTTCCCTAACCTACTCCTGCACATCCTTACTCACACCAACTTACCTTGCACCTCCACCCATCCCTCTCTATCTACATTATCACTAGCCACCCCTCAGACTCACCCTCATCCTAGTCCAATCATACCAACTAACAACACACAAGGGTAAGCACTTGTGTGTTTTATGCAATGTTCATGTAAAGTTTCTGTTAATGTGGTGTCAAGCATTGAAACCTTTATTTTCAACACTTTGTGTTCTTGGACAGATCTGTGTGCACCTTTGGAAGTGGCTTAGTGAGTTGCAGTGAATGGTGAGGCATCACGTTACCCCCCCGCAATGGTGATAAGTGTGAAAGGAATGGCTTGGAAATTGTAGGGATGCTTTATGGTGTTGGTGTGGGGTGGTGCCAACCTGGCGCATCATGTGGCAGCCAGGGTGTACAGCGTCAAGTGAAGTAAATCTGGCTTTCCATACCTCGGGAGCCTACTGTTAACAACGGTAGACAGCGATGACCTTCAGTGTGCCAGTGCAGCCTTTGGTCGCCTGAGGAAGAGAGTGTTTGAAGACCAGGAACTCAAACCCAGCACCAAGCTCATGGTCTACAGAGCAGTAGTGATACCCGCCCTCCTGTATGCTTCAGAGACATGGACCATGTACAGCAGGCACCTCAAAGCACTGGAGAGGTACTACCAACGCTGCCTCCGCAAGATCCTGCAAATCCACTGGTAGGATAGGCACACCAACGTCAGTGTTCTCGCTCAGGCCAACATCCCCAGCATCGAAGCTTTGACCACGCTTGATCAGCTCCGATGGACGGGCCACATCGTCCGCATGCCCTATGCGAGACTCCCAAAACAAGCGCTCTACTCGGAGCTCCGACACGGCAAGAGAGCCCCAGGTGAGCAGAGGAAACGCTTCAAGGACACCCTCAAAGCCTCCTTGAAAAAGTGCAACAACCCACCGACACCTGGGAATCCCTGGTCCAAGACCGCACAAAGTGGAGGAGAAGCATCCAGGAAGGCGCCGAACACCTCGAGTCTCTTCGCCGGGAGCGAGCGGAAGCCAAACGCAAACAGCGGAAGGAGCGCACGTCAACCCAAGCACCCCACCCACCCGCCCCTTCAACCACCGTCTGCCCCACCCGTGACAGAGACTGTAGGTCCCGCACTGGACTCATCAGTCACCTGAGAACTCATTTTTAGTGTGGAAGCAAGTCATCCTCGGTCCGAGGGACTGCCTAAGAAGAAGAAGAAATCTGGCCATGGTGAGGCCATCCCTGCCTCCCGGGCAGCAATGTGGTCGGGTGCTGATGCCCTGTGTCCTGTGCAGCATTAGTTGATTGCGGAGAAGATTGGTGTTGTTGTTGGTGCTGCTGGTGTGCACGGCGATGCTGGTGTTGGGGTTCATCGTGGTCAGATTCTGAGGGCCAAGGTGACAGAGTGTAAATGATTCCCATCCTGATGGAGTAGATACCAGTTGAAGGTGAGATGACAGAAGCGATCTGTCAATGTTGAGAGAGGTTGCTGCAATGAGGTGAGCCTGGCTGGAGAGTTTGCTACAAAGACTTGCAGCCTGCATAAAGCACAACCTGGGGAGAAACCAAAGAGTCTCTGGGTATGGAAAGTGTGCAGGTGTAAGTTGTGATGTTTTATACAAGTTTTAACATTGTCACCAATCATCTGCTTCAATGGCCACTCAACCTCCGCCTCAGATGAACAGACGGGGTCCAGGTGCAGCGTGATTTCCTTGGGCGACCTGATAAAGTTAAAAGGTGAGTAAAATATCACTGTTAAGGGCTTCTAAACAAGCCAATAATTGGCTCAATTGCCTCCCCCGCCGCTGTGTGTCGGGCCCGTTCAGCAATTTGGGAAAGTCGCGTGGCGGCGGGTTCCGCTGTCAAAATGTTTTTTCCCCACCCGACCCACCACCAAACGCGCCTGCTGACCCCCCAAAAAACGAACCCCCCCACCATTCCCCCCCCCCCCCCAACATCTCTGCAACTTACCTCAGTGCTGCCGACAGTATAAGTATAAGGAGTGCAATCTCAACATTTTGGGTTTTATAAATAGGGGCTTGCAGCATAAGAGTTGGGAAATAATGATAAATTTGTACAAAACTTTGGCTAGGCCATAGTTTAAGGACTGTGTGCAGTTTTGAGCATTCCATTATATAAAGGGCATGAAAGTCATAGGGGGGAAAATTGGCTTGCGCCCCCTTTGGGCGATAACTTCGTCGGGGCGCTACTTTTAGCACTCTGAAAAAGTTAGCGCCCCCCCACGCCCGAAATTCATTGGTAGCGCCCCAAGCAGGAGGCGGGGCGCTACTGGAAGCACTCCCCCTCCCTCTTGGGGCGCTCCCATTGAATATCGCGGTGCTAGGTAGAACAGCGCCATGCGCGTTGGCACGTAGCACCACGGTACTGCAGGCCTCCCTCCCCTGATTAAAGGGGAAGGGCCTAGCGCAGCGTGCACTGGGGCCCTGCTGGACCACCGAGGAGCGGGGTGCCGGTAAAAGAGCCCGGCACTAGGCTTGCGCCCCCTGACCTACCGCCGGACGCTATGTCCAACAGGGTCAGGTGGGGGTTTTTGTAGCCGGGGCGGCGATAATTAAAGGGCAGATGCTGGGCGGCCATTTTTTTGGGGCCGCCTGCCAGCACCCCGCCTGAGGAGGCGAGAGGGGGCAGGTGCTGGCAGGCGGCCCAAAAAAAAACTACTGTCGGACTTAGCGTCCAGCGGTAGTTCAGGGGGTGCGAGCCTAGTTTGCGGCCGGGGTGCGAGCGGGACGCTGCGCACGGCGATAATGTCATCGCCGGAGGCGCAGCGCCGTGGGGCGCCACTGGCTACCGCCGCCGCTAAGCTCCCACTGAATTCCATGGGATGCGTTAGCGGCGCCGCGCCCGGGCGTTGGGGCTTTGCGCCCCATAAATGCCCCCTCGGAAAGCAACCGAATTTTTCCCCCATAGAGAGAATGCAACGTAGATTCACCAGAATGTCGCCAGGGATGAGAATCCTTTAGGAGAATTTGTTTTCGCAAACAACTATTGGAACATGGAACCTTTGCCACAGAGATTGGTTGAGGCACAGAATATAGATATTTTTTAAGAGAAAATTGAAAGAAAGATAGAAAGGCTTGCATTTATATAGCTCCTTTTACAACCTCAGGACATCCCAAAGCGGTTAACAAACAATTAAGTACTTTTGAAGTGTAGTCACTGCTGTAATGTAGGGAAATGCAGCAGTCAATTTGGGCAAAGCAAAGTCCCATGAACAACAACCAGATAATCTGTTTTAGTGATGGACAAATTGGACAAATATTTGAAACAGAGGACGATACAGAGCCACGGGGAGCAAGCAAGGCAGTAAGATTAGTTTTAGATTGCTCTAGCAAACAGCCGAATGACCCCCTTATGTGCTGCAAACTATTGTTCTGTGGAATTAATATTTGCTTATTCAATACAAAATAAACAGAAAAATCAGAAATCAAATTGTTAGACATCACTTTAAATGTGTAAACTAGTGATGACTCAATGGTTAAATGGATGTTATGGTGTGGAACTGAATCACACTTGACCAGGAAGGCGATCAGTCTGCACTGATTTAGTTAAATTCTTCTGGAATACTAAATTCACCTCAGTCCCTCTGGAGGGGAAAGATCATCCTGCTCCCTGTTGAGTAATCTTCTGCTGGTAAATGCAATTTAGCAGAGTTCCAACCAAGACAGTATTGGGCTCAGTCGTGATGCCCTCCAACGGTGCATAGCCCACTTAAACTCCCTGTCGAGACTCACACATGAGAATTAGTCACTCGGGCAAAGTAACAGAGGGCTGCTGGCATCATGGAACGATACACCAGGAAGAGTCGGCACCTTCAGCAGAGTAAAAGGCAAAAGAACTGGGAAAAACGAAGAAATATAGAAACCAGACAGAACAAAATGGTGGTTCTCCTTAAGAAGAATGACAATGGACTGAGCTCACCAGTGGGTTCGAACACTGTTCTTTCATTTCTGCAGCCTGGGTTTGAGTCCAACCATCAGATTAATATCCCAGACATTCTCCTGACCTGATGGGATGAAAGCCTCCTCTCTCTAACACATGTAAATTAAATGTATTTGAGGAAGTTATACTGGTAGGCAGGGATCCATAGCACAAAAACTGACTCCAATTGGCACTAAATTGAAGCTTTACTCATGTGTACATAGAATTACATAGAATTTACAGCACTGAAACAGGCCATTTGGCCCAACTGGTCTGTGCTCCACATGAGCCTCCTCCCACCTCTCTTCATTTAACCCTATCAGCATATCCTTCTATTCCTTTCTCCCTCATGTACTTATCCAGCTTCCCCGTAAAGACATCCATACTATTCGCCTCAACTAGTTCATGTGTAGGAAATAGAAAATGTCACGCTGCTGCACTGGAGGATGATCTTCTGAGGTTGGGGTCGGGTCAGTTTATAGGATGCTTTTCCTTTAACCTGTCCTGCGACTGCTTGATCACAGAATCCCCACAGTGCAGATAGAGGCCATTTCGGCCCATCGAGCCTGCACCGACACATATCCCACCCTATCCCATAACCCCACATATTTAATCCCCCTAACACTAAGGGTCAATTTGTCATAGCCAAATCAACCTAACCCGCACATCTTTGGACTGTGGGAGGAAACCGGAGTACCCGGAGGAAACCCACAGCAGACACGGGGAGAATGTGCAAACTCCACACAGACAGTCACCCAGGGCCGGATTCGAACCCGGGTCCCTGGCGCTGTGAGGCAACAGTGCTAACCACTATGCCATCGTGTCGCACACAGTGGAAAAAGTCAGAACATTTTCCATTGCTCACATTGAAATCCAATCCTCACAATACAAGCACTAAACCTGTCCTGTCTACCCCATAACCAAAATGAAAGCGCGCAAGAAGCAACAGGCTTATGCAGTAAGTGTGATACTGGCACGTGTTAATAAAAGAATGATATAAATAAAAGGCTGCAGCTATTTTATGTTACTTTTCTTGCTGGTTACCAATTTTTACAATCTTGTATCAGCGTAATGAAACAGTTGTCATTGTCATTTTTTCGGGTTACCCTGTCATCTCAAAGGGGGATATTTTTGTGAATAAAATAACTTGTGTAGTGTAACTGCAGGAAGTGCCATTTCTGAGACACTCAGTCACAGAGCCCAAGGCTGCGATTGACAACAGCTGCTCATGTGACCATGAGTCACTGGTGCTCGATAACAGTCTTGCTCAAAGAGACGTGGTGTGTCAGTGTGTGGTTTTAGTATCAGCAGTGACATGTGTGCAGAGCTATGAGACAGCAGGAATAGCACTTGGTGCGACCAAAAAAACAAATCGCATTAACACTTTATATGCCTGCCAGACTCCACTTAAACATCAATCAGCAGAATCTTCAGGAGCCCCTGTCGCAATTAATTATTTTTATTGAGTATTATCTGGGCCAAATCACAATACAAGAAGTCAATATCCAGGTACCATATGTAACAATAAGGTTCCTGAATTGTTAATCCATGCCCCTAGTTACTAAATGGGCTGGGTAGAGTCCGTGATAGAGTAGATTATACCTGGGCTATATAAAGAATTGGCTTGGTGAGTCAAATGGCTTTTCTTGTTCCATGCTTTCTCATGCTCCAATAATGTGCCTATGGCATTTCTTTGAAGATACTCCGAAGTCATTCCCCTGATGGCTCAGATTGTAAAGATACTGTGTAACTGAGCCATACAGATCAGAAAGTCCCGTTCCCAGTCTACACTGAGTTAGCTGATCTCAGCAGTTCAGGTGCTCCACTCCCTTGGGCTAGTGAGGGGAAATCAGCCAAGGTTCCTGCTCCTGATCAGTATCCAGTAATCCATGTTGGAAAGTATGCGTGTGTGGATATAGGGGTGAAGGGAAGACTAGGCTTAGTTGTGATGACCAATTAACCTTCTGACAATGTCTAGGTATGTGAAGAACCTCAAGGAGTTCTCTTGGTATCCTGGCCGACACTTCTCTCTCAACTAACACCACCACAAACAGATCAAATGGCCATTCATCTCATTGCTGTTTGTGGGATCTTGCTATGTGCAACATGGCTGCTGAATTTGCTTACATAATAGTGATTGTATTTCAAAGTAGTTTACTAAATGAAGTATTTTGAAATGTTTCTGCAGAGATATGATAAAGCACGATATAAATGCAAGCTCTCCCTTCTCAAACTCATTACACCAGTTAGGACAGTACAAGTAATTACTGTAGCTGTTACTATCCATAGTATGGTACACTAATGCAGTCACTGCTGATTAATATGGTATTTGGAGTAACTAATGTCACTACTATCATAGTAAATGCAGTAGTTTCATTTAGCCCTACCTCCCCACTGCAGTACAGTGGTGTATGGAGGTGAAGTGTTCAGACTGTTCAAACAGTCCCCTGAATTTTTGAAGATTTTTTTTATTGGACCAGTTCTTTCAAAAGAACGTGCCATAGATCACTAGATAGAACACAGAAACAATGGATGTTCTTCCAATTCGACCAATGAAAACCGATTAGTTGGGGTTGCACTCCTAAATGTTGCAGTGAGTAGTAGTGAAGTTTTGATAAACTAGCAACACATAACCAACACTTGGGGGGGGGGGAAATTCGGTACCTTAGCGCCTTCCGTTAGTGCCAGCAGATGGCGCTAACGGGGCGCTAGAGCATTATCACCAGGGTGAGGCAAATCCAACGAAGCACGTCAAATCCCGCCACCTCCCCCCCACCGCAGCACCACAACTAACGGTTATCGCCGGGAAGCTCAACGCCAGGTGGATCGTGACATCAGTGAGTGTGCAATGCTCACTGGCTGCCTAATCTGCGAAATTGATTGTCGCCACCTACCTTAGCGCCTGGAATAAACAGCAACAGGGAGAGCTGGTGTGAAGCAGTAGGAAGCCGGATCCAGGGATGTTATTTAAAGGGATCATCAGTAATGAGTCGCAGCTGTAGGTTAGTGGAGTTTCAGTGCTTTCTTGTCAGTTTCACATAGTGCAACAGTCTCATTCCGTCATTTCAAGGTTATTAAGTATCAGGAGGAGTGTTGTGACAACTAAAAAGTAGTTACATTTATTCTTAAAAAAATCAAACTGCCACACTTGGTTACATTAATGGGGGCTGTACTGGAAGTCGATCTCGCCCTCCAGGATCTACAGCGAAGGGAGTGGAGGCAGCGAGAAAGACTGGAACATGTGCCCACAGGGAGGAGGAGGGCCATCAGGGCTCTCAACAGGAGGCCTTACCCTCCGAGGGTATTCCGAGAGCACTTCTCCTACCTCCAATTAAGCAAGGAGCAGTGTATTAGAAGACTCCGCTTCAGCAAGGAGGTGGTCACAGAACTCTGCCACCTCCAGCAACCAGACCTCCAGCCTCACATCGGGCTGACCACGGCTCTCTCAGTGGCAGTCAAGGTCACCGTCACCTCAATTTCTTTGCCAGCATATCCTTCCAGTCTGCAACAGGGGACATCACTAACATCTCGCAGTTCGCCGTCCATCGCTGCATCCGGGAGGTCACAGAGGCTCTCTACAGTAGGAGAAGGGACTACATTTCCTTTCCCATCACCAGAGAGAAGCAGGACGAGCGCGCATGTGCCTTTGCCAGGATAGCGGGATTCCCCATGGTGCAGGGCACCATTGACTGCACCCATGTGGCTTTGCGGGCACTGCATAACGATCCTGAGTTCTTCGTAACCGCAAAGGCTACCACTTACTTAATGTACAGTTGGTGTGCGACCACAGACAGCTAATCCTCAATTTCAATGCCCGCTATCCTGGCAGCAGCCATGATGCCTTCATCCTGTGCCAGACCAGTGAGCCAGCACTCTTCCAGCCATCAAGTCAAGCTCACGGCTGGCTGCTCGGAGACAAAGGCTACCGCTCTCCACCTGGCTCATGACTCCCCTCCGTAACCCCAACACTCCAGCACAGCACACATATAATGAGAGCCATTCCGCCACCAGGAACATCATCAAGCAGACCATCGGGGTGCTCAAGCAATGGTTCCGCTGCCTTGACCGCTCGGGAGGAGCCCTCCAGTACTCGGCTGAGCGGGTGTCCCATTTCGTCGTGGTCTGCTGCATGCTCCACAACTTGGCCATCATGAGGGCCCAGCCCATGCCACCAGGGATTGTGGGACCACCTCAGGAGGAGGAAGAGGGAGAGGAGGAGGAGGAAGAGGAGGAAGATGAGGAGCACGAGGAGGAGGAGGAGGAACAGGAGCGAGGGAGGAGCCAGCCACTCAATCGGCCTTCCGGAAGGGCGGTCCGTAACCGCCTCATCAGACTGCGGTTCGAATGAATTAAACCCCAGATCCCCATTGCTCGCCATATCCCCATCATTCCATCCCTGTCGCAGGCCATATCACAGCGCAAAGCTGAAATGAGACACACCACAAAATAATCCAAACTGAATTCATAAATTTATCAAAAATCAGTGAACACATATTTACTACAAAAATATTAACTATTAATCCTTATGCAATCCCTTAGTGCCTCTCGTTACAGTGCCTTTGCCTACTCTAGTGCTCCTATGAAGTGTTGGCCCAGTGGCTGCAGCAGAGCTGGTGAAGGGCTGCTGAGTGTCCGTATGGGAGATTTCAGATGGCCTTGCAGGACGCCCTCGACCAGCTCTGGACCTGGAAGGCCCGGCTGTAGACTGCACCACCTCAGGCTGGGCGGCAGCAGTCTGGGCTGGCTGGCTGACAGGCAGCGACAAGGGCAATGGCGGAGTAGCAGTGGTGGGAGCAGGAATGCTGTCATCCTGAGAGAGGACAGCAGGTTCCTGCTCCACTGACCCACTGCCACTCCCCCGGGGCAGCACCTCAGCATCCCTAGCAATCTGGGAGCACAGATTGCTGGCCTGCTGCAACACCGTGAAAGCCCTGGTCGACGGTGGTAGACCCAGCCACGATGGCAGCAGTCAGAGCTTGAATGGCATCAAGCTGAGACTGCATGAGAGCAGTCTGAGATTGGTTGCCACCAACCATAGACTGCATTACAGCACTAAGACATTGCGTCGCTTCCGCCTGTGCTGCAATGGAAGCTGCCAGATCGCCCATCAAACTTGGCATCAGGTCTGGGTCGCCACGGTCTCTCTGGGAGTCTACCATCCTTTGCAGACTGGAAATGATGGGCCTCATGGTGTGCGCAGAGCCTTGTGCAATGTTGGAGGTGGACTCCTCCATGCTCCTTACCATTGCCGAGAGGCGCTCGGGCACCCTTGCCATTGCACCTATTATCTCTGTGTGCATGCCCATCACCCTTCTTCTAAACGCCTCCCCATCGAGGTCCTCATCTGAGTCCTGTGCAGCAGAACTCGCATGTGAACTCGCCCTCCGGGGAGCTGGCGTCTGAGCTACCCTTTCCCCCTGGACTTGCTGCAGCCCACTCGTCCCTGGTGCCTCACCCTGTACAGATCCCGCTACTATACTAACCTCTAAAGAAAGCGTAGTGCCAGTATCTGAGCTGGTGCCTGCGGGTGAGACATGCAGTGACGCGGTATGTTCTTCCTCCTCCTCTTCTTCTGCCTCGCTCTCTACTGTACCCTCAGGGACAGGCTGCTTAGGTGCTTGCTGATTATCTGAAAGCATAAAGGCACAAGATTTTGGTTAAGGTGAGGGGATGGGGGTGGGGAGGAAGGGAGAAATGCATGGAGACAGCATGATTAGCTGGAAAGTGCGAAACGCTTGTGGGGTGAGGGGGAAGTGGGATGTGAGAAGAAGGAGTAGGGATGAACATACCGTTCTTGTCCCAAAGGGGGTCAACATCACCGGTGGCCACAGCACCTGCCACCTGGCGCCCAATTAGCTGCAGCACTCTATTTTCCAGCGCAGACAGTGGTTGGGTGTCGGCTTGTCTCCCGCCTGTGCGCTCCTGCTCCCTCCTGTTGTGAGCCACCTTGGCCTGCAAGAGAAAGGAAAGTGTGTGAGTGAGTGTGGAGCAATGTGTTTGAGCAATGTGCCTGCCATAGTTGAATAGCTGTCATTGTGTGCAAGATGTGAGATGTGGGTGTGAGTGTTGGTAGGTAGAGATTGTTGGTGGGTGAGTGCTGGGGGTGTGGTGCTTTGGGCACTGTGTGCAGACTAAGGTTCAGATGGTGGTATGTAGCATTTGTTGAAGCATTGACTCACCCTGACCCCCGAGTGAGGTCGTTAAATTTCTTCCTGCACTGTGTGTGGGTCCTGTGGACCACAGTGCTGCCCGAGACCTGCTGGGCTACCTCCCACCACATGGTGCGGAGGACTTGTGACAAGGGCCTCCTGCCACTTGCCGGCTAGAGCACCGCCCTCTGTCTTTCCACAGCGAACACCAACGCCTCCAATGCCTCATCGCTGAATCTGCGGGCTCTCTCCCTGGGGCGCGGATCTGCCATGAGTACAGCTGCTTCAGTCCTCCGGCTCCTTCTCCTTCTCCTTGACCTGCTGCTTGCTGAGGCAGCTGCACAGCCAGCAATGCTGAGAATGAGATTCTGCAGCATCAATGAACCTCCCCTTTAAGTACTGAAAAAGCTTGTGGCAATCACGACTTGCAATTAGACTGCACCTGATATTGGTCCACCCTTTGAGTGTAACACCAATGAGCTTGGGCTTAAAGACTTGAATTAGTGCTCCAATCATTTCTTTGAGCAGTGAGCATGAATTTTGCGTGCAGTCTAAAGCATTAGCGCCTGGCGTTAATTCTCCAACTTTTCTAATTTTACTGCCCATTCCTGGGCTATAATGAATTTCTAGCCCTTGGACTTTGTGCTTCAGAGCTTTTGCTCGACACGACCATTGTTTTCTTTTCAGTTGCTTGTTAGATTAACAGAAGTAATACTGTTTTCATTTGAACCTTATTGTGGAATTCTTATTTGAACAATAGACCTTTGGAAGTAGTTTTGTTTGGTCTGGCAAGTTCATATCCAAATACCTTCCAAAAAAATCTTGCATTTGCCACTGTTGCAGAATGTTCCAGAATGAGAGTTAATTACAAGAAGGGTCAGAACCAGAACAGGCTCACACATCCTTTCCAACAGGCAAAACAATGAGTGGAAAGTGACTAAGTGTACAGGGAGAGGTAGCTATTACACAGCAGGATGGAGAGCAGTAGATGGAGATGGAGAGCAGAGAATGTAGCTCAATATAAGCAGAAATAACATTAATTGCATTGATAGAGGATGTGGGGAAAATAAAAAAAATCTATTCAATAAAAGATGAGTCAATTTATTACTGACTGTTGAATACCCAAGTGATTTGTAAGGACTAGAATGGTTTATCATAGATAGAATGCATGGCTGAAGTAAAACTGTTCTTAGATTTTTTTTAAAGATACATCAAAAGATTTATGTTAAAAAGTAATTGAAAAACCTTTTACTAATAAAAAAAAACGTTCTTTATTTCTTGCACTTGCCAGAATCTATGTACTAATGTTTATCATTATCCCTTTGCAGAGATGTGATGTAACAGCTAACATGTATATTTTGGATGTTGCAAAGGACATTAAAGTGATAAGCAAGTAGGCCCTGGGTTTACAAGCCAATAAATAGCTCCCACACATTGAATAAATTGTGAGGAATTTATTGGAGAACCCGAGCTCTTTTTTGTGTGCAGCCTTTGCCCAGTTTATTGCTATTGTGCAGCAGCTTTTAAAAATCATTGCTGGTTTTTTTTTAAAGAGGATTTACCTGCTGTTTTGGGTCAAACAGAATTTCATATTTGAATTTTTTGATGGTGGAAAGCCAGCAAATAATTAAGACCAGGGGAGGTCACATTGCGCCATGTTGCTTGTTAAATCGTCGAAGTTACTTGGGTTACTCTGGTACATCTGTCTCATTTTATTTGCTGAAGGAGGGAGATTTTTTTCTTCCCAATTTTCTCCCCATCTTTCTCTCTTCCTCTCCTGAAGGAACTCGTTCATTCTGGGTGTACTTCCACAGCCCTTCTAGTACTTCAGCCAAATGGCCACAATTTATGTGTAAGCCTAGATTGTGAATGATTGCAGGCTATCCAACTGTGGAGGCATACATAGAAACATAGAAGATAGGAGCAGGAGTAGGCCATTCGGCCCCTCGAGCCTGCTCCGCCATTCGATGAGATCATGGCTGATCATCTAAACTCAGTACCCTGTACCTGCCTTCTCCCCATATCCCTTGATACCTTTAGCTTTAAGAAATATATCTAACTCATCCTTGAATATATTTAATGACTTCGCCTCAACTACCTTCTGTGGTAGAGAATTCCACAGGTTCACCACTCTCTGGGTGAAGAAATTTTTCCTCATTTCTGTCCTAAATGGTTTACCCGTTATCCGTAGATTATGACCCCTGGTTCTGGACTCTCCGACCATCGGGAACATTCTTCCTGCATCTAGTTTGTCCAGACCTGTCAGAATTTTATATGTTTCGATGAGATCCCCTCTCATTCTTCTATACTCCAGTGAGTATAAGCCCAATCGACCCAATCTCTCCTCATATGTCATTCCTGCCATCCCAGGTATCAGCCTTGTGAATCTTCGCTGAACTCCTTCCATGGCAAGAACATCCTTCCTCAGATAAGGCGACCAAAACTGCACACAGTACTCAAGGTGTGGTCTCACCAAGGCCCTGTACAACTGCAGCAGGACATCCCTGTTCCTATACTCAAACCCTTTCGCTATGAAGGCCAACATACCATTTGCCTTCTTCACCGCCTGCTGCACCTGCATGCTTACCTTCAGCGACTGGTGCACAAGGACACCCAGGTCTCGTTGCACTTCCCCTTTTCCCAATCTATTGCCATTCAGATAATAGTCTGCCTTTCTGTTTTTGACACCAAAGTGGATAACCTCGCACTTATCCACGTTATATTGCATCTGCCACGCTTCTGCCCACTCACCCAACCTGTCCAGATCATCCTGGAGTTTCTCGGTATCCTCCTCGCAGCACACACTCCCACCCAGCTTTGTGTCATCTGCAAACTTGGAGATATTACATTTAATTCCCTTATCTAGATCATTAATGTATATTGTGAATAGCTGGGGTCCAAGGACCGATCCCTGCGGTACCCCACTAGTCACTGCTTGCCACTCAGAAAAAGACCCATTAATTCCTACTCTCTGCTTTCTGTCCGCCAACCAGTTCTCTATCCAAGTCAATACCTTGCCCCCAATCCCATGTGCCTTAACTTTACCCGCTAATCTCTTATGCGGCACCTTATCGAAAGCCTTTTGAAAGTCCAAATACACCACATCTACTGGTTCTCCCTTATCTACCACAGTTAAGCCAGATTCTGTACTGATCCAACAGCCACACATAACAGGGGTCACTACATAATGATCGGGGATCCCGGCTGATTTTTTTCCTTTCGCCAGCTTGGTAATTCTGTAGCCAAATTACCCCTGTCCTCGCTGACTACATTGGATCCTCTTCCCTCAGTGTCTCAAATTTAAAGTTCTCATCCTCACGTATAAATCCCTTCACAGCCGTGCCCTTTTTTACGTCTGTAACCTCCACCAGCACTACACCTGCCCCCCACCCCGCCCCCCGAACACTCTGACTCCAGCTATTGGTGGGCGTACCTGCAGCCATCTAAGCTCTATGCTCTGGAATTCCCTCCCTGAGCCTTTGTGAATCACGTACATTAAAGGCGCGATATAAATGCAAGTTGTTGTTGTTGCTGCTCTCGCCTCCTTCTTAGGTACAAAACTGAGAAAAATCAGCCTTATGGTGTTTTATAACACTTCCATTATTATAGAATGTATTGTTTAAGAAGAGTTGAAATCTATTGAGTAGAGGTTCCAACTTGCCTGCTGTAGAATGAAAAGAAATTCCCTTTTTCTGTATCATGTAATTAAATTCCAAATTTTAATTGAGTAGAAATAATTTGCAGCTTGTAAGATTTGCTGGAGAAGTACTGCAGATTAGACAGAAATGGTAAAAAAAAATGGATTGCAACAAATTTGTACACTGATAACTGAGCCAGGTTTTCAGATTAACTACTTATGTTAGAGTTGAAACTTCTGCTTATTTAATCATTTTGACCATTTAGGTGTTATTGATATATTTGAAATTGGGATGGAGCTGCAAGAATATTCAGGTCTACAAAAAGCCATAATAAGAAGCTGTCTTTGGGACATAAGCTGTGCACATCTGTGCAGAGATCGCAGATGACAGAAGATATGTAACTGTATAAAGAGGCAGTGGTGAGTGATACTCATGGGCTTGCACAGGGCAAAAGAGCCCAGTTGTTGTACAAAACTCTTGAGTAGGCTCTCGGTGATCAGGACAATGGCGAGTTTGCTGGGACGGAACAGCTAGTTGTCCGATCATTATGCTTGGTATTTTGTTGTATCGTTGAACTTGATTAACTTTTGGGTAAAATGTATATAAAATAATCATCATGTGGCTCCCTCACACTGACCTCCCAATCGTGTCATTAGAGAGGGAGTTATTTCCCCACAGGAAGAGAGGTAAAATTCTCTTGGAGCACACCTAGAAGTTGGACTCAGAGAAACATAGAAACATAGAAACATAGAATCTAGGAGCAGGAGTAGGCCATTCGGCCCGTCGAGCCTGCTCCACCATTCAATACGATCATGGCTGATCATCCAAATCCAGTACCCTGTCCCTGCTTTAATCCCCACAGTACACATATCCCACCCTACCCCCGTAACCCCACGTATTTAATTCCCACTAACATATCCCATCCTATCCCCATAACCCCACATATTTAATCCCCCCCTAACACTAAGGTCAATTTATCATAGCCAAATCAACCTAACCCGCACATTTTTGGATTGGCAGATGACTGGAGCCAGCCCCACCAGTCAGAGAAAGGTATGCAGGAGGGTGGCTGTGCTTACAGTAATGTAGAAACACCCGTTTGTACATAATGACCTCGGTTCCGGACCCAAACTAAGAGGCTGCAGAATGGAGGTAAACAGAGATACACATACTCAACCTTCCTGAAACTGACCTCTGCTGCAAAAATGTGAACATCTGGCATGTCGTAAACTTTAAAAGCAGTCGGATGCAACGTTCAAGTTGCTTATAAAAAATCATTGCAAGATATTTTACAAGCATTGATACTCCTTTAGAGGAGCATTATGCCATAAATGAGACGAACAGACATTTTAACTGGATAAGTCCCTAGAATGGTTTACCTTATCATTTTTCATCAACTTTTAAAATTATTTTTAAAATAAACATATAGCCTATAGCAGCGCTAAACTAAGTGCATGCTGGGATAGCCCGGCTGCTTGGGCCCTGATGCCAAAATGGCAGTACTGGCAACTCTAGTACGGTTGCCAACTCTGGTTGGACATATTCCTGGAGGTTTCATCACATGACCTCCTGCCCTCAACCACCCCACCCCCACAGTGCCGCCATTGGTCGCCCGACACATCCATCCTCATGGTGCCCGCCTTCCCGCGCCCACTGGAAAGTGAAAAGTCTCTTCATTACTTGATTGGATGATTCTTCCTTTATTCCCATGTCCGATATTTTTATAACTAATAAACAAAAGTGTTCATAGAAAATAAAAATAGAAAAGAATTTTGTTTAATGACCCTATGATTTTTCTCCAGGATTGCTTGCAACAGTGTCCTGGAGCTTTTAGTTCCTGGAGACTCCAGGGCAATCCTAGAGGGCTGGCAACCCTAAACTCTGGAGAAAGGTCAGGTGAAAAAATCTATTTTTTTGCTACAATGCTAGCTACTGCAAGTTTAAAAAAAACACACTGTTCAGGCAGGGTCTGGATGTCATCACTGAAGTTTTAGTGATTTTAATTATAGTTCCTTGAAAGGGAAGTAAACAGTTAGATTTTTTTGTGTGTGTGCAAAGAATGAGTCTGACTGGCCTCTTTTTCCAGATCCTCTTGTGGTCTAGGCTTATGTGCGAAACTTTGCATTCTGTGGTTGAAGTAATTCCCTTCACCTCCACTGCATTCTGTTCACCCACATTACAACAAGTAGCATGTGCAAAAATACACCTCCTTCCATCCCCCACTCTGAATTCTAATAACCTGAAGACCTGGTAACCTCAAACATCTGTAAGGCATTTCACCAGTAACACCATGTCCTCATCTGGTTTAACTGCCACTACGCTCATTCGGTGTGAAAAACCTTGAGTGTATACAAACAGGCTGAATAGGAAAGAGTATTTATCCCTGACAACACCGCAAGCCTAGTGCAGTGTGGTTTCTGGGTTTCCCACAGATAGAGCATCTGGGCAGCGTTAGCTGCGGCACTCCGTAAACATTGGCTTGGAGATAATCCCCAGAGCACTGACCACAAAGCACATAAACGGCTGCTCCCCTGTGCCCCCAGTGTAATCACTACACAGGCTAAAGAACCAAGACAAAAAAACAACCGAAGCTGGGTTTCAAGGCCTGGTGAGGGCATTCCTTCAGTTAAACAACAGGTGTCGGCACCGCAGTAAGCCCACTTGTAATCGTTATTCAACGCACGCCGTTCCGTACCCGACTGTACTCCCCCCCCCCCCCAAACTACACATCTGTACAAACACTTTGTAGATTTCTGTTACATTTTCAAAGGCTCTAGCGATACTCAGGAAAAAAAGTACTGTTAAACCTCTGTCAGAAAATGAACTGAAACTGAGACATTTTTTGTGCAGCTCAAGCTATGGTACTAATAATGTAGTAGAGGATTAATAGTACCACAGCTTAAGCTGACAATGCAAGAAGGCAAGCTCGTGTCTTTTTATACACTGCTGAAACTGCTCAGGAATGGCTTATTTGTCTATTTGTGCTTTACAGAACAAAGGGTCAAAATTATGAAAATATGGATCTGTTTTTTTACCGCATAGCTGTGTGCTTATTGAATCATATAGCATTGTGAAGGGAAAAGTACTATAGCAGAAATCTTATTTCTTTTAAATGAAGTAATACTCCTGTAGCTCATTCAGAGGCCCCGAACTCAAATTGCAGCTTCAGTTCACATTCAAATACAATTTCAGCATTTCCTATCCAGATCTTTAAATGGAATACTTTGCAAAAACATTTTTTTTTTTACTATTTGCAAGTTACTGTTTGTCCTATTGACTTAACTGGGAACTTCCCCCTCAGACTGAGTGTGGGAATAATGTAAGGAGTTAGCCTCTTGGAAAACAGGAAGCTGAATTAATACACACGGTTCAAACGATGTGATCTCCTTGGATTAACAGTCATGTCTCTGCCAACATTAGCTCATTTCTCATTCCATCGGTTTATTAATTCCTCCATGCCTCTTCCACCTCCCTGAAGATGCCAGCAGCAGTCATGGCTCAACAAGAAACAACAAAAGATCAATGAGAAAGAAAGAAGTATAAAAGGTGCTACTTCTAATGGGGCAAGGAGAGAGGGAAAGAGAGAGAGCGAGAGAGAGAGACATTCAGGAATCCTTGAACACTATGAAAGTATGTCTCCTACTGTTGGCCTGCTCCAAAGCTTCTGACTCCACTTCAGTCCCACACTCCTGATCTTTGGCCACCCTGTGTGCAGGGGGACAGGCAAGTCGGAGGGCCTTCTCGTAGGCAAGGTGGCCATTTATAGGTCCAGGTTGAACGCTGCACGTTGGCGGGGGGGGGGGGGGGTCGCTCTAGCTGCCTGCTTCTCTTCCGCGGTCCTGTCCGCGCCCGGGTGGCCCTGGATAAAGAGCATGCGATGTCCGCCAGTACACTTGAGGCCTTCCGCGACTGATGGGCACTGCAGGGTCATTGTCATTTAGTTTGATAAGTTTCATTTTTCGTTTTGCTTAAGTTCTGTTATTAGTTGTGCCCCTATAAAAAGAGGGCACGTTTATTTATGTGGTTTTTAGTTGATGTCATTGGGGCAACCCAGTGGTTACATTATAAATGGCCTACTGTTGACCATAATATGATAAGCCCCTGTGACCTTGGTGTAGTCCACAGCTCAGACCGTCTTGGCATCACAACTGCGGAGAACCTATGGGAGTCGGGATATATTTATTTGTTTGGCTGTTTAATTGAATGAATGGATTAATTAAATAAGATATTTATACAGATAGGCTTGAAAGATGGTTGACAATGGATTCCTGCCCAGAAGGAGTTAGCACCTATTCCAGACTGCCACACTTATGCCAGAAGCTTGAGCTGCAGTTGTATCTGCACCTCAACATTCTGTCTCAGTCTAGAAAGTCTATACCGATACAGAATACCAGCAGCGAAGTCTCACACATAGCTGCTCCTGCATGCTAAACATAGAATCTAGGAGCAGGAGTAGGCCATTCGGCCCGTCGAGCCTGCTCCGCCATTCAATACGATCATGGCTGATCATCCAAATCCAGTACCCTGTCCCTGCTTTATATCCCCACAGCACACATATCCCACCCTACCCCCGTAACCCCACGTATTTAATTCCCCCTAACATATCCCATCCTATCCTATCCCCATAACCCCACATATTTAATCCCCCCTAACATTAAGGGTCAATTTATCATAGCCAAATCAACCTAACCCACGCATTTTTGGACTGTGGGAGGAAACCGGAGCACCCGGAGGAAACCCACGCAGACACGGGGAGAATGTGCAAACTCCACACAGACAGTCACCCGAGGTCAGATTCGAACCCGGGTCTCTGGCGCTGTGAGGCACCAGTGCTAACCACTATGCCACCGTGTTGCAGACTGTGTACTCACTGGAAATCTATCCCTTGTACAGAGAAATTTAGACACAAAATTATCACTTGCTGAACCAGGGTTGTTTAAGCACACATTGGACTGTAGTTAATCTATCACTTCTCTATTAACACCCGAAGAGAATTTTTCCAACCCTTTATATGCTCCAGCAACCACCAAGGTCAAATTCATGAGACATCTGTGCTCAACTACACTTTGTTTTTGTTTGCTGCTTAATAGTAAATGTTGCCTTACAGAGAAAACAGAGTATAAGTGATATAAGCCTAGGCATTATTGTTGGTGATATTAGTAAACAAACATTCATATATACTTAAGTATTCATCCATTAATATCACCAACAACTAATTCCTAGGCTATACAATATTAGATACAACACTAACCAATACTTCACAGACTCATTGCAATTTTTACTCCTTTAGGTTAGTACACCTTTTGTCATATAAGAGGTAAAGTAGACGGCTTGCTTCAAATAAAAGTTCAAAACACCAGGAGATCTGTCTATATTACAAATAGCAGGGAATTATTTATTATTATTTTCAAATTGTAGATAGTGCTTTGGTAAGACTACAACCTAAAAACTGTGATCATTTCTGGTCACTGGAGCACAAGAGAAACACTCAAGATGGAAGTCGTGCAGAGAAGGGACAATTTTACATAATTTTGCTCCTGCCCAGAGCACATATCAGGAACATGCGCACAAAGGTTTTAGGAAAATCCTTTGGGGCCCATTGACGTCCATAGCCAAAGTCCCAACATGTGCTTCCGGTGCATGAAGAGTTGCACTGGAAGTGCAAGTTTGTAGAATTCTCCTTGTAGTTTCAAAGGACTGAGTTTTGAGGAAAGGTTAGAAAAACTAGGACTATTCAACTTTGAAAGGAGGAAATCCGGGGATTTTGTAGAGCTATAAGTAAGTAGAATAGAAAAGATTAATCCTGAGAACTATTTCATGCTAAACTATGACTACAGGAAAAGAGGACAGAGGTATAACCTGGCAAAAGGCAAGTTCAGGTCTGATGTCAGGAATTACTTCTTCATACAATAGGTTATTAATGCCTGACGGTCTTCTGGATAGGGTAATGGAAGCAAAAGCCGTGGAGTTATTCAAAAGATAGTTGGATGCCGTGATGGAGGAGTCAGAAAGATTGGCTAAATGGCTTCCCTCATCTTATTTTTGTACAGGAAATGGAAACTACCTCCTCAGACAGAGTTGCTTTGTTTGTTTTAAGGATATAAGAAGACAGTTTCTTGAAAAAGAGGTATCTGAATTAAAACACAAGGTTCAAATGACATGATTGCAAAAGTACTTTAGGTTAATGGCCATGTCTTTGCTGATATTAGGTCACTTCTCACCCATTGGACTTAATAAGAACATAAGAAATAGGAGCAGGAGTAGGCCATTCGGCCCTTCGAGCCTGCTCCGCCATTCAATGAGATCATGGCTGATCTTCTGCCTCAACTCCATTCACCGGCCCTATCGGTGTTAATAGTTCCTTCATGCCTCTTCCACATCACTACATCAAAAAGAGAAAAGATCAACCAAACTGAAATGATGCTAAAATAGCTGTAACTGAAAACTATTTGATTTTTTTTTAATTCCTACAAGATTGTACTCTATAATAACTCTCTTTGAACTGACTTGGGCCAGGTGCAAGAAGGCAACCAGTGCCCATGGAACCACATCCAGCATGAGGCAAAACTTTCAGGAGAGAAGGGAAAAACTGGAATCAAACAATACTATACCAAGCAGCTCCATTAATCCTCCAGGTCATAAGCAGTCAGACGTGATATAACAGTTTATAACATCCAAATAATTAGCATTCTGTACCAAACTGATGAAAACCAAAGACTTTGTATATATGATTTACATTAATCATTTACAATGACTTGTTATTTTAATGGTTGATTACAATTTCACACCTTGCTTCCAGGCTTTTTTAATGTAATATGTAAATTAATATAATATAATTCAGTAATACTTTGGTGTCAATTGCATGTTATCAGGTGAGGTAATGATGCCCTCAACTAGACTATGGTATTGTCTTTTAACTATTCCCTATCAGGTTACTTTGGCAAGGTACCTAAGTCATTCAAGAGTGCCCAGTGCATTATCCCTTTGTGCTGCACTGGTATTTTTTGTCAAAAACCAAGGGGAAATTAGAACACACTAGTATTTCTGTTTTGTAAAAATTGTAACAGATGGCTTGAGATACCTATTAAAGCAATAGTTTGATTCTTTCAAAACCAACTTAATTTTTGGTGATGCAGAGTGTGTTAGAGAACAAACTGTGAATGTTATAGTGAGGGACCATCTCCTGATTCCCCACCACCCCCCCACACCGCCACCCCCCCACACTGCACCCCCCACCGCATCCCCGCCCTAATCTCAGATCGACAGCTAAGTGGAAACTAGGTGCTTTGCAGCAGAAGAAAAGGAGAGACAAAAATAAAATGCTAAGCACGTCTGCTTGAGGGAATTAACATTAGCAATGACCTGGGACCAGAGGGTGCTGTATGAAGGGGTATAGACCAGGAGAACAAAAAAGAATGGGTGAAGAAATGAAAACAAATTTACTGATGTTTTGCAATAGTGTCACATTAATTGTACAACAGTTTTTTATGCTAAGTTTTGAAAGAATAACAACTGTCATAACATGTTATCTCACTCTAACAAGCTCCCCACCCTAACACAGTCATGAGCTGATAGAAACTGGTTACTCACACAAACCAGCGTTCAGTTTATTTGCGCATTTATGTAGATCTTTTGAAGCCAAAACACCCTGCTAGAGCACGATGAACTTTGGCATTAAAGGGATGCTGTTGCTGGACTGAGAACCTTCATGACATCGGTCAACAAGCTATTCTGAAATTACAAGCAGAGAATTGCTGCAATGCAAGCTTTTACAATAGTCTCTTAGTTTAGAGTAGGTGGAACAGTGAAAAAACAATGCCTTTAGTGTCATTGTCTGTTCCGCTGTACAGAGATTATGGAATGTCTTCCCACATTTTGATCAGTGACGCAAAATGAAATATAGTGAAAAGTTGAGGCCCCAGTACAGATCCCTGGGGGACACCACTAGTCACATCCTGCCATTATCCCTACTCTCTGTCTCCTACCTCCTAACCAATTCCCTATTCATGTCAATAAGTTGCCTCCAGTTCCATGCGCTTTCATTTTTGCTAACAGTCTCTTGCGTGGAACCTTATTGAATGCCTTGTCAAATCAGACATTTTGGAATTCTATATTTGGATGAGATATGCATTCATCTTAAGTTAGCTTACAAGAATTTGATCTAATGAATAGAATCATGGCCTACCTTAGTTGTGAAAAAAAAAACAATTGTCAGTTTAGTTCTGAAATTGTTTTAAAGCAGAATTACAAACCATGAGATGAATGGATTCTTTCTCTCGACAGTAGTCTCAGGAATGTAGGTAATGATGATTATTGTAGCAGCTGACAAATTGCAAGAAGAACGCTGCAATGCTCAAAGAGTTACCATGGCACCATCATCACCGACGTAAACATTAACCAGTTTCAAACACGTCAACAGTATCACAAACTTTGAAATTACTAGCCTTGTGAAAATAAGTCAACTCATACTTGCCAGGATTTTACATACCCCAAATCAACTCTAAATTATCAGTACTACATTCCAACATCTACACCCCTCCAAGAATGGCTGTAGCTTGAGGGCATCTTTAACACTCCTTGGCCAGTAGCCTCAATGCAGCCTACCACCCTGTTAGTCAGTCACTGTAGTCTTTAAAAGGGTAAATTGGGTGTCAGTAATATCAGGGTTAATATGTAACATATTTGTTCAACTCCTTCTATTTTTACTTTGCAAACTCAACTGTTTTGCTGGCATTTTCATGCTTCAGCACAACTTTCACCAGCGAAACTGATTATCGTCCTCGTTCCTGTTTTGAAAGAAATGTGTTCACTTCCTGCTTGTGTTCCTTGAATACAGCTGAGGAAAGGAAGTTGCAATTATTGAATGAAACTTTCCTTGTGCGTAAGAACATTTCCTAAATGCGAGCAGTTCAAAGGAGCCAAGGACAATAGTACATCAGAAAAACAAATGAAGGCATCTTTATAAATGGAATTTAAATCATTAGTTGCATTGCACACTAGCAATCTTGGGTCATTCCTGAACCAAAAGGTTTGCAGCTTTGAGAGTCATTCATTCACTACTGGGTCAGAAGCTTGAAGGTAACTCAAACAGTCCTTACTCAGAAGCTTCAAAGTAACTTGGTCACTCCTACATCAGAAAGAATGACAGACAAAAAGACAGACTGAAAGCAAGATTGAAAGAAAAACATAGGGGGGAATTTTCTGGGGGATCAGCGGGCGGTCGGGTCCCCGCTGTCAACCCACCTCCACACGCCTTTACCAAATGTCGGGTCTGTCAGCGCTGAGCAAACCCGACACGCAGTGGTGGGGGAGGCAATTCAGGTCATTGACCTTGTTAACAGAGGATTAACAACAATTTTGAGCTCACCTTTAGAATTTACCAGCTCGCCCACGGGGTCCACACTGCTCGGGGATCACGTCTGTTAAGCTGGGCGGGAGTTGAATGGCCATGGAATCATCTCATTACTTGACAGCTTGAAATGTGCTATAAAAGCTCCCATCTCACAGCTGTTCACTCTCCAAGCTCAGAAGTTGTTGCATACTGCATTTGGAAGACAGATTGTGCTTCATGCAGGTTGCAAATGTTTGGAGCAAACTCTTATCCGATGTCACTTCATTGGAACAACCTCTCTCACCATTGACAGATCGCTCTGTCATCTCAAGTTCACCTGCCATCTATTCCAGCAGCATGGGTACAGTTTATACTCTCTCACCTTGGTCCTCAGAATCTGACCACGATGAGCCCCAACACCAGCAGCACCAGGCACACCAGCACCACCAACAATAACACCAACCTTCTCCACAATCAACTGATGCTGCACAGGACATAGGGCATCAGCACCCGACCACATTGCTGCCCGGGATGCCAGGGATGGTCTCACCATGGCCACATTTACTTCACTTGACGCTGCACATCCTGGCTGCCACATGATGCGCCAGGTTGGCACCACCCCACACCAACACCATAAAGCATCCCTACAATGCCCAAGCCATTCTTTTCACACTCATCAGCATTGCGGATAGTACCGTTATGTCTCACAAATCTGTCCAAGAACGCAAAGTGTTGAAATTAAAGATTTCAATGTTTGACAACACATTACCAGAAACTTTACATGAACATTAGCTAAAACACACAAGTGCCTACCCTTGTGTGTTGTTAGTTGGTATGATTGGACTAGAATGAGGGTGAGTGTGAGGGGTGGCTAGTGAGATGGGGAAGTGATAATGTAGATAGAGAGGGTTGGGTGGAAGTGCAAGGTAAGTTGGTGTGAGTAAGGATGTGCAGGAGTAGGGTAGGGAAGGCAGAGTGATGGGAATGTGATGAGTGGCACAGCAGGATGAGGTTGAGTGTGGCTTTGCAGTAACATTTTGTGATCTACTAAGATCATTGAAAGGTTTGCGTCACTGCAGCCTGGTCCTCCTGACGACATCCCTGCTTGTGCCCTCCTCTGCAATGTGCAACCAAGCTGTGATGGACTCCTGGAGAGGTCTCTTCCGCCCATTGGAAGTGAAGAGAACCTCCCTGTGTACTGTGACTCCCTCCAGTCATGCAAGAGCCTGGGTGCAGCCGTGCACCTCTGTGTAGTGCTGGTCAGTGTTTGCAGCACCTCAATGCTGTCGAACACTGAAAGCACAAATGTTAAAGTAAATTTGCGCATGTTCCCTTTAAGGAAACCGTCGCATCATCAAATGATGTCGTCAGACCCGCTTCCTTCAATTGGACCGGGAAACACGCTGGGCGGGCTTAACAAGCCCAAACAGGGGAAGGTCATGTCAGAGGCCGGGATGAAGCCAGCAGCGAGGCCGTGACCCGCCATCGACCTCACCCACCACGGACCAGCCGAGGTAGGGAAAATCGCAGTCCTAGCTTGCATTCTTATATCATCCTTCACATCCTCAGGACACCCTAAAGTGCTTCACAACCAATGACCTTTAAAGTGTTGTTATGTACACAAATGTAGGGAAGGAAGCCTGAAAATAAATTGATCACGCTTACGTTTTGGAGTGTGAGAGTAATTCAATCCTCCCTGGTCATAAGGTAACTCTGCCCATCCTGCATAAGAAATTCTGCAATTCCTAAGATAGAAGGTGAAGATTAACTTAGTAACTCCGACATCAAGAACTTAAGGACATCTCACTCGTAGCCCAGAAGCTCACTACAGAGATTTTGAAGGCCATTGCTTCTTGACTAATAGCTGGAAGCCATTTAGCAACAACAAATCAGACACTAAAGCAACAAGCACTGCATTGATATCATGTTTAAAAATGTAAGTGATGACCAAGCAAATCCTGCTTGATAGACTGAACAGAATTCTTAGGAAGGATATGCAAAAACTGGCTAAAAGAAAATCTGGATAACATGCCAACTCACCATGTCAGGGAAAGCTGAGATAGAGAGTATAATTTAAAGACTAATTCATAATCCAGTTAGGACTGCTGAAGGCTGATATGATCAATGGCCTCATTATTATCTATCTAATTTGAATTATTAAATGCTTAATCACTCCTCCTGATATTAGTTTGTAGACAGATTAAGATGTTATACAGCTATAATCATTCTAAATTATTAATTTAGTTTCATTTTTACTAAGCTCTCCTAAAAATATGCACAACTTTGAAAGATCTAGGCCTAGAAATTTGATGGTGTTGCACCTGTTTTTCAGATGTGAAACAGGCATCTAAGCCTCCAATATGGCAGGCAGAAAGCGAGTGTAGATTCCCAGCCAGAAATGCGCCATCCGCCATATCGGATCACTTCTCTGTGAAGCGCACGCCAGAACTGTGGAAAACACTGAATAAATTATTTAAATTAGGGTCCTGCACTTCTTGTTGCACTAACCGGCAGGAAGACCCCCTCGCCAGCGCTATTTAAAGGGACAGTGCGATACTTACAGGTTAGATGCTGGTTTGTCATTTCAGGCTGCTGGTTAACTTCTAGGTGTTTTTTGGTATTTTCTGACTCTGGAAAGTTCAGTTTGATTGCTGAGAAGAAGAGTTTGATGGCGGTGCACTGTTATTGGCTGCCTTATAAATACTTTGACTGCAGTCATGGGTGGTCTCATCGTGCTGCCTTCTGGGCTGGAGGAGGAGGGGGAGCAGCAAGGAAGACAGCAGAGAGCAGGAACAGCTGGAACTAGAGGGAGGAGGAGGAGGAGGCCACTCTCACAGGAGGCCATGCCCACAGCGGGTATTCAGTCAGCACTTCTCCGACATTAACTTCACTGAAGAGCAATGTATGAGGTATCTTCGCTTCACAAAGGAGGCTGTTGCCAAGCTCTGTCACCTGCTGCAGCCACAACTTGAGCCTCGCACCAGGGCAGAGACACTGTGGCCCTTAACTTTTATGCCTCAGGCTACTTTCAGGCTGCAGCAGGTGGCATAAGCAACATATCCCAATTCGCAGTCCACCATTGTATCAGGGAGGCCACCGAGGCGCTCTACACAGATGGGGGAACAGATAGGGTAGATCGAAAGAAACTATTTCTGCTGGTTGGGGATTCTAGGACTAGGGGCATAGTCTAAAAATTAGAACCAGACCTTTCAGAACTGAAATTAGGAAACACTTCTACACACAATGGGTGGTAGAAGTTTGGAATTCTCTTCCACAAACGGCAATTGATGCAAGATCAATTGTTAATTTTAAATCGGAGATTGATTGCTTTTTGTTAACCAAAGGTATTAAGGGATATGAGCCAAAGGAGTTAGATCGCAGATCAGCCATGATCTCATTGAATGGCGGAACAGGCTCAGGGGGATCAAAGGCCTACTCCTGTTCCTATGTTCCTACACCAAGAGGAACACCTACATCTCCTTCCCTATGGACAGAGCGAAGCAAGATGAGAGAGCATTAGGCTTTGCCCGCATGGCAGGCTTCCCCAGGTTGCGAGGTGCCATAGACTGCACCCACATTGCCTGGCCAGCACTAATCTCTGGGCATTCCCTTCCTCAGCAACTTCTTCCTACTGGTGCCGGAGGTGTTGCCTGGAGGGCCTTCTGCCCCGAGGGGAGGAGGATCTTCTTCCTGCTGTGCACTGCCTGCACCAGGGCCTCCGAAGAACCTTGGTGCCATCTCAGTGCTTGCTGCAGCCAGTTGTCTCCCTCTAAGTTTTTCCTTCATTCTGCAGTCAGGGTACCCCTCCCCTTTAAAAGGTGCTGGCTGCCTTTAAGTGGTGTCAATGAGGTCCAATATCCATCCCAGCTTCCCCCCACCCCCCCCCCCCCCCCCCGAATACAGGCGTGCAACCAATGAATAGCGTGGTTAGCATTGGCTGCACACCTGAGTGATAATAATGAGCAGGCAGCATGAATATTATGTCCTGCCTGAGACAACTCTAACAGGCACATGCAGTGCGCTCCCTGGCCCCTGCGTGCCCGTTTTTGGTCGTGATTGAATTTCTAGGTCTTAATATTCAGAGCATATGTTCTGTATTTCAAAACTAATGGCTCTGAATTGAACTGTGAGTGGGAAATGGGGCTGCGGGAACTGAAGCAGGCGGAAATCCATGAGGCCCGGGAGATTTGAACTCCCGTGCATCATTTACATGCCCCGACAATGACTCCCGCCTGTGCCAGTAGGAATGATGTCATGGCTGGAGGGTGGGAGACAAAATTCATGGGGTGGGAGGGCTCAAGCTGCTGTCGGGAACCTATGGAACGAGTCCCTGACAAGGTAAGTGAGGAAGCGGGGGGCATGATCAGTAAGGTTTGCGATCAAAAGTGAGGCGGGAGGGGGGAAGCCAGGGGCAGGGTAGATCCAAGGTATCCTTGTGGGGCAAGGAGGAGCATTCCTGTTCCTCCTGGACCACAAGTAACCTATATTTAAAAAAAATGAACTTACCTGGGCCTCCTGTGGTCAGGAATGATGCCTGCTGCCATTTTTCACTGGTGGCTTCGAAACTGTGAGGGCTTTAATTGGGCCTGAAGTTAAAATGGTGTGTGCATCCCAATGACATCATCGGTATGTAGCTTTGCCATTTACATTAGGCCTGCGCTCCTCTGGGAGGGGCAGTCTTCCCTTGTCTTTTTTCAGGCAAGTTAATATGAAGGAACATGTCAGGAATACAGCGCGAACACCCCCTGCCTTCATAACTCCCCCCACCCCACCCCACCCCCCAAGCCCGCACCGCCCCCACCAAGCATGGGGGGGGGGGGTAATTAAAATCTACCCAAATATTTTCTTTTATTTGGAATCCGAAAAGATGAAGAAAAAAATTCAAATATCTTAAGACGCCCACTTAAACACGCAGCTTCTGTTAAAACATTCTATGTAAAAAGGAAATGTTGCTCTGTATGTTGGGATACTTTGAAATAAATAAGTTAAATACTTATCTCATAATGTTTCTCAAAGAGTCTGCTTCTTAACAATTGGCCTTTAATGTATAGAATAAGAACTTGTAATTAAGCATCATGCCTCAATCAGGAATGCTATACAATGGAAGTGATTAGGAAGTTGATAATTTGGAATTGTATGTTTTGCGAGATATGCATTTATCTTAATTTGTCTAGTTCATAAGGAGAGTAAAGTGCAGTGATATCTTTGTGACAAACAATCATCAATTGTCAAGTTGTTGGAAAGAATGCTGTTTCTTTCTCATAGCTGTCATGACCACATCTGACCATGAAATGCCATCACAACCATTACCCTCTTGGTAAGGCAAGAACTACCAGTGTCCCAGTCCAGATGACAGCAGAGGACACCAACATCCCCAGAGCAGTGAGAATGGTAGGGAGTTGGAGCCAAACTAGAGGAGTGGGGTGAAGATAAGGAAAATGAAAGGGAAGCTAAGGAGGTTAACGAGGAAGGAAGCAACTTGGACATGAGGGAGTAACATGATATCCGTACAGTCCAGAGTCAAGTAAAACTCCAGACCATAGGATTTTGAAGAACATCACACTGATATACCCAATGCAAATAGGACGCAACTGCTGCCAACGAAATGAAGTCGTTGCGCATGCACAGTCCCAGTGTTTTTTTGGTTGTTCGCTAACTGAGAATGTCGCCAGCACAAAGAAAACACTTCCAACAATTGACTGAATGCATCAAGCTAGCTTTTATCAACACTAGATGGTGAATCAGTTTTATTTGAATTGTGCTTTAGATGAAAGGTGAGAGAGAGAGAGCTCTGAATCTTCTCTGGAAATGAGAGAGTCAGTGACCGAGGGGGGCTCCTGCGCCAGCAAAACTCCGCAAACGTCCACTTCAACCAGCCCAGCGCTCCGCAGATTATGCGCAGAATACTTCTGCGCAGATTCCGATTCGTTGGCAGCAGTCACTCTGATGCAAACACCTGCCAAAAAATCCCAAGTGCCAGTTTTGAAAGTTCTTCGATCAGATCAAATGCCCCTTCACATGTGATGCACCAGCCAGTACTTGGATGTACGTATGGTAATGAGGTAAATGAACTCCACCATGATGTCCGGATCTTTGAGCTCTTATGGGAAAACACTCTGGTGGCTAAAGGTGGTCCAGACTTCAATCTCATCCCATCTCATGTATATCTGACAAGAGGAACTGTGAAATTCTGCAACATTCAACAGCATATAAACAGAGGAGATACAGTATTAGTGAGAGCCAGATAAAATAAAATACCACTGTTAACAGCAGAGCCCTACAGGCCGGCCAACCTGAAAGTCCAACATAGCTGGATTGGCTTCCTGACTTGTAACCCTGTTGCAGCAACTATACCCAAGTTGCCAGGAAGATGATATACAATAATAGTGTTATTTTCATAAACATTAGCACATTTTATGCTGCACAAATAATTATAGATTGTATTGTGAGTTTTACAGTACAAGTTATGATATGTTATGCACCTAAACAATCTTTAATATATCAAAGAGCCATCAAACATTTGTCTAACAGAAAGATTACAACGTCAACATTACAACGTCAGAGAAACCATGGAGTGGTTTGTCATTAAAAACATTATTATGCCTATTTAGACAATGGGTCCAATTAACCAGTGAAGCATTAATACTGAACAAATATTTGTCCACCCTCCACTGTGAAGCTGTCTGAGAGAATTATCCTGAATTAGTGTGGGGTGGGGTGTGGGAATCCAGGGGATATGTCTTTCTCTAAGGCTGGCCATGGGCAACTTTGTGGGAATGTTCCCTTCAGCCGTCAAATAATCGCTTATTTGTGTTGTGCTCTGCAAATAAACCATATGGAATGTTTGCCCAAGATTAAGACATAGGTTTAAACTGTCCAAACAGCCAGCAACTGTTACAACACAGGGAAACAGTGCTTCTGTGGGCAAAGGCTCATGCATAATCTATAATCATTGCATTCATGGGGGCACATGACTTGTGTGCTCAATGGCTTTGCCCGTAGGCAGCAAGAAGGTTAAAAAGTAAATAAAATAATAACTAATACTTGCACTATATAACACCTTATCATGTCAGGCATTTCAAAGCATTTCACACACTGCATTACTTTTGAAGTGCAGTATCTGTTGTCATGACTGTTGTCATGACTGTCATAATCTACCTTTTACTCACACTTGCAATCCAGATTTGCATACGAAGAGAACTCACTCTAAAACATATCACAACTGCATACCAGTCAAAATCATACTCCTGGAGTTAAACCCAAATTCAAAGTTAGAAATAGTTGCTACTGATAGTCTTGAGTTAAAATCTAAACTATAAAACCCAGATTTAATACCCTTTGATAAGCCCGCTGCTGCAACAGAAACAAAACTGGCTTAAATAAAACCTTGACCCTAATACGCAGGTTATGTTGAAAGAAAGGACTCATTCTACTCAGTTTTTTTTTATTCGTTTATGGGATGTGGGCGTCGCTGGCAAGGCCAGCATTTATTGCCCATCCCTAGTTGCCCTTGAGAAGGTGGTGGTGAGCCACCTTCTTGAATCGCTGCAGTCCGTGTGGTGAAGGTACTCCCACAGTGCTGTTAGAAAGGGAGTTCCAGGATTTTGACCCAGCGACGATGAAGGATCGGCGGTATACTTCTAAGTCAGGATGGTGTGTGACTTAGAGGGGAACTTGGAGGTGGTGGTGTTCCCATGCGCCTGCTGCCCTTGTCCTTCTAGTTGGAAGAGGTCACGGATTTGGGATGTGCTGCCGAAGAAGCCTTGGCGAGTTGCTGCAGTGCATCTTGTAGATGGTACACACTGCAGCCACGGTATGCCGGTGGTGGAGGGAGTGAATGTTTAAGGTGGTGAATGGGGTGCCAATCAAGTGGGCTGTTTTGACCTGGATGGTGTCGAGCTTCTTGAGTGTTGTTGGAGCTGCACTCATCCAGGCAAGTGGAGAGTATTCCATCACACTCCTTACTTGTGCCTTGTAGATGGTGGAAAGGCTTTGGGGAGTCAGGAGGTGAGATACCTGTCGCAGAATACCTAGCCTCTGACCTGCTCTTGTTGCCACAGTATTTATGTGGCTGGTCCAGTTAAGTTTCTGGTCAATGGTGACCCCCAGGATGTTGATGGTAGGGTATTCGGCAATGGTAATACCGTTGAATGTCAAAGGGAGGTGGTCAGACTCTCTATTGATGGAGATGGTCATTGCCTGGCACTTGTGCGGCGCGAATGTTACTTGCCACTTATCAACCCAAGCCTGAATGTTGTTCAGGTCTTGCTGCATGCCAGCACAGACTGCTTCATTATCTTCAATGGATTCAGCCCTGCCGCTGGGCACGACCTCAGCAATGGCCCTTCCGATAATGGCCAGTACTGTCTCCCTCATGGGGATTAAAACATGCAGTCACGCCTGTCCCACTCCGGTTAGTTCCTGCTGCCTCTGATTGTACGCCACCTTCTCCTGCAAGAGAGAGTGAGTGCTGTGCAATGTGTTTGGGTGATGTGGCTGTTATGGTTGAATAGCTGGCAGTGTATGCAAGCCGTGAGATGTGGATGTGAGCCTTGCAACAGTGCTAAGTGTGTGGAAAGGAAGACTTGCATTTATGTAACGTCTTTCATGACCTTAGGACGTCCCAAAGCGCTTTACAGCCAATGAAGTACTTTTGAAGTGTAGTCACTGTTGTAATGTAGGAAACAGGGCAGCCAATTTGCACACAGCAAGCTCCCACAAACAGCACTGTGATAATGACCAAATAATGTGTTTTTTTAGTGATGTTGATTGAGGGTAAATATTGGCCATAGCACCCCTGCTCTTCTTCGAAATAGTGTTGTGGGATCTTTTATGTCCACCTCACAGAGCAGACAGGGCCTCAGTTTGATGTCCCTCAGTACTACACTGGAGTGTCAGCCTAGATTTTTGTGCTCAAGTCTCTGAAGTGGGACTTGAACCCACAACCTTCTGACTCAGAGGCGAGCGTGCTACCATGAGCCATGGCTGACACTGACACTGTGAGGCTTAGGTATGAGTCCTGCTTGATAGAGATTGTTGGTAGGTGAGTGATGGGGGTGTGGTGAATTGAGCAGTGGCTGAGGCTAGTGGTGCAGTTGGTAGGATATGGCATTTGAAGATGCATTCACTGACCTTGACCACTCGTGTGAGGTCATTAAACTTCTTGTGGAACTGCATCCAGGTCTTCGGGGCTAAACTCCTGGCATTGACCTCCACAGCTATCTACTCCCACTGCCTTCTCATCGTGTGTCTGGAGGGATTCCAGCCCCCCTGCGAATACAGGACATTCCTCCTGCTTTCCACCTCCTCCACCAAGACCTCCAGTGCAGCGTCGGAAAACCTTGGTGCACGCTCTTTGTTCTTTGTTGCATAGCACGATTCCGAATGATGTCAGCACCTCCAGCAGCCACAATGCAACTTCCCTTTAAGGGGTGTAGGCTAGCTTTAAGCAATGCAGGCTAGCTTTAAGTAGTGCTGGCAAGTAATGATATTGGGCCCCTACTGATGCATGCAGCCAATCAACAGCATGGTTAGCGCTGGCTGCACAGAACAATCATTATAATAAGCAGGCAGCACAAGGGTGGCGCACTGCCTGCATTACTTTGAACAGGCACGGGTTAACTGCGCATCGCGACCCCCACGCCCACTTTCAGGGGCTATCCAATTTAGCCCCCAGTGTCTTTATACCTGGGAAGGGAAAACACAGAAACAGCTAGGTATCATTTTTACTGCAATGACATCAAAAAGAAAGACTTGCATTTATATAGTGCTTTTCACGACCACCGGACGTCTCAAAGCACTTTACAGCCAATGAAGTATTTTTGGAGTGTCGTCACTGTTGTAATGTAGGAAACACAGCAGCCAATTTGCACACAGCAAGCTCCCACAAACAGCAATGTGATAATGATCAGATAATCTGTTTTGTTATGTTGATTGAGGGATAAATATTGGCCAGGACACCGGGGATAACTCCCCTGCTGTTCTTCAAACTGGTGCCATGGGATCTTTTCCGTCTACCTGAGAGAGCAGATGGGGCCTCGGTTTAACGTCTCATCCAAAAGACGGCACCTCCGACAGTGCAGCATTCCCTCAGCATTGCACTGGAGTGTCAGCCTAGATTTATGTGCTCGAGTCCCTGGAGTGGGACTTGAACCCACAACCTTCTGACTCAGAGGCGAGTGTGCTACCCACTGAGCCACAGCTGATACTCATGCACAAACAATGTGCTGACATTTTTATGAAGCAATGGTGCATGATATGCATCACTGTATCAGTGCGTGGCAAACACGAAAATAGCTTTGCCAAAAATTATTCAGAAAGAGAGTGCCCCTTTAAGAATATAAAGTATTACATTTCCACATAACAATCTTCTCAAGCTTCTGTGGCAGGTTGCTGCAGTGGGCTCCACCTTTGTTTTATTCCAGTTCTATGTAATATCACACTACCATGTACTTATTGTAACATTAAACGACCAGTGCAGTACTATGATTACCTGTGCACAAACAGTAATATGCATCCAGTAAATTGAAACTCAGGTAGAATGGAATATGTTCTACTCTCACCATGTAATAGTATGTGTTACGTCAAGTAATAATAACTGTTATTATACGCTATTAGAGATATTACAATTCCTAGCTGTGCAATTTATATTGCAATGGACAGCATCATTATCTGGCATTAAAAAAATTAATTAGAAAAATTAGAGCAACAACCGTAGGCGCAAAATAAATTTTACATAAAATTATAATTTCTGTTTGCGCCTGTGGCTATTATTGTGCGGTTAGGATTTAAGTTGTATGATGGAGTCTCACACAGAGCCAGGAACTGCGTCCAAAATTCTAAGAACTTAACAAGGCTTGTGCTGGCAAATTGTAACGTCACATCACCTTAACTTTTTCTGTACCAGGATTATGCATATTATTTCAATAATACCCTGCGAGTATGACGTTGAAAATAAGGTGGCAATTCCCAACATAGTAAGTTCCTAACCTCATGCCATCAGGGCGAGGTGCCAGGCAGAGGCAATGTATTTTCCCACGGTAGAGAAAGAAACCAAAGGGTGAGTCATCATGCACACCTCCGTGTGGTTGGTTGCGCAACAGTACTGTCAGAGGCCTAGTACTAGGTTGCCAAGTTTTGGATCAGGTAGGTCAGTTTTTGAGTGATGTATCCAGAAATTTCTAAAATGAAAACTACACACTAAAAGTGTGGGTTTTTTTAAGTAAAGTTCATTTTTCCCATTTGCCTTTGTGTCTTACAATATGATTTTTACGATTAATGAGGTTTTCTATGACCTTTCATCAACAGCAAAGCAAACATCAGAACTTTAGCCAAGAACTCAAGATGATACTTGCTGTTGTGCTGTAATTCTGTCTCCTGTTTAGTTTTGGTTTTGGCAAAAATTACAACCCTATGGGGAGACCAAATAAAACAAGAGAGGAAGGGCGGAAAATATAGAAGTACTCGGGGTTAAAACAGTGTAGTTTCAATATAGTAAACTGGTAGCGCTGATAATTTAAGTGAATAAAATATTGGACGGCTATTTTGAAGGGCTGAGCCTTAACTCTACCCTTGACCAACATGCAAACATGACTGCCCTTTCACAGGCTATACACAAAAGAGGATTATTCCCTCATTGTGCACGATTGTCCAATTGTGTCAACCTTGGTTCAGTAGTAACCCTCTCACCTCTGAGTCAGAAGGTCGTGAGCTCAACACCCACCTTAGAGACACTTATCTAGGCTGGTACTTCAGTATAGTACTGAGGAAGTGCTGCATTATTGAATCGTCTTTTGGATGCGATGTTAAATCAAGGCCCCTCCAGCCCTCTCAGGTAGATGTAAAAGATCCAATGGCACTATTTGAAGAAGAGCAGGGGCGTTCTGCTGGTGTAAGCACACTTCTGACAAAGGAAAATGTCTGTGCTTATTTCCTTTGTCCCTTTCGCAACTTTTGTTCAATTTCTATTTTGATACCCTCCCATCTCTATGTTGTCTTCCCTCAGAAAGCATGATTACGGTGATCAGAATGTTAGTCTTTAGATTCCCATACAAGATACCCCATGTAATGGGCAATATTTTGATACCCCCTCCCACACCCACTAGGCCAATACAAGGAGGTAGCACGATGAAAATAGCACAGCACTTACTGCCCCAGTCCCGTCAATGTCCGAGTCTCCACCATTTTGGTGAGAGCCTTGAAATGGATGGTCCAGGGTCTGGCCGGAAACACGCAGGAGCCTCATTAGCCCATTAAAGGGTCCTATTACATCAACAGGACAGCAATGTCATTTTGAGGTACCAATGGGTGGAGTGTGTACCACGTATGCACTGCCCATTGATATTTCCCGTTAGGCAACCTAATCAGTGGTACTTATAGGGATTGCTACAGTCTCCTCAAAAAACTTTAACAAAAAAAGCCTTTTAAATGATTTTTGTAGGGTGAGAAGGAGAATCCTCTTGGCCCCACAAAATCCAACCCCCTTGATGCCCGAGCCTCTGCGGCCCGCCCCCCAGGATCGCCTTCCTGCCCTCTCTGATCTGTGAGTTCTGGAACCATATGATGAGGGGTGAAAGTGGTACTTTCTAAGTAGAATGGAGGCCAATTTGAAAAACAGGCCCAACTCAACAACAACAACTTGCATTTGTATAGCGTCTTTAACATAGTAAAAATGTCCCAAGGCGCTTCACAGGTATATAATCAGACAAAATTTGACACTGAGCCACATAAAGCGATATTAGGACAGGTCACCAAAAGCTTGGTCAAAGAGGTAGGTTTTAAGGAGTGACTTAAAGGAGGAGAGAGAGGTAGCGAGGCGGTGAGGTTTAGGGAGGGAATACCAGAGCTCAGGGCCCAGGCAGCTGAAGGCACGGCCACCAATGGCGGAGCAATGAAAATTGGAGATGTGCAAGAACTCATATCACTGATCACAACTGTACCTCCCTCCCTCATCAGCTGGATTACAGAGTAGCACTGGTAGAACCCTCAAGGAGGCTTCTTCCCATCGCCAGTTGCATGTGAGTGTGTGACACAGTGGAGCTTATACAGAACTGGCATTACTTAAGAAGCAACATTTTAAAGTAGAGAGTTAAAGACCACAGCCTAGAGAGCAACTGAATGACTGAAGTTTGTGCGTGACAGTATAAAACGGTTTTGTGTCAAGGCAAGACTAAGTAGCTGTTTGACCTTTCATTTCGTAGACAGTGCATCAAAAGGCCATACAGGGATTTTTTTTTTCTATGACCCATTCATCTGCCATTCCAGGGAGAAGAGAAAGCAACACATGGCGGAGAAAAAGAGATCATTTTTTAGAAATATCATTGAAAGCTGTTCCCTAAAATTCAAAGGTTCCATGCAGAAATCCTTTCTGTTGTTTAGTATATCAATCTGAATTCTGGTGTTTAAAGACCCTGTATCACCCAACTGGGACAGATGTGCAAAGTTCTGAACAGTCCAAGGCTCCAAGCTAGAGTCAGCATTCAAATTGCATCATCAGGAGTCGCAAGGACATCATTGGGTATGTGCAAGAATTGACACAATGGCAGCGGACACTCAGTAATAAAGCCTATCACACTAAATTGTAAACAAGAGCATAGGCAATCAAAGAGGTTTTAAAGCAGTATTAGGGAATTTCCATGTAATGTATTACTAAATCTGTAAAGGTACGTCAAGACAGCTCTAGGTCACTTAATATCACTTTGATCTCATCTCATGGAAATTGCTCAATATCTATTTGAATGTTTGAGAACAGATTTTAACAGCACTTGTTTAAGCGCAGTAAAATGTAACCACTGCAAAATGGTCATTAAGCAAAAAAAGTTCAAAGAGTTTAACTTTGCTTTTACAAGTGATTTAAGGTTAAGCAAATAAGAGCTCATCAGACCACAGTGATACATTATCAACAATCAAACCAGTGTCCGATAGATATGTTGTAGAATGAAAACAACCAGGCAAAGAGATGAAGGCCCTTATCAGATTCCTGAAAGAGACCCAGCAGCTGGCCAGCCTCAGCCTGTCCTCCTGGCAGTTGGCGACAGGAGTTTTATCTTTCTCCCCCCCTGTATCACCAACACTAAGTGCTCACTCAAATCTTCTGATAAACCAATTAATATTCCGCTCTTAATTCAACTGTCCGCTTCACCAAAATGTCAAGTTAAACGGGGCTGGAGTGGTATTTAATAAAACGTCAGATGCCCCAGAAGTGAAGCATTCATGCAGTGACATCGGTAATCAGTTGCACCTGGTCCAAGTACTGTATCTCGATGGGGAATGTTTTACCTGAACTCAGCCACAGGAATGAAGGAATTAATGAAACTTGAAGAGAGCCTTACTATAATACGGCAGCACTGCCACATTTGAATACTTAAATGGATAGGAATAGTAATTGTGACACATTAATCTTAGTATTACTCTTCTAGGTCTAGTTGGCAAATCGTACTGAGATTTGGGACGCACGAACTGAGGTCCTTCAAGAATCCAGATCTCAAAGCACTGCACAAAAACCAGCTGAGTCTGTTCCGATCAGATGCAGGTATAGGCTAGTATATTCTAGCCTATATCTGTTTATCCATCCCACATTCATCGCGTCTTCATGAATCTGATAAGGACCATCACCACCCACCCCCCATCGAGCCCAGTGCACATAGATACTGAATTCCTTCTAAACCATGATCCACATCAGAAATTATGAGCAGATCTTGGCCTAGTCAGACTAGCCAGTGTGGAACCAAGCCACACAAATCGGGAAGGATCAGGTTCGATGCCTGGTCTTTCCTGAGTTTGCTGATCTTAGTTGGGTGATGCTGGAGCACTACAGTTGGCTTCAATACCCCTTGGGCTAGGGAGTGAAAAATCAACCAGTGTTTCCACCTGTGATCACTATCCAGTCACTGGAGAATACGGATGACTGCTCTGATTCCCCCCTCCCCCCCACCCACCATGATCGAATCACATACTAATACTCACTGTCTAGGCATATAAATGAAGACCGGCTACTTGTGCAAAGTATCAGAGTTGGTCAGCACCTGTGCAATTGTACCGCAGCACATCAGCAATTCCGATGGAGCTACGGCTGATTTTCACAGCTTTCATGCTGCATTACAGTTTGTGCACACAAACCAACATTTCTATATCAAATATGTATCCATGGTGGCCAAATTTCTTTCTGTCCCTCGAAAGCAGCCTGACTTCCACATGTGACAGATGGCACCACCTTATATGGGAGAGTAAGTACAAAGAAGTTATATTGGGCTAGAAATTTGGTGCATTTGCGTCTCTCATTAGCGCCCCCGGGGGGGGGGGGCACAAACGACTTTTCTCCCAGGCGCGGCGCCGCTAACAGCTCCCGCTAAATTCAGCGGGAGTTTAGCGGCAGCGGTAACCAGTAGCACCCCGCTCCGCTGTGCAGGCGATGACAACGTCATCACCATGAGCAGTGTCCCGTTTTCACTCCGCCTGCAAAATTGTCCCGCGCCCCCTGAATCTGCGCCAGGCGATGACAGCAACCGATTCAGGGGGTGGGAATGGAAACTCGCGGGGTGCTAACTAAAGGGGAGGTGGCGGGCGGGGGGGGAAAAATTGGCCAACTTACTTGTCACAGCCCATTGCGTCTTTGAACGCGGGGTCCGTGCCGCGATCTGGCAACCCGGCGCTCCTCTTGAGTGCCGGGCTGTGGGCACGGCACCCCGCTCCCCGGTGGTCCAGGTAGGGCCCTGCAGAGTTGTGGGCTTGGGCCTTCCCCTTTAATGAGGGGAGGAGCCCTTCCATGCGGCAGCGCTACGTGGCCCAGTGCGAAGCGCTGCAGAGCGTACCATTCCGCTATTTGGGGTTAGCGCTCTAAGAAGGAAGTGGAGCACTTGAATTAGCGCTCCACCTCCCTCTTGGGGCGCTAAAACTGAAGTTAGCGATCGCCGGCGCTATTTTGCGCCGGACGCTAAATTTAGCACCCAGGCGGTGTTAGCGACCCAAAATGGCCGCTAACGAATTTTTCCCCCGATATTGTTCGATAGTCACGGGGCTCAGATGTCTTAAACCATGATATTTAGGGGGTTTATATAAGAGAACGTGAAACTAAAGATCATGTCAATGCCTCTAAAGGATACAACACACTCTTCAATAAATCACAACAGTGATGGCAATGGAGCACATCCTGTCTTCTGGAGTCAGGGTTTAGCAAAGTTGCTAAACAAATAACTTTGATTTTAGTTATAGCGGTAAAAATGAATAAGAGAAATGCAGCTAATATTTAAAGTATTTCCATCCAGTCTTCAACTGTCTCCCTTTTCCGTGTTACTTTTCATAAATTCACACATGGTTTTTAGAGCTGCCTTTAAATATTGTGCAGTGATGTTAGACAGTGCCTGTTATAAATATTTACAATAAGAAAAATGCTGACCACACAGCTAATAAAAGTTTTCTTTCTTTGAAGCGGGTTTGTTACTTTTCATTACCCACAAGTCAGTGGCCTGCTTATAACACAGTCAGTTTAATTTTTTTTATGCCTCTTGACATCTGTCCCTTTGGTAAAAAATTGTCAGGAAATCCTGGAAGGACATCATGCATCCCTCGGGGTCATTGTTTGTCTCAGTACTTCTGGAAAACAATGGAAGTGATACTCTCCCTGCTAAGCAGTAGTCATGCAGTTTCCCCACTCTGGGCGCACTGTCCTTTTTTTTAACCGTGTGTTATGTATAACTGACAGAGGGAAAACATACGGTAAGTGTGTTGGCCAGTGACCATATGGTGATATCTATAATGTGAATCAAATGCCTAGAAGCTGCCAGTTGATATTTACAACTTCAGGATGAACGCAAGTTGTTGTTGAAAAATGTTTAACAAATCTTTTCTGCGTTTGCCAAGCACTGTAATGGTGTGACACATTTTACAATGAAACGCGTCAATTGCATTGCAAATATGTCACTGTCACTTCAGTCTGATAGGTCTTCTTCTGGCTTTTCTGCTTCCACAACAATCAAGGCACTGCACCGTTAACTGCTTTGGAAAAGTTGGAGTCTTTAGCTGTCTGGTAGTAAGTGAAAACTCAGCTCTGCAATTTGCCAAAAAAAATTACAACTGCAGGAAAAACATTTTTGAAAGAATAAAACATAAGTGGCAATTTTTAAACTGGTCAGTAAAATGTAAAGAAAGTATCAAGCGAACCAGCTTTATTCATTGATACACATGAAGAGTAGACTGGAAGTTACATAGACAGAGTGATGGGGGGAAAAATTCAGTTGGTTGCGCCTCCCGTTAGCGCCTTAAGAGGGCGCTAATGGGGCGCAAAGCATCTAGCGCCCAGGCGCGGCGAAGTTTGCGCCGCTCGCGAAATTAACTAGACATTTTGCGGCGGCGCTAAACACTACCGCCACGATCTCCTGCGCTGGCAGATCATGACGTCAGTCGAGTGTGCAACGCCCCGGTATCGCCCCGGAGCGGATATTGAGTGGCGCCCCCTGCCTTACCGCCTGACGCTAGCAACGACAGGTTGAGGGGAGCGTTCTGCAGTCATGAAGGGAAAGGGGGAGCGCTATTTAAAGGTGACCGCTTCCTGCCTTTTATTGTTGGTGCCATTTTTGAACTACGCATTCTGAGAGAGAGAGGGAGAGACTTCTGGAGAGATTCAACGTTGTGTGAAGGAGTTTTGGGTACTGAGCAGCACTTTGCAGGTTCATTTTGATTTGCCATTCCTTGTATCGATTTAGCAGAGACTGTGGGGGCTGCACTCTGAGCTCTTTGCCTGGTACTCTCCATTGTTCTTTCCAGCACATTTGATGTGCAAGTCTCTCCAGGCCGAGATTCAAGGCTGCAATGAACAGGATGTGGATGGAAAGCAAGATTAACCATCCCCTTTAAGAACTGGCCCGTGCCATTGTGTGTGTGTTCCATTGCTGACTGACATTACATGAGCTTCGCCAGCGCTCTGAGTTAGCGCCTCACTCCTCGGCCTTTGCGCCTTAAGACAGGTGTGCAGCGCCTGATTTAGCGCTCCAATCACCTCCCGGGGCGTTAAAAGTGAAGTTTCCAGTCAGTGGCGATAATTAGCGGCAGGCGCTAATTTTTGCGCCCGGATGATATTTGCGCCCCAAACGGGGCGCGACTGAATTTTTCCCCCATGGACTCCTAACTCATAGCGACCTCACTTTAACTCACAGGGCTCGATTTTGCCAGTGTGGATGGGCTGGGGCGTGTCAGGTGGTTTTCATGTCAGGACCCCGACTCCGAAGTGAAGTGGGGAAAAAGTGCGATTTTCCCTTAATGAGATCATGGCTGATCATCCAAATTCAGTACCCTGTCCCTGCTTTCTCCCCATATCCCTTGATCCCTTTAGCCTTAAGAAATATATCCAACTCCTTCTTGAATATATTTAATGAATTGGCCTCAACTGCCTTGTGTGGTAGAGAATTCCGCAAGTTCACCACTCTCTGGGTGAAGAAATTCCTCCTCATCTCAGTCCTAAATGGCTTACCCCTTATCCTTAGACTGTGACCCCTGGTTCTGGACTCCCCCGCCATCGGGAACATCCTTCCTGCATCTAGTCTGTCTACTCCTGTTAGAATTTTATAAGTTTCAATGAGATCTCCTCTCATTCTTCTAAACTCTAGCGAGTATAAGCCTAATCAACCCAATCTCTCCTCATACGTCATTCCTGCCATCCCAGGTATCAGTCTGGTGAATCTTCGCTGCACTCTCTCCATGGCAAGAACACCCTTCCTCAGATAAGGTGACCAAAACTGCACACAATACTCAAGGTGTGGTCTCACTAAGGCCCTGTACAACTGCAGCAAGACATCCTTGCTCCTGTATTCAAATCCTCTCGCTATGAAGGCCAACATACCATTTGCCTTCTTAACCGCCTGCTGCACCTGCATGCTTATCTTCAGCAACTGGTGCACAAGGACACCCAGGTCTCGTTGCACTTCCCCTTTTCCCAATCTATTGCCGTTCAGATAATAATCTGTCTTCCTGTTTTTGCCACCAAAGTGGATAACCTCGCATTTATCCACATTATACTGCATTTGCCATGCATCTGCCCATCATACTGGAGTTTCTCTGCATCCTCCTCACAGCACACACGCCCACCCAGCTTTGTGTAGTCTGCAAACTTGGAGATATTACATCTAGTTCCCTCGTCTAGATCATTTATATATATTGTGAATAGCTGGGCTCCTAGCACTGATCCCTGCGGTACCCCACTAGTCACTGCCTGCCACTCGGAAAAAGACCCGTTTATTCCAACTCTTTGCTTCCTGTCTGCCAACCAGTTCTCTATCCAAGACAGTACCTTACCCCCAATCCCGTGTGCTTTAACTTTGCACGCTAATCTCTTATGCGGGACCTTATCGAAAGCCTTCTGAAAGTCCAAATACACCACATCCACTGGTTCTCCCTTACCTATTCTACCAGTTACATCCTCAAAAAATTTCAGTAGATTAGTCATCAATGCTGCTGGATTTAAGGCATGCAAGCTGCCTTGCTTCTTCTGGAGACTGCAAACTTTATGGTGATTGTAGTCAGGACTTCATTGATCGACTATGTCCACCAGCAGGCAAAAGTATGCTCCACACTTCGATGAGCCCTCCCTCCAAGCTCTGGTGGGGGGAACAAGATCGAATAAGGAGGTGCTCTTCCCTTCCTCAGGGAGAAAAAAGCCACCCCAGCAGACTAAAGCTGTGTGGCTGCAAGTGGCCCAGGAGGTCAACTCCATATCGATGAGCCGCAGAACCTGGCTGCAATGCAGGAAGAGGTTTCATGACCTTCTCCGCACAAGAAAAGTGAGTATGACTTTCCCATCACCCTCAATCTGATCCCCATCACCTCTCCTCACCAGCATTCTGCTTTGCTAACCTCTTCACATCCCACTTGACACTTACATCCCTGCCCCCTTACCCATTGCCTCTCTCTCTATGGTCACATTCACTTAACTATTCGACCATGTAGCCCTCACACTCCCTATCACTGTGATGCAACAACAACAACAACTTACAGCACACAGGGAGGGCCCTTTGTCTCCTTCTAAGCATCTATGCTATGCATTCTCTACACTCACTCCTTCATTTGCACTCAAACTCCACTTGTGTCCCTCATTGCAGGAAAAGAGAGCCCACAATAAGAGGGAAAAAGCCATGACAGGAGGAGGGCCACCCTCAGTAGCCCAGCTCACCGCCTGGGAGGAGGCGGCCCTGGAAATCGCTGGGATCGAGGACGATACCCAAGTGGGGGACGGACAGATGGGCGCATCACAGCAAGCTGGTGACAGAATAGTTTGGCATCTCTCTCATTGACATTGCATGAGTCACTGATAATGAATCTGATGCTCTAACAGATTGACTTATGATCATCTGCATTATTCAATGTGCATGTAACCTTGACCTCACATCTCTAACTCTTTCCTTAACTCCCCCACAGGACCATCGAATGCCCCCGTCCCCACTGTCCAGGAGGAACGGCCTGAGCTTCCAGACTCCTCAGAGGAAGCTGCAACCTCTGAGGGCGCAGCGTCAGCAGAATTCAGCGCACCCAGCACCAGCGCAGACACTCACACATCGGTGGGACCTTCGCGAGATAGAGTAGTGTTAGCACCTGGTGTATCACAGCTCACAATTGAGCAGCAGCAGATGGTGGAGACAGGGACAGCAGTGGAGAGTCCTCGTTGGAGGGCGCAGGACTCTGCCAGCTAAGCTCAGCTGCATGTGGACCCTGTGCCTCCGGGTCCATCCAGAAGGAGAGCGGTGCCGGAACTCCAGGAACAGGTGCAGGAGTCTCTGGCAGGTTTTGTCTCCAGGGTCGCTGCGAGTGTGGAGAGGATGGAGGAGTCCATCGCGAACATGAGCAGAGCCTTTGTGGAGGTATTGGCGCATGAACGCATCACCGCGGAAAGGATGGCAACCTCCGTGGAAAGGATGGCTACAGTAGAGGAGAGGATGGCTATGGTAGAGGAGAGGATGGAGGAGCTTAGTCGCCAGGGTCTTGAAAACATGGTCATTGTTCAGAATAGAATGAAATCTCTTGAGGAGCGATGGTCAGCTATTGAGCATAAAAACCAGGCCTTCATGGAAGTCCTCTGGAGTAGGACTTCCAGTACAGAAATGGGTCCTCATGGCCCCCCTGAAGTGCAGCAAGGTGCTGTCAAGCCACTTGCTAGCTTTGAAGTGGGGCTGACCCATGAGAGGGATGCTGGTGGCAGACAACAAGGAAGTGGGGGCTCCTCTCCAAGCGCTCACACTCCCAAGCCACTGCAGAGCCCTCGGTCAGAGCCCCACCAGAGTCCTCACCCAACTGAGATGGGCGTCTCAGCCCCTGCACAGCCGCAGGAGCAGCAGACTGTTGCTGAGCCCTCACAGGTTCACAACCCCAGAGGATGCCCGCCAAAGGCGTCGAGACAGGAGCAGCAAGAAAGTGAGCAAGGGGCCTCCACATCTGCTGAAGCCACAGGGGAAGCACCATGTAGGAGCACGTGTAAGAGGAAGATAAAGCACAAGTAGTCATAAGGGTAGTCACTTGGGTGCTGTGATGTATTGTATTTGGATCAGCCAGCCTTGTCATGGTATCATAAACAGATTTGATGGCAAACTGTTGAAGTTGTGGCCTGTGTCATTTCGCAAATGGGACTTTCACATTGAGGGCTTAGAGCGACTTGCAATTGTCAGTATGGTGGTCAGAGTGATAGGAATCCGCAGGTTCTTGTCCATTGTCGATGCTCTGGTAAGAAGGTGCGAGACAAAAGTGTTTGATTGTGCAGGCTAAACAAATCTGGCCAACATGAGTGCATCCCTTGCATCCCGGGCAGCAATGTGGTCGCTCGCTGGCGCCTTCTGGCCTGTGCAGCTTCAGGTGGGTGAGCAGCAGCTTGGCGCTCCTGTTGTTGCTCCTGCTGTTGGTGCTGCTGTTATTCAGGGTTCTGCTGCCGCCGCGGCTGGTCTTCGTCCGAATCTGATGTCCAGGAGGAAAGGAAATAAATGGTTCCCATGCTTCTGCTATATACCTCAGTTGAGGAAGCGCTCAGTCAAGGTGGGGAGAGGGTTTTCCCAGGAGGTCATACTGGAGATGGGTCTCAGGCTCCAAACTTCCACAACAATGAGTAGGCCTGCTAAAAGTTCCCCCAGACCTGAGACAACAAAGTTCTGCCACCTGCAAATGATGATTGCTGAAAACTCCTTTTTAATGGTGGAGCTGCAGCTGTTACTAAGCAATCACTTGTGAGGCCGCCAGGATTACCTGGCGTGTTCCAGAGGAGGCGTGTAGGATGGGGGAAATGTCTGAAAATCAGAAAGGCCTCTCAAAATTGGATTATAGAGGCAATTAAGTGGTTGTTAAGGGCCTTAAAGGCCTATCCCGCCTCTTGGAGGCGGGATGGAAATGGGGTCTGAAACCCCAATTCTGGGAAAATTGCTCGGAGGTGGGATGGAGGCGGGATCGGGCCCGCACGCCATTTTTTGCGATTTTACCACCTCACACGCCTCCAATCCCGCCTCCTCGTGCCTGGTAAAATCGAGCCCACAGTGTCAACTGTACTATCCTAGAACTAGGCAATCCTTTGAGAGTAGATTCCATTATTTTCTCTCAGGTAATCCAGGGAGGTGAATTAAGGAAAACTGGCCAGGTAGGGAAACATGGGAACCAGGTAGCATCTATCAAGTGTGCCTCCTCATGGTTGATCAAAGAGTGGCGTTAACTAAAGTCCGTGGAAATCTATAGGCAGTGCTGGGTGACATTCAGACTGAAGAGGAAAATGTGGATCCAAAGGAATTAAAACCTGGAGGGGAAAGGAAAGGTAATGGAAACGGTAGCAAAATAATGAAAGGAAGTTAAACATTTATGCCATACAGTTTTCATCAAAGTGAAGTTGTGCAGTATAACTCAGGTTTGAAAGCACCAGATCATATTTAGGCTAATGCTATGAGAATACTTCCAGATGATAGCCTCAAACTGCTTCAGCTTCACATCCACTGCAATATAACTGCAACTGGTGCACAGCAACCTTTTTACGGTTAGCAGAGACCTGACTTTGATGAACTGTTTGGTGATATTAAAATTTAACCGGCTGCTGATCAGAACTCCATGGCCATGAAGTGATCCAGAGACAATATAACTCTGCCAGTGCCTCATCACTCAGCTCGGCCTGTGATCAGCACATATATTACAACCATGCCCAAAAACCTTTCCAAACTGAAAATATCTATCATTATTTAAACTTCTCATACATCTACTTTTGGTGATTCCTAATAGTCTTTAAAATAAAATGCTGATTAAGCAACTCCTTGTTCTGGCTGTCAAGAAATCTTGGGCACAAGTCAGCTAGTTAATCCTCAAACATTCAGTCTTACTTAAGATAATAGGCAAAAGATGAGGCAAAAATGACCCAGAAGTTAAAGGTCATGCCCCCCCCAGGGGTTTGGCCCATTCATTTGTAATCTGCAATGAGCGGCGCTGTCTAAAGGACTTCTTTCCCCAGACGCCTGCTATTATCCTCCAGAAAGGAGTTAACACAGATTGCCAACAATCATTCCCGAATTCTTATGTTGATGGTTGATGCTTGCTCCAGCTGGCAAATATTTAATTTTTTTTTACTTTTACGGAAGAGAGGACCCAAAAGTAGAAAGAGAGAACAGGATGGAGACCATCGAGGCTACGCTTCCATATAAACAATGGCTGACTGTTTTCATCATTTCTATGGCTCATTTCCCTTCAAGACATCAAAGAAAAGAAAACAAATGCAGGATGCTTACTCCCTTTAAATAATGTTAGGACACACCATCTTTCAAGTCTTCTATTATTTCTGGGGCCTTGTATCAATACAGCAGTGTTTACAGTTACAGTCCTTGTCCGGTACAGCTCATTATTTACTTAAAGGGGAAGTCAGCTGTAGGAGGGGGTACTTTCAATTTAAAGTCTTTATCCATTTGTTTGTTACTCATTGTTTTCTTATAAGCATTCTTTCTCTGAATAGATGGCCTTAGGTGAAATGGCTTCCCTTGAGAGACCAGAATATGGATAGTTTAATCAAAGGGACGTGTTATGTCGATGTTAGATGAGAGGGAAGTGTCCTCGTGCAGCAAGTCCAATAGCCAGCGTCAGTGTTTGTGAGTCTTTTTATAAAACAATTGGGACTTGTCCTTTTCTTTGTAACGCAGTCTCTGACTGCTTTTTATAATAAACCGATAAAAATGCGGTGGCGTGGGGCAGGAAGCTGTTCGGGGGGCGGGGGGCCGACAGAGATCAGCCCTTCAGCAAGGAGGCATGTGTTGAAAGGTAAAGGGTAGGAGTTTCCCTCCCATGGTTCAGTTGGTAAGTGCATCAGCCAGTGTGGTACTAAGTCATACAGACCACAGCGTCTTGGATCTAGATCCCCTGTTTTTTGCTGAATTAGCTGATCTCAGGTGGGCCAGCAATGGGGTGCTCCAGTTGGTCTCAGGACTAGGGAAGGGAATAGTCAGTCGACATTCTCACTTCACATGGTTATCTAGTGACTCCTGCAAACGTGCTTGTGTGGACATCATGAGCAGATTTGACTATCATGTTTCTCCACAGTCAAATAGACTGCTGACACTCTAGGGCCAATATGTCCATGGGCCAATCGAACAGAGTGCTACATGTGGACAGTGCGCTGCTATAGCGATGTGCCTGACATCACTTCTCTGTGCCCAAATTTCCTCTCGAGGCTAATTTGCATGATCTAGGCAGGCATTAAGGCCTCCCTATTGGGGTCAGTCATGAGAGGACGTGAAACTGAGGCCAGAATGGTCTCTGGCGGCTTAAAGGAGCTGAAGCATCTTGGGTCTTGGAAGAGCCTGTGGAGGAAACAGGGAAGCCTGAGCCTGGGTTAGCAGTGCAGAAGCCTACAATGTGCAAACAAATATCCTGCAATGCTTCCCAGAAGTGATTTTTGCCAGGAGATAATTTTAAAATGGCAGTGCAAAGCAGCAAGATTTCATGGCAGCAGGGAATACCCTGAAATCCATTAGAATGCCAGTAAAGAGGATTTGGTCGCTTAAGAGCACCCTGGTTCGATGCTGAGGCCAGTGAACAGCTGTCGCAAGAAGTAAGGCAATCGGTGTGGATGGAGTGTTAAGATGACCGGGGATTAGGGCCATGTTCCCAACGCGTTTCCATCCCTTACCTCCAGCTCTTTTACTTGCCTAAATTCAGGCACAGGAAGGTCGCCTTCCCCAGAGGAGTGGGGACCTAATTTAAATGGCAGAGTCACGTCTGGATGATGTCATTGGGATGCATGCGCTATTTTAATCATGGGCCCATCTAAGGCCCGCACAGTCTCCAACCCAAGCTGGCAGCAGCAAGGATCCTGGACACCGATTCCCACCTCGAGTTAAAATCGGCCTTTTTGTCTCCCTCAAACTTCATTCCCCTCGTGTCTTTCGCTCTGTCTCTACACTGTGTATGATCAGATACAAAGAATCCTACACGTCAGTGCCAGATTTGCTGGAAGTTGTCATGATGCCTTCATCCTCAGGAATTCTGCTCTCCTTGTGTTCTTCAAGAAAGACAGCTAAGTGAACAAATGACTTGTGACAAGGTGTACCTCTTGTTACCGTGGACAACGACCCTCCTGAGAGTTGCAAAAGGAACAGCTGAGGAGCAATACAATGAGGCACATGCCTGAGTTTTCATAGAGAGAACCATAGGGGTCTTAAAGGGGTGTTTCTTTGCCTTGATAGATCAGGAGGTGCTCTGCAATATACTCCAGAGGATGTATCTCACATAGCTGTAGCTTGCTGTGTAACTTTGCCATCCACAAAAGGGCTAGACATGGAGATTTCTAGGGAGTTTCCCAGGCTGCTTTGAAGGCAGAAAAGCAAGGAGTGGAGCATCAGGATAACTGTAACTCAGAGGACTCCTCCCTGACAGCTGCAAGGGGTATCTGTACTCAATTTATCAACGAAGTCTTCTGATCTGTTTAATACAGTCCCTTCACTCTCCCACCTTCACATAACATACAAATCCTTCGAACAAGTATCCATCCTAGAACATCACATCCCATCCCATCTTTGGATCTAAAAGACCGTGCCCTCAAGGTATTGAAAAGAATCTGCACTGCAGTAGCTATAGCAACTGCTGCAGTGCCACTGTGTCATAGTGGCCCACATGGCCACTCAGTAGCATAGTTTTTGATCAGTATTTTTCCTGACACTGATACATCCCTTTAAATAAACAACAACGACGAAAAATGAAGCTCTCAAAAAGATATCTAGATTAATGCCTAGCGTAATCCGCTCAAAGCTAAATATAGGTTTTTCCGGTGGAAATGTTTTTTTAAAAAAAAATCAAAGTAGAAGGTTTTTTGACAAATACTGGCCAACTGAGTTAAACTAAAACCCAGCATAAGCTGCACAGCCTGCATCTAATCTGATATGAATGCGTCTGACACACAAGGAGAGTCTTGTTCACTTGGACGGATAGTTAATATTAGGAAGTCTGCCCATGGGCTACAAGTGGTTCGCAGGTGTTCCCAAGGATAAACAGCTGCTGTGTGCTGCAATTTGAACAGCTCAAAGCAGTACTTTGCCTCCAGGTGGGGGGAGGGGAAAACAGCAACAGCAATAAACAGGAGACAGTCTGCTTGAGAAATAACACTGTTCAGCGGATTTTGTTGCATCTATCTGCCTCGCTCGGCCGCTGTGTATCATTACTTGACCCGCCCACTGTTACAAAAAAAATTAATGAAATGTAAGAAAATCAATGAGCATTTCAAACACTGACACAGTGGTTGAGATTTTTCTATTTCCTGCCAACATCTGCTACTTTTGACAGAAGTGTTCTGAACATCTGGAAAAGACAGACATTAATTCTTGATCATCTGCTTAAAGCAACACTCCAAGTTACAACTCAAAAAAATTTTTTTAAATTGGAGCTTAGCAGTAAAAAGGAAGACTTGCATTTATATAGCACCTTTCACGACCTCAGGATGTCCCAAAGTGCTTTACAGCCAATGAAGTACTTTTGAAGTGTAGTCACAGTAGTTAGTCACATTCACCTTCCATCTAACTTTCAGGCCTTTTAAATCAAGGACCCCCATAAAACACACCTCCTCCAAATTTGCAGGAGCCATTTGCAGTTCTTGGCACCACATCACAGTCAATTTTCCTACCAGGAAGCAGGGGAAAAAACTATAAGGCCTAGTCAATTTTTTCCCCCTATTCCTCCCCTTCTTTCCAAGGGCACTGCCTGTGTAGGCAAAGGTTCCACAGGTGCCAGCAGTTCTCTGGGACCTTTCTCAAATGGCCACTTTTCATATTCACCCCTGGAGCTGCTTCACAGCTGCGCTCTCTCTCCTGTTCTCATCTAACATCCACACGTAAGTACCTTTCTCCAGGAATTACTGAACAGTGAACAAGAGTAGGGACTCTGGCTTTATCCCATAGTCCATGGGGAATGAGGTGATTTCTAGTGTTTCTGCTGCTAACCTAGCTCGCGATGAGTATAATAGGTGTATATATAAGTAATTTACTTCTAGATAACTCATCATAGACAAGGATTCAAACTTGGGACTTCTGGTATTTATGGTTTAGTGTTGCCACAATGGTGCCTTTACCAACAAGGCTATCAGGGGAGCTGCAAGGCTGAGTATGTTGCTACTTGATCATTTTGAAAATAATCACTCAGGTGAGGCACTACATGCAGGCAACCAGTGAAGCTCAATCTAAAAATCTGATGGATCAAAAAACATTCTAGCAGCTTTAAGATTCAAATCTATATTATAGTAAAAGCATTTCATCTGGCACACACTTCCTTTAAGTGTCACACCTACTTCCTGTAACGCTTTGACAACACACTACCTCCATCATGTCTGCTTAAACTTACTTACATTAATACTATTAATACTTAGCTCTCATTGAGTCCTCCTAGGTCCATCATCGAGGCATATGTCACTGTACCACTGTTCTCACCAGCACCAACTGCCTGAGGCCTAAAAATCTAGCCTGTGCCTTTTTCTCCTGACCTCGCAGCTGAGGAAAGCCCTATAGCTGCATTCCCGGCCATGATTCAAGAACAGGCTTTAAGTTAGTGTTAGTGATGAAGGCTGGGAAGAATGGGCTGCGGCTTTGTTTATACGGTGGAAAGTGCTGATCTTAAATGATTTTAATACTTATAAAATTAAAAGCGGCATTGTTGGAAGAATTGTGTTTTTCACGTGTTGATTAGTGGGGGTGAGGGTGGGTTGTGTGTGATCCTGTTGTTACATTTGGTGGCGTTGAAGGTGTTTTGTGCATGGTGCATTGTCAGTTGAATTTGTTGTTTCATGGTGCTGTAGATTGGGCTGAACGGTTATAGTTCACGAGCCCTATTTGTGAAGATGAAACAGAACTGTGGTTTCAGTTGGTAGGGGGTGTGCGGTGTAGGATAAGGAGTTGGCATGATAGAAGGAGAACGTTGGCAGTTGTCTAGCCCGATGGTTGGATTCTGGATTGGGTAGAGATAAGGCACCATAATGTAACAAAAGGTGGTATGTTAGTAAAAGATAATGGCCACTATCCTGTCTGCTCCCGCTGCTCTTCATTTTAACATTAATCCGCCCATTTGTTTTTCAAATTAGCTACCCATACCCCTATGACTCTCATCAACCACAATTGTTCAATAATTTATTATTTAGCAAACTACATAAAACTTCAAAAATCCTTTACTTTTCTAATTTACTTCTAGCTAACTTAGCAGCTCATTATTTTAACCGTTTTTTAAACCTCACCTCTTCTTCTTTTCCATATCTTCCATCCACCAAAGTCGCTCATTGCACTATTTGGGTTTCCAATATCTATTCATATTACATCAATTAGTTGTTCCAAACCATCTTCTATAATTATCTTCCTCATATCATCTCTCATCTTTCCTTATATTATAGGTTTTTACGCATCATGAGCGAGATTATAACCTGGTCTCCAGACTCGAGCAATAGATACAGCTGCTCTTTGTATCACTGTCTCATGGGTACTTTTTTTTTTTATTAAAGCTCTCCCTTGAAGGTAGCTTCTCCCCTTCTCCTTTGTGATCTTATCTGAATTCCCCTCCAGTACAAGCTTTCACACAGGCCAATGGATAGATATAATGACTGGTGTCGAACTGAGCCAGAGACCAGGAAGATCTCAGGTTTGTTCCCTGATCGGTGCTGAGTTAGCTGATCTCAGCCAGGGCAGTGGGACAGGCATCCCAAGTGGGTTCAGTGCCCCAGGGTTAGGGAGGGGAAAATTCAGCCAGAGTTCTTGCTGGTTGCTATCTTGATGGATGGTGCATGTGTGTGGATGACAGGTGAGAACAGGATTTGGCTCAGCTGCGATACTCCCACAGTCTGGGCACGTTTCCTCTATATATTAAAGCTGTTCATGGTGTGCCTTGTATAAGCTGTGCCAATGAAAGGGTTAAAGCTTGCTAGAGTGTCCCGACAATTTGACAACTGGCATTTTGTAGAACAAATTAATTAATAGTTTCCTAGCCCTTAACCCATCTGTGATGTACATGAAGGGTTGCTCAAGACAATTTTCAACAGCTGACAATGGCTTGATATGCCTAAATTATATCTTGCATTACTGCTTTAAGTTGAAGTGTTGCAACAAGATTACACACCACACCAGTCTGAGTGTTAGGGAGTAACTACAGCTTAGAGCAAAGGTGTGGCAATGTAAGGAAAAACAGTGCAGAATGTTTTCACAAGCTGTATCTACTTTGCTATTTTACTCTTTAGGTGTATTAAGGATCTGAGTATTTAAAGAGCAAGTCACACTCTCAGTGCACCCTCCCATTTAAAAATAGATCATTAAAAAGAATTATAATTAACCCAGATCGTTCTTTTCTGTCTCTTTCCTTTTGTTCCCATAGCTTCCTCCCTTCCATTCCCTTCCTCCTATCCTGAAGGCACTAACTTTTGTTGGGGTACAGTTCCAGGAGTGCTGTTAGCCCCCTGGTACTTCACTTGAGTGCTATTCTTCATGCATGAGCCTAAACACTGAGGGGTCATAAATCTGCAATAATGGTGCTGTAATGGCAGCAGAGCGGGAATCACGATCCACCACTGACGCGTGCTCCTGACCCCACCGGAGTATCCAGGGTCAGGGTGGGTCACCTAATATCAATAACTTCAGCGGGCATCATGCCAGTATGACTGCATCTTGGTTGCCCACTAGTAAAATGTGACACTTCACAGCCGCTTGGGGCGCAAGTCGGCACCACTGGCAGAGGCTTTAAAACTCGGTGGAATCAGCCCCCTTCATAAGAAGGACGATTTCACTGTGTTATCATTCTATTTTTCCTGAGGTGTTACGGGCCAAACTACAGGCCTGGACATCCCTGTGGATCCCACATCCACCCCTCCATTGACCAACCTGGACACTAGTATCATGCAACATCCAGGTCACTAGGTGCATAGGAGGAAGGAGCAGCGAAGGTTCCGGCGAGTGATACCAACCCGTCGGCCCAGATTCCTTTTCAACACCAGGCCATCTATCGGGCAGACAGAACTTGCACACACCCTAGCCCCTAGCGGGATAACCCATTCAGGGCAGAGAGCCAGGCTTTCAAGGTCCCACCCAATTCTTTGCGGTTCACCCGGCTGGAATTGTGCCCCAGGCTCTGAGGAAATTCAGTGCCTGACATCCACTCGTGCAATTCTAGCTGGATAATGATCAGAAGTAGGAACCCTGGGTGATTTTCCTCTCCCGAGCCTGGAACGCTGAGGCTAATTGCAGCACAACATCTGTCATCCCAGCTGAGATTCGATACACCAGCAAAGACCAGGGATCAAAACTATTTCCAGCACTTTCGGTTTTATTTCAGGTTTCCAGATTTTGATACTTTTTTTCCCTTTACGCAAAACTGAAATATTCTCGTTGCTCTGGCTCAATACTACCCCAGTAGTGCCCACCAGGCCTTTGGGAATCTGTTTTTTTTTTTACAGAGTATTTTGTTAAGTCTTGATGACCAAGCGACAGTTACTGGTTGGCCAACTGACAGAGCAGAGCTAGAGTTATTAATCAAAGTAGGTGCTTCTTGTTATATCATGGATGTTCTCTTCAGCTCCCTCTCACTGTCTGCATTAACTTCTCCCAGACAGATCCCCTGATCAGGTCATTATGTTGATTTGTTAAACCAAATATTCAATTTAAAAAAATCAAGGAAAACATATTCCCTCTCTCCGAGGATGCTAAAGTACAGCATCATTCACTAAACCCGATTCTTGCTTTCTCATAGGGAAAAAGAAAAATCAGCGGTCACTCCCAGGTCACTCTTGCACATTCGGAGCCAACAGAACAACATTCACAGAGGTCGGGGATGGTTCATGGTGCAGCATCAACCAAGAAATGGGAAGAAGACCAAATCCGTTAAAAGAGCTACTGTCACCCTCAGTGAAAGTCAGAATCTTTCTTGAAATAAAGGTGTGCATCGGGTGGAAGGTTATTGTTCCAACGTGCCATGGATCAGTAGACCAAACTACAAGAGTTCAAATCACATCCTCAGTGACATTTATACTGTAGGTTTACACATACTGCAGGCCATAGATCTCCCTTGGATCTCCAGGTGCATCACTGAGCAGAGACAAGGTACCTAGCAGACAAAAGACAGTGAAAAGCCAGCAGAAATTCCAAGTGGCCCTTTCTCAAATGCTCCCCAGCTGACCACAGGATAACACTAGTGGACTGGACACTGTGGAGAATTCCACAGTACCCATTTGTCTTCTCAAACACAGTGCAACATATGGCCTAGGGAACGAGGAGACAAAGGGGATTTTTTTTTAAACTACAGAAATAGTACTTTTTTCAACAGTAAAAGTGTGCTGCCCAGATGGCTGTTTAAGGCAGTGAGTAACTGAGTCATAGATACCAGGAAGGTCCCAGCTTCTTTGCTGAGTTAGCTGATACGACAGCTTCAAGGACACTACAATTGGTATCAGCACCCCTTCGTTAGAGGGGAAAAAGTCATCCAGGGTTCATTCACTGGCTCGCACATTGAATAATGGCCGTGTGGACAGGGTGTCAAGAGGATGGCCAGCATCCATGAATTCAAAGAAGGACAAGGAGTCAATACCTTCAGGAGGAAGGGGGAGGGGGTGGGAAACAATAAAAGTGTACACATTTCATCTCCAGCTGCCAGATGGCTGAGACTGGCTCTTAAGATATTTTTATACTGGTTGGATTCCTGAAGACCCACGTCAGTGACCCGGCTCCTGACGTTTACGCTACTAAATCTATCTCCCTTATCCCAGCGGCTGAATTGTAGACACACAATAAAAAATGGCTCTAAGATTGTGCTGCCAAGATAAAGGAGCCGGATTTAGTCATGTAAATTATGGGAATCAACTCGGAGACACCCGTCTCCCAGAATGCAACCTAAACAAACAGCAGTATAAAAACGGATTCAGTGTTGTTACCTGGTAGTTGCTCTACTTGTACTTTCAGTGTCAAAGATAGATGCAAAATGATAGAAACACACAGTAGATTTTCTGGCGTTTGTTTGCATAGAAATTACAACACGGATAGAGGCCATTTGGTTCAACCAGTCCTTGTTGGTTTATATCCTCTACGCAAGTAGTGCTCCTAATTCCATGTGCCCGCCTGTTCCCATATATTTTTATTTCCTTTACTTACAACCACCTGTCAACTTATTCTTAAACATTGACATGGGGCTGGATTTTTATAGAGGAGGCGGGTTGAGGGCGGACTCGCTGCTCGGCAGCTTTCGGACCCGCTCCCGGATGCCGCCGGCCCACAGTTACGATTTTTGCTTCATTGGCCTCGTTACAGCCGACGTGCGGGTCCCTCCGGACAATTGCTTGGAGCATGTCAGTTTCTCGCCTCTGATGACGTGTTGTTTGTGTAAAAATTTAAAGGGGCCATGTCCCCTTTGCAAAAAATGTAACTGGGATGGCTTGGTGCTGTATTATCTAGAAAGGAGAGTTTTTCTAAATTCATTTATGGGATCTGGGCATCACTGGCAAGGCCAGCATTTATTGCGCATCCCTAGTTGCCCTTGAGAAGGTGGTGGTGAGCCACCTTCTTGAACCGCTGCAGTCCATGTGGTGATGGTACTCCCACAGTGCTGTTAAGTAGGGAGTTCCAGGATTTTGACCCAGCGACGATGAAGGATCGGCGATATACTTCTAAGTCAGGATGGTGTGTGACTTGGAGGGGAACTTGAAGGTGGAAGAGGTCGCGGGTTTGGGAGGTGCAGCCGAAGAAGCCTTGGCGAGTTGCTGCAGTGCATCTTGTAGATGGTACACACTGCAGCCACGGTACGCTGGTGGTGGAGGGAGTGAATGATTAAGGTGGTGGATGGGGTGCTAATCAAGCGGGCTGCTTTGTCCTGGATGGTGTCGAGCTTCTTGAGTTTTATTGGAGCTGCACTCATCCAGGCAAGTGGAGAGTATTCCATCACACTCCTTACTTGTGCCTTGTAGATGGAGGAAAAGCTTTGGGGAGTCAGGAGGTGAGACACTCGCCACAGAATACCTAGCCTCTGACCTGCTCTTGTTGCCACAGTATTTATGTGGCTGGTCCAGTTAAGTTTCTGGTTAATGGTGACCCCCCAGGATGTTGATAGTGGGGGATTCGGCGATGGTAATGCCATTGAATGCCAAGGGGAGGTGGTTAACAGCGGCTGGTGTGAACACAATTTATTGAATGAAATTGCTGGTCATATTGTTCCAGAAAGACATTTATGATTTTTTAATCAATGTAGTATGTGACTAAGAAATGAAAAATATGCCAGATGTGTTCCAATCATTGAGTTAGTAAAATTAATGCTTTTTTCTCTTAAAGGTGCTGGCTTCTGCAGGAATGGCAGCCCCAAAAACTAAGGCTGCACCCAGGTTCAATGACAGCTCTCTCCATGCTCTTGTGAATGGAGTTAGAGGATGTCAGAGGTCCTCTTCCCTGGAAACGGAAGGAGGAGGCCTCCTCAGCAAACCAAGGCATCTTGGCTGCAAGTTGCTGAGGAGGTGAGCTCGAGGTCTGTGTGCAGATGCACATGGGTTCAGTGTGGAAAAAGGTTTAATGATCTGCTGAGATCACCTAAAGTGTGGCCTCTGTGTTCTGGGAAATGGAAGTTCAAGAGAGAGGGCTCAGGGAGAATGCCATGTAGAATATTGGTGGTGACACTGAGCGCAAACCACCGTTTATTAGACAGATGATGCCTGGGGTTTTGAGAATGTTGGACTTATATTCATCCCCATGTGCCAGCCACCTGTGGTTGAAGCATAAGCTTACATGAATCTGGTATGGATGAGTGCATCCCTTGCCTGACGGCCAGCAACGTGGTCGCCTGCTGCTGGATTGGCCACATCCGGCCCCACAAGGCGTCGCTCCCCGTCCTCCTCCTCATCCTCTTCCTCGTTATCCTCCACGTCCTCTTCCTCATCCTCTTCCTCTTCCTCCAAGGAGGCTGTGTGCTGAGCCACGTGGTCATCCGGCAGCACTAAGCCGCGCTGCTGTGCGATGTGTGCAGGGCACAGCAGACCACGACAATTCTGGACACCCTGGCTGGTGCATACTACAAGGCTCCACCAGATCTGTCTAGGCATCGGAAGCGCATTTTGAGCAAGCCGATGGTTTGCTAGATGATGCTTCTGGTGGATATGTGGCTCACATTGTACCGCTCCTCAGCATCGTTTGATGGCCTCATCGGTGTCATAAGCCACTTTTTCAGGGAATAGCCCTTGTCGTCAAGAAGCCATCCGGAAAGTTGGTTTGGCCGATGGAAGAGCTGAGGCACAGTAGACTGGTGCAGGATGAAGGAGTCATGGCAACTGCCAGGGTACTTTGTGCAAACATGCATGATGATCTTCCTGTGGTTACACACCAGCTGGACGGTCAGGGAGTGGAATCCCTTGCGGTTGACAAATACAGCTGGGTTATGATAGGGGGCCCTAATGGCTACATGTGTGCAGTTTATGATGCCCTGCACCATTGGCAAGCCTGCAATATTGGCAAAGCCAACCGCACGCGCCGTCACACTCAGGTCATCCGTGGAGAAGTGGATGTAATTGTGCGCCTTTGCAAAGAGGGCATCGGTAGCCTGCATGATGCAGGTGTGTGCGGCCGACTGGGAGATGCCGCTGATGTCTACAGCTGATCCCTGGAAGGAGCCCGAAGAAAAGAAGTTGAGTGCGGTGGTGACTTTGACAGCCACTGGTAAGGGGTGTCCACACACTCCTCTGGGCTCCAGGTGTTGGTGCAGCATTGCGCAGATGTCACCGACTACCTCTCGCGAAAGTCTCAGCCTCCTTTGGCACTGCTGCTCACTCATGTTGAGGAAGCTCATCCTCTGTCTGTAAACTCTGTGTTGGGGGTATCTCCTGCGGCGAGGTGCAGCCCTGCGCTGAGGCCCTCCGCCCTGTGCATCATCAGGTGGGTGAGGAGGAGGTTGGCGCTGGTGCAGGTGCTGCTGTTGTGGCTGGTTGTGGTGCTGCCACAGCTGCTCTTCCTCCGAATCTGACGACCAAGATGAGAGGATATAAATGGTTTCCATCCCGTTGCTATAGATTTCATTTGAGGCAAGAAGCTTGCAAGCGCACAGTCGAAGTGGCCTGAAATTATTCCCAATCAGGTCACACTGCAGATGTGTGTCAGCTTAAACAGTCACGGTCAGTAGATTTGCAAAATCTTATCCCAAACCTCCAACAACAAGGTTGTTGCATTTGAATGTCAGCCTTGTTACAGGAGCGCTTTTAAAGTGCTGCACCAATGATAACAAATCATGTCCTCCAGCAACTCGTCTCCTTGCAGCTGGCCTGTTTCTGACAAGACGGGAAACAGGAGCCAGAAGCTTGAAAATGGGAAACCACTATCAAAATAGGATTAGCAAGGCAGTTAACAGGCTCTTAACTGCCTTAACTACCTGTCCCACCGGTTCCCGTCGGGTCAGTTTGGGAGCAGCTGACCCGACACTCACGCAAATCGCGTGGGGGTAGGATGGAGGCGGGTTGGCAGTCTGAAGCCATTTTTTCCGATTTTCGCTGCCAACCCACCTCCAAACCCGCCTCCTCGGGGCTATTAAAATCGAGCCCATGGTCTCTGCTTCAATCACTCACACTGGTAGTGCATTCCATGACTCCACAAACTTCTCTGCAAATAAAGTTTCTCCTGCTCTCTGTCCTAAATGTCTTTCATTTAATCTTATATCCAAATCCTCTTGTTCTAGACCTCTCAAAATATTTATCTAATCTGTCCCATCTTTATCAAATCACCCCATAATCTCCTTTGTTCCAATGAAAACAGCTCCCACTTTACATGTCTTTCTTTGTCCTCGTATTTCCTCATACCAGGCAGCATCCCAGTGAATCTGCACTGCACCCTCTCCATTGCCTCAACTTTCTTCCTATAGCATGCAGTCCAAAACTGCACATAATAGTACAACTGTGGTCTTACTAAGGTTTTATTTGGATTCAACATTACGTCTTGGCTTTCAAATATCATATCTCTTTTCATAAAACCCAGTTAGTTTTTTAATGGTCTTATCCACTTGATGTGCTGCTTTTAATGTCTTGTAAACCTGAACCCCTAAATCCCTCCGCCCATCCACATCACCCAGCTTTCCTCCATTCCACCATCTCATCAATATCCCCTTACAGCTCATCTTGCTCCTCAGAATTATTTACCATACCTCCTATTTTAGTATCATCTGCAAATTCGGACACCTGTCCCTCTAGCCCTATATCCAAAACATTGATATGTACAGTGAACAGAAGCAATCCAAGACTAAAACCCCACAGGACACTCCAGCCACTTCCAACAACTCTGAAACTGCCTGTAACTCTTACTCCATGTTTCCTCCATTCTAACCAGTTTTTAATTCAATTAGACACCCTTCCCCTAATTCCATATCCCTTAATCTTCTCCAATAGTCTCCTGCATGGTGCCTTGTCAAGGACATTTGGAAAGTCCACATACACAACATCTGCTGATTTCTCCCATCCAGTATATATGTACCGCTCCAAAGAGCTTTATCAGGTTTGTCAAGCACGATCTTCCTTTTTGAAATCTAGATATTTACTAATTTCATCTGTAATTGAAGATACCAAAATTTTCCCTACTACAGATGTTAACCGAACTGTCCTGTAATTACCCAGGTTAGCTCTGTCTCGGTTTTTGAAAATGGGTATTGGCCACTCGACAGTCCTCCAGCACACATTCATTCTCAAATGACTCTGAAATCTAATTTCTCGGGCCTCTGCTATTTCTTTCCCAATTTCCATTAGGATCCTCAGATGTATCCCCTCAGGTGCTGGCAATCTTAGCTAACTTCACTAATACATTCCTTTCATTTATCGTTACATCTCTCATCTTGCTTTCAACTAGTTCGGGATTTACCTCCTGTTTGTCCTGGGGTGAAAGGGGACGTATATGATGATGGATATTTTCTTTTTGCCCATGAATTCCATAGCTCAAAAGCTTCATAGAGCCATTAAGACATCCACCTCAATGAGGAAATGATCGGATTCATTTTGATGATGTCAACTCGTTTTCATGTCTGTTCCAGGTATTGGATCTTCTCTTTGGGGATCCCCCGATGTCACCAGCACATGTCTGCCTGACTCACTCTGTATTGTTAAGACAGTATTGGTTCTGACGTGCTGTTTAGGTCTGGCATATGGTATGTGGTGAGTGAAAAGGAGGAGCCTAAAGAGGAAGAGAGAAAAAACGGGAAGACGGATTTTTTTTCTCTAAAAATGAAGCTGCCACATATCATTTACTGGCATTATCCGATACCTCATATTTAAAAATTCTTTACAAGACAAAACAGCAACAACAACAACATAGCAGCTTCTTTCCCTCCGCCTCACTATCTCAGCCGCTGTACAGTGACAGCGTTAATAAATGATATACAATCCATAAGTTTCGAGAAATGCAGGGTGTCTTCAGCTCAAGCCACCACCAGATGACATTGTGGCGCCAGGTTGTGCCGACAAGGGATGCTTCTTCAGGAATCCTAAAGAAGCTGGAGCATTCTCGGCCCAGTCGCCTGCACAGATCAATTGAATCCTCCCGATGCTCCAGTCAATGGGCATTTCAAGCAGCAATTGTTAACTTGCCTCAGACCAAGCTGAGCAGAAAATCAAAGTTGGTCCAGTGAGTTACTTGCAAAATTACAACTCGCATGGTGACTCCATTCATTGTGTTATGTAGCCCTGGCTCATTGGTGATTGATTTTTTTCTGTAACTCACCAAACCCCATTGTGTCGTTTGTTTGAAGAGTGAGGTACCAAAATGACTTTATTCCATAGGGACGGCCATGGGAAAGCTTCATACACACGTGCTGTGATATGGTCACATACAGCTGGTGAGCTCAGTGAAGAGGTGGGCTGGCTGCTGTGAGAATCGAGGAGCAGTAACAGAAAAGGAACAATGCTTGTTTTTTTTTTAAGCCTTCAAAATTTGTAGCAAAGATTAAATAAGTGTAACTGGTATTAAAAATGTTGGTATGAGGGAGGGCAGTTTAAATTATTCCCTGATGGTGCCCTGTCTGGTGTGAAACTGAATCATACTGACCAGGGGAGCCCTAGGTTTGAACCCTGGTCTGTGCTGGGCTAGCTGATCACAACCAAGGTAACAGGAGGGGTCCTACAATCGGCCTCAATACCACTGTACTGCGGAGGAGAACCAAAAAATAACACCTAGGGATCTCGTTGCTGAACGCTATCTAGTGCACATGTGAATGTCAGGTGAGGACAGGACCAGGCTCAGTTATGATAACCCCTGCTGGCAAAACAGCCTGCTGATACTCACTGTCGAGGCTCAGACTGAGGTACCAGTGGGCTGTCGGCACCGTAGAACCGGGGCACTGGCGTCAGGAGAGAAGGAAGATTTTTTTTTTTTTTAAACGTGGTCTACAGTCACTGGTATGGATGTGGTGATTTTATATGAACTGTTACATGATCTTAAGAGTCAAAAAGTGCTGCTTTCAGAAACAATCAATCTCAAATAAACCATTGATATGCAGTCCACACACGTGAGACACATTTCCATGCCTGTCAACTTTCTAGACTCTGACAGGAACATTCTGATATCCATCCCCTTGACATATTTCAAACAGACAGATGACAGTTTGTCTTTAACAGATGTCACCCAAAGACTCCAGATCACCCAAAGCTCAGTAATTAAGTACCGGAATCAGCATTTCAAAGCACCTCGTAAGCATAACACAGATACCCATTAAAGTAATATGTTTTGTAGCAGGCTGTAGAGATGTTTAAACGTCGTATCTGTAATCCCACTGTAAACATTTAAAAGTTAATTTGTATTAGGAATAAAAGTGCTCCCCTCCCAGCTGGGTTATTTTGCACGTGAACGTTTTGCTTCTTCCACTTTGTTTAGTTTTTAAGCAGCTATTAAGATATCACTGTCATAAATTCTCCTTCGGGGATGTCAGTGTTTTAAAGAGTCAGCATAATTTGATAAAATGTCTTGCAAAACATTTAACTGGGTTTACTACCAGCTGCAACCAATCCTCTCAAAGCCGCTGTGTTCATTCGGATCAAGCCTAATGGTTCAATCGTTTTCTATTTGGTGAGGGTGAGGCTCCTTTTTTAACTTAAGTTTTTTCCCTTCTTCCTTGTTGTGTTTTTCCTGCAACAAGCACCTTCCTGGTTGAAAGTACAAAGGAAAAAAGCCTGGCTAAGGTCTGCCAGAACTGGAGAAGCCAGGTTCCAGCATCAGCAATAGGATTGAAAGCCACACTTCTAGCATGGCATTCACACTACGTTAATTGTTTGTGATCAGACACCACATTTGGTATAATTTGTGTAGCCATATGTCTACAACTTGAAATACCATTCCATTTATATTAGGCTCACTGTTCCAAACGTGCAGATAAGGAGGAAAAAATGCCCCTGTTTTTACTCACTACTGTGTTTCCCCATAACATTCAGGTGTGAAGCTTGTCTTCTTGTTTGGCTCTGCCTGGGATTTGGAATCCCATTCACTAAAGAAATAAAACAAGGCCAATTCAATATCCTGGCAGAATTCATAGTGTTCAAATGAATGTCAAATTTGGCAGAATTAGAATGCAAATCCAACATTTGTTTGACAAACTAAACAGGGTATTAAAGATACAGACTGGATCCCTAGTACTTTCCCATTTACCAAAAGCTGTTTAATCCCCCAACATATTTATCTCAGACATTAATTAACAGCTACTGCTGTAGAGCTGGTTTGGATAATCACTGATGAAATACTGATTAAATCAGTACATCGTCTGTAATCTCAGATTACATCTATCTGTGGAAGTGTACCACTAAATATATTTGTCTTGCTTTTCCTCCAGGATTGATGTTGTGTGAGGCTGAAGGGGCTTTTATTGCAGCTGATGTCAAGTTTATTATCCACTGGCTTTATCACTGGATAAAAATATTTACTAGCCACTAATTATCCTGCTCTTTTTTATAAACACACTGTTGACAAAGCCAGGCACTGCATTGCAAACATGCTCAGAACACATTGCACAATCTACATTAGAGAAATAGTCACTTGGCATTACATCTTATGAAGCAGACACATAGGATTTGCTCTGAAATGCCATGTGCTGGTGCTTTCATAATATTGCATTATTGTTTGAACATGCTTAGCAAAGTGTAAACCTTTGCATTAAATTTTTTTTATTGGATTATGCAAACTTTAAATTTATTTCATAATGTAATTTCATATATTGCCCCTGCTAATACATACAGTGAGGATCTTATACAGTTTTATATATGTTCAGCCCCACAACCCCCTCCCCCCCCCCGCCCCGAGATATCTGCGCTCCTCAAATTCTGCCTCTTGAGCATCCCTGATTATAATCGCTCAACCATTGGTGGCCGTGCCTTCAGCTGCCCAGGCCCTAAGCTCTGGAACTCCTCCCATAACCTCTCCGCCTCTCTTTCCTCCTTTAAGACACTCCTTAAAACCTACTTCTTTGGCCAAGCTTTTGATCATCTGCCGTAGTTTTTTATTATGTGGCTCGGTGTCAAATTTTTGTCTTATAGCACTCCTGTGAAGCGCCTTGGGATGTTCTACTATGTTAAAGGCGCTATATAAATACAAGTTGTTGTTGTTGCACACCACCAAACATTGACGGGTTTGAGGTCTTTCTTTTGCAGAAGACCTACATCAAGCAGGGAAGGTGGATCACATATTCTTAAACTGCCTAAGGGCTCTTCTGAGCATTCAGGCTTGGTCTTTGCTGAGTTAGTCGATCTCAGTTATAGTGCCGGTAGAGATATGACCATTGGCCTCAGTGTCTTGGGATTAGGGAGGGGAAAATTAACCAGCATTCTCACTCCTGATCGCTATCCAGTGATCCCTGCTGGGAGTTTGTTTCTGTTAGTGTCAGGTGAAGACAGGAAAGCTATGATGCCCTCTAGGGTAAGCAGTCTGCTGGCATTCACCATCAAGGCTGGCATTTTTTCTCCATTTGTTCTAGGGATGTTGGTGAGGCTAGCATGGCTGCATTTGTTGCCTATCTCTAGTTGCCATAGCCGTACAAAATGCTTTTACAACTTAGTGGCTTGCTCGGTCACTTCAGTGGGCATTAAGAATCAATTAATTAGTGTGGACCAGTCATATGTAGGCTAGACCAGAATGGGGTGTCAGGTTCTCTTCCCTGAAGGGCATTCGTGAACCAATTGGGTTTTTACAACCCAGCAGTTTTCATGGTTTGTTTTCTCTGGGGCTAGCCCACAAATTACCAGATTTATTGAATTCAATTTCACAATTTGCATGGTGGGATTTGACTTGTGGACTTTTCGTCCAATATGAAAATTGATCAAAAACCAAAATACCGCAGATGCTGGAAATCTGACATAAAAGCAGAAAATGCAAGAAGCACTCAGCATCTGTAGAGAGAGGAAGGTAATTGATAGTCCAGTTCTGAAAAATGACCACTTGGGTAAGGTACCAGAAAGCTGCTGGCACCCATAGTACCATGCCCCAGCAAGGTTAACACCTTCAAGGGAGAAGAGAAAGAAAGTTGGCAGCAGGGGGGAATAAACTATCAGGATAGGTATCGGGTTAGATTTTTAACTTGCCGTCCAGGTGTAAAACTAGCGTTTCAGATCGGCTCCCTATTATAGAAACCATTTGATTTCATTTCCATTCTGGTTGAACTGCAACACCAGTTTTATGTTTAAGTTGAAAATGTACACCTTTGAAAGAAAGAAAGACTTGCATTTATATAGCGCCTTTCACGACCACCGGATGTCTCAAAGCGCTTTACAGCCAATGAAGTACTTTTTGAAGTGGAGACACTGTTGTGATGTGGGAAATTGTAATGTTGTAATTGCCTCCTTAATCAGCTTTTTAAAATTTAGAAGAAAACAATAACATTTGCAACTCGACCTTTTTCTAGAGAGAGAGGAAGTCCTTTTTTTTCATTCTCTACCTCGCTCTCTAAACCTTCTTCGGCCACAAGTCATCATTCATCAGACGAAAAGATCCTAAACGTTTGTTTATTTGGATCAGGGATTGGCCAGTGTTTCTATGGCCGAGGCAGCAAGCACACAACTCCATTTCTAATTAATCTTAGGTAAAAAGTAAGAAAGTACTTTTCAATATATTGTTTGTAATTTGATAGAATAAAGCTGGTAAAACTACAACATTAATTAGGGTAGCTATTGCTGAGGGCATTGAAAAAAAGTCATATCTCCATGTCTTATAGCGGTCATTATTGAGTGGCATTGGCAGGGGCCAGAAGCAGATAACAAAGCTTCGATAGGGAGTAATGCAGAGTATAAGTATGCCTATTGTGAAGGAGCCTTGGGACCTACGTTAAAGGTGCTATATAATTGCAAGTTGTTGTTGTAGAAATGAAAAAATATATGGGTGCCGGCAAGGAGGACAAAAATAGCAGCTGTATTTTTAACTTTTACCCTCCTTTTTCCAATTTTCTCCTCCCCAAAAGGTGTTGATTCCTTGCCACAGTACGGATCTAAAGGGCACCGGGCAACTCCACTACCTCACCTAAGTGACCATTCTTCATGTGTGATCCCAGGCAACACGCGAGCCAGCCATTGGGGAGGGGTGGGGTCATCACAGCCATGCCTGATCCTGTCTGCATCCCACGTCTACATGCAAGGCGGTTCGATAGCAATCTGAAGCAGAAACCCTGGGTCAGTTTTCCCCTAACTCAAGGCTGCGGAGATTGATTGCAGCACCCTTCCTCTACCTCGCTTGAGTTTTGGCTAAAACTGTACAATTATTAAAAAAATCTGCTCCAAGGACATCAATGGCTTCTATTTCTGCTGAAGCAGCTGCGCCCATCTGATCTAAAGCAACAGGCTGGATAGTCTATGAATAAGACTCTTTACTGCCCACACCCTCTCTGGAGATCAAACGTACAGCTAAAAGAGGGATTTGCTCCAAGCAGCACCAATCTGCAAGTTGGGAATGTGCTGGGACATCAAGTTTCCCTGACAGCACTGCCAGGCATAGAGGTTCTGCAGGAATCTGCCACTAGAGATTTGAAAAGCAAACTCATTGTGAGTGGCATTCCGCAGCCTAAGGCAATCTGAACGGGGTGGGGGAGGGGAAGCAAGACCTTGGAGACGTCTTTAAACAATAAGCTTCACACTGCTGTTAATTAGTGGTGCTAGGATAATTACAGTAATTTACTAATTACACTCAAAACCACAGATATGCAAATCTGACATCAGGTAAAAACACATTTTTGCTAAAGTGTGTCTATTCCTGACTTGTGGCATATTCACAGCAGCTTTTACATTGGCCTCAAAAGGGAGCCTACTTTGGTAGCGAAGATGTTAAATTTGATCTGGGGTCGTCGCTGGGTGCACGAGGCCCACATGTCTGATGGCACATGTGGGCCATGTTTTTAGCGACCAACGTAAAAGCAACTTGAATCTCAGAATTGCGTCCACTTGAAGTGACGAGGCTACTGGTGCTGTTAACTTGCCTGCTGACACTGTGGGGCGGATTCAGAACAGCATTTGCAATACTGAAAAAAACTGGCACAAATGCTCCAAAGTCCTTTTCTTCACTTTTAAGTTTCCCTTTTAGCGAACCAAAATAAAAATGGCAGCCAGCAGCATCCAGCTCGGCAGGAGGTGGCCATTTAAGTATGCCTGCGTTCGGCGTCATACCTCCACAGGCCTCTTGGGAACTGATTTTGTCGGATGGCCCTCACTGCCTCTGGAGGCAGCACGACAACATAAATGCAGTGCTGGTGTTTATCCTACAACAAGGCAAGTCGGGTTTATGTCCTGTCTCCAATTGACTGAGTGTTACAGCTTCCACAACAATTCCGTTTAAAATTTAACCAAGTACTCAGAAAGAATGCTGCAGCTTTTGATTGTATTTTTTGTCATATTTGCTTTCTGTTCTATTCATGGCAGTTGTTCTGAAAGAACTCACTGTCAAACTATCCCCGACAGTCTTGTTTATCTATCACTGTGTCTGCAACAGTGTTGAGTAAACCTTGAACTGAATAAAGATTGACTGAAAAAATTCATACATAATGCAAAACAAAAGTCTAGCATCCTAGTCACCTCATATTTAATGCATATTGAATATTTTAACATTTCCATGGTATGTAAAAAGCTTCAAAACATTTATCATTTTGATTATCGTATGATCTACTCTTCTAATTTAATGTGCACAGTATGCTCTCCAAAAGTGCTGGGAATAATCCCAAGTCATTTTGAAAGAAAAGTTGTGCGCATCTAGGTGTGGGATAATAGCACTGAGGAATGGAATACTTTCCATTTCAGACATCCAATGCCAGTATGAAGCACTCCCAGGCCAGTTAAGTGGATTTTATATCGCCACTATTTTCATTTGGATTGCAGGATATCAGCGTCTATGAGCCACCTCCCAGTGATCACACTGATAAATCTTATCCCCATGGTAGAACTGTCGACCCATGGAAATCTAGTCTGTTGCTGGGAAAAGAGAGACAGATTTGCTAGTGTAAATGACGGGAGCTCTAGTGTCCCAGGATCTAAACTAAAAAAGTGCCAGTGTAAAAACAGCTTTTACTGTGCCCCAAACAACGTCCCTCAGAACCAACCTCTGAAGTGCAACCTCTACTGCACCAGTGTGGCGTTTGCCATTGTCCCTCAAGCCACCTTATGTTTCTGGGACTGCCAATTCAGTGGCCACTGTGACAAATTGTGGGCAGCTTTGAGGTGAGTGCCCATACCCACTCAGAACTGGGTTGGGATTACTCAAACTTATTTCATGTAGATCCTATATAGCCAGCAGAATCAATGGAAAGGAAAATCAGCGGCCAACCTATGTTACCCGCCCAGGGGGAACAGAACTCCCTACAAATTTTTTTACCCAGCTCCAGCTCCCAGCTCAAGCCCCAGCCTTCACTGATATGCAAGCTCACCTATTCAAAGTGGTTGAGTCTTGCGATTTCTAGCCAGCTGCTTAAATGGATACACAGCAAGGTGATCTATCTTGGGGTGTCGTAAAAATTGGTGTATAATAAACAGCCTCCTTGTTGAATGAGGCAACATTGCCAATAAAATAGTAGTGATGAGGAAGTCCACACACCAGACCATGCAAATCTATGCTAAAAAGTTTGTTAAGGGCAAGCTCCACTTTGTGTTCATCAGAAATGTTGATGTAAGGCAATGGCAAAGTCCAGGCCACAGGTCTCCAGCCTGTCTTCATAGCTGGAGAAGCAAAAAAAGATATAGCACTAACAGATCTCCCATGGTGCAGTGTATGGTGGGTGGGGGATTTGCTGTATTGTACGAACTAGGGTGGCCAACCCTCCTAGACTGTTCGGAAATCTCCCGGAATTGAGGGATGCCGAGCACTGCTGCTAGCAAAATAGCTCAGGAAATGGGTCATCCAGCCTTCCTTTGATTTATAAGTTATGTTGTAATTCATATCACTGAAATCTTTGCATTCTACCAAACAAAAAGTCTGAAATATTTTATTCGGCCCTTGGTGATACTGAGACGCTCAACTAAGGTAAATGCAACAACATTTGCAAACGGTGTGCAAATGTCACGTGATCAAATGTCATCTGATCGATGTCACATGATTGAATAGCACATGATCAAACATCACATGGTTAAATGTCATGTAATTAAATTTCCAAGAATACATCCAACCAGGGCTGGCAACCCTAACATGAATATTATATCACGTAATGCATAAAGTATTACTCTACTCCTAACAAAAGAAAGAATTGCATATATATAGCATCTTTCACAACCACCGGACGTCCCAAAGCACTTTACAAGCAATGCAGTACTTTTTGAAGTGTAGTCACTGTTGTAATGTAGGAAAAGCGGCAGCCAATTTGCACAGAGCAAGCTCCCACAAACAGTAATGCGATAATGTTTATTGAGGGATAAATATTGGCCAAGACACCAGGGATAACTCTCCTGCTCTTTTTCGAAATAGTGCCATGGGATCTTTTACGTTCACCTGAGAGAGCAGATGAGGTCTCGGTTTAACATCTCATCCAAAAGACAGCACCTCCAACAGTGCAGCACTCCCTCAGTACTGCACTGGAGTGTCTGCCTAGATTTTTGTGCTCAAGTCCCTGGAGTGGGACTTGAACCCACAACCTTCTGACTCAGAGGCAAGGGAACTACTCACTGAGCCACAGCTGACACACAAACTGCAATTGTTGTGGCTTACTCAAATCAATTGAAGGCTGGAGTCAGATTTACTTCTTTATAAACACTTTTATTTAAATGTGACCACTGAAGTCAATTAGAGCTACCCTCCTCAGCTCAGGCTGATTGGTATGGACAGATGCTTAGGTCAAGTAGAGGTCTGACTAGATTTTTAATACTATTTTCAAGTGTGACACTTGAAGTGTTACAGGTGCAATGTTTTTCTATATATGTAATAGGAAATCTTCAGTTGTGCTGCTCATGGCTAGTCAGAAGATGTACAGACCAGAAAAGTTGTAGGATTGATTCCTTGTCTGGATTGAGCTAGCTGATCTCAGCGGAGTTCCTTAAATTGGCCTCAGCCTGGGATAGGGATAGGAAAAATAAGCCAGAGTTCCTATCCTGATTGCTATACAATGACCCATACCAAAATGTGCGTATGTGTACATGCGTGTGTGCGTGCACATGCGTGTGTGTTTGTTGACATTAGGTGAGGACAGGATTAGATTTAGTTTGTGATGCCCCTTCTCTGAGGTTGAATAGTTTACCAACATTCAGTAGGCATATGGGTGACAAATGACTACTCGGAGAAGATAGTAGAGGGATGTCAGCACCAGAGCAACAAAAGTCGGTGTCTTTGGGAGAGGAAGGAAAAAATTCAAAAAGGAAAGAAACGGCCAGAGCCTGTAGCATTTGGCATTGCCAGCCACACGGAACTTAGTGTTTCGGGTGAGGGCCCCTGCACCGTAGCAGGCTCCAAATGTTGCCATTAGTGTTTCCTAGCTTTTAAACTCACCACTAACAGGAGATTCTTATCTGTCATACGATCTTTTAAAAGGCAATGATGCTGGAAAATGAGCATCAAAAACCAATGCACTGTCTTTCAAACGTGCTGATTGACAAAAGCTCAAGGGTGTGTGTGTGTGTGAGAGAAAGATAAAGAATGAGAGAGAGAGAGAGAGAGAGAGAAAAGATCGCATCATAAATTCATGCTGGATACTGCACGGATACCACAAATTGCAGTCCTGTCAAGAGAAGTCCTAAAGACATGCTTCCCAAAAATGGGAGTATAATAGCTTTTGGACCTCTCTCAATGGAAAAAGAGAAACTTTTCACACCAGCTGCTGCTCACAAGGCATTTTTGTTTGGTATTTGGGCTTGGGAAAGCGACATTCAAGTGAAAAACCTGTGACCTCCGAGCAAGTCTCTTGTGTTTTTACTACATCTGAGTGTTGCTTGTCCCTGTTAGAAGGCCAATAAAAAGCGACACTTGTCTTCCACACCTCCGGTCTCTTTTCTCGAGACCCATAAAAAGCTGAGACTTGTTGCTGTTGGAAGTGCAGACACGCTGCAATATAAAAGTGCATGCAGCAAACCTTCCACAAAAAGCGTAAAGAATTGTTTTGGTGCAGTAAAGTGGGGAAATGTTGAGAAGGATATCATACATAATTAAAGCTTCAGTGCCCCCTAGTATTCCTATATAAGGAGCTTCTACAGTCTGACTGCGCCAGTACTGATTGAGGGTCATACCCGAAATATTAATTGTTCATTCTCTTTCAGATGCTGATCAACCTGTTGTATGTTTCCAGCATTTTCTGTTTTATTTCAGATTTTGCATCAATCGCAGTTTTTATTTATGTCTATGCTGCGTGTTGAACTTTATTATGAGATTTGAAGACAGTGAAAGAAGCTTTTGTGCATCTTTGATCTGCAAGTTCTCAAAGACAATATTAGGAGTCTGAATGGAAAGAACACTACAGCTATTAACATCACCATGACCGTCGGATGAGCCCTATACAAATAGGCCACTGTGCTGTTTCACAGAACTGTTAAGAAGCATATCAGTCATTTGACCTACCTAGCAGTGAGCATATCTGATGTAGCGCCCCTCCAGCCATCGCTTCAACTTTGTTATGCCATTTAAATGAATGATTTCTAGGAGGGTTTTTTTTCGGCTAAATATGTTGTTTCTGTGATATCTGCATTGTCAGCGTATAAATGGTGTTAGCGTATGAATGGTTGTCAATGTGACGAGGAACAAAGATGTCGGAATACTTTTTTCTATGGTCTCCATGGCATGAAGTGAACTTCTGTGTGGAGGCCCGTGATCAACAGGGCAGTCCAAGCATTAGTCACAGAATGTTTGTACTCAGGGGCTCTGCAGGCAGTGCAGCAGATGACTGTATTGAGTGAATATGATGCCAAGGACTAGCAGCTGGGTCAGCTAATGAATTTGCTAATTAGGCAAGTAGTAATTAGTGTCCAGTTATCCTGTCAGATTACCTAGTATGTTTTCCCGGTTTAGAGATAACTTGGACGTTTTTTAAGCGTCTATATCATTCCTTAGCAGATCCTTCATTTAAAAAAATGATTCCCCCGCCCCCACCACTTGTTTTAACATTGAACGCATTTGCCAAACTTTTGGCACTCAATGGAGTCAATGAAAAGTAAAATCGGACGGGGGGGGGGGCAAACGGACGGTCAATCCGCTCCTGTCATTTTGCTGCCGGGAGGAATAGGTTAAAATAACCCCCAGTGTCAGTCTAAAGCATTTCTAGGTCAGGTACAGGGTAAATCTCCCTGTGCGTCACCTCAACAAAATGCTTTAAACTAGCCCTTAGAAGAGTATCCTTACTGCCCCAGTGTGATATCTCCATTTCCTATCACAGTCTTCCTGTGGCCTGCATGAGAAGACCAAGATTTCTTTTGCAACTTTTCTTATTATGTTTACATTGTTGCTAACACATAGCAACCAGAGGAAACAGTTCTCAGTTTTAATTATGGGCAATTAGTGCTGTTAACTTGCACCTACTAGGAACTGGGCTGAAACTGTCCAAACTCAGTTCATTTAGGACCTCATAGCCAACACTTATCCCATCATGCTGCAACCCAACTCCCAGAGGTAAAAAGTTCTATCTCAGTGTTTTTTTATTCATGCTTGGGATGTGGGCATCGCAGGCAAGGCCAGCATTTATTGCCCATCACTAGATTCCCTGAGCAGGTGGTGGTGGGCCTTCTTCTTCAACTGCTGCAGTCCGTGTGGTGAAGGTGCTCATTTTCAACCTAAAGACATTTTTGGCTTTCAAAATGGACTCATACTTCTTTTCATAAAACGTCTGCCTTCAGTCATCAGGGGCCTACACTCTGGATTTCTCTCCTTAAACCATTGTGCATAGCTATATCATTCTGCATCTCCAAAATCCTCCCTAAAGCCTACCTCTTCAACCAGACATTTGATCACCTCCCCTAACTCTGAATTCCTCATCAGTGTCTATTAATCCTCCTCCCTTGTTAAAGGTGTTAGATAGGTGTGAGTTGTTGTTGATGCAAAGATGACTTTCTAATGAGAAATGCTAAAGAGTGTAGTAAGAGACATGTTCTGAATCACACAATACTCTTCAAAGGAGCAAAACATCATGACTAAAATCACTAACATTAATTTTTTGATAACCAGGCATAACCTGACATATCTTAGTGTGTTTTATTTTATTTTTGTTTTAATGGCAGTAGTTCTTATATTAAAACTACGCTTTTTCTTGAATCATGCATTTAGTGTAGTACTGTACCATGAAAAGCTATATGGTAAAATTTCTGCGGGCTTCTCCCACTCTCCCAACATAATTTCGTCAAAAGATCGGCAGAAACAGCCATTTCTCCAGGGTTTACCAAAATCTTCTGCCAATAGCTTTATTTTTGAAATTATAAAATTGGACTGATTTCTAGAATGTGCATAAAGTAAACATCCAGTGATAACTTTAATTTTAAAGGTCTTAGAATTAAAGTATACCGCTTTAAACAAAAGTAAACAAGATATGGACCCATTTTTAGATTCTAGTGCTATAGTCCTGTACCAGTGTTTAGGGAATTTGTGTTTGTTACTCCTTGTTAATTAAAATCTCATTTTGCTAGACTCTTTGGGGGAAATTTTAATCCCTCCACCCAGTGGACACAGAGTAGGCAGGCTCTTAAAATGCCGTGTGACTTACCCCCTCCAATCCCGCTGCCTTCCCATGGGTCTCGATAATAACCCGCTCTTTTTTGCAGGCAAGAAGGACATGCGCCTTAAGGCAGCGGGGTCCTTTTTTAAGTCTGCAGATCAGGCTCCAATGACATCATCGGGGCCGGACTGCATATTAACCCCAGGCTTGCGTGGGGAAGCCCTCGTAGTTCTCCCGCCCGGCCAAATCTGCAAGGAACAGGAGCCATGGCCAGAGAGGCCCAAGTAAGTTTAAATTTGTAACGAGTGCTCCTCCGGCCCCTACAAGCAAACCATGGGCTTCCCGTGCCCCGGGTATCCCTCCCCTGACCGTGATCCTCTCCGAACTGTGATCCACTCCAGACCCCACCCCCAAACCCAACGACTTGCGTTAGTGCCGGTGACCATTTTGTCAGGTCCCCACCAGTGCTGCCCTCCTGCCGCTCAAAATCTCACCGGCCAAGTAATGATTCCTGCCAGGTTCAGGCAGGAGCAGTACTCCCGATATGAAAATGAACCGGGGAACTAAGATCTTTCCAGGTCTCCCACAGCACCGGCATGCAAACTTACCACTTGTCCCAGCGTCCCGCCCACCCCCGCCCCCCCTCATACACACTGATCTGCCTCCTGTTAAAATTGACCCCTTTATTATTTGGGTGTCATGTTGCAGTACTGTATCTTGTAATCTAAAACGTTAAATGCTTATGACTATTGGCTAGGTCAGAGTGTTAAGGATCAATATTTTTACTGCACAAAAGTTATTTAAAAGATCAACACCATCTTATTTAAACATAGCAATTTAAACTTATATTTATAGATATTTTAAATTGTTATGGCAAGCTCACAGCTTAGTTTTGTATTGACCTCTTTGAGTTTATGCTTGATAAAATCTAAATACCAGCTGTTGCTGAGTGATTTGTAAACTACTTTTCCAATCTTGTCCCCCAAAAGGCATTGACTCATGGTGGGGGTGGTTGCAAAGTTGCCAAGTTACTTCACTACCTCACCCAAGTGACCATTCCTCAGTTCCGAGATTAGATTTGCTGCTTGTCTTTGTAAGAGGTGGGCAGAGGCTCCTCCCCTTATCAAGCCAGCTGGAAAATCCCAGTAATGGCCGAGTTACAGCAGGAGTCAGATTGCACCTCTGAGGAAACTTGGGCTATGCAATCATGACAGGCATCACAGCCGGACCCAATCCTCTCCTCACACGATGCCCCCACACATACACATACACACGCACATGCACACACGTACCTTCCAGCAGGAATCACTGCACAGTGACATGAAGCTTGAAGCCACGTTGAACTTTCCTTCCCTAGCTCAATGGTGATGAGGCCGATTGTAGCAGCCATAACTCCACTTTGGCAGGGAATTGTACCCTGGATTTTCTGGTGCATACGATTTAGTACAGCAGATGATACCTTTACTTATTAGGCCATTAGAGGAACTTCTTATAATTGTAATGCTCATTTCCTATCATTATAAACAACAGATCAGACTGTACTCAATAAAGACTAATGATCAGCTCCTGTTCAGTAAAAGCAATGGGTCTTTTTTCATCCAAGTTTTAAATATTGGTCCCATATTTGGGGAGGCTTTTCAAGCACCTCTCTCATTTTTCTGGGCAGGATATAAGAAAAAACTTATCATCTGATAGGTGATCATCCTCTCACCTCTAGCCTCTAACTTATCTCTCTCCATATGTCTCAACCTTTATTTCATCAATACTACTGTATCACAGCTCCCCTGAATCTCCCTCTCTTGTTTCACCGAAGCTCCAAATATAGAATTATAGAATGGATACAGCACAGAAGGAGGCCATTCTGCTCATCGTGCCTATGCCGGCGCGTTGAAAGAGCTGTCCAATTAGTCCCACTCCTCTGCTCTTTCCTCATAGACTGTAAGGGGTAGAAATTAGGTCGCGCCCCATTTGGGGCGCAAATATCGTCCGGACGCAAATATTAGCGCCTGGCGCTAATTATCGGCACTGACAGGAAACTTCACTTTTACCGCCCCGGGAGGTGAGTGGAGCGCTAAAGCAGGCGCTGCACACCTCTCTTAAGGCGCAAAGGCCGAGCAGTGAGGCGCTAACTCGGAGCGCTGGCGAAGCTCATGTAATGTCAGTCAGCAATGGAACACACACACAATGGCACGGGCCAGTTCTTAAAGGGGATGGTTAATCTTGCTTTCCATCCACATCCTGTTCATTGCTGCCTTGAATCTCGGCCTGGAGAGACTTGCACATCAAATGTGCTGGAAAGAACAATGGAGAGCACCAGGCAAAGAGCTCAGAGTGCAGCTCCCACGGTCTCTGCTAAATCGATACAAGGAATGGCAAATCAAAATGAACCTGCAAAGTGCTGCTCAGTACCCAAAACTCCTTCACACAACGTTGAATCTCTCCAGAAGTCTCTCCCTCTCTCTCTCAGAATGCGTAGTTCAAAAATGCCACCAACAATAAAAGACAGGAAGAGGCCCCCTTTAAATAGCGCCCCCCCCAGCCCCACAGCGATTGATAGCGTTCCAGTCTTCTGGTCGTTGGAAGCGCCAGGTGGTAAGGCAGGGGGCGCCACTCAATTTCCGCTACGGGGCGCCCCAAGGGCGTTGCACCATGGAATGACGTCAATATCTGCGCGCGCAGGTGGTCGCAGCGGTAAGTTTTAGCGCCGCTGCACAATCTCAAGTTAAGTTCTCGAGCGGCGCAAACATCGCTGCGCCCGGGCGTTAGCGGCTTTGCGCCCCATTAGCGCCCTCTTAAGGCGCTAACGGGTGGCGCAACCAAGTGAATTTTTACCCCTAAGTGTTTTCCCTTCAAGTATTTATTCAATTCCCTTTTTAAAGTTATCAATGAATCTGCTTGCACCACCCTTTCAGACAATGCAATCCAGGTAATAACAACTCGCTGCATTATTTTTTTTTCTCAAGTCACCTTTGGTTCTTTTGCCAATTACCTTAAATCTGTGTCCTCTGGTTACCAACCCTTCTGCCACTGGAGACAGTTTTTCCTTATTTACTCTTTCAAAATCATTCATGATTTTGAACACCTCTATCAAATTTCCTCTTAACTTTCTCTACTGAAAGGAGAAGAACTTCAGCTTCTCCAGTCTCTCCACATAACTGAAGTCTCTCATCCCTGGTACCATTCTAGTAAATTGCTTCTGCACCCTCTCCAAGGTCTTGACATCCTTCCTAAAGTGTGGTGCCCAGAATTCAACACACTACTCCAGCTGAGGCCTAACCAGAATTTTATAAAGGTTTAGCATTACCTCCTTGCTTTTGTACTCTACGCCTCTAGTAATAAAGCTCAGGATCCCATATGCTTTTTTAACAGCCTTTTCAACTTGTCCTGCCACCTTTAAAGATTTGTGTACATACACCCCCGGTCTCTCTTTTCATGCACCCTCATTAAAATTGTACCATTTACAGTAGTTATTTTGCCTTTCCTCATTCTTCCTACCAAAATGTATCACTTCACACCTCTCTGTGTTAAATTTCATCTGTCATATGTCTGCCCATTTCACCAGTCTGTCTATGTCCTCCTGAAGTCTGTTACTATTTTCCTCATTGTTTACTACATTTACAAGTTTTGTGTCATCTGCAAATTTTGAAATTATGCCCTGTACATCCAAGTCCAGGTCCTTAATATATATCAAAAAGAGTAGTGGTCCTAATATCGACCCCTGGGGAACACCACTGTATACTTCCCTCCATATGTTATCTGACAAGCTATTTCTCCTCCCTAAGTCCCCAGTGCTGTTAAAATTAATGGCCCACATTTTGCGGTCAGCGGTGAAGGGATGGCGCTCACTGCTGACCTCGAAGAAAGCTGCCCACAAGGATTTAGTGGGCTCTATGGCGTCGATTTCCCCTATTACGATGTCAATTTATTTCTGGCTCATCTATAGGGGATCTGTGGCATCCAGGAACAGTGAAGTCATCAAGCAGGCTGAGCAGCTGATCAGATTGAAGAATTCGCACAGAAAGCAAACCAGGAAGTAAAAAGCACTGATTATCATTCACTTTTTAATCATTTTACAGAAAGCAAAATAAAGATTGGGACATACACATGGCATTAAGGTATAAGCTGAAATATCATAAACAAACTTAAAAAAAAATATATTTTTTATTATTTTTAAAATCTATGGAATTTTTACTATTGAATGGAGGGAATAACACTCCAGACTTATATAATTAATTTTTCAGAGCCAGAGAGGTTGTTCAGTAGTAATTATGACTTAGTACACTGTTAAATACTCAGTTACACCTCATTCAGCAAGACTTAGCTTCTTCAATGGTTTTTACAGCAAGAATAGTGCGTAAAAAGTTGAAGTTCACGTCAAATCACTGATTCTATGTTGATTGCATCTGCGAAGACTGCAACAGTGCACCCTGTGAAGGAGCAGGGTATCACTGGCAGCAACTTCTGGATTTCCATGTTTAACTGTGCATGTGTGGACGCCAGAGGTTGCTGTCAGTTTTACACAGTAATGACGGCAAACGCTGACAGTTATGCTGTCATTACAACCGCAAATTCCGAGCCAATATTCACCATCCAATCTCCTACTTTAACTTATTCTGTTTTAGGACCACAATACAGTGGAACTTCTTCTCTGCCTCAGTCTTTCCTTCCTCCTACATATCTTCAGGTTTTTAAAAAATCTAAGCTTGACATTTCCTAAACAATACTTCCTGATTTATCTTGTTTTCACTTTTTCTTTTCATGATGGTGATGTTCTGCACCATGAGCCTTCACATTGGCTTCTTGTTCCAAATTTATACAAGTGCTGCCAAAACAAGCACAAGGCACCGCCGTTTCAATGAGAAAAGAAGCATTTCCTTCTTATTCAGAAGGGGTAAACACAAGCCACGAAACAGTAAAGATTTAAACCTAGAAATACTATTACTACTATAAGTGGACAATCACCATATTAGTATGACATTCCTCTGTCCACTATTTTAACACAATCGTTAACCCATTTAAATGGGATAATTCATCCAATAAAATACCAGACAAAGGAATGTGGCACAAATGCATTTAGTGTTTGCCTACTAATGGGCTTCGGTGTCAATTCATCATTTTTTTCTCTCTTCTTTTCTATGGAAACGTTGAATAGGATATCAGATTTCATCAGCAAAAACTCATGATACCATTGAGAAACTTTTAGTAATCATAGTTCTCCATTTTCTTTAATGCATTTCACTCCAGTACTGTGCTATGCTCTACACAGCATCAAGCAAAGTCTGCTCAATAAGAGGGCAGGCAGACCAGAAAGTATACCAAGGGTGGAATAGTAACTTATGAGCCATTGGGTTAGGGGTCTAGTGTTTCTCTATAGGAGCTTAATGCCCACCAAACAGCTCCTATTTCAAATTTTCTTCTAGAAAATATCTCCATCTAAAGTTATTTAATTTTAATCATATTATCTGGTAATTCAAATATTGCAACGACAGGAAAGTCAAGGTATCAAATATCCTGGTAATGTACTATAATTTCTTTTTCTTCTGCCAGCATGTCACTCTGAACAGAAAACTGCTAGGGGGGGTGGGATGCTGGGGAGGTGGATTAACTGATGACAATCGGAGAAATAAATGACCCCGAAAGGGTAAAAGCAGAAGTTTGCATTCACTGTATTGTAAAATAGCTGCTTTATGTACTGTTTTACACTTGGGATAACACACAGCTGGAAGTGAAACAAAGCAGTAGCATGTCAAACATTTTAAGCAAAGCTTGAGTGGTTTATTAACGTCATCTGACACCATTGTGTGCCACTGCCTGCTCATATGCTCTTATACGCAAAACAAAAACTTGCAATTTTATAGCTCCTTATCATGTCCTCAGGATGTCACAGCAAATAAGCTATTTTTGAAGTGCAGTCACTGTTGTTACGTAGACAAATATGGCAGCTAATTTGTCGCACATTACGTCAAGTGAGATAAATAATCAGTTAATCGGTTTCGGTTGAGTGATGAATGTTGGTTGGGACACCAGGCGAATTCACTGCTCTTCTTCAAATATGGCAAAGGCATTTTTTACATTCACCTAAGCAAGTAGACATGGCCTCAGTTTAACATCTCATCCACTGACAATGAGCACTCCCTCAGTACTGCACTGAAGTGTCAGCCTACATTATGTACTCATGTCCATAATGGGGCTTGAAGGTGTTATTCTTTATAAAATAAATACAGGTGTATTTACTGTTTGACAGAAATTGGTAACAAAGTTGAGCAACAACTTCCACAGTGTTACGCACTATATCATGTCACTCACGCTTCAATGCTATTACACCACATGACTCGTACGGCAATGGCATGCGATTCAATATTTTGCCCCGTCTGTCCTAAAAGCCCTGGCTCATGGTAGGATACCGATCCATGGGCACTAGTCATTCTGTTACCTCTATCAAGAGGTCATTCTTTATGCATGAATCCAGACAATCAGTGTTAGTAGCTTGCTCAATCAAGAGGGGCATTACAGCTGATCCCAATCCTAACTTTCTAGGAGTCAATATTTAGCAATCAGGAGCATCAATCCTGACTGACGTTTTCCCCTAAGTAGCCCATGAAATACCAGTTGTTGCACATTAAGGCCCCACAAACAGCAGTTGAGATAAATGATCAGTTAATCTGTTTTGGTTAAGTGATGAGTTTGGCTGGAACACCAGGAGAATTCCCAATTTTTTTTGGGTCATAAAGTCCAATTGCAATGCCTCAACTGAGATCAGCCAACTCAGCACGGGCTAGGGGCACTTGGGACCCTCTTGGTTTTTATAGTTCAGTTCTGCACTAAACATTGCGTTCACCAACCGAGCCATTGGGAGCTTTAAATTTCACTCAGGCTTACAAGGAAATGAGATAGGTTATATAAAATCAAAAGCTAAAATAGAGTCTCAGGGTTCAGTCCAACTCATTAACATCCTGCAAAGCCCCTTCATCTATGTTACAGTGCTGTTGTACAGTCCCAGACAGATATTATTTTCTCTGGCTCTAGCAGTAATGCCTTGGGAGCTTGGCATAACAGATTTTTATATATTTAACCACTAATATCCTGTCAGCGCAACTTGCTGTCACTGTTTATGTTGGTCGAATAAAAATGCATTAGGTGCACAAACATTCATTTCCTCACACCATCTGAGGTTGTATCAATATTGGCTGTGTTTATAAAATATGAATTACATTTTCAACTATAGCATAAATATTTCCTTCTGCTGATGGCTGCTGTTTTTACCAGAGAGGACTTCAGTCCTTTGACCTTTCACCTTTTAAGATTAAATATCTGTTTCCCGTCAGTGCTAGTAGGTTCCTTCAAATCTTTGGCATTAAAGTTAAAAAGCCTGTTAAATGTTCACTTACACATTATTCATTTAGTCTCAGCCCTCCTCGAACCTTTAATCACGCTTCAGATAATACAGCTACAAAAAAAAGTCATTTCATTATTTATGAGGTAAAGTCACATTACACTAATCTGCAGTTAGCAGCAACATTAAGCAACACATACACTGCACTTAGTACAAAAGAATGCTTACATTATTACTCAATGGTTCATGTTATAAGTCAGGGGATATCCTCCAGGTGAATAAAAGAGTAAATAAGATCATCATGGGCGGCAGAGCTTTGTGTTAATGGCCTCTGAGCAGGCAACAATTTGACATTTGTCTGTCTAAGTCCAAAATTGGACTTTTGTAGAGGAAATAAAATATGAAAGGGTGGTGGAGGCAGATTCAATTCTGGCTTTCAAAAGGGAATTGGATAAATACCAGAAGCAAAAACAAAATTTGCAGGGTTACGGGGAAAGGGCGGGGGGATGGGACTACTGAAGTGCTCTTGCAGAGAGCCAGGACAGGCCGAATGGCCTCCTTCTGTGCTGTAACCATTCTATGATTCTGCTAACAGCTCTAAGATGCCACGAGACCTTGATAACTGAGGTGTATGAGGGAAATTCCCTTTATAAATGGGGAAATAACTTGTACTCTTTCTTAACTCCTTCTGTTTGCAAAAATGTTTGTGTCAGTCTTACTTTTTGTTCCTCCTTCAGTTTAAGTGTCTGCATTTCTTCATTTCTCTCATTTTAGAATATTATTTTCGGCACTATTTCTTTTCTAATTTGATTCAAGGACCTTTAATCAACAACAACAACTTGCATTTATATAGCACCTTTAACACAGCAAAACGTCCGAAGGCGCTTAACAAGAACATTATCAATAAAAATTTGACACTGAGCCACAGAATCAGGACAGATGACCAAAAGCTTGGTCAAAGAAGTAGGTTTTAAAGAGCATCTTAAAGGAGGAAAGAGAGGTAGAGAGGCGAGAGGTTTAGGGAGGGAATTCCAGAGCTTAGGGCCAAGGCAGCTGAAAGCATGGCCGCCAATGGTGGAGCGATTAAAATCGGGGAAGCGCAAGATGCCAGAATCGGAGGAGCGGAGAGATCTCAAAGACTTGTAGAGCTGGAGGAGGTTACAGAGATAGGGAGGGGCGAGGCCATGGAGGGATTTGAAAACAAGGATGAGGATTTTAAAATTGAGGCATTGTCGGACCGGAAGCCAGTGTAGGTCAGCAAGCACAGGGGTGATGGGTGAACGAGACTTGGTGCGAGTTAAGGTACGGGCAGCAGAGTTTTGGATGAGCACAAGTTTATGTAGGGTGGAAGATGGGAGGCCGGCCAGGAGAGCATTGGAATAGTCAAGACTATAGGCAACAAAGTCATGGATGAGGGTTTCAGCAGATGAGCTGAGGCAGGGTTGGAGTCAGTGATGTTACGGAGGTGAAAGTAGGCAGTCTTGGTGATGGAGCGGATATGTAGTCCAGAGCTCATCTCGGGGTCCAACATAACACCAAGGTTGCGAATGGTCCGGCTCAACTTCAGGCAATTGCCAGGGAGAGGGATGGAAACGGTGGTCAAGGAACGGAGTTTGTGGCGGGGACCAAAGACAATGGCTTTGGTCTTCCCAATATTTAGTTGGAGGAAATTTCTGCTCATCTAAGCAGTGTGACAAATCAGAGACAGTGGAAGGGTCAAGATAGGTGGTGGTGAGATAGAGCCGCGTGTCATCAAATACAAAAATCACATACAAACCACCTTTGTTGCGTGCATTGTACGTTTTTTTAAATCTCCTCTCTCTGTAAAATGTACCGACTCATGCTGGCGTACATTTCAAAAGGCCCCAGGCACTGTCCAATACCTCAGTCTAAACAGTGAGTGTCAACAGTCTATGCAGCCACAGGGAACCTCGCAGCTAAACCTAATCCTTTCCCCATCTAACATCCGCACACACACACTTTCCAGGGGTCACTGGCTGGTGAATCAGGAGTGGCAACCCTGGCTGGTTTTCCTCTCACTAGCCTAAGGCATAGAGCAGGAATCAAAGAGCAGGATTCAAACGTGGAACCATGTGGCTCAGTTTGACATTAATCAATGTTTTTGGCATATCTTGTGTACCGTTCCAAAGATATAAAAAATACATCTTTTAATTTGGTAAAGTTAGTGAACACGTTGATAGTATATTTTAACCAAATATTTGTTTGCTTTTTCATTAATTTCCCCCCTCCCTTCCCTTCCCCTCCTGCAGGCATTGATCCTTTGGTTGGGTACAATTTTAAAGGTTCCCTCGAATACCTCACCCAAATGGTAATTCTAAATGTGTGGGTGTAGACAATAAGGGCTGAATTTTGCCAGCGCTCAGAGGGCGGGTTCGGAGGCAGGTCCGCTGTCAAAATAGCAAAGATTGACAACGGGTACGGAACCCGCTGTCAACCCGCCTCCATGTGAGTCTCCCAGGTGTTGGGTCTGTCGGCGCTGAACAGACCCGACACCAAGCGGCGAAGGAGGCAATTCACATCATTAAATTGGTTGTGAACTGTTATTTTAAGCCTACGTTTCAATTTTACGTGCTCCCCCACAGGTTACCCGCTGCTCGGGGAACACGTCCGCTCAGCATGTCATGAGTGGATTCAGCATTGAATTATCTCATGACCTGACAGCTGCCAAAGTTGTATAAAAGATCCCATGTTACAGCTGTTCACTCTCAAAGCTCAGAAACTGTTGGTTACTGCATTTGGAAAACATATTGAACTTTCTGCAGCTTGCAAGTGTTTGGAGCCAACTCTCTATCCAGTGCCACCTCATTGGAACAACCTCTCTCACCATTGACAGATCGCTTCTGTCATCTCAACCTCACCTGCCATCTATTCCATCAGCATCGTTGCCCTTGAAAATATCTCACCCTGATCCTCAGAATCCCATCAAGATTAGCCCCAACACCAGCAGCACCAGGCACACCAGCAGCAACAACAACAACACCAGCCTTCTCCGCAATCAACTGATGCTGCACAGGACAGAGGGCATCAGCACCCGACCACATTGCTGCCCTGGACGCCAGGGATGGCCTCACCATGGCCATATTTACTTCACTTGATGCTGTACATCCTGGATGCCACATGATGCACCAGGTTGGCACCACCCCACACCAACACCATAAAGCATCCCTACAATGTCCAAGCCATTCCTTTCACACTCATCACCATTGCGGGGGTGGGGGGGGGGAGCATGGGGGATGGTATGGCTCACCATTCACATAGCCACTTCCAAAGGTGCACACAAATCTGTCCAAGAACGCAAAGTGTTGAAAATAAAGGTTTCAATATTTGACAGCACATTACCAGAAACTTTACATGAAAATTGGCTAAACCACCAAGTGCCTACCCTTGTGTGTTGTTAGTTGGTATGCTTGCAGTAGGATGAAGGTGAGTGTGAGGGATGGCTAGTGAGATGGGGAAGTGATAATGTAGATAGAGAGGGATGGGTGGAGGTGCAAGGTAAGTTGGTGTGAGTAAAGATGTGCAGGAGTAGGGTAGGGAAGGCTGAGTGATGTGGATGTGATGAGTGGCACAGCAGGATGAGGTTGAGTGTGGCTTGGCAGTAACGTTTCGTGATCTACTGGGATCATTGAAAAGCTTGCGCCACTGCAGCCTGGTCCTCCTGACGACATCCCTGCTTGTGTCCTCCTGTGCAATGTGCAACCAGGCTGCGTTAATTCCTGGGGAGGTTTCTTCAGCCCATGGAAAGGAAAGAGAACCTCCCTGCGTGCTGTGACTCCCTCCATAAGCATGGGTGCAGCCGTGCACCTTTGTGCAGTGCTTGTCAGTGTTTGCAGCACCTCAATACTGTAGAACACTGACAACAGAACTGTCAAAATCAATGTGGACATGGCCCCTTTAAGGAAACCGGCTGATGATGCATCATCGAATGACATCATCAGACCTGCTTCCTTTTAATTGGCCGGGAACCTCGCAGGGCGGGCTTAACAAGCTCCATCAACATAAAATCACTTGGGGAGTGTGAGCTGCAGCAGGCTGGGATTGTGACACCAAACCCGGCCCCGGTCGGTGAAATTGCGGCCTAAGTGTCAGCAGGTTATTTTATCACAGGGCATCATAGGTGAGCCTGAGCCTGTCCTAACCTGATGTCCACACATGCAGAGCTTCAGGATGGAGGTCATTGGATATGAGCAGGAATCCTGGCTAATTTCCTTCTCCTTACCCCAGGAGTGCTGACAGCAACTATACCTCCACCCCTGCTGAGCTCAGGAAAGTCTCAGGAACTGAACCTGGCTTAGCTTCTCATTACCTTAACCAGCTGAACCACTGAGGGAGCGACTGACTTTTAACCCTCCACACAATCACAACTGCTTCACTTAACTGTTTCTAGTTAAAATAAAAAGCAGCCAAGGCTGCTCTGATGTCTCTGTCTAAATGATGCATGATGTGGTACTGCACAATTCAGAAAAGGAAAGTTCCAGGTTTGATCCTTTGTTTTGTGCAACAATAGAAATGTTACATTTGGTCCCATTTTGCCTTGGGTTAGGGAGGGGGGAACTAAACCAAGATTCCCAATCCTGATTACTATCAAGTTATCGTTAATAGAAAGAATGTTTTTGTGCATGTTGGGTGAGAACAGGATCGGGCCTGGCTGTGATATCTACCATGACTGAAATAGCACAATGTCAATGTCCAGGCTTACACATAGGAATGGCCCAAAAATGACAACTCTTGACTTTGTTATTGCAGCCAAATCACTCATGACATGACACGTTAAGGCTGTGGTTATGCTGCCAGAGTGTAGTTTACAAGTGGATATGCCCAAGTTATGCTGCAAATCACGCTTCCACTGCATACGTGCACAGAGATTAGCTTGTGGATGGTAAATGTTAATGTTTGAGAGTGTGAACTACTTTTAAAACCCAGGTTAGCACCAGTTGGAGTTATGCTCCAGTTAGCACCAAACCCAAAGCAGTGTGAACTGGTCTCCCAAGAGGGTCGAGCACTGTTCCATTCCAGTCATATCAGGACTTGAGTTTGGACTCAAAAGATGCTTTTGTATTGTATGAGACCCATGTTAGTGTGACTAGGTTCCCAAAGTTATGTGCTTTGCACAGCCAACTGCAAGCCAAGTGTAATCATCGGCTTACAGCTGGTTGCATAAGGCACGGACTTCAGGAACCCAGCAACAGAAGCACAATATGAAACCACCTAGTGGGTTGAAGTCCCAATCCAGGACTTGATCACAAGATCTGGGATAAGACTTCTGTGCAGTACTGAGGGAGTGCTGCCTTGTGATAGATGCTGTCCTTCAGATGATGCATTAACCTGAGGGCCCATCTGCCCATTCCAGTGGTTCAGGTGGACGTGGTATCTTAGACAACTGTCTTTCCTCAACCAAAAATAAAATGACTGGTCATTTGCTGTATGCAAATTGGCTGCTACATTTGCCTACAAAACACAGTGACTGTACTTCAAAGTAATTAATTGCGTGTGAAACACTTTGTGACATTAAATGTAAGTTCTTCTTTCTTTATATTATCACTTCTGTGTCGTTGCAAAGTAGGAACTGTCCTGTGGTGATGTAAAAGTGACAGAGTACCTGTACCCTTAGTCTTATAAGGTGGAAAGCACAGTCTGTATGCACTAAATATACTGCCATTGAGCTAAATTTCCTGTCCTTCCCCTTTCTCTTCCCCCACCAAATGAAACCCGGATTTATGGTCTCTCAAATATTGGTGAGTACAGTCAGAACAAAGGTCAATAGCAGAAGTTATATGAGCAACAAGACCCAGAAGTCTCCTTGGTAGCACAAACCACAGCCTCAACCTCTGCAATACAGAAATAAAAGTAGCAATCAATAAGAATATGCATCTCAGAGGGCTGATACCAAGATTTTTCCAAATGAGCTATGGTGCAGACAGCATTCAGAACCTCAAGGGCTAAAAATTGAGTCGCGCCCCATTTGAGGCGCTAACCTCGCCGGGGCGCTACTTTTAGCGCCCCGAAAAAATTAGCGGCCCCGCGCCGGAACTTCAGTGGTTGCGCCCCAAGAGGGAAGCGGGGCGCCACTGGAAGCACCCCGCATCCCTCTTGGGGCGCTGCGAGGGAATATCCTGGCGCTACGTGCCGCAGTATTGCAGGCCTTCCTCCCCTTCTTAAAGGGGAGGGACCCTGCGCAGCGCGAACCGGGGCCCAGCTGGGCCCCCAGGGATCGGGAGTACCGGCAAAAGAGCCCGGCACTCAAGAGAAGTGCCGGGCTCTTGGAGCGCAGCAGGCACTTCACGGTGGGGGGGCTTCACGGGGGCCGGGGACAGCAACGGGGGCAGGTGCTGGCAGGCGGCCAGCAACAAAAATGGCCGCCTGCCACCTCCCCTTTAAATATCGCCGCCCCGGCCGCACGCACGCCTCCCTGAACCCGTCGGACATAGCGTCTGGCGGTAAATCAGGGGGCGCGACTGAAGATCGCGGCTGGAGCGCGAGCGGGGTGCTGCGCACGGCGATGACGTCATCGCCGGCGGCGCAGCGCCACAGGGCGCTACCGGCTGGCGCCACCGCTAACCTCCCGCTGAATTTTGCGGGAGGCGTGGGCGGCGCTGCGCCCGGGCGTTAGCTGCTTTACGCCCCATTAGCGCCCTCTTAAGGCGCTAACGGGAGGCGCAAGCAGCTGAATTTTTCCCCCGAAAAGTCCTTGAGCTCGTTTCTGAACGTCTTTGTTTATTCAATGGTTTCCATCGAGTGCTGGTTTTGTTTTGCCAGAAAAAAGAAGCATGTACAGTGATAGAAAAGAAGGACAGATGGCATTCCCTCATTTTAAAGAAACAAAGCTGTCTAAATTCAGCCAAAATTCGGATTGATCGATTTTTGATAGGTCGGGGGTGAAATTGGTCTTTGGCAATAGTGCAAAAACGGGCAATAGCGAATCGATAGCCCGTTTTACACCCCATCTGATGTTCTTTTCCATTGAAGTCAATAGAAAAGAAAGACTTGCATTTCTATAGCGTCTTTCACGACCGCCGGACATCTCAAAGCGCTTTACAGCCAATGAAGTGCTTTTTTGGAGTGTAGTCACTGTTGTAATGTGGGAAACGCAGCAGCCAATTTGCACACAGCAAGCTCCCACAATCAGCAATGTGATAATGACCAGATAATCTATTTTTGTTATGTTGATTGAGGGATAAATATTGGCCAGGACACCGGAGATAACTCCCCTGCTCTTCTTCGAAATAGCACCATGGGATCTTTTATATCCACCTGAGCAAGCAGATGGGGCCTCAGTTTAACGTCTCATCCGAAAGACGGCACCTCCGACAGTGCAGCACTCCCTTAGCACTGCACTGGAGTGTCAGCCTAGCTTTATGTGCTCAAGTCCCTGAAGTGGGACTTGAACCCACAACCTTCTGACTCAGAGGCGAGAGTGTGAGCCACAGCTGACACTGAGAATGTGCAGCCAGTTCTTTATCACCTGTTTTATGTTATTGCCGAAGACCAATTTCACCCCCGTTATCACCGCTGCCATTATGTAAACTTATTTTTACATTTTTTTGTATAAAACACTATGGGGTAAAAATTCAGTTGGTTGCGCCTCCCGTTAGCGCCTTAAGAGGGCGCTAATGGGGCGCAAAGCCGCTAACGCCCGGGCGCAGCGATGTTTGCGCCGCTCGAGAACTTAACTTGACATTGTGCGGCGGCGCTAAAACTTACCGCTGCGACCACCTGCGCGCGCAGATTGTGACGTCATTCCATGGTGGAACGCCCTTGTGGCGCCCCGGAGCGGAAATTGAGTGGCGCCCCCTGCCTTACCGCCTGGCGCATCCAACGACCAGAAGACTGGAACGCTATCAATCGCTGTGGGGCTGGGGGGGGCGCTATTTAAAGGGGGCCTCTTCCTGTCTTTTATTGTTGGTGGCATTTTTGAACTACGCATTCTGAGAGAGAGGGAGAGACTTCTGGAGAGATTCAACGTTGTGTGAAGGAGTTTTGGGTACTGAGCAGCACTTTGCAGGTTCATTTTGATTTGCCATTCCTTGTATCGATTTAGCAGAGACTGTGGGAGCTGCACTCTGAGCTCTTTGCCTGGTACTCTCCATTGTTCTTTCCAGCACATTTGATGTGCAAGTCTCTCCAGGCCGAGATTCAAGGCTGCAATGAACAGGATGTGGATGGAAAGCAAGATTAACCATCCCCTTTAAGAACTGGCCCGTGCCATTGTGTGTGTGTTCCATTGCTGACTGACATTACATGAGCTTCGCCAGCGCTCTGAGTTAGCGCCTCACTCCTTGGCCTTTGCGCCTTAAGACAGGTGTGCAGCGCCTGATTTAGCGCTCCACTCACCTCCCGGGGCGGTAAAAGTGAAGTTTCCAGTCAGTGCCGATAATTAGCGCCAGGCGCTAATATTTGCGTCCAGACGATATTTGCGCCCCAAATGGGGCGCGACCTAATTTCTACCCCTATATGCCTGTAGCATTTCTCATATGAATTGCTCTCTTAACTCTCCCTGCTGGTATTGGTGGACAGATCTCAGTGCATCGTGATTAGATGAAATGACTGTGGGCCTGCAATTTGATCGGTTAATGTGATCCTACAACATTACAACATACAAACACAGGATAGATATACATATATGCTTAAAATCACAAAATAGATATGATCAACTTAACTAATAGAAAAAGTTTCCATTCTAACCCGAACTACAAGGTGCAAGAATGTGGCAAAACTGATAAAATCACACATTGAGCTAGATCAGCGGTTCCCAACCTCTTCCTTTATGCGGACCACTACATCGTCATCAAAAGCTTTTGCGGACCACTAGCCATTTAAAACATTTTTAACATCGCCTATGGCTGCCCATTACATTATCATCATTTTTTTTTTCACGGACCACCTGCAGTACCCTCGCGGACCACTGGTTGGGAACCGCTGAGCTAGATCTTAGCTCCTGCCTGTCCTGATGATGTAATGTAATCAATCAGGCTGTGTATATAGGTTTTTGTACGAGATATGAAATGTGCAACATTACAAACTGCCACCCTCTGTCACTGTTTGAGGTAGAATTGTCATTCCCGGAGATAGTGTTGTGTGACCAGAGTGCAGCTTATGCATAACAAATCTACATTCGCAATAAAAATTGAAAATGCTGGAATCACTCAACAGGTTTAACCAACATCCGTGGAGAGGGATACAAAGTTAACATTTCAGTTCGTATTCTTCCATCAGAACTCACATCTAGATTTGAGTTGTTTTAATCTGAATTAGCATTCCTTTTTTTCATTTCCTGTCTCTCTGAAATAAAGATTTGACAATAGTAATTAAATAAAATAAAGTTTTTTGATCTGATGAATCTGTTGTTGGAATGTATCAGTTACACCTCTTCATATATACATAATTACACACACATTTCTCTATGTGTACACACACATTCATGTATATATGGATAAGCCCAGAAAGGAAAAAAATAATTCTGTAGGCCTAAGTCAATATTTTGCAATAAACAGGGGCCCTATTATGTTTTTTTTTTCTCTCAGACATGTGCTGAAAGTTCAGGTGAATACATTTTTAAAATATGGCAAGGATCCAGTGGCTCAGTGGATGAATGCATTGTGTGGCAATGGTGGGGAGCAGAGCCACATAAACCCAAAAAAAGCTTCAGATTGATCGCTGATCTGTTAGCTGACTTCAGCCAAGTCAGTGGTGGAAACAATGACCCAGATTTCGCTGGAGCAGGGCATCTCGTGGCGTGCCCTGTTAGTTAGACTTTTGCCCTCACCCTTCAGCACGAAAAATGTTTGCGCCGCAAATTGCCGGAAGTGCGAGCTGATGGGACCAACAAATGAGATTTAAGGATTGAGAAAGAAACAGAGGAATGATGGAGAAGGAGGGTGAAATTAGACACAGAAAGAGAAATAAAGAGAGAGAAAGAAAGATTGGTTTAAGAGAGAGAGAAACTCACTGGGAGATTGAGAGTGAGCTGCCATTTCTGCGAGGCTAACAGCGGAGCGGCGCAAATCATCCAACAACTTGTGGCAATTCGCAACTCACGGGGTATCTCTTCCTCATCACAAACTGCTGGGGTATTTACACACTAAGAATGGCGTGCGCTTTAAATTCACCATTATTTTGCCAGCAAATTCTGGCCCATTACATTGACTTGTGTGTCCCTCAGCTAGGCAGAGGAAAAGCCAGCGAGGGTTCTCACTCCTGGTTACTATCTAGTGAGCTTTACTGGAAACTGAAGAGCGTGGAAGCTGGGTGAGAATAGGATCAGCCTCAGTTGTGATTCCAATCCACATTAACTGTGGTCAAACTGTATCGTGCTCTCAGCACACAGCACCTTGAATACTGCATCCAGTCTGGTTTCTAAGTGACAAGAAAGACGTTCAAGCCACAAGGATGATCCCTAGTGTCATAGGTCTGAGTTATGAGGAATAACTTAGACTTTGCAGCCTGCAAAGGAGACATCAGAGAGGTGATCTTATAGAGGTATATAAGATTGTTAAGGGTATAGAAAAAGTTAATCCAGAATATTACTTTAAATTAACTGTGGGAGTAGAACTAGCAGACACAGGTTCAAATTAGTAAAAGGTAATTTTAGGACTGATGTCAGGAAATTATTCTTCACACAAAGATTATCATGTGGAATAAACTTCCAGCTAGAGTAGGGAAGCAAAAACTCTGCAATCATTTAAGAAACAATTGGATGCTACAATGCGGGACGTTAGGATCTCTCTGGATGGATGAATAAGATGGGCTGAATGGTCTTCCTCATCTGTATTATCTTGTGATCGTGTCTGTCCATGGTAGCATTGGCAGAAGTGCACATCACACAGTCCTCGTGAAGGCAAAGTCTCATCTCCACTGTGAAGAAACCCTCCATCGTGTAGTGTAGCATTACCAATATGCTAAGTGGGACCAAATAAGAAAAGATCTAGTAGCCCAAAACTGGACATCCATGGTGTGCTGTGGGCCATCAGCAGCAGTAGAATTGTTTACCACCGCAATCTGTAACCTCATGACCCAGCATATCCCTCACTTGATCATAACCATCAAGCCAGGAGACCAACCCTGGCTCAATGTAAAGTGTAGAAGGACATGCCAGAAACAGCACCCGGCATACTTTAAAATGAGGTGCCAACCTAGTGAAGCCACAACATAGAACTGCACGCTAAATACCAAAAGCAGAAGACTACAGACAGAGCTGAGCAGTCCCACAATCAACGAGAGCAAAGCTCTGTAGCCCTACCTCATCCAGTCATGAATAGTGGTGGACAATGAGGCAACTAACAGGAGGAGGAGGTGCCATAAACATATGCGTCCTCAACCATGGTTGATCCTATCACATGAATGCAAGAGACAAGGCTGAAGTGTTTACAAGCACCTTCAGTCAAATGTGCCAAATGAATGGTCCTACTCAGCCTCCTCCTGAGGTCCACACCATCATAGATACCAGTGTCCAGCCAATTTGGTGACATTCCGTAGCCAAGCTGTTCCAGTACAGCTATGACACTGGTACCTACCCAAAAATATGAAAGATTGCCCGGTATGTCCCATGCACAAAAAACAGGACAAATCTAACCCAATGAGCCTCCTTCAAATCACCAGTAAAGTGATGGAAGGAATCATCAATAGTGCCATCAAGCAACACCTACTCACCAATTCATCAGTTCAGATTCCACAAGAACTAATTAGCTCCAGACCTCACCACAGCCTTGATGCAGACATTGACGCAAAAGCTGAATGCCAGAGGAGAGCTGAGAGTAGTTGCACTCCACATCAAGACAGCAATCGATAAAATATAGCACCAAGAAGGCCTCGCAAAATTGGCATCAATGGTGGTTAAAGGGAAAACCCTCTTGTAGCTGGAGTCATATCTGGTGCAAAGGAAGATGGTTATGGTTGTCGGTAGCCAGTCATTGCAGCCCCAGGACATCACTGCAGGAGATCCTCAGGGAAGCATCCTCAACCTAACCATCTTCAACTGTTTCATTAATGAACCTCTCTCCATCACGAGTGGGACTGTTTACTGACGATTCCACAGTATTCATCTCCATTCACAACTGCTCTGATAATGATGCAGCGCATGACAATCTACAATAGGACCTGGATAACATCCCGATGTGGGCTAACAAATGGAAGATAACATTTGCGCTACATAAGTGCCAAGTTATGTCCATCTTAAATAAGGCCAGCCATTTCCCCTTGACCTTGAATAGTACCACCATCACTGAGTCCCCCACCATCAACATCGAACGAATCAGGCTCAAGGGGCTGAATGGCCTACTCCTGTTTCTATGTTCCTACATTGTTCCTATCCTGGGAGTCACCATTGACCAAAAGCTTAACTGAACAAGTCATATCAACACTATGGCTACATAAGAAACAGGAGCAGGAGTAGGCCAATCGGCTCCTTGAGCCTGCTCCGCCATTCAATAAGATCTTGGCCTCAGCACCACTTTCCCGCTCTCTCCCCATACCCCTTGACTCCCTTGTAATTCAAATGTCTGTCAATCTCCGCCTTGAATATATTCAATGACTCCGCCTCCACAGTTCTCTGGGGTAGAGAATTCCAAAGATTCACAACGCTCTGAGAGAAGAAATTCCTCCTCATCTCCGTCTTAAATGGGCGACCCCTTATCCTGAAACTATGCCCCCTAGTTCTAGATACCCCCACTAGGGGAAACATCCTCTCAGCACCCACCCTGTCAATCCCGCTCAGAATCTTATATGTTTCAATAAGATCACCACTCATTCTTCTAAACTCCAATGAGCATAGGCCCAACCTGCTACAAGAGCAGGACAGAGGCTGGGTACTCTGCAACAAGTGGCTCACCTTCTGGCCGCTCAAAGCCTCTATAAGGCTCAAGACAGGAATGGATGGAACACTCACCTCTTGCCTGGAGGGGTACAGCCACAACAATACTGAAGAAGCTTGACACCATCCAGGACAGAACTGTTTGCTTGATTGGTTCCCTGCCACTGGACTCAATGTCCACCCCCTCTATGACTGGCGTACTACAGCTGCAGTATATACAATCTACAGGTTGCATTGTGGCAGCTCATCAAGGTTATTTCGACAGCGCCTACCCCGCCTGAGATCTCTACCACCAAGAAGAATAAGAGCAGCAATGTTATTGCCCTCCAAGTCACATATCATCCTGACTTGGACATACATAGCCCTTCCTTCAGTGTTGCTGGGTCAGAATCCTTGAAATCCTTACCTAACGCGATTGTGGATGCACCATCTCCACAAGAACTGCAGCAGTTTAAGAAGAGGGCCCACCACCTCCTTCTGAGGGCAACTAAGGATGGGCAATAAATACGGCTTTTCCCACGTCGCCCACATCCCAAGAACAAATGTTTTAAAAGTCTAGTGAGTGAAGAATAGCTGCTTGGATGAGTTAGTGGAGGACTGCTGATGTCCAGAGAGCTTTATCCCAGCTTGTATAGAAGAAAATTGAAAAAAACAATTGAGCTTTTATTCAAATCAACAATGAAGTGTGCCCACATAAACAGGATGATGTATGTTTTCAAGAATAACTAAATAAACTTATTTGTGATTAAGAAAGTCAATGTAGCACTATTCTAAACTTACTTAGAATCATAGAATTATAGAAAGTTACAGCACGGAAGGAGGCCATTTCGGCCCATCGTGTCCATGCCGACCAACAAAGAGCTATCCAGCCTAATCCCACTTCCCAGCTCTTGGTCCGTAGCCCTGCAGGTTACAGCATCCCAAGTGCACATCCAAGTACTTTTTAAATGTGGTTAGGGTTTCTGCCTCTACCATCCTTTCAGGCAGTGAGTTCCAGACCCCCACAACCCTCTGGGTGAAGAAATTTCCCCTCAAATCCCCTCTAAACCTTCCCCCAATTACTTTAAATCTGTGCCCCCTGGTTTTGACCCCTCTGCTAAGGGAAATAGGTCCTTCCTATCCACTTTATCTAGGCCCCTCATAATTTTATACATCTCAATAAGGTCTCCCCTCAGCCTCCTCCGTTCCAAGGAAAACAAACCCAGCCTACTCAATCTTTCCTCATAGCTAAGATTCTCTACTCCCGGCAACATCCTTGTAAATCTCCTCTGTACCCTCTCTAGTGCAATCACATCTTTCCTGTAATGTGGTGACCAGAACTGCACGCAGTACTCTAGCTGAGGCCTAACTAGTGTTTTATACAGTTGAAGCATAACCCCCCTGCTCTTGTATTCTATGTCACGGCTAATAAAGGCAAGCATTCCGTATGCCTTCTTAACCACCTTATCTACCTGGCCTGCTAACTTCAGGGATCTGTGGACATGCACTCCAAGGTCCCTTTGTTCCTCTACACTACTCAGTGTCCTACCATTTAATGTGTATTCCCTTTCCTTGTTAGCCCTCCCCAAATGCATTACCTCACACTTCTCCGGATTGAATTCCATTTGCCACTGTTCTGCCCACCTGACCAATTTATTGATATCTTCCTGCAGTCTACAGCTTCCTTCTTCAGTATCAACCACACAGCTGATTTTAGTATCATCTGCAAACTTCTTAATCATACCCCCTATATTCAAGTCTAGATCATTGATATATACCACAAAAAGCAAGGGACCTAATACTGGGACCTGCGGAACCCCACTGGAAACAGCCTTCCAGTCAGAAAAACACCCATCAACCATTACCCTTTGCTTCCTGTCTCCGAGCCAGTTTTGAATCCAACTTGACACTTTGCCCTGGATCCCATGGGCTTTTAACTTCGTGACCAGTCTGCCATGTGGAACCTTATCAAAAGCCTTGCTAAAGTCCATATACACTACATCAATCGCACTACCCTCATCTACCCTCCTTGCTACCTCCTCAAAAAATTCAATCAAGTTTGTCAGACACGACCTTCCCTTAACAAATCGGTGCTGACTATCCTTGATTAATCCGTGTCTTTCTAAATGAAGATTTATCCTGTCCTTCAGAATTCTTTCCAATAATTTTCCCACCACTGAGGTTAGGTTGACTGGCCTGTAATTACTCGGTCTATCCTTTTCTCCTTTTTTAAACAAGGGTACCACATTAGCAGTTCTCCAGTCCTCCGGCACCACACCTGAAGCCAGAGAGGATTGGAAAATGTTGGTCAGGGCCTCTGCTATTTCCTCTTTTGCTTTGCTTAACAGCCTGGGATACATTTCATCCGGGCCTGGGGATTTATCCACTTTTAAGGCTGCTAAACCCCTTAATACTTCCTCTCTCACTATGTTTAAATCATCTAATATTTCACACTCCTCCTCCCTGATAGCAATGTCTGCTTCACCCCTCTCCTTTGTGAAAACAGACGCAATGTATTCATTAAGAACCCTATCGACGTCTCGCGCCTCCACACACAGATTACCCTCATGAACTCTAATAGGCCCTACCCTTTCTTTAGTTATCCTCTTACTATTAATATATTTATAAAATATCTTTGGGTTATTCTTGATTTTACTTGCCAATAATTTTTCATGCTCTCTCTTTGTTTTCCTAATATCCTTTTTAATTGCACCCCTGCACTTTCTGTACTCCTCTAAAGATTCTGGAGTATTTAGCCCTCGGTATCTGTCATATGCCTCCCTTTTTCTCTTTATCCTACCCTGTATGTCCCGAGACATCCAGGAGGCTCTAGATTTGTTAGTCCCACCTTTTTTCTTTAAGGGTACATATTTGGTCTGAACCCTCTGGATCTCCTCCTTAACATGCAATTGGGCAAATGTGAGATTTATTTCGACAGAAATTACAGCGGTAAAAAGCTACAATCATTTGGGATCCTGTTAAACTAATCAATAAGTTTTCAAAACACTTTAATTGCTTCCAGGTGAAAAGCAAGCTTGTGTTTAGACTTGGCATCCCTGCTATTCCTCAGGGTTTTCCCAAGTTTAATTACACATCACTGGCTGCGGACCAAAGCTGACAGAGGAGACGGGCACAATGTTTCATTACTTCATGCGAAATAAATATGATTCGGTTTAAAGTTCTCTTTTTCACCTGGAAAGGAATAGAGGAGCTACAATTGTTGCCACCCATGGCCTAAGGAGAAGAAAAAGCAGCCGGAACTCCGGCTCCTGATCACTAATCAGTGAATCCCGCTGGAAAGTGAGCGTGTCAATGGTAGGTGAGGACAGGGTCCGGCTCAGCTGTGATGCCACTGTGCTGGCATTCAGTACCCAGGCTCACATATGAAGAACGGCCACTCGGAAGGAACCTGAAAACATGAAGACCCGTCGCCGATGTGGTGCCTTCAGGAAAGAAAGGGAGAAAATTCGAATGCACACAAAAAAATGTAAACCAAGTTTCAAGTATAGAAATAAGCAAATATTCCTCCTTGATTATCACTTCATTTTGTAAACATCTTGGGTGGAACTTTTAACTTCGGCGAGGCCATAAAATGGGCAGTAGCCGATCGGACGGCCTTTATACACCCCGTTAGATTCCCCTTCCCATTGACATCGGGCAGGATGTATATAACAGGCGGCCGATCCACTACCGTCTGTTCTACACCCCTGCTGAAGTTGAAAGTTCCACCCCATGGATTTTTTTATTTTAATGCCGGCTGTCCACAAACGTATTTATAGATTTAGAAAATATAAGATGTTATTTTCCCATCGCAAGAAGGCAAGGAAACAAACAAGTTATAATTGCGTGGTTTGCAAGACAGATACTTAGGCCTTCTTGTGCTGAACCTGTCACTCGATCCTCAAGTTTTGACATAAAAGAGACAAGAACTCATTGACAGGTGACCAGGAAGGAAAGATAACCTTGAATAACTTTTTGAGAACAAAACAATACGTAAAACACCCTTCTTATTCGAAAAGGAAGTTACAACTGTTCATGAGTTGCACAACCATGAAAAGGGGAAGCGTGCTGCAGTACATTATAAAAAAAAGCTATTTCTGAATAATCAATGTGAGAAGTCGCACAACACCAGGTTATAGTCCAACAGCGCTGCTCCGAAAGCTTCTGATTTCAAATAAAGCTGTTGGACTATAACCTGGTGTTGCTCTTTTTGGTTGGACAAACACAAATTTACTGTAAATCAATTAAAACTTTAAATGAAACTTAACAAATCAAATCAAAATTTGGAAGTCCGGGGTGACGATGCACTCCAGTCCCCGCGGCGCCCACCGGTCGCGGAAAAACTCAAGCGTGCCGGCGGACACCGCATGCTCCATCTCCAGGGCCACCCGGGCGCGAACATGGCCGCGGAAGAGAGGCAGGCAATCGGGCCGAACGACCCCCTCGACCGCCCGCTGCCTGGACCAATTAATGGCTTTCTTGGCCAGGCCCAGGAGCAGTCCTACGAGGAGGTCCTCCGACCTACCCGCTCCCCTCCGCACCGGGTGACCGTAGATCAGGAGCGTGGGGCTGAAGTGCAACCAGAAATTGAGGAGCAGCCCCTTCAAATAATGAAAGAGGGGCTGCAATCTCTCACACTCAATATAAATGTGATAGACGGACTCCTCCAGGCCGCAGAAATGGCAAGCAGCCTGGGAGTCCGTAAACCTACTTAAAATCCTATTGCACGGGACTGCTCCGTGCAACACCCTCCAGGCCAAGTCCCCAATAGAACAAGGGAAGACTCCCGCGTAGAGAGCCTTCCAATGGGGACCTTCACCTCCGCCGGACGGCAGGATGGTACGCCAAGGCGTGTCCGGACGGCAGACGAAGATGGCAAAGTGGAGAGTGTGCAGGAGCAGCCCGTACAGGAAACGCCTCCGTGCGGATTGAAAGGGCACGGAGGGCATTTCTCCAAGAAGGCTCAAGTGGTGAGGCGGCGGCTCCCGAGGGAGGATTCGGGGCCGGGCGCCGATAAGGAATTCCGTCCGAACGGGGGTCAGTTCGGACGGGATCGCCCCACGTGCTTGAGCCTCCTCGACACACCTAGTGGAGACGGGGCCCAGTGCCACTTTTAACGACTCGATGGCTTTGACCGCGAGCCGGACGTTGACCCAGGACATGCGCCTCGCCAACTCCTCCGGCGCCATCCAGCCCGCTCCTCCGCCATCGAGCAGGTCCCCGACTCTGGTCACCTTACCGGGCACAGCCCTGCCCTCCGCCAGCCAGCCGAACCCGCGGTCGTGGAGGTGCGGATTCCTGAACAGCGGCTCCCGAAGGACGGCCGCCGCTCCTGACGGGGGAGAACTGCGCTCGGAGGCGACGCTGTTCCAAACCCATAGCAGTTCCTGGTAGAAGACAGGCAGCTCCCGCAGGCTGGCACGCGTGCCACCCACTCTCACAAACAGGAGCTGCGTGTCGTAATTGAGGCCGTGCAGCTGGCGGAAGAAATACGTCGCCAGCGCACGCCACCTAGGAGGATTCTCCACGTACAGATATCTCTGCAGCGTCTGAAGACGGAAAGTCGCCGCCTGGGTGCGAAGGCACACCAGCGCCTGACCGCCCTCCCTAAGCGGGAGACTCAAAACCGCGGCAGAGACCCAGTGCTTCCTTTTGTCCCAGAAGAAGTCGACGAGCTTCTTCTGCATCTTGGCGACAAACGCAGGGGGAGGGATCAAAGTGACCAACCGGTACCACAACATGGCGGCCACCAGCTGGTTTATGACCAGCGCTCGACCCCTGTAGGACAACACTCGGAGCAGTCCTGTCCAGCGCCCTAGGCGAGCGGTGACTTTGGCCTCCAGCTCTTGCCAGTTCGCCGGCCAGCCGTCCTCGGCCGGGCTGAGGTAGACTCCCAGGTAGAGGAGGTGCGTGGTGCTCCAGGCGAAAGGCCCGAACTCCTCCGGCAGGGAGTCCACCCGCCATGGGCCCACCAGGAGTCCAGAACATTTCTCCCAGTTGATCTTGGCGGAGGATGCGTCCGAGTAAATCTGCTGGCATTCTCGCATCCTCCGCAAGTCGACGGGATCCGTGACCGCGAGGAGCACGTCATCGGCGTAAGCCGAGAGGACCACCTCCACGCCCGGCCCTTGCAGAGCCAGTCCCGTCAACCTCTTCCGCAAGAGGCGCAGGAAAGGCTCCACGCAAACGGCGTATAACTGACCGGACATGGGGCATCCCTGACGCACCCCCCTCCCGAAGCGAAGGGGCGCCGTCAAAGACCCGTTAACTTTAATCAGACACTCCGCGGCGGCGTACAGAAGTCGGATCCGGGCGACGAAATGCGTCCCGAACCCGAATGCGCGCAGAGTCCCGAAAAGATACTCGTGATCCACCCTGTCGAACGCCTTCTCCTGATCCAGGGAAAGGAAGGCGACCGACAGACCAGCCCTCTGGGAATGGTGGACCAGATCCCGGACCAGATGGATGTTATCGTGGATACTCCGGCCCGGGACCGTGTAGGACTGGTCGGGGTGGATCATGCGGGCCAGCACGGTGCCAAGGCGAGCAGACATAGCCCTGGCGAAAATTTTGTAGTCCGTGCTGAGGAGGGAGACCGGGCGCCAGTTCTTAAGTAGGCGGAGATCGCCCTTCTTGGGCAGCAGGACGATGACCGCCCTGCGCCAAGAGAGGGGCATCTCCCCGGTCGCCAGACTTTCCCCCAGGACCCGCGCGTAGTCGTCCCCCAAGACGTCCCAGAACGCCCTGTGGAACTCCACGGTCAGCCCGTCCAGCCCCGGGGACTTGCCCCTCGAGAGCTGGCGCAGGGCGCCGGTCAGCTCCGCCAGGCTTAGCGGAGCTTCTAAATTCTCGGCGCCCTCCGGGCCGACCTTCGGCAGGTCCTCCCACAAAACTCTGCGCGCATCCTCGCTGGACGGATCCGAAGAGAACAGAGCCCCGTAATAGGCCCGGGCCTCCGCGCTGATGCCCTCCGGATCCGAGACCAGAGATCCGTCGTCGGCCAGCAGCCCCAAGAGCTGCTTACGGACCCCCCGTCTTTTTTCCAGCGAGTAGAAGAAGGGGGAGCCGCGGTCCAGGTCCCGCAGGAACTGGATCCGCGACCTCACGTACGCGCCTCGGGACCCGACCAGCTGCAGGTCCTTCAGCGCGCCCTTCTTCTCTTCGTACACCTTCCGCAGGGCCGGGTCCTCGACGACCTGACCGAGACGGGACTCCAGGTCGAGCACTTCTTTCTCCAATCGCCCGACCCGGGCCTCCCGCCTCTTGGTCGACCCCTTCGCGTACTCCTGACAGAAGACGCGGACGTGAGCCTTGCCCACGTCCCACCATAGCCTCAAGGAGGGGAAGCCTCCCCGCTTCCTTCTCCAGTCGGCCCAGAACCGGCGAAACGAATCCCGGAACCGCGCGTCCTCCAGCAGCAGGTTGTTAAAATGCCAGTACGCGGACCCCCCCCGCGCGCGCAGCGGAGCGAGCTCCGCCCACACCAGGTGGTGGTCCGTGCACGGCACCGGCCGCATGGAAGCCGCCGGAACGCAGGAGACGTACGCCCGGGAAATGTAAAGGCGGTCGATTCTGGACCTTCCTCCTCCAGACATCACGCTCGTGAAGGCGCTGGAGTCGGGATGGAGATTTCGCCAGACGTCCACCAAGTCGAAGGACCCGACCAGGTCCCGCAACTTCTCCATCGCCGCCGGGCTTCGCGGGGGACCCGACCGGTCCCGCGCCTCGAGGGTACAATTGAAATCCCCCCCGAGGATGACGCACTCGCCCACGTCGATGGAGCCCAGAAGAGCGGACACTTCTCCGAAGAAGCGCACTTGCTGCGCACCGGTCCGGGGGGCGTACACGTTCACTAAATGGAGCGGCACGCCTCCCAGGCGAACAGTGACCTGGAGCAAGCGGCCCGGCACGTGCTCCTTGACCCTCAAGATCTCCGGCTGAAAATGCGGGGCCAGCAAGACAGCCACCCCACAGGAATTGTTGGAGAGGTGACTCATGCTGACCCCTCCTTGCCACTCCAGGAGCCACGTGGCCTCGTCTCCCGGAGCGGTGTGGGTTTCTTGCAGGAAGCACACCGCATATTTCCCGTCCCGAAGGACCGAGAAGTTATTGAATCTACGGCGCGCCTCCCTGCTGCCGTTGATGTTGAGGCTGGCTATGGTTATCTTCATCTCAGAAGCATAGTGCAACCTCTACCTAACGGAGGGGAGGGAGCGCGGTCAGCGACGACCGCCACTCCCTCAGCAGCCCAGTGTGGAAACTCTTGAGCCGACGCAGCTCGAGCCGGCCAACGTCCTTGTCCGCGCCCATGATTTTAACGGCGGCGCGGACGGACACGACGAGCAGCGCCAGCTCCGACCACTTGTCGAGGGCCAGCCGGATCTTCTTGTGACGACCCTGGCTCATGGCCATAAAATCCCGGAGTTCCCCTACGGGGATGAGGGGAGAGTCGGTGAAGGGCACGAGGGCGTCCATCACCTCGCTGCCGATGGACTCCAAATCGTCCTCGATGCCCACCACCGAGTCCCCGTCCTCCTCCGGGAGGTCGTCACCGGCGGCCGACCCGTCCGTCGCACGGGGTGCAGCGAACGGCTCGGCCGCACCGGCCGGCCCCGCCTCCGTCACGATCCCACCCCCAGGATCGGTGGCAGAGGAGTCCACCCTGGGCTCCTTCAGGGGCGCCGGGCCGGGAGGCGGCGGCGGCGGTTCGGGGCCCCCCCCCGCCTCAGGCGCCGGAGCGACCGGAGAAACCGGGGAGAAAATAATCTCAAATTCCTCCAGTACGTCCGGCGCCAACATCAGAGACGGAGTCAGGGGGCTTTCTGTCTCCCCGCCACCAACCTCCGACCCAGCGGGCTGGGGATTGTTAAAGTCCTCCACCAGGTCGAGCAGTCCCTGGGAGATATCTGGATTGTAAAAGGCGGGCTCGGCTTCAGCCTCTTTGGCCTCGCCCGCCCCAGTCCCCAGGACGCCCGACCCGGCGAGGAGCAACGGTTCCGGAACTACATTTCCCTCCGCGGGTTGTTCCGCGCCCCCCCCCACGGGCAGGGTCTCTTCCCCATCCCCGGGAGGCACAGGTCGGACAGACTCGGCTGTCTCACCCTCCCGAGGGACAGACGACCCCCGCCGATCGCGCGCGACGATGACGGTGGTGGGGTGGGGCGCAGCACCCGCGGCGGGCGATGACTCCCCCTCTGCGGAGGGACCTTCCTCCTCGCAGTCCTCCTCCTGGGGGTCTAGCTTTCTTTTTAACATATTGGGGCCCGGAGAGGGGGAGGCCTCCATGTCTGCTGGGGCCTCCCTCTCTGCCCCCTTCCGACGACTGGGTTTCTTGGGCCCCTCGGGCCCGAGCCCGGCCGCAGGTCTTGATTTAGCTGCCTCAGCAGTTGCGGTCACGGTCACGGGCCCGGGCACGAGGACCCCCCCAGTCTCATGCGTCCCGATCAACTCCGCGATGTACTCGGGCGTGAGTTCGGTCAACTCTGATGTTTCCTCCACGAGGGGATCCGCCCTTAGGTGTTTATTTTTCCTACGCGCCTTCCTTCCCCCCGGACGCTCTCCCTCCCCCCCGCCGGAGGCCGTGGTGGTGTTGGCCTCCGATTTCGACCGCGCATCCGTCGCCGTCGACGCGCGGACAGTATCAGGGGGAGGGGGGGCGGCGGCGCCAACCCTGGCCGCGCCAGGTGTCGTGGCGGCCTTGGAGGCGGGGCAGTTTTTGCGGACGTGCCCCACCTCCTTACAGGCGTAGCACCGCACGCCGTCCGAGGTCCAGAAGACGCGGTGGGCGGTCCCCCCGTGGAGCACCGTGAACGCGCCATCCGCGTCCTCCTCCCGCGCCAGCCGGACGAAAAGCTGGCGCCGGAAGGAGAAGACGTGCCGAAGGCTGGCTTCCCGGAAGCCGAGCGGGATGGGTGTGATCCCCGACCTCACCTCCCCCAGTTGACGTAGGTGGGGGAGGAGGAGCTCACCCGGAACAAAGGGCGGGACGTTGGAAACCACAATCCTCTGCGCGGTGGCCTCAAGGGGGTCCACCGGCAGGAAGGTCCCGCCCACGGTGAGCCCCTTCTCGATGGCCAGGGACACCGCCCGCTCCGACCCCAGGAAGAACACAGCCTTGCCGTACATTTTAGAGGCGGCGACGATGGCTGAAGGGCCGACAACCCCAGCCATGGCTTTTACGCACGCCTCTATTGTCATGTTGGGGTGAGTGTAGCTCTTGACCCCATTCTTCCTCGTAAGGAGGGTAAAAGGTGACGGGGTAACAGGAGGACTCGTGGCTGCGGCCGTGGCCGCGGCTGCCACGCTTGCGTATGTCCTCGCTGCCCCCGCCACCGGCGAAGATGTGGTCGCCATGATGGGTTGATCTTTAAGGGCTACACTCACCCCAAGTCACAGGCCTGAAGGTGTTAATGGCCTCGGTTTTTTGTTTCTGTTTTCCCCTGAGCAGAGGGAGCTCTTAAATTGAAGGCACACCTCTCCCTTTAGTTGATTAATTGGGAGAGGGGCCTTCTCCCCTCTGCTCAATAGGTACTTAATTAAAAGATAATGAGGTGCCTCTTAGAGAGAGAGGCAGAGAGAGACAAGAGACAAAGAGAGAGAGAGAGGGGGTGGGAAGGAGGGAAGCCGCAAGGGCAGGGTCGCCACTCAGGATGGTGGGTGGGTGTTGGCAGGGGGGTGCACTCTCCGATGTAATAAAAGTCTTTGGTGGTGGTCTTCTGGTGGGGGGAGAAGATGTCTTCACCTGGGATAGCTGGAGATGCCGAGGCTCAGTCCTGCACCAGGTCTTAACGATGCCCAATAAGATTAAATTAATTGGGGACTTCACCTAAGCAGCTCCAGCCGTCCCAGGTCAGGCAATGGGAAAGGGGTGTTTAATATGGTGTGTGCGGCCTAGCTTTTACAGAAGCCACACACACACACACCCCTTGGATGTTCCGGCCTTCTTCTTGTCTTCTTTCCTCCCCCCACCTACAAAACAAAGTCTCTGGGAGAGTGCACCAGAATCACACCCACCTGTAGCTGATGTTCTTTCCTTCCTCCCTCCTTCCAAACAGTTGATGGTTGTTGTGTTGTTTTCTCCCCTCTCTCCCTCTCCTAAAATGGAGGCCAATTGAGGAGGCAGTGTTGGAAAGGCCTCCCCTCTGGTGTTAATGGCCTTGGCCTTCCTTTCTTCTCCCTCTCCTCTCCTGTCCTCTCTCTCCAGGCACCTCAGTTGTGGTTGTGGTTGTTGGTGGTGGCCTGCTGTCTGGTCTCCTTCTCCTTCTCCTCTTCCTGGCCACAGAGACCACCACTCTGCTGCTGCTGCTGCTGCTCCTCACAAGCTTGTGATTTCAAATAAAACTGTTGGACTATAACCTGGTGTTGTGCGACTTCTCATTTTTGTCCACCCCAGTCCAACACCAGCATCTCCACACCATGAATAATCAATGTAAGAAGAGGAATCTAAGTTTCCTCACATGCACAATATTTTCTGTATCACCAAATATGTCTGTGACTGAAATATACTTGAAGTCCAAAACAAGTTTAGTCGCATTTATTTACATCAGCTTTCATTAGATTAACATGATTTGAGGTTACCTATTTTTTAGTCCAACCACAATGTTATGTCAACAGAGATGTATAGATTGCAAGGGAGGGGGGAAGGCCAAGAAAGGTGTTATTAATCCAATGTTATTAGGTCACTCTATCAGACTTAAGAAATAGCTTTAATATAACACTTTAGTACGTCCTCAGGATGTCCCAAAACACTTTACAGCCAATTAATTCCTTTTTAAAGTGCAGTCACTGTTATTATGTAGAAAAATACTGTAGCCAGTCTCACAAGATCCCACAAACAGAGAATGAGATGAATGACCAGATGATCTAGGCCCAAAAGTCCACAATCTTACTTAGCCACCGTAGCAATGACAGAGGGACCTCTCCACTGGCCATTTATGTGCCTGACCCCGTGCGAATTCCTGCGATCAGGCAAGTTAAATAAAGTTGGTAGGTGGCCACGGCAGTAGTAGTGCATGCTGGGCACCCGTTAGGTGGAGGGGTAGAAATAGTGGTGTTGGGCAGCCACTAGGGACCAGTACTGGCGGGTCCAGCTGAAGATTGATGATTGCAGCAAAAAATGTGCCCTTTTCCACAAAGGCCATTATCCTTACAGCAGCCAACTGCTTTGCAACTGGTTGTTGTAAGGAAACTGAAGTGACTTTTCCCACTTTGGTGGGCACCATTTCTGCCATGTTAAAATACTGTACGATATATTGGGAACACCAGAGGTGGGACTAGAATGTATTCTGATGGGTGATATCATCCTGATGCGGAGATGCCGGTGTTGGACTGGGGTGGACAAAATTGAGAGGTCGCACAACACCAGGTTATAGTCCAACAGTTTTATTTGAAATCACAAGCTTTCGGGGCTATCGATTGCTCCTTCCTCAGGTGAAGTAAATTAGATACAGAATCGCCAAAGCATAGCTCCCAGCTGCCCCAATAATACCTCCCGTTCACCAGGAACCCTGAGGAAATTCAGAGGCTTTGTCTTTATGGTGCCATTGGCTGAGAGAGGAATATTAGCCAGAGAATTCCCATCAAATAGTACCAAGAGATTTTTTACATCCACCTTAATAGGCCAACATGGCTTCAGTTTAATATCTCATCTGAAAGGCAATACCTCCGACAATAAACCATTTCCTCATTACTGCACTGAATAAAGTGCTCAGGTTCGGGGCATAGATCTTGAATCCACAACCATCTGAGTCAAACGCAGGAGTGCTACCAACCTAGCCAAGCTGACAGTGTAGGACCAAAGGCATTAAAGTATCTCTCAGAGCAGGAATGCTCCTCTGGGCCCTGTAAAGAATCTTTGGGTCTTCTCTATCCCAGCCCTCCCTCTCTCTACCCACATTGGCATATGTTTGGGAACCGCCCCCCAGCACTTACCTTCTGCCGGGGACCATTCCCTCACGTTAGCTATTCTCTTGGGTTCAGCGTCACCTCTCCCATAAGCAGACCTCGCAGTCCCTACGATCAGAAGTTTACCTTCACTGCCCAGTATCTAGTCATAAAGCGTGACCCGGGAGTCAGAACAAGGAAAGCACTTGTTAAGTGAACTGGATGCTATAAACTTGTATGTCACTCCATGTGCATTTCTGTTATCTTCTGAAAGAGGAACTGATAAACAATTCAACGAAAGGATGCCAATTATTTTCCGTTAAATATATGAATGAATGGAGTAACTTTCACAGTGAATTCAAACCTATTTCTTAATGTTCTTCGTAACGTAGAACACAACGTATACACTTAATGGCACAGTGTAGGGTAAAGAGTGTGCAGGGACAGAGGGATCTGGGAGTTAATGTGCATAGGTCCCTGAAGGTGGCAGGACATATTGAGAGAGTGGTTAGCAAAGCATATGGGATCTTGGGTTTCATAAATAGAGGTATTGAGTACAAAAGTAGAGAAGTTATGCTGACCCTTTATAAAGTGCTGGTTAGGCCACAACTGGAGTATTGCGTCCAGTTCTGGTCACTACACTTTAGGAAGGATGTGAGGCTCATGAGAGGGTGCAGAGGAGATTTACCAGAATGGTTCTGGGGATGGGGGATCTTAGCTACAAGGGCAGGTTGGAGAAACTGGATTTGTTTTCATTAGAGCAAAGGAGGTTGAAGGGTGATTTGATAGAGGTGTACAAGATTATGATGGATTTGGATAGGCTAGATGGGAAAAGGCTGTTCCCACTAGTTGATGGTACAAGGACTAGGGGACACAGATTTAAGGTTTTGGGCAAAAGATACAGGGGGGATGTGAGGAAAAACTTTTTTAAGCGGTGAGTGGTGAGGACCTGGAATTCGCTGCCGACGGAAATGGTGGAAGCGGAGACACACAGGGGGAAAAATTCGGTTGATTTGCGCCTCCCATTAGTGCCCTAATAGGGCGCTAATGGGGCGCAAAGCAACTAGCACCGGGGCGCAAAGCAACCAGCGCCTGGGCGCGGCGATGCTAACGCCTCCCGTGAAATTCAGCGGGAGGTTAGCGGCGGCAGTAACCATTAGCACCCCGTGGTGCTGCGCCTTCGGCGATGACGTCATCACCATACACAGCGCCCTGCTCGCGCCCCAGCCGCGATCTTCAGTAGCGTCCCCGGACTTACCGCCGGACGCTATGTCCGACAGGGTCAAGGGGGCCGACCTGCAGCCGGGGCGGCTCAAATTAAAGGGGAGGTGCTGGGCAGCCATTTTTGTTGCTGGCCGCCTGCCAGCACCTGCCCCCGTTGCTGTCCCTGGCCTCCTGTGCGGCCCCCCCATGGGGTGCCGGCTGCACTCCATGAGCCCGGCACTTCTCTTGAGTGCCGGGCTCTTTTGACGGCACTCCGATCCCTGGTGGCCCAGCTGGGCCCTGGGTCGCGCTGCGCTAGGCTCCTCCCCTTTAATAAGGGGAGGAAGGCCTGCAGTACCGCGGCGCAACGTGCCGCAGCGCTGTCATATTCACTCGCAGCGCCCCAAGAGGGAGGCGGGGCGCTTCCAGTAGTGCCCCGCCTTCCTCTTGGGGCGCTACCAGTGAATTTTCGGGTGCGGGGGTGCCAACTTTTTCGGGGCGCTAAAAGTAGCGCCCCGGCAACGTTAGCGCCTCAAAAGGGGCGCGACCCAATTTTACCCCCTCAATGTTTTCAAGGGGAGACTGAATAGGCACTTGAGGAAAATAAACTTGCCAGGCAATGGTGATAGAGCGGGGGAATGGGATTAACTGGATTGCCGGCACGGACTTGATGGGCCGTATGACCTCCTTCTGTGCCGTATGACTCTATGGCTCTATGACTCTATAACAATGCATGCCACAGTGTCCCTGTTAGTTTGCTTTTGCTTTGTAGAGGAAATAATGAAAATGAATTCATAACAGGAGTCAGATACTTGGAAGAATGCTTTGTGCATTAAATGCAAGTTGTTCACTGACTGTAGTTTCCTTTTAAAGATTAGAATGCAGTTCCACATTTAGAGTTAAGGACTAGTTTAAACAGGATGCAGGTAAAAAGATAATTTTGTTGGTATTTCTCACCCTTTGATTGGGGGTGGGAGTTGTCAAAGTATTACAGAAAATATTACAATTAAATAATGATAAATGGAAGTGCCTGGATATCACGAGGGGGAGTTACCACACCACTGGCACTTCTGGTGCAGGACTGATTTTCTGCCAGTATCTTGAATATGTAACGTCGAGTTTGGCATCCAGTCATAATGTAGGGTATTTTGGAGATTCTTTGGTTTATGTTTGAAGGGCAACAAAAAATATTTGCAAAATCTTTCCTAAGCAGATTAAATTGGTTGATAGATGTTATAATAGACAATGCCACTGACATGATAACTCTCCTCCCCCGGCCCCATATACACATACTTTCTTGTTTATTATTACCTAATTATAATGTTTTATGTAACACATTAATTGCTCCCTATTCTGAACAATAGGGAAGGAATACCAGTTAGTTTCAAATTTATCTTTCTGATTGCATCTTATTTGAAATGATACTTAACTACTGTATTGTAAAAGGACTTACTGGCTCCATGTTTTCTTATGTTGCAGTTGTAACACGCACCCTGTGCATACCGGCAATGATGTACCTTTGCAAAATCATAATAATGGGAATATCCACGTAACATTGTGGTTTTAATCCTTTTTAAAGAGCAGATTAGTATCTGTGATTGGAATGGGTGAACAAACTATGCCTGTACCAGTTGGTGAACAGCATGCTGACAGTGGAGGGAGTGTAACATTATACTGAAAAAAGGAACAAACATGGGTTAAAGGTGACAGACGTGAATTTTGGGATCAACTGGCAGAAAGAGTAGGTCTCACTAACAATATCCAGCTTAGATACAGTGATCAAAAGTCATTAGTGGCAGGAGTTAAATATTTGCAGGAATGTTTTGTATGTTAAATACCAATCGTTTAGAACCTGGGAATCCCAGATCAAAGATGACTCAGTACTTAGCCTGTTGTTAAAATTATTGAAAAGAGTTAGTATTCCCCCTTTCCCGAGCAAAGAGGAAAGGGGAGGGTTTGTTATTGAAGTATTGCAACAAACATTCTAATTAGGTCATGAATAGTACTACTACTACTACTTTACGCTATATCCCCGTAGCCCTGCAAGTTTATTTCCCTCAAATGCCTATCCAGTCTCCCCTTGAAAACATTGCTACTGATATTTTGTCAGCATCCACCTCCTTAGTACACACCGATACAAAGTACTCATTGAGTCAATTTGATGCTTTCACACTAAATGAGAAGTCGCACAACACCAGGTTATAGTCCAACAGTTTTATTTGAAATTACGAGCTTTCGGAGCGCTGCTCCTTCGTCAGGTACACATTCACACTAAATGGAAGAGGAAGAATTCAGACATGTTTCAAGTTATTAGTGTGATTTTGTTTTACTTACCTGGCATCTGGTGCCCGGATCACGAGCCTGCTCTGGAGCCACCTAATCACGTGGTCCCTCATGTATGCAAGTTCCGCACCCATTAGCCTAGTGGCCATTACTCTTTTGTGAAACTTGACAGTGAGCGTCGGCAGGCTTACTGGCTATGGCGGACATCACTGCCAACCCTGATCATGTCCTCCCCAGATGCCCCACATACATCTCCTGTAGGAGTCACTGTATAGTGATCAGGAGCAGTAACTGTGGCTGATTTTCTTTCTATAACCCAGAGGTACTGTGGCCAATTGTAATGCTCCTACTACTGCCCACCCTCAGCTAACTCATCACAGACTGGGGGATCAAACCTGGGACCTTCCCGGTCTGTATGGCACATAGACGGAGACTTTACATCTAAGCTATTGGTACAGCGATCCCAAGATTTTTTATTAATTTTTTCCATGGATATTATCGCTCTTAGGAACCATCTGCTGTTTATGCCCTGTTTATGATCAATCCATCTGCACCAGTAGGAAACAGCACATAGGGAGTGGATAAGAGGCTTGATAGGAAGTTATGGTATAAAACAGTGGACAGATACAAGTTGAATGTGATTAAAAATGCATTTGGGATGGGCTGGTAGTGTAAATAGGGTCTCAATAAATGCTGTTTTGTTTCTAGTTGCAAACAGAAGCAAATGAAAACATTCATGATTCGACATATTTCCCACTTGAATACAAAACAAAAAGGGAGTAAAGAAGACTGATTTCCCAAAGAGTCAGTTGTTAAATGCACTGCCAATAGAGAAGGTAGATCCCAGAGTCAATCCCTAATCTGTGCTGAGTGAGCCAGAAGTATGTTAGGAGAGCTACAGTTGGTTTCAGTGCCTAATCTAGGGAGGAGGAAAAATCAGCCAGGGTTTCTGCTCCTGATCATTATCTGATGACTATTACTGGAAAGTATATGCATGTGAACATTAATTGAGGACCGGGTGTGGCTCGGCTGTGATGCACACAATGGTCAAATAGCATGCCAACACTCACTGTCTAGCTCAAACATTAAGAGAGGCCCCTTGCACAAGGTACCGGCGGGTGACTGATGCCCCTAGAATGTACACAGCAAGAGTCCGCGCCTTTCAAAGAATTAAGATTAAGATCATGTCAGAGTTCTGTTTTCATGGGCTCCACCACATAGATTGTGGTGGACCACATCTCTGCATACCACAGGTTCAAAATTTTGACACAAAGTGATAACTAAATTAAAAGAAAGCACACCTAGCTCCCTGAATAGATATGTACTCTGGGTAATAACTATAAAGCATAACATTCATTTTCACCTCCAGTACTACAATCAATGAATAAATGGTATTCAAATTAATTCAGTATCAACAAGATGTACAGACACAAGAAGGAACGACAATTTTTCTATTAATTTATATTTTACTTCAAATAATTCTTTCTCTCTGTAGGTTCTCACTTCCTGTCATGGTATCCATCTCCAAGTAAGAGGATAGGAAGATGGCCTCTGCCAATGCCACTCTGTGACAAATCCTACTTACTACATGTGTGAGAATGGTACAGCTTGACTCGACCTTTGGCAAAGAACCTACTCCTGCCAGCCCAGCTGAGATCAGGAACTCATACCGTCTATGGCGAATTATGGCCACAAGTTCACATTGTACTGCTCTGGAGTGGCTGTATGTCGCGGTTGGGAGTGGGTGAAGTGTGACCTGAATTGGACCTCCCCCAGCTACCCATCTTTGCTGCTTTCCCCTTCCTCCCTTCAACCAGACCTCTGCTCAGTGAGGCACTTGTCAACAGGGATTTGAAACCAGTTCTTGTCACCAGTGTGGAACACAGGCTGTTTTACAATCACTCTTGTTAGTCAATACTGTAAATCAATGAGACATGAGTACAGAAACGGAGTGTTAATACACCTACATCAGCCACAAAGACCTTTGCATTCCATTTCCAATATTCTCCCCATCTCTCCTGAAGGCACTGACCTGTGTCGGGGCACAGCAGCCCTCCTGTACCTACTCATTCAGAAGCCATTCAACAGGTCTGGGCCAAGACAGTGAGTATCAGCAGGCTATTCAACTATCGGGCATCAGATTCTGTCCCCACTTTAGCCAATTGTGATATCAATCACCAGTGGGAACCCTGGTTGATTATTCCCAACTGCAGCCTAAGGAAATTGAAGCTGATTGTAGAAACCCCTAAGTCATCCTGGTGGTTTAACCCAGCATGAACCGGAGATCAAAACTAGGAATGGGTGATCTGTACGGCTCAGTACCACACCACAGTGTGCTTTCACTCGGTGAGCCATCAAGGGAACCAGTTACAAAAGCTTTAAAAACATTTGACATGACAAATATCATTTCTCCCACCACCACCCACTGGACCCACAATCAGCGCAGCAGTTAAAAAGCTGCAACAAAACTATTAAACAAAAGTCAGGAATAAAGAATCTCCTGCCTGAAGTTTTGGTACATTGCAGATGAGACATTAAGCCAAAGTGTGCTTACCACCCAACCAACACCACTAAAAATAGTTTACCTGTGATTCATCTCATTTACTCTTTGTGAAGTGTTGCTGTGCGCAAATTTGCTGCCGTGTTTGCTTACGTAACAACAGGGACCGCATTCAAAAGTAATTAATTGGTTATTAAGTGCTTTGGCACATCCTGAGAATGTGATAAAGCACTATATAAATGAAAGTTCTTCCTTTCCTACATTTAGCAGGGAAGGGCCTGTCTTGTAGCGATGGCTAGTTAACGAAGGACCTGTAAGAATTTGAAATTGTGAAGTTGGGTGAGGTACAAAGGTACAACAGGAAGTGGGACTTTTTGAGAAGGAAGTAAGTCTGACTGATCAAGAGCATGAGTAGGAAAATGACATCAATGGCTATGTAGTCTGTGTAACATGCTGAAGCAGGCCTAGGACCCAGTGGTCAATTAGACACGCAGACTAGAGCTTAATGTTCAAAACAAGTGAGGTTTATTCACCCTCGGCAGTTGTGTCTTTAAGTGCAGAGATGATATAAACAGTAACAGGGACTATTTTCCAGCATACACATTCTCACTCTTAGCTCCTTCCTTTCCAGCCATTCCCCAACAGGACTATTTCCCTGCCTTTTATCCTTACAGGCTAAGAGTTGTTCCTGATTGATCTTAATTGCCTTTAAATATTTCTTAAGACTATACCACCTCGCCTTGGTCATTCCGACATTTTATGCAATTTCATAAAGCTGTGCCCCTATTGCGGATACAGAGCTCTCAAAAGCCTATGGCTCACATATCGTCCCTCTCTCACTCTGTTACATCTGCTTGTTATATTATATTACCATAGTATCTGCTTACTGATATGTTCCTCAACAAATTGTACAATGTAAGACTTCAATAAAAAAGTATTAAAAACTTAAATTAAAAAGGGGTGATGCGAGGGAGACAATCTTTGTGGTAGTCATAACATGTCCTAGGGATTACTTGCTGCCCAGCTCCCCCTCACCTGTGAACTTCAGCAGTCCTGCAGTTCCACCTATTTTGTGGGCATGAAAGCAGAGCCAGTCAGCTCTGGGACATGTGTGTGTCCATGTTAAAGAGAGATATTTCAAAGGGTATTGAAAGAAGTGTTAAAAGAATTCAGCACATGTGGTACGAATTCCCCTGTCACTATGTGCAGTGACACTGTCAGAATAATTGTAATCTTCCCTGTCTGCTCTGCGGGAATGGGAGTAGGAGCAGTTAGAATGGAGCGCCAGGAGCCTCATCAATAATACATGGGACCCCAAGGTACTTTAACTCGATCTTGAGCGGGGCAACCAGCCGCGAGATCCTTGGAATACCTCCCCCCCTCAGACATATCTTGCTGCCGGCAGGCTTCCGATCTTCATCCTCTCCCACCGGCCAGCTGCCTCTTCCCGCCGGCAATGGCCAAGCAGCTGATTGGCTGGATGCAAATGAGGCCTTGCAGTTAAAATTAGTTAGAAAAGGTATTTCTCAACTTACATAGTGCCTTTTTAAATAGTGCCTTACTTACTTTGCTTCCTGCAGCAGATATCTCAGTATATCTTTCCCCAATCCCTTGTATTTTATATGATCATTGTACACAAGGAGAAAGAGACAGAAATCTACCTTAGGGTTAAACACCATCAGCTCCCTCGACAGTTTACTGGGGAAACGTGGTGCACAGGCACTGTACTGAATCATACAGACCGGGAAAGTCCCAAGTTTGACCTCTGGTCGGTGCTAAGTTAGCTGATTTCCCCGAGGCAGCAGTAGGGGCACTACAATTGACCTCACCACTCCTGGACTAACTACGTGATTGTGACGGGTTAACAAATTAGCCCATTAATACTTGGCATTATTATTTAAAAAATGTTATATGCTGCAACCCCAGCAATATATGGTGGCGTCATCACAGCTGTGCAGCGTGGGCAGGGGATGTTTTGGTGGGATTGTGTAGTGAATAATTTGAAAACAGTTACTGCTTAACCTCTTTATCACATGGGACAGTGGTGACTGGAAAGGTAAGTACCTCAGTCCATTTGGAAATGTTTCTCAGCTGCTAACTGAGGTCACTCCTGCGTCACATTCATTTCATTTCATTACTAAGTTGCTTTGTTAGGCAACTGCCAAATACTTATTTGTTTTGAAATGGTAAGTTTCCACAGTTGACTCACAAGCACCGAACCTCTGCCATGTGTTTTGTATCATATTCTACGGATTTGGATATTGCCAAGCCATTCACCTCCGACAGCTCAGAGTGGCCCCAAAGGGAAGGTCAGTCACTGTACAATAAGTTCATTTGAAAACAATAGAGGGATATCTTTGTATTATTATTTTTAATGAATTTCACGCTTACAAAGATTAGAGATGTTAGTGCTAAGAAATGGAATACTTTCCCATTTCTGCCTCATTGATTTGCCTTAACCCTAGCATCAGAAGAGCACCCCTTACCTCATCCTATGGCCCTCTAAATTTTGCACTGTGAGCTCATGCCCATTAGGAGTTCAGATTAATTTCTTGTGGGAGCCATACAACCAGCAGATAGTGCAGACCTTCATCCTATCAGTCTGGACTGAACTTGTACCCCATGTTCCCAGAGGTAAAGAGTCAGTGTACTAACTCGCCACATTACCCAGTTCCCCCCTTTTTTCGATGTATACCTAAATCAAGAACATGATGTGAGAAATTTATCAACTGCTGCCCACGCCGTTTATACTGGAAAATGAGGCGACCAGTGGTTGAAATATTTTTTTTTAATCGCTCCTCCTGGCCCCGCAGAAATAGTCAGCCACTGTCGGCCGCTCATTGGGCCCACCTAGAGTGCCTCCCTCCCCACCTTTTTATAGTCTACTCTGGCTCGGTTCCACTATGCAGCCATTGGATTTCCCACCCCCGGGATCGGGAAGTTGTCTTTCAGCGCTCATTGAGCACTCAGCAGCTCGCTAACCCAATGAGGCCCAAAGCTAAAAAAGCGTTCATGCCTCACACTACTAGTATTGGGCAGGCTTTGTGATTGTCCTGCCCACCGCAGGCAGATGTTTAGAATTGCTCCCTATAAGTCATGCCCTGGACTACCCCTTTAAAATTGTTAATCAGATTGACTGTAAGAACAAGCAATTCAATTTGTCTTCTATCCTAAATCCCTGCTATGTATCAGTTTAGCCCAGTTGGTAGTATTCATGCCTCTGAGCCAGAAGCTCAGGGCTTCAAGCTGTTCTATGCACTTTAAAAAAAAGAATACCCTTGAGTACATTGGGTTGACATTTCATTGCTGTACTGAGGGAGTGCTGCAATGTTGGAGGTGCTGTCCTTCAAATAAGGCAATAAACCGAGGCCCTGCCTACCTGCTCAGGTGGATGTACAAGATCCCATGGTGCTGTTTGAAGATGTTCTGGGAATTATCCTGGTGTCCTGATCAACATTCCACCCTCAGCCCACACCACCAAAAATAGATTCCATTCGTTTGCTGTTTTGTGGGACCTTACTGTGTGCAAATTGGTTGTTGTGTTTTCCCACCTAACGACACTTCAAAGGTAATCCATTGGTTGCAAAGTGCTTTGGGACATCCTAAGGTGCTATATAAATGCACGTTCTTTCTTTACACTTCCTATTCAATCACAGCTTCTGCTATTGTTTAAGTCACTACCTTACTTTTCTGGTCCTTTGAAGCATTTGAGAAACACTGCCTCAGGCTCAAACTGTATCGGCAAACTGTCGGTTGCGACTGGCACACCGTGATGGCAAACTGGTTGATGCAGCCTTATGTCTTAGACTGTATTAATCAATTTGGAACATTCAGTTGCAAAACATTGTAATCAAATTGGCAACTAAATATGTTGGCAAATATCTGACACCTGGGACCTCTGTTTAATTACAACATGTAAGTGAATAAGTTCCCCTTTAAACCAACAATAGCTCAGAGGGTTGACATTTCACGTCTATTATGCACAGCAGAAGCTGCAGGGCTTTCTGTCCTCAAACTGCCACTGACAACTTAGTCACCAGATTTGAAAGGAGCTTAGTTGCAACTCTAGATTGCATTTTATGATCAAGCACACTCCTGTTAACGTGTGACTGATTTCCCACCGAACACTTGCCAGGGCTTTACACTCAAGAGGAGTACATGTAAATAAAGCATGCTCTGATATAGAAAGGTAACTCAGTTCTGCTGATACCTCAGAGGTAAAGTCACTGTTTCTGAGCCATACATACCAGGAAATTCCCAAGATATATGCTGTTAACTGATCTTAGCCGAGGCAGCAGTAGTAGGCACTATAATTGGTTACAATGACTCTGGGTTAAGCAAAGGAATATTGACCAAAGTTCCTGCTCCTGTCCAGTAGACATGGATGGACTCCGAGTGAGGACAGGTGGGGCTTGGCTGTGATGCCCTCAACAAACTGAATCGCCGGCACACCCCTGATCAATAGCCACTTGGGCAAGGTCCTGGAGGGTGTTTAGTACATTGCCAGAGAGCCAACATCTTCAGGAGAAGGGGAAGGAAGGAGAGACAAGTGGAGAAAAGAAAAATCAAAACAAAAAGTAATTTTTGTAGAACAATAATGATCAGTACATTGCGCCTCTGCAGCACCTGCAGAATTATTTGTGGAAGTTAAGTTTCTATCTGGAAGTTCTTTTTGGGTGGTTTCAAGTCATACAGGGTTGAAATGAGTATCACAATAACTGTTCATTAGCAACTACATGCTGGGATCTTAATCTCAGTTCCATTATATGTTGAACAGTGCTTGCTTTTGAAATTTAATTAAGAGAGTGGTAACTTCATGAAACAAAGACTTTCATGAACCTTTTCTTGCTTGTTACAAACACATGTAAACCTCTCAAACTAAGCATGGTGTTATCTGTCCAGGATGACTGTTTTTTAGGTCACATGGATAGCTGACACACACAGAAATCCATCATCAGGTTTAAGAGTCTTCAAACCAAGCTACTAAGAATGCTATCTTCTGTTTGCCTGTTACAGAGGTACAAATTGGTTATGGCCCCTTTTCGGTCGCATAACCGGAAGGCCTGAGGTTTACCCAAAATTGGGCCTTGGGTCTCATTTCAATAATGTGGGCGAGCTGCCGACGCCTGTCGTGTCTCCAGAGGCAGCTTGCCTATTGTTGGCATTCCAATTTCGGGCCGCCTGACTCACCAGTCTTCAGTTAAATCCCTGGAGTGCGGGGAGTTGGTGGGGAGCAGTCCTGCTCCTTCTGGCTCCACGGCAACTATTTTACAGGGCGCAACAAGGTCCAGTTTCTAGCCCACAGAGCCTACACACTAATATATACATGTAGAGTAGCTCTACTCGGAGCTCCGACACGGCAAGAGAGCCCCAGGTGGGCAGAGGAAATGCTTCAAGGACACCCTCAAAGCCTCCTTGAAAAAGTGTAACATCCCCACCGACACCTGGGAATCCCTGGCCCAAGACCGCACAAAGTGGAGGAGAAGCATCCGGGAAGGCACCGAACACCTCGAGTCTCTTCGCCGGGAGCAAGCGGAAGCCAAGCGCAGGCAGCGCAAGGAGCGCACGTCAACCCAAGCACCCCACCCACCTGCCCCTTCAACCACTGTCTGCCCCACCTGTGACAGAGACTGTAGGTCCCGCAGTGGACTCATCAGTCACCTGAGAACTCATTTTTAATGTGGAAGCAAGTCATCCTCGGTTCCGAGGGACTGCCTAAGAGAAGATATACATGTATCACACGCACATATGTAAATATATATAGAGAGAGTGATAAACAGAGACAGAGAGAGACGGTAGCAATCCTGTTATCTAGCTTCTTAAAAGGAAAACAAAGGTCACAATTTAGGTGCTAAGCTATTCTTTTGTAAGTAAATTTTATATATGCAGTGTTTCTTTTCTTCTTGTATTCCTTACCTCTTTGGGAGCTGTGCTAGGCTGAACTATATCTCCTGGAGTTTCCAAACTCACTATCAGATTCAAACAGCTACAGCTCCTTAAATAGCCCTTAAAACTACAGCAGGGCCTTGATAACATCCAAGCTTGAGCTAACAAGTGGCAGGTAATATTCGCATCACATAAGTTAAGGTAATAACTATCTTGAACAAGATAAAGCCCACTCATCTCCCCCAACCTTCAATGACACCACCATGGCCGAGTTCCTGCCATCAACATCTTGGGAGTCACCAATGACCAGAGCTTAACTGAACCAGCCATATCAACACCATTGCTACAAAGCTGGATACACTGTGACGAGTGGCTCGCCTCATAGCCTCTTCTCTTATCTACAAGGCTCAAGACAGGAGTGTGACGGAATACACACCACTCGTCTGGATGGGTGCAGCCAAAATGACACTCTAGAAACTTGACACCATCTAAGGATAGAGAAGTTTGTTTAATCAATGTCCCTGGGCTGGACTCGATATCCACTGCCTCTATCACCAGCACACAGTGGCTGCACTATGTATGATTTATAGGATGCACTATAAATGCACAGCAGCTCACCAAGGTTACTTTGACAGCACTTCAACAATGTTGGGGGAACACCATTACTTCCAAGTTCCCCTCCAAGTCACAAACCATCTTGATTTGAGTATATATCATTGTTCCTTCATTGTTGCTGGGTTAATAACCTGGATTTGGGAGCACCATCGCCACAAGGATTGCAGCGATTCAAGGAGAAGGCCCATTATCACCTTCTCGGGGTAACTAGAGATAGGTTATGAACGTAACCTTGCCAGCATCATCCACAATCCAAGAACAAATAAGCAAACACAGTTACTGGGACTTCCTGAATTCGAATACCCATTGACCTCATTCAAAGTTAACTGGCTGCTATTTACATAACTTAGCAAATCACAGTCTGCGTTTGTTCAAAAGTAGCTTGGCTCCTCCCTTAAGCTTTGCTGACAACCAAATGAAACTATTGTATTGATTAAGCTGACTGTAGCTGGATATTTAAAACTCCTTCGGACTACTGATTGATTAAAGAAACCTCTGTGAAGCTAAAACACTAGGTACCAAGTCCAGCATATATGAATATGAATGCCTTCCAGCAACAGCCATCACAAAGCTCAAAGTTTTCTCATCAGTTATACGACAGGCATCCTGCCTTCAGAATAGTGAAAGGACTTACACAGGGAAGCTTTTGTTGTACCAGCCACCTTGGCATTTTAGGGGTACAAGTGCAATGATACGTAACCATCTTACTCATCACAACTCATGTGAGGGGTTTGCCAAGAGGCCTGCTCACCACGAGGCTGACTCCAGGGTACTCAGTGACATTAGGGTAAGCTGGAACCTTGCTTCATGCAGCTATTTCCTCTTTTTGCCTCAAATCTACCTCAAAGCTGGTCTTGGACCTTGCACATGGGCTGGAAGAAACCCTTGTGTTGCATGCATAAGAATTTTGAACCATTAAGGAAAGCTGTTTGGAAAGATGTCTCATATCTTATTAGCTCACCCAGAATTAGGTCTTTAATAGCATTGAAGTAAGATGAGAAAGACCAAAATGTTGTTGCAGTGTGGTCCCAAAGGATTGTGTCCAAGTCAAAGCTGCACGCCCCCCGTCCCCACCCATTCAGCCTGTTAATGCCAGTGTTAATGCTCTACATGAGCCTCTTCCCACCATTCTTCATCTAACCCCATCAACATATCCTTCTATTCCTTTCTTCCTCGTGTGTTTATCTAGCTTCCCCTTAAATGCATCTATGTTATTTGCCTCAACTACTCCCTGTGGTAGCGAGTTCCGCATTCGAACCACTCTCATGCCTGGCTGCCCTGAAAGGTGGCAGTGAGGCCTTCTACTTGAACCATTGCAGTCTTTGTGGTGCTGGAGCTCCGATAATGGTGTTAGGGAAGGAATTCCAAGGTTTTGAACAGCGACATGTGTCAGGATGGTATATGACTTGGAGGGAAAATTGTGGGTGATCAGGTTCCCATGACACTGCTGCTCTGTGATAGATGCCTGAGAACTGGAAGATGCAGTTGAGGTAACCCTGGTGAGTTGCTGCAGTGCAGCCTATAAAATGTATGTACTGCAGCCATAGTGCCTCACTGGTGGAGATTTGAGTTTAGTGACAGCGGTACCAATCAAGCAAACTACTCTATTTTGGATGATGTTGAGTTTTTTGAGTCTTGCTGACGCTGCAGGCAAATAGTGAGCATTCCATCACATGCTGACCTGTGCCTTGTAGATGGTGGAGAGGCTTTGAGGGGTCACTGGATGAGTTACTCATCACAAAAAATTACCCAGCTTCTGCCCTGCTCCTATAATCAATGTTTAAATGGCTGGTCCAATTAAGCCTCTGGTCAGTGGTGATCCCCAAGATGTTGATGGTCTCAGCGATGGTACCATTGAAGGTAAAGGGGAAATGGTTGGGCTTTTTTAAAATTGGAAATGGTCATTACCTGGCACTTCTGTGGTGCAATTGTTACCTGCCACCTGTCAACCCAAACTTGGATGTTGCTGTAGGTTGGAATGGCTGCTTTATTATTAGAGGAGTTGTGATTGGAGCTGAGCACTGTGGAATAAACAGCGAACAGACTCACTCTGTTCTTATGACAGAGAGAAGGTCATTGATGAAGTAGCTGAAGATGGTTGGGCCAAGAACATTACCCTGAGGAACACTTGAAGCAATGTCCTGATACTGTGATGACTGGCTTTTGGCAATTATGATCATCTTCATCTTGTGTCAGGCATGATTCCAGCCACCACAAAGTTTTCTCCTTGTCCTCCATTGACCTGAGTTTCACTCGGGCTCCTAGGTATCATACTCGGTCAAATGCTGCCTTGATATTGAGAGCAGCTACTCTCACCTTTCCTCTGGCATTCAGTTCCTGTGTCCGTGACTGATAAACACTATGATGAGGTCTGGAGCTGAGTGGTTCTGGCAAACCCTAAACTGAGTGTCAGTGGGCAAGTTATTGGTGAATAGATGCCATTTGATAGCATTATTGATGATTCCTTGCAATACTCTGCTGATGATTGGGTGGGGGCTGATCGGGAAGTAATTGGCCAGCTTAGATTTGTCTTGTTATTTGTGAATAGGACACACGTGGACAATTTTCCATATTGTAGAGTGGAAGCCAGTGTCATAGCTGTAAGGAACAGTACCAATATGAGTCAACAGTTGGAACAAAAGCTGACTGCATCTTCCAATGAATACCTTCAGGATTCCCTCATGTGTTGTGCAAAGCCATAATACTACATATGGAGACACCAAGCATCATATCCCTCTGGGTTAGTCCATTGTTCAAGATGGTAGGTACAGTGTGTTAGTTCCTCAGATGAGTCCGCCAATGACACAATAATATTTGCAAAAAGGTGTGATGATATCATAATGAAAATAACACATACATATCCTCTTCCTCCCTAAACATAAAAAAAGTTTGTGTTACACTTTTATTTTACTTTATTTTATTTTATTTTCCAGAGAGTATTGGGTGAGCTTCACCATTTACTTTTGTATTTTTATTCATCTGCTTGCCTGAGATCATGAGCCAAGTGCGGGAGAACTGTGCTCTGCTAGCAGCCCACAACCAACGCCTTCTATCGCCTGCTGCAAGAGGTGCTTGGGAATCACTCCGGCATCATTCTGTATTCTCATTTTTCTCCCACCACTGGGAGATATAATAGCCTCCACTCAGTAACTCTTGCTTAATGTAGTTGAGACTGGAGCCTGAATGGAGCGAGACTTGAACTTGTATTTAGCCTTTCCAGTGCCCTTTCAATTTCTCTTGATCTTTAAAGTTCCACCCTCCCCACCCTTATCCCTATGCCACAGGCCTATCACTGGCCAGAAAGAGAGACTAATAACCTACTTTTAAGCCTCTGCCAAACATTGAATCTGCTACATTGGCCTCTGTAGTAAGATTGTGCTATTAAAAATGTTTTCTTTTTGGTACCATTTTTGGTAATGCTGACTTAGGGATAGTACTGAGCATAGGATGGTAGCCAACAAACAGAAGAGACTTTCATCCCATCAGCCTGGGCTGGATTTAAAGCCAGGGCCCAGAGGTGAGAGATCAGTGGGCTAACTCACTGTACTTCCCAGTCTCCAACTTTTGCAATAATTTATCTTTACTTTCTTAGATCTCCCCAACACACACCGAGGCAGGCTGTTCTGTGTTTGTACCTGGAGCTACTGGATCATCTAAGCACAAGGAAAATGGGGCGGGGTGGGGGTGGAGGAGAGAAGGAACGCCTGCCTAATTTTCCATCCATTTAAACTAGATGGGCTCCTTCACAAGTATGCCATTCACCCTACCCATATTTCCTCTATTTACTATATCCAGAGGATTGGGTGGAGGCTGATAGCCCCAGGCGCAGGAACAGAAGCAGGAAATGTGGCCCGCCAGTCTGATTTCTGATGGGCAGGTTAGACGACCTGCTCCTCAGACCTCTACATGGGGTGTGGTGTGAGCTGCTCGGAATGGCCGAAGTTTGGTTTGGGTGGGACACATTTGCCAATTATGCTTTCCTTCCTTCGGAGCAGAGCCTAAGCAAAATTAGAACAGGTCTATCTGGGCTTTGTAGGCTAGATTGTCATGGCTTATGAAATGGATATAGCCCACAGGCAATAGTATGGACATCCCAATGCAATACAAATGCAAATATTAGTTGTTTATTATTAGGCATTTGCAGTCAATTTGTGATCAGCGGCATGATGATATAATTGCAGCATGCTGTTGTAATGATCTAGGAACTGGGCTGTGGGTAGGTGGAGTTGTAGGCGCCGCCCGTCCCTGGGGAACGGGAGGGGGAAGTTGGGTATATACGGTAAAACCCAGAGGTTTCTGTGGCGAGGGGGGCAGAATGTACAATGTTGCTGACTTGTATCGCTGTTATGGGTTATTATGAAATACACTGGGTTCTATATACATAACTGTGTTTGCAGATGCATGTGGAAGAAGTTAAAGACCCGGTTATCCAGTGCTTACGCGAGCCTTTTTCTGGTTTGCAGACCTGCTGACATGTATTAAGAGACACTTTGCCAGATGCCCCTTTAACTGGTTCAGCAAGTTTAATCCAAAGCATTTTGTTTTCCACTTCTTGTGGCTATTTAACTGATAATTGCTTTGAAATGTTGTTACTTTTTTATTGGGCTGCATCTGTTTCATTTACAGGTTATTAAGAGGGTGTCATGCAGCAGCTAAATTTCATTGCTTCCATTGAAGAGAGCCAACAGATGTGTGGAGTAATAGCAATTAAGTGTGTGAAGCGGACAAGGAATTCTATTCACAACTAAAACAAGGTGTGTACCAATTAAAGGTCTCCATCGTGATTGAATATTTTGTTTCTCTCTTGTTCCTTCTACCCCAGTGTAAGGATGCCGCTTGTCCCGTTTTGGGCCAGACAGTGCAGAAATTTCTAAGATGCAAGCCAGACGCCAAAGGGACAATTCCGCGTTCCCGTGCTTCCTTTGGGGAGCCACACTCACAGTGATGGAGGCTACAATGTTGCACCCTGAAAGCACAGGTCCACACTGGGAACGTGGAATCATTGAATTAACCCTCAAAAGTCTCAGCTATTAAACATTTTTAAAAATCATTATTTTTTAACTCTCGAAGAATTTTTATCATCAGAAAAAGAGAGCTCAGAATTCAAACTATGGTCCAGTTTTAAACTTGGCAAAAGCTGTAAAACCCTACTGGTGCGGTTGAAAGGCAAACATTACTCAAGACGAATGAACTGTAAAGAAATAATGTTTTTTTTTGGCCTAGAATGGCCTGCTGCAGATTCATGCTATGTTGAACCGCTCTCTACTTCAAGGAATATGGCATTCTGGAAAAGCTAACTCCAGCCACCCCTGCTGAGTGCTGTACAGCTCTTTCCTGTGATCAGAGAGACATTTCTGGAATATTAGATTACAGCACGATACATACCATTTAAGCTCATTCTTTCATGATAGGCCACATGGGAAGTATAAAATGATTTGTATTTTAGTCAGTTTATATTCAAACACAATCAACCATTTAACCAGACATTCAATTACTTGAAGCAACAACAACTTAAAAAAAAAGCCAAACGGTTCATCTTGGCCTTCATAAAATTCTCTTTGAAATGTCACCATAAAATGTGACATATTCCAGGGCACATTGATTTTTGTTAAGATATGAAGTGCAAACATTTTACTTGCACAATAAGATGAGAAAACCAGGGGAATTAAGTGGTGCAGTAAGTTAATACACTGACCTTTCACCTCTGGGCACTCCCTTCAAATCCAGTCCAGATTGATAGGCTGAAGGTCTCCTCTCTCCACCAGCTGTAAGGGTACTATATGTAATGAGGTTGGTTAGTCTCAATAAAGTTGCAATGGGCCCAACTGCCCCTAATTTAGCACTGACAGACAATCTCACTCAGAGAGGTCATATGATGTTGGTTACAGGAAATGAAAACATTTCATACTTGTGCTTGTGCAGTGTGTGGTGTTCATTTGAAGTTGGAGCAGTGTAGAGGGAGTTTTACTCTTCATTTGACTGTGCTCTACCTAAACAGGAACGCGTGTCTGGATGTAACTGCGTTTCATTTCCCCCAATGCCAACATCTTTTACCTTGATAGGCAGTAAAAAAGTGTCACCAAAACAATTTATTTTTAAAATAGAGAGCTCACCTTTGTTTAGGGATCCACTCCATAGTCTGATTCGGTGGCCTCCCCGAGTAGCATTCTACAACTCTATTACCCTTTGTATGCAAAAAGTTCTATCTAATTCCCTTGTACCCCTAACTTCCCAATTTTTAACTTGTTTCCTCTGGTATTCGAACCTTTGGCTCCCGGTTAAGCAGCGCCTCAATTTCAAAATTCTCATCCTTGTTTTCAAATCCCTCCATGGCCTCGCCCCTCCCTATCTCTGTAATCTCCTTCTGCCCACAACCCCCCCCCCCGAGATATCTGCGCTCCTCTAATTCTGCCCTCTTGAACATCCCTGATTATAATCGCTCAACCATTGGTGGCCGTGCTTTCAGTTGCCTAGGCCCTAAGCTCTGGAATTACCTGCCTAAACCTCTCCGCCTTGCTACCCCTCTTTTCTCCTTTAAGACGCTCCTTAAAACCTACCTCTTTGACCAAGCTTTTGGTCACCTGCCCTAATTTATCTTTATGTGGCTCGGTGTCAAATTTTTTGTCTTATAATACTCCTGTGCAGCGCCTTGGGACGTTTTACTACATTAAAGGCGCTATATTAATACAAGTTGTTGTTATTTTACCATAAAGAATAATATGCCTAGTTTAACGCTGTCAATTTCCTCTTTGTAATCTTGAAAATTTCAGTTAATTATTGCAAAGTCTCTTCTTTTCCAAACAAAATTGCACGCAACCATCCATACAATTGTAACAATTACAATAAGAGCACAGAAAAAGGCTATTCTGTCCATTGCATCTGCATCTGTTCCCCCATGGCTTACATTCTTGATACTCTGGATCATCTCTGATGCTCCTTTGGTACCTCATACCCGCCCCCCTCCACCCCCGGCCAAGGGGTTAGGCTGAAGGCCTGCTCTCAGGCCTCAGCCAACAGCACTATATAACCCACTGCTAGAATGTACGTTGGAATGATCCACGATGACTTCTTTTTGCTTTGCTCGTCTGCACGATGGCACTGATCAGGAGGTCTCTGGATGATGAACCACAGGCAGGAATCTATGTGCTACCATTCTGTGGTACAGTACACTGGAGCGCCATTTGGTTCTGTTTGTCCCTAGTAAATCGTACACTCCAGTGTGTTGGTCTGAAATTGTCAGCTGACTGGATTTGAATTATAAACAGGATGCAAGCTCGTTCTTTATCAAACCTGAGACTCCCTCACTTCCCTTCTCACTCCTGATGGCTGGTCGCAGCCAGAGTTCCACAGAGGACATCATCTGGCCAATGGGCTGCCATCGCGTGACGCTGTGGAAAGAGTTAAAGCACTTTTCGCTGCATAACATCTTAATAATAGCTCCCATGAGGAAACTATTGATACCAAATTCTTGCACTTTATTTTGTACATACAAAACAACACAGTTTATTGCACCCAAGAGAAAGTGTTACAAAACACACTCACTCATTGAGGGAACTGTCATTCCCAATAGCTCATGTCTGGGAGAATCAGTTACAACTCCTATGCCCATCACTCTTAGATTGAGAAGCACAATTCTTACTGGGGGACAGCTGGCTCAGTGAATTAAACAGCCATGGCTCAGTGGGTAACACTATCGGCTCTAATTCAGAAGGTCATGGGTTCAAGTCCCACTCCAGAGACTTGAGCACAAAAATCTAGGCTGACACTCCAGTGCAGTACTGGGGGAGTGCTGCACTGTCGGAGCTGCCGTCTTTCAGATGAGATGTTAAACCGAGGCCCCGTCTGCTCTCTCAGGTGGACGTAAAAGATCCCATGGCACTATTTTGAAGAAGAGCAGGTGAGTTATCCCTGGTGTCCTGGCCAATATTTATCCCTCAATCAACATCAATAAAACAGATTATCTGGTCATTACCTCATTGCTGTTTGTGGGAGTTTGCTGTGCGCAAATTGGCTGCCATGTTTCCTACATTACAACAGTGACTACACTTCAAAAAGTACTTCATTGGCTGTAAAGTGCTTTGAGATGTCCTGAGGTCATGAAAGGTGCTATATAAATGCAAGTCTTTCTTTTTCTTTCACCTTTGATAATGATTGAATGAAAATCTCTGCCCATTGGTTGTGCAGTTCCTATAGGTCTGATCGGACAGCACAAAGCCATCCCTAATTCAGCACTAACTGGCAATTTTAGTCAGTGAGGCAAAACAATGGCTGGTATTGCATAATGGCCTGGATTTTGCAGTCAGCGGAGAACGAACGGCACCAGCAGTTAGCGAATTGGCAGCCCGTTTTACATCTCTCCTGATTTTTATTTCCATTGAAGTCAGGGGTCCTGAGCCGGCTGTGAGGCTTCACTCTGACTAAGGCGTGAAGCACTGAGGCCATCTCCTAACCTGGTGACTGGAGATTACATCAACCAATCGTAAAGCGGCAGAGATTACATTGCCTGACCAGTTGCCAATCACACTGCGCGGAGAAACACACAACAGCTAGGTTGAAACAAAATCGCTCATGCTGACTCCAGGGCCAGGTTTCGAGCCCAAACGCAGGCAGTCAATAAGGTCGCAGCTTTAGAAAGAACCATAGATTTCCTCGGCCCACGTTGGGCGCGCAGAAAACGACTGCAGCTGGACCCAGGGCACCCGCATTATGGGAGATGGAGCTGCTGCAACACCCAGATCTCCAGCTGCTTCAGACTGACCACATGATCCGACCTAAACAAATGGGAAAGTGCAGCCTGGCTTCTAAAAGACTAGCAATGACATATATTAGATCTTTGGGCTACTCATCATTGGCCCACCGGGATCTCAGGAACCGGCCAAAGATCTGTCGCAACAGATTGGATCAATGTTTCCATTCTGGTCTAGTAAAAATGTTGGGGTCCCCGCAAGGCAAACACCGCTCCTATTACACTGAAGCTCATGTCATAAAAGTTTAACTCCAACTTATATAAACGCTGAACTATTCAATAAAGGGGCAAAACCTTTTTTCTAACGTAAGCATAATGCTTGATGGATTTGTCTAGCAGCAGAGCAATGTGAGTGTTACATTCCAATACCTGCACGTGTGAATAAAACAAAGCAACTAATTGTCTACCAAAGAAGTGCCATAACAGTAAGCATTTTTACAAGTATCCATGATTCAACTGTTTTTATTGGCCATAGGCGTGAATCGAATATATTCTGAATTGATGCCAACATTGTGATAATCATGAGAATAAGAAAATTAAATTGCAGAAAGCCACTTAAAAACCTACGGGTATTATGCAAATGTTTCTAAAAAAAATAAAATCTAAATGTAAATAAAGAGCATTATGGTTTATCTTTATCTATTTCTATTTTAATAATGTTTGCTGAATGTAGCTCACACCAAGTGCCAGGATATTATATCAGGCCCACCATATAAAATGAATTTGACATCCCTGCCTTCGATGGAAGTGAAGAAGAGAAAGATGAATTAGCCAAACTGGGATTCCTGCCCACACTGCTAATGCCCAACTCCTTCTGACTCAATGGAGGAACAGCATTAGTTGCATCTGCTAAGATACCTTTGCTCTGGGTTGGGATGTCACCCACTGGACTTTAGATAGTACAGTGGGTGTGGCAGGGGGAGAGCAACTTAGAGGGAGACTTGGGGTTAAGTAAGACCTTTTCATTTTTTTGTTCAAATTTTTTTTCTACCATCTTCTCTTGAAGGTGGTGACTTGATCGGAGGTATGGTCTCACCTCCCTCCAGTGCCAACCCAGGGCCATGTCGGAGCCTAGGCAGTGTGTGTCAATGGGCTATTGGGTGGCATGGCAGTTGTGCCCAATACTGTCCTCACTTGGTGCCCACAAACATGCACTTTCCAGCAGGGATCAGTGGAAAGTAATCAGGGGAAGGAAATCTGGTTTCACAAAGCCAATTCTCATATCTCTATTGCAGCCAGGCTGAAGTGAGCTAACTCACCAGAGGCCAGGAATTGAATGTGGAATCTTCCCACATTATGGCTGTGCATCGTGTCATCATGTGCATTTATCCACCGAACCACTAGGGGTAACCAAAGATAATTTAAAAACACTTTAGAAAGACATGTCAATAGCAAGGGGATCAAAACCCCTCACCACCAAATGAAACTTTTAACACAACGTTAAAAGATTTCTTCTGTGCACAACGTGTCATGCTCTAGGCCCAACTATCTTCAGCTGCTTCATCAATGACCTGCCCTCCATCGTAAGATCAGAAGTGGGGCTGTTTGTTGATGATTGAGTTCTTCAGCCCTATTCGCAATTCCTCAGATAATGAAGCAGACTATACCCACATGCAACAAGACCTGTGCATCATCCTGATGAGTGGGCTGATAAGTGGTAAGTAACATTCGTGGCACACAAGTGCCAGGCAAGAACATCTCCAACCAGAGACCCTAACCACCTCCCCTTCACATTGAGAAGTAAGAAGGTAGGGATGGGAAAGGCTACTCCATCCGCCTAGTTGCACTGCCATTTAAAAAGATCCAGGCACACCTCCGGCTTTTCTTTTCCTGATGTCCCAGGTTCACCAGAGTCCCTCTAACTCCCTGTTGAATCAGGATAGACTCTTCTGGGATGGGGGCAGAAGGAAGGGGAAAAGGAAAGGCTGACTTAACATTCAGCTTTGCGAGTCAAACAAATTGCTTTGCAAGAATGCCAAGAAGTAAAAGCAAACCACAACTTATAAGCTACGGTTTCTTTTCAAGCTGGGTTAAGATGTTTGCGGCAGATCTTTCAATAAACTATACAAAAAAAATCTCTCCCATAAAATGCAAGAGAAACAAATGCAAAAGAAACAGAAACATGTGGTGCGCCCACAAGATAAAGTAACAGAACTTTCAATCTCACTGGCTCCAAAGAGTCTGCCGATACAACAATGAATTTAAAAAGAAAAAAGCCAGAAATGGTCACCATGCACAAAATAACAAAATCCAACAGATAAAAATTGGAAAAGAATTCACAACGTACCCAGGAAGTTCATGCTAGAAGCATGTGAAGAATGATTACTACATCCATCCCTTAGACATCAGAAGGCCGTAACTCGTTTGTGGAATGCCTGGGTTTTGCAATGCAGACGGAAACAGTTTAGTGCTTTCTAAATAATGTCCTGTCTTTAAATCCTGCCTATAACAAACTAGGAAAAAAAGAGATCTAACAGGCCCCAAAGATTAATGAGGCATGGGAGAAGATTTCTTCTGTGCACAACGTGTAATGCTCTAGGCCCAACTATCTTCAGCTGCTTCATCAATGACCTGCCCTCCATCGTAAGATCAGAAGTGGGGCTGTTTGTTGATGATTGAGTTCTTCAGCCCTATTTGCAATTCCTCAGATAATGAAGCAGACTATACCCACATGCAACAAGACCTGGGCATCATCCTAATGAGTGGGCTGATAAGTGGCAAGTAACATTCGTGGCACACAAGTGCCAAGCAAGAACATCTCCAACCAGAGACCCTAACCACCTCCCCTTGACATTGAATGGCATTACCATCAGCGAAACCCCACCTTCAACATCCTGGTCGTCACCATTCACCAGAAGCTCAACTGGACCAGCCCCATAAATGCTATGGCTACTAGAGCAAATCAGGGGCTGGGTATTCTTCAAAGGGTGGCTTACCTCTGGACTCCCCAAAGCCTCTCCACCACCTACAAGGCACAAGTCAAGAATGTGATGGAATACTCCCCGCTTGCCTGGATGAGCGCTTCTGCATCAACGGTCTAGACGCTCGTCATTGTCCAGGACAAAGCAGTCCGCTTGATCAGCACCCCATCCATTAGCCTAAACATCCATCCCCTCCACCATCGGCTGCAGTGTGTACTACCTTTAGGAACTTGCCAAGACTTCTACAGCAGCACCTCTTGAACTCGTGACCTCCACCACTTAGAAGGACAAGGGCAGCAGGTGCAAGTTTACACCATCACCTCCAAGTTCCCCTCCAAGCCACACAACATCCTGACTTGGACATATATCGCCGTTTCTTCTTCATTGCTGGGTCAAATTCTGGAACTCCTAACAGCATTGTGGGAGCACTTTCATCACGCAGACTGCAGCTGTTCGAGAAAAAGGTCCACCATCACCTTCTCAAGGTAACTGGGAATCGGGAATAAATGCCGGCCTTGCCAGTGACACCCATATTTCCAGAATGGAAAAAAAATTATGACTGGTTTATAAAGAATGGGTTTACAGTTCTATTACACATAGCATAGAAGAAATCATCCCCCGATGTTTAAAGATCATCCTGGGCTTATTTGTATTCTAAAAATTGGCAAATTGCTCAACTCTGTTTTTGTGCTCTGTATTCCTAAAATCGTAGAATCATAGAATAGTAGAGCACAGAAGGAGACCATTCGGCCCATCGAGTCTGCGTAGTCTCATTCAAAGAGCAATCCAGTTAGTCCCACTCCCCCGCTCTTTCCCCATACACCTGCAATTTTTTCTCCTTCAAGTATTTATCCAATTCCCTTTTGAAGGCTACTATTGAATCTGTATCCACCACCCTATCAAGCAGTGCATTCCAAATCCTAACCACTCGTTGCGTAAAAAAGTTTTTCCTCATGTCGCCTCTGGTTCTTTTGCCAATCACCTTAAATCTGTGCCCTCTGGTTATCGACCTTTCAGCCATTAGAAAGTTTATTTACTCTATCTAACCCCTTCATGATTTTAAACACCTCAATCAAATCTCCTCTTAGCTTTCTTTTCTCTAAGGAGAACAACCCCAGCTTCTCCAGTCTATCCACGTAACTGTAATCCCTCATCCCTGACCCATTCTAGTAAATCTCTTCTGCACCCCCTCCAAAGCCTTCACGTCCTTCCTAAAGTGTGGTGCCCAGAATTGGGCACAATACTCCAGCTGGGGCCGAACTAGTGTTTTGTATAGGTTTTATGCCTCTATTTATAAAGCCCAGGATCCCATATTCTTTATTAACTGCAGTATCATCCCTTTTGTCAGTCAATCTCTCCTGCATTCCATCCTATCACAGACTTTCCCTTTGTTCTTTCCTTCCCTCCTCCCTGCCCCTGCTTAAAAATCTCTCTTCCCTAACATTTTCCAGTTCTGACGAAGGGTTCGACCCGAAACGTTGAGTCTGTTTCTCTCTCCTCGATGCTGCCTGGCCTGCTGGGTGTTTCCAGCACTTTCTGTTGTTATTTTTGCTTTATTAACTGCTTTGTTAATCTGTCCTGCCACCTTCAAAGATTTGTGCACAAGCACCCCCAGGTCTCTCTGTTCTTGCACCAACTTTAAAATTGTACCATTTAGCAAGTATTGTCTCTCCTCATTCTTCCCACTAAAATGTATCACCTCACACTTTTCTGCATTGAATTTTATCTGCCATGTGTCTGCCCCATTCCATCAGCCCGTTTACGTCCTCTTGAAGTCTATTACTATCTTCCTTACTGTTTACTACACTTTCAAGTTTTGTGTCATCTGCAAATTTTGAAATTGTGTCCTGTACCCCCAAGTCCAAGTCATTAATGGCCCAAAAATTTGTGAGGAAGCCTTCGTGCGAGGGTAAGGCTTCCCCGCGATCTCTCACTGCGCGTTGGCTTTTTCAGTTCCAGCTCGCACGAACTTGATGTTCTGGACAGCTGCTGTGCTGGGCTTGCGTATCCCACAGGCGCAGTTAATTCGTGCGAGCTGTGGGATCACGTGACTCAGTTAGAGCCAATGGCAGCACACCATCTTCCATTCATAACTTTCACATAAGTGCTGTGAAAGCTATGAATACTATAGCCCCCCAAAAGAACAGCTAAACCTCAATTAAATTTTTTTTAAAAACCATCACATTAATAAAATAAGTATAGTTAAATAAATTAACCATTTTAAATAAAAAATTAAATTTTTGAAAAAATTTAAAATCTTTTAAAAAGTTATAAAAATAAACTTACCTGTCTTTAAAGTCTCTAAAAAAGATATACCTGTTAAAAAAAATTCAAAATAATACTTAATTCACTACTTACCTTGTTAAAAGTGGGTCTTACTCCTCCTTTTTTTATGTGTAAAATCTTCCATACTTACCTGCGCGTTGAAACCACTAAGTGCACTGCGTGCGCGCAGCCTGTAGCGCGCACGCGGTTCACCTAGGAACCGCCCCCTTTTCCATTCACCAAGTGCCAGTTTTCAGCGCATGCGCAGTGCATGCAGAAAACCGGCAATTGGAGACAGACTACGCGAGAGTACACAGTGCGTACTCTCGCGTATCAACACAAATTTTTGGGCCAATGTATATCAAAAACAGCGGCGATCCTAATACTGAACCTTGGGGAACGCCACTGTATACCTCCCTCCAGTCCGAAAAACAACCACTCACCACAACTCTCTGTTTTCTATCCCTTAGCCAATTTTGTATCCAAGCTGCTACTGCCCCTTTTATCCCATGGGCTTCAATTTTGCTAACAAGCCTAATATGTGGTACTTTATCAAACACCTTTTGAAAGTCCATATAAACAACATCAACTGTACTGCCCTCATTCATCCTCTTTGTAATCTCATCAAAATACTCAATCAAGTTAGTCAAACACGATTGGCCCTTAACAAATCCGTGCTAGCTCTCCTCTATTAGTCCATGCTTGTCCAAGTGGCTGTTAATTTTCTCCTGGATTATTGTTTCTAAAAGCTTCCCCACCACTAATGTTAAACTGACTGGCCTGTAATTGCCAGGTTTATCCTTCTCCCCATCTTTGATCAAGGGTGTAACATTTGCAATCCTCCAGTCCTTTGGCACCACCCCTATATCTAAGGAGAATTAGAAGATAGTGGCCAGCACCTCCACAATTTCTACCCTTACTTCCCTCAGCAACCTAGAGTGCATCCCATCCGGACCGGGTGAACTTATCCACATTAGGTACTACCAGCCTTTTTAGTAACTCCCCTTCCTCAAATTTTTATCTCATCCAGTATCCCAACAACCTCCTCCTTTACCATAGCTTTGGAAAAGCCCACTTCTTTGTAAACACAAATGCAAAGTAATTTAGTACCTCAGCCATGCCTTCTGCCTCCACCAATAGATCTCTATTTTGGTCCCCAATCGGCCCCACCGCTCCTCTGACAACCATTTTACTGTTAATATGCCGATAGAAGACCTTTGGATTCCCTTTTACGTTAGCCGCCAATCTATTCTCGTACTGTCTCTTTGCCCTCTTATTTCCTTTTTCACTTCTCCTCTGTACTTTTTATATTCAGCCCGATTCTCCCTTGTATTATCAAGCTGACACCTGTCTTACGCCCCTTTTTCTGCTTCAACCTACTCTCTAACACCTTTGTCATCCAGGGAGCTCTGTTAGGTTGCCCTCCCTTTCTCCCTTGTAGGAATATACCTAGACTGTACCCAAACCATCTCCTCTTTAAAGACCACCCATTGCTCCATTACATTTCTGCCTGCCAGTCTTTGACACCAATTTACCCAGGCCAGATCCCTCCTCAATTCGCTGAAATTAGCCCTCCTCCAGTTAAGTATTTTTATTCTAGATTGCTCCTTGTCCTTCTCCATAACTAATCTAAACCTTACGGTACTATGATCACTATTCCCGAGATGCTCCCTGACTGTGACATTCTCCACTTGACCCACTTCTTTCCCCAGGACTAGATCCAGCAATGCCTCCTTCCTCGTTGGGCAGGAAACGTACTGATCAAGAAAAGTCTCCTGAACACACTTCGGAAATTCCCCCCTGTTCTGCCCTGAACACACTCACTGCCCCATTCAATATTGGGGTAGTTAAAGTCTCCCATTATCACTACTCTATAGTTCTTGCACCTCTCAGTAATTTCTTTGCAAATCTGCTCCTCCCCACTATTTGGTGGCCTATAAAATACACCAAGTAGCGTAATGGCTCCTTTATTGTTTCTCAACTCCAACCAAATAGATTCTGTCTTTAATTCCTCAAGGACATTCTCTCTTTCTAGCACTTAATCAAAACTGCTACCCTTCCTCCTTTTTTTCCTTCCCTATCTTTCCTGAATACCTTGCACCCAGGAATATTAAGCATCCAATCCTTCCCTTTTCTGAGCCTGGTCTCAGTTATCGCCACTACATCATATCCCCACATGGCTATTTACACCTGCAGTTCACCGACCCTATTAACCATACGTCATGCATTTACACATACGCACTCCAAACCTAACTTAGACCTATTTGTATTTTCTATGATCCCACCTAATTCTGTATTATTTCTAAATCTGTCTCTCCCAGTCTTCTGTGCATATTGTTTCTACCTTTTAATACTACACCTTGGTGCCCAACCCCCAGCCGAATTGGTTTAAACCCTCCCCCACAGCACTAGTTAACCTGCCCGCAAGGATATTGGGCCCAGCTCTGTTCAGGTTCAATCTTGAATAGGTCCCTCCTGCCACAGAACTGGTCCCAATGTCCCAGGAATCTGAAGCCCTCCCTCCTGCCTCTAGCCACACATTAACCTGCTATATCCTCCTATTTCTACTCTCACTGGCACATGGCACTGGGAGTAATCCAGAGATTACTACCTTTGAGGTCCTGTTTTTTAACTTCCGCCCTAGCTACTTAAACATTGACTGCAGGACCTCAACCCACTTCCTACCTATGTCGTTGGTTCCGACCAATGTTCCCTTTAAGCTGCACGCCTGTAATGGCCACGCAGCGGTCTGGAGGTCCTGCACAACCGGATCACCAGCTTTTGAATAGAAAAACTGTGCATGCCTGGAAATTTGAATGGGTCATGCAAGCCAAAATATAATGAAAGGGAACATTGGTTCCGACACGGACCACGACTTCTGGCTCTTCCCCTTCCCCCCGCAGAATGTTCTGCACCCTCTCCCTGATGTCACTTACCCTGGCACCAGGGAGGCAACATACCATACGGGTCTCACGTCGACAATAGCAGAACTGCCTGCCTATCCCCCATTACTATTGCATTCCTACACTTTGCTGTAACCCCCTGTGCAGTCCTTCTAATTGAGACAAGCTGCTAATTACTGATATCAATGCAGATACCATATTTTATTCCCCAAAGGTGTATTAGTGGCCAATTCACTTTTATGGAACAAAGACCAGTAGCTAATATCTCTCCAGTTAGCTGAAACTCTCAGTAAAACACTTTCAATATAACAACTACAACAACTTGCATTTATTATAGCACCTTTAGCATAGTAAAACGGTTAGAACCGGTTGCAGAAAAAACCCAGAAGCAAATAAAGAAACGATTATCAGATATGTGAACCCAGTCAAGGACTAGAAACAATTTTTAACGCTGTGAATTAATAATAGTTAACATAAATGCAGTTACTTAGAAACTATTGTATGAGGAACTTGTGAAAAATAAATATGAACATGTTAGCGTTCCATCACTACAAGAACCACCCATTTTAGTTAAAAATATATTACAGATGTTGTAACTAGAATGGCTAGCAATGCAATACACAATTCTTGACTCATGACATGATTTGAATCCACTTGAGACATCCTCTTGGGAGTCATGTAGCTCGTCTCGCTTAAGGAGATACTTAATTCAAACAGAATTGAATTAAAGACACATGCAGACCATTCAGCTGGAGAAAATATTTGGCATACAACATAATTTTTTCCCCCCTCTTCCAATTATCCTTCCTCTCCATAATGCGATGATTCATGCTGTGGTATGGTTCTATGACAACAATAACCCTCTGATACCTTGCCCATTTTACACGTGAGAGTCTGGATTGTGTTTGCAGGCTGTTCTGTCCTCACCTGGCTTGCACATGCATTTCCAGGAGAGGTTACTGGAATGCAGTCAAGGAATGCCAACACTGACTGATTTTTTTTTTCCATTTCTAATCCAATATCACTGAAGCCAAACTGGGATCTTCATGATCCCTATGGCACAGTACCACATTATGCTGTAAATTTACCCACTGAGCCATAACTCCTCTGTTCACAAACTAAGCACTTTCGTTTTATCACCAGAAGTTCAACTCTACTACCATTTTGATGAGTTTTTAAAGAGTTTCACAGGGTACATTCCTTGTACAGCAACAGATTCAAACAGTTTTTAAAACTCATCAATAATACGTTTTCACAAATTGCATGAGAACTTGCTAGTCCTCCAAGAAAGGTTATTCAAAGTGATTACCATTGCTAAAACTTGCAATATAGCTCCTTTAACATAGTTAAACGTCCCAAGGCGCTTCACAGGAGCGTTATCAAACAAAATTTGACACCGCTCCACATAAGGAGATATTAGGGCAGGTGACCAAAAACTTGGTCAAAGAGGTAGGTTTTAAGGAGGGTCTTAAAAGGAGAGGGGCTTAGGGAGGGAATTCCAGAGCCTAGGGCCCAGACAGCTGAAGACACGGTCACCAATGGCGGAGCGATTAATATCGGGGATGTACAAGAGACCAGAATTGGAGGAGAGCAGCGATCTCAGAGAGTTGTAGGGCTTTAGGAGGTTACAGAGATTGGGAGGAGCGTGGTCATGTAGGGATTTGAAAACAAGGATGAGAATTTTAAATTTGAAGCGTTGCTTAACCAGGGGCCAATGTAGGCCAGCAAGCAAGGGGGTGCTGGGTAAATGGGACTTGGTGCGAGTTAGAATACGAGCAGCAGCATTTTGGATCCAACCTACAATAGGACATCAGCTATAGGAAACATTTTTTAGTTCCATAGACTTGTGTTCTCAATAGAATTTGGCATCAGAAATGTACAGAAGATTATCATTTCAGATATTAAATAGTAAGAAACAAGGGCTCAGTTTGTAAGGCTTGAAAGGACACTCAGTACTTAAAGGGTTAAACAGAAAGGACATCAGGCATGCCAGCTCCTGATTAGTTTGGATGCACTTCATTCACATCCCCAAACTCAGCAAGAAGTATCATCAATATTTTCAGGCAGAGGGGAACATTAGTTACTCATGGAAACAAAGGATGATATTACATGCATGCGAAAATGAGACAGATGATATGGTAGGCATAATGGAATATAATGTGTGAACACAAGAAGCAGTGTTACAGATAATCAAAAATAAAAAGCATTTTACATGTGCATAAAAAAACACTATGTAAAGACAATATTGCACATGAAAACTGATAGGGCTGAGTTATTACACATATGAAGATGATATAAACACATTGAAAACTACATAAAAGCAGGAGATATAAAATACGAAAATATCAGCTAGCAGCTCTGCATTTTGGAATCCTCTGAAACCTCAACACACACACAGGAAGTCAGAACACTCTTGTGGGAAATGATTTTCAAACTTTCTAGGCCTTTCACACAGGCCAACACTGCAGCACGCCACCACCACCACCACCGTGATATGCAGCATCACTTTTGTCACTGTTCGTTACAGGGATCTAATTTGCAAAAACATAATGTCAACTACCAAATTACCAATCACAAAAAACAAAAGTCTACATCTGGATAGTTGCACTATGCCAAGAGAAAGCAATTAATTTGCCCCCTTAAATGTTATGGAGGTTTTCAGCCAAGTGCCATTCTTTTCGTATTTTCATCTTATTCATCCGCCTGAGGAGAGCGGATGGCCTGCTGCCAGTCTGCCGCCAATGAACCCTGTAACTAACCACCAGAAGCTGCCCAGGTATAAGCCTCTTGATTTCACTTCCCCCTTACTGGGAAACACATCAGAATCTATTTGGCACCATCCTGCTCAATACAGCTTCAGATTGGGAACTGATCAGAGCAGAAACAATTTGTCCTAATTGGATCCCTCCACCATCTCCTGATGCATTCCATCCCGCACGGTTATGTTTCTCTTTCCACCCACTTCTCCCAACAAGTCCACTGGTTCCATCCAAAAAGCCACTGTTCCTGGGCAACCACTACTATCTACACTTCCATACAAATTAAATTGGCATCAATTAAGAAATCAACTTGCAAAGTAGTTGACTTAAAAATCAGACAATCTCACCAAGCAAAACCCTGAACCTCATTTGAGTATGTAAGGAAATGAGCCACATGCAACTCAGTATATTATAGGGTTAGATTTCTAATCACATCTTAGGTTCTGGCTGTAACAATGAGTCATGAAGGAAACCAATATATGTATTTTTACCTCATTTATTTGTAGTTTTGCAATCCAGTGTAAAGTCCTGCTGCACTTGAAAGAGGTTTACAGACCCACTTGAAATCTCAGGGAACTGCACAGAGTCTGGGTACAAAGCAAACATTGGCTTTGTTAGGCCTTCTTGAAGAAAACTGCCGAGCTAATGTTTCCACTCAATAAAAACATACACATAATCTGATGCACTTTGCATATCTCTAGTTAAGGCAGAATGCAGAGACAAAAAGAAATCCAGGGAATATGAGTGAGTTTATTGGATAGAGTGTTAAGTTTTACAGCAAGAGTTATTTTGGTTGCGAGTAGTGATTTTGACAGGTCACTTTTAAGTCAGTATTATCTAGAATAAGTGGATTGAAAAGGACAAAGTGGTGCTTTCTAACCACTTTTGACTGATGCGCCATGACATGGCACTCTAGTTAACCTCCGCCCCAATTGAGAAAAGTTTTTGGAAAACATAAAAGTAATTCAATAAAGTTTTCATGAGTCATGTGCACAGATCCTAAGTTTTTTGGAGGGAGACAAAATAAAGGCAGCTCATGTTTGTTCACAAATGTGACCCAGTGCTGTTGTAACAGTGCAGTTCCACAAGACTCAATACTTCAAAAAACACATTTACACATCGACATAAATACCAGAAAAATGTTTGGCTGCAATCAGAGCTACTTCCACCCATTGAAGAATTATTTAAATATAAATTTTAAGGCAGTCTTTTTAAATAACATCCACAACTCTATTTTCGGTCAGTGTTTGTACCAGTTAAAGTGAAGGATGACAGTTCCACGATCAAAATTCACAACCACCAAACTAACTTTATTTGTAACAACTTAAATCATAGAAGGGGAAAAGCAACTGACAGTATGGGGGTGTGTATGAATTTGATCCCCTTTGTAGTAAAGGAGTTAATGCTTTTAGAAACTGGTTGGAGTTGTATGTAAAATGTGCTCCCTACTGCAATAATCTGGATGAAGGGACTAGTTTCTTTCCCCACACAAATCCAAAGGCATCACACCAACATAGCTAGATTTTTTAAATAAAAGGTACTTAATATAACAGGAATAAAACATTATGAAACCCCAAGCTACTGCTCAGAAAAACCTTTGTCTCTGGGAGAACATTGCTTGCATCACACATCAACATCCAGAGGACATTACAGAGCATGTCTTTCTTCAAAAATGATTTTATTGGGAGAACTACAAAAAATTTACAGTACAAATTTTACAGTCTCACACTTTAATCTGTAGTGAACTGACACCCCAAGTTTTTTTTAAACAAGTTTTTTTTCCTTTTGTTACATTCAAAGGATACTTCTGTTAAAGTAGTCAAAAGAGAGTACATAGTGCTCATAATCTGTACCTACTATGTACAAACTAAACCTACTATCATTCACCCACTGTCTTGGAAAATGTGAAGTTTTTTTTTCCTTTTTTGTTTTAATAGTAAATCCCAGAAAAATAAACAAAAACAAAAAAACCCAAAAGCAGAGTTCCACTCTCCAGACATTTCAGATTTACTGCAAAAACTGTTCAGACCAAGAGGTGGCCCCTCACTAATCAAAGTGGTGGCAATGTCTCTCACTCCCCTCCCCCTTTTTCTGGGAAGGTTGCTTTTAAACAATGTTAAGTTCACTTCCAAAACTATTACATTCAGAGAACCGACACATCCCCCAATTATAAAAAAATACTTTTAAGGGAATGCACATTTGTTCTGAAACTTGAGTTTGTTATTTTGGTTAAGAAAAATAAGAACTGTCTCTGTAACTGGACCCTGAAGGCACTGTCAATATAATACTGGGTCCAGGGTGCTACATATTTTGGCTCTTTATTTTGTTTCTTTTTTAAAAAAGGGAAAAAAAAAATCACAGTGTCATTTATACAACAAAACTTATGATGCCACTTTGACTTAAGAATGCCACATGAAAGTCTGATACTTGAAGTTTTAACCACTGACTTTGGACGGGCTAACATCCCCAGTTACTTTACATTCTTAAAAAAAAATGCCTACCATCTTCAATCCTAACTACTTCCACAGCATCAAGAACTGATTTCTAGAACATAGAAACCATGCAATCGTTCATTTCGTAAACAAGGAAAAAAAATTAATGAAATAAATATTACATACAATCTCTTAAATTAAGATTTTATCATTTACAATAAAATAACAAAGTGAAGTTACAAAAAAACAAAAACGGCATATATTACTGTGAAAAGAACACACTCCACATTCTGCAGATTAATAATGGCAATCATAATTTAAACATAATAAAAGAATATATATCTATTGTTTCATCATACGCGATAAATACAGTATGAACAAATTACCAATGTATACTTTCTCGAGATAATAAATAAGTTAAATAGTTTTATAGCGAGTTGTGGTGCGATGTGCTATCACATCAACTCAACGGCTAAAAAAAATTTAACAATCAGCAGTTATTTCAACAATTACAACTAACTCAACGAACGAGTGCTTCACAAAAAAAATCTGCAACAGGGTTCTCTTCTCTATAAAGCCAAACGGGCCACTAGGTGGCAATGGAAAATAGATTAACTTGCAACAAAGTTTGGAATGAAGTTTTTTTTTCCTTTTAATAAAACAAGGCAAAAAATATCAAGTCCTGTAATATTGGTTTCCTTAACGAAGGCATTTTCTTGGCAGGATTTTTTTTTGTTTGTTTGCAATTCGTAAATATAAAGTTCTCGTTTAAATAAAGCAAGTTTTTTTTTGTTTGTTGCTGTTGTGGGTATTTTTTTTTAATCTTCGGAGATGGAAAGCCTGCTGAAGATAGGGAGGCGCCTGCCGGGGTCCATGCTGGGGGACTCGGAGCCGCTCAGGCTGCCCGAGCTCAGCGAGCCGCTCAAGTAGCTGTCCCGGTCCGAGAGGGAATCCGGGGGGCTGGGCGGGGCGTCGAAGACCGGAGACTCGGCCATCCGCCGCAGGCACGATTGCATCTGGCTCAGGATGTAAGGAGGCGACGGGGGGCAGACGTTAGCGGGCTGCTGCTGCTGGCTGTATCCGCCGCCGCCGCCGAGCTGCTGGGTCTGGATGGCGAGCGGGGTGAGCAGGTTGCTGAGCTCCTGGCTGGAGAAGGTGAAGGCGTTGTTGGCGCAGGCCGGCGGCAGTGTGGGCGACAGCAGCTCGTCGCAGAACATGGAGGAGGAGGCGGAGGATGAGGAGCAGGGCGGAGGGGGCGTGCGGGAGGTCGGGCTCTCCAGCAGCGGCGACTCGAGTCCGCTGGAGACGCTGGGGAAGCCCGAGAAGCTCAGGCTGTGGTGCAGCTTGGGTCGCGGCTGCTGCTGGTGGCTGTGGTGCTGCTGCTGGTGGAAAGAGTTGTTGTTGCACGGCGCCTGCCTCCTCTCCTCGGCGTTGTGGATGAAGTGGCACCTGGGGCCGTAGGGGCAGAAGCCGATGGTGTGGAATGTGCGGCACAGCTCCGTCTTGTACTTGGGGTGGCGGGTCAGGCTCCGCAACTCGTGCATGCCGTGCGCGAACTGGCACTTGTCGCCGTACTTGCACGTCCCGCTCTCCTCGAAAGGCCGGCACAGCTCCGTCTTGTAGCGGGTCGAGTTGACCTGGCCGCCCGGCTGTTTCTGCTGCTGCTGTTGGACGAGGTGCAGCGGGCTGAGTGGCTGCTGCTGCTGCAGGCGCTCGGCGCTCTCGCTGAACGAGCGATCGCGGAATTTGTTCTCTTTGTTCAGCATGGCCGTGCTGTTGGACTCCTTGATGTTGGGGAAGGAAGAACTGGGATACTTGGCCGACGAGCTGTTGGCCAGCGCTTGCAAGTTGCTGGTCGAATGCCGTCTTAGAAATCCCGGTGCAAAACTTGTTGTTACAGGGGTCCCCACTGCCTTTTTATCCAGCATACTGTTAAAGTTATTGTAGTTATTCAGGGATTTTTCGTTCTATAGAAAAGAAAATGCAAAAAGAAAATAGAATTAGGGTCTCAAAACATTAAACTAGCCAAACACATAAAAGTAGATTCAGAATTGCATTCAGGGAACACGTTTGCACGGTTAAAAGTTTGACCCCAAAACTTTTGGAAAACTTTTTTTCCTCTCTCTCAACTTTCAGAAATCCGTTTACCCCCCTCTCTTTACCTTGTTGCACAAGAAATCGTTGATATCGTAGAAGGCAGATAGAAGAGTTGCAGACATCTTCACGCAGTAGTTTCTACAACTGAGATCCTGCTCTCGTGAAGGCTGGAGTCACAACTGCTTTTCCCCAGCAAAGAAACGTGAGGTCCGAATGTATAAAGAGAAAGGAAAAAAAAAATAAAAAAAAAGTCTTTTTTTGGTGGTGGCGAAGTTGAACTGCTAGAACTCTTGCCTGTGTCTGCCTTGTTATAAATATTGAGCGCTGGCAGTGGGAGGGATTTACCAGCCTGCTTTCGAACCCTGGCCCGGAGTCACCATGACAACACCCGCTTGATTGACAGGCGGTCCTTAACTCGTTAGCATAGGCTAAAGTGCAAAAAATGTCCTTATCTCACGAGCTGGGAAAGTCAATATTACTTTGTCAAAAAAAAAACCCTTTCTGATTATACTAGATACCTGCCTAAAACTAAAAATGCCGCAATAGACTTTTGCAACTTTTTGAAGGGTTTGCGAGGATTTTCGATGTGCTGGCCTCCGCTGAAATACCGATACATGGGAGGGAATGCGTCACCACTGTTACAAAGGCGCACAGCTGTGTTACTTCCACAATGGAGCCAGAGACTCTGCATTTAGTAAACTGGCGGGAGTTTATTTCCCCCAGTTGTCCCGAGCAGGAGGGTTTCTTGTTGGAATATGGGGTTTGCTTCAGATATCACCCGCTCGTTCAGCGTTTGCTGCGAGATATCGTGTGTGGAATAAAGTGGCACTTCATTTTGTTCGTTTTTTAAAAAAAAGCTGACTTGCATTTCGATCACAAGACAGGACTTTTCCCAGCTTGTAAAAAGTCGCACTAAAAAAATCCACACTTAACATAAAGAACAGGTGTTTATATACGAAATGTGAACTTAGGGGGGGAAAGCTTAGCACTTAGTCCTGTAACACCAAGTTATAAAAGGAAAAGCCTTGTATGCCCTGAAACTAATATCCAAGTAAGTACACGCAGTCTGCTGCCTTTGTATGCAAAAAGACAATTGCAGCTTTTCCTACACATGGCTATTTCATGCAGAGAACGAGAACAGAGTTGGCCAGTGCATGCGTCGTCAATTTCCTCGTTACCATTTAACTTGGGGCTCAGCGCTGTTAAAATTCTTATTTAAAAAAAAAATAATCTTCGGTAAATTCGGGGCAACTACTATTGTGTGTAGCTTGAAAGCTCAGCATTAGATAATTGCAGAAATGTACGTTTATTCCAATATAAGGGACAAAAAGCTAGGGAGAAAACGACACGCAACTGGTGTGCAGATCAATTAATTGCAACTGCGTGTTCCTTCCAGCCGCCCATCCCCCCTCCAGAGAGTCTCATGGGTGGATACAGCAGACAGGAAGTGAAAATACAAAAAAAAATGACCAAGTCTTTTGAAATTTTTTTTTGCAGCATCTCGATGACTTTAAACTATTTCAAATGCTAATTGCACGTGCATCATAAACGCTGGTCAGGAACCGGCTGGATTAAAGTAAGTTTGGTGTTGGGCACAAGCGGACTTTAGCCCGTTTCTGCCCGCACCGTTCCCAGTGCTCTGACCGCCCCTGACAAACTGGTTACAATTTGGCGGAACGAGGCGGTGCCCCACCTTCGGCGAACTCATTCACCGCCCCAACGGGCTTTTCTTAGACTGTCTCGGCGATCGCCGATGACTTTTTGCTGTTGTTGTTGTTGCATTGAATGACGTGCAATTTAAGTCTCCTATTTTGGAAAACTTTTTCAAAATGAGACGAAGAACGCGTGAACACAGAGAAGAGGCTAAGCTGAAAAGAATACCCCCCCCCCTCCTCCTCTTTCTCGTATTTTTTTCCCCCAGCTATTCAATTTTACCAAACAAGTCGTGGATTTCAAACCTTTCACTATAATGTCAGTAGAGTAACTTGTCTGAGGTTCAAATACACGCGCTTGCTTCCCTCCCGCTGCTCAGCTTGGCCATTTAAAAAAAAATCATTTATGGATGTGTCATTATACATTGAAATGGGAGTTAAACTGCCTTCATTTTACAGACACTTTCTGCCACGTTTTGCTGACCAGTTTTCAGTCTCTCTCATGAGGTTGTTTCTCTGCCACGCTGGATCCCCCCTCCCTCCCCCCGAAGAAAGCAGCGTTGAGTAAGAACCAGCCTGTCCTTCCCCACGGGTAAGATCGAATTATTAAACACTGACATAACTGGCTTTCCACAAACGGCTTGCCCCTCCTCCCCACCACCACCACCACCACAGCAGGAATAACGTTTTCGGACGAAGATTTGAGTCATAGAGCCGCAAATATGAAACACTCGCCTCCCCGAGCAGAACAGAGCGCCCTCGTGTGCAGCATCTCAAATATGGCAGTAATGTCAGCCCAAAGACACAGCAGAGGTCATTAACCCCCACACTGCACTGACACGAGGTAGAACATACACATCGCAATATTACCATTTTCTTTATTATAAATGGACCCCCACCCAGCCTTGTTTGGATCTACACCGTCTCGCCTAATTTAGTAACGTTACCCCATTCGAAAGGAGTGAATTAAGATTAGGACATTCAAGACCCATCGGACTCTAAATTAATGTAAGGAACTTGCGTTTATGCCAGATGCTAGGTCACAAGTGAACAGCATTTTAGTGTGATTACTGCTTTCTTAAACTATTGCTACATGGTGGGTCTAAATGTGTCACTGTTGCGCAATTGATGGACATTACACTGTCTGGCAGTTGATTATTTCACACAGAGCACCAATGAGTGGTGATATTTAGTCCAGATATTTTTAGTGTCTGGCAGTAATAAAATGCAATCTTCCTAGAGGTCCATCATTGGCACAGTGGTACTCTTACTATCATTAACAGCGTTTGAGGAAAATGACTACCTGTAAGGTTTTATCTAGTAACAATCAGGCCACAGCACTGGGCTGACCCTGACTGCCATTAACAATTCTCTCTTCTGAAATTTTTATCTTAAAATTTTGACCATGCTATGACAGTGGGGTTGCCCCAATGGTTTGGCCGAGATTCAGCTTTTCAGTTGGAGAATGGTATGTAGTGACAAAGGATAAGAGCCATAGGGATAATTACAAGAATAGGAATGGAAACCCATTCTTAAAAATCAGATAGCCCAAATAGATGGTATAAAGGGCCAAAGACTAGGAATTAGGGAACATTACACAGTGTACTTCAGTGAGGCAAGAAATGCAACACAATGTTTGAAAATGCAGCTTGCTGACTGGCTGAATGCTGCACGTTTAACTCAGATATCTCAAGACAAATTAACACATAATGGTGTGTCAACCGATCACTGCTTCAAGAATTAGTACATTAAATGGTACTTGTATACGATTGACTAGTAATAATGGACTCTGCTTATATGCCAGTGGAAAATTTAGGGTAGTAGGCAGACTGAAGGACCCCAATGATCAAAAACCCTAACAACTCCCTGGTATAGTACACAATACAGAGGATATTCATTATGTATCTACCTATCAGTAACTGTACTTCAAAGTAATTCATAGTATCTGAATGCTTCGAGATATTTGAAAAGATGTGATAAGGCACTATATAAATGAAATTTAAATATATATATATGTCTATGTCTTTGATTTGGATGGTGATGAGAGATGAACCTTTTCCTCATTGCCAATTCTTCCCTGGCAAGTAGTGTAGGTATGTTTATATAACATGAGCATTCCCGTGTAAGTACATCTTTGGTATATCTTTCCCCATCTCCACTATTTTAAAGGAAAAATATTACAAGTCCCACAACCTATAATTTGGTACAAGAGGTGTTGCATGTAAATTGTATTTAACTAGAGAGTACCTGCTTACAGCACAGTCCACTTAAATTGGACATAATGCAAGCCCTTTTAAAATGTTCAGGAACAAAATGTAAAATATATATAAAATATAAAAAAAAAAATCACAGTTATGTTGTTCAGTTCTGTATTTTGCCACAGGGCCTCTTTATAAACTTTCTGCCCATGATCAATGTCTTATGCAGCTGTGACATTTGTACTTCCACAGTATAAACATTTGAAATAAATCAATCCTTTACAAAGCACATATAACCAACCCTTCATTGGCTTTGGGTCTTTAGGTGCTCTTTTGGGTACACTACATATGTAAATTTAACTGGAGACTGTGTATTAGTGTGAACCTTCCTAATGCATTCTAACTAGTCATAATTCTGCAACGCTTTCCAACTTAGTATAGTTTGCTGTAAAGAAATATACAAAAATTTACTCAGATTAGGCCTTATACTTTGACTTGCTTTGTCTGCAAGGGGCTACTTTTTTTTTTCCTTTTTGCAACATTGAAAATTGTTTGGGGTACAGCATCAGAAAAAAAATCCACATCTGGCTTTTTTATTGAGGGAAAACTCTGCTGCCATCAGCATAAAAGTTACAAGTTAACTTGCCACGAGTTATAAAAATTAGGCAGTACCCTTCCTGGGATAGTGGTACTTCTGGATACCAGTGAATTTTATAAGAATCTTAAGACAAACTTTACTATCAGGCAAGTGTGTTTGTATATATCATTTGGAATATGAACATAATAAATATATAACCCAAAGTATTAATAGCATACCTGTCCTTGCAAGTATCTTGGGGAAATTTGTGAAGCCATTAAAAAATGTAATTTAAAACATGTATAAGTAAGTTCTAAGCTATTGGGTAATTTAGGTTTATTTCTGCACAGTGACTCAAGACTGCCACCCATCCTTCTTCTGGGTTAATGCATTTAACTGTTAATGTAATCCCAGAAAACAAGTTAAACGTATGCACTGAGGTTCCCCTGATCCCATGGCTCTGTGTTTATTGAATAAGCAGCTGAGCAATATAGACTAGAGAGCTCCTAGATTTGATCCTCCACGGTGTGTTAGCTGATCTCAACGGGCAGGAGGAAGGATGCTACAATTGCGCTCAATGCCCCTGGACCAGAGAAGGGAAGTCAGCCAGGATTTTGACTCCTAATTGCTATTCAACAACTCCTCCTGGAAGTCTAAGTGTGTGGATTGCTTTCGATGTCCCTGTGGTCAAATAGCCCGCCAATGCTCAGTGTCGAGGCTCACTCATGAGTAACAGCGACCCTAGAGTGAGGTACTGCGGGATGCCTAGTACCCAGTGGAGCAGACCGAGAAGGGCTGCACTAGGGTCAGAAGAGCCTGGGGCTGGAGAAGGTTACATATGAAGGGTGGAGATATCCCATGGAGGGATTTGTAAAAGAGAATGAGGAATTTGAAATCAATGGGATGGAGAATAAGGGGAAAATGGTGAGGACAAGGGTGTAAGGTGAGCAGGTGGGGTTCTGGTGAATTGGAGGTTATGTAGGTTGGAGCTCAGGAGGCCTGATCTGACTTTTCTGTTACATATATAGATCCTTAAAAATCAACAAGTCATTTGATCAGGAGTGAAGTAATTGATCTGCTTGATCTCCTGTATGATACAAGGTTTCAAAGCGCTTTGCAATCTATATAAAACATTGAAATCAATGAAATTTTTACATGTTTTGTGATCAGTGTAGCTTCAACTAAAATCATAAATATGCCAAGATGTCCAATCATTTGCATAATGTTAAAAAAAATATTTCTTCCCCATCCCCAATGTTCTTTCTTCTCTCTTTCTGAAGGTGCTGACTCTTGCTGAGGTCCACTTTCACAGGCCTTCCTGTGCCTACCATGGAGATGGGGGAAGGGGTGGTGTGGTGTGGAGGCATCACAGATGAGCCCAATCCTGCCTTCACCTGAAATCAGGAACCACTGATCAGGAGATGAAAGTCTGACTGATTTTTCCCCCTTCCACAGCCCAAAAGACAAAATTGTAGTGTGTCCACTGTCACCTCGGCTGAGTACTGATCAGGGATCAAACCTAGGGCCTTTACGAACTCTAGGAGTCAACACCAAAGTGTATAATGCAGTTATCAAATGTGCTAAGCGGGCAAGTAATACATTTTTTAACATTGTTCCTGAAATCTTTTAAATATCAATTACCAAGAAATTGGCTGGTCCTCTATTCCTGAAATCTCTGTCACTGTCCTAAATACATATGCTCTGGAAATGACATAGGTTGACTCTCTGATGACTGGGATGGCAGAGATTGATTTTTATTCTGTCGGGTGGAACTCATTCCCCCGACTCTTCTATGGTGTGGTGCATTAGGGCACTAAATAAATTAGTATAAGGACTACTATGTGTAACTATGCATCTTTCTACAAACACAGTCTCCCAATTTCTTCATGCTGACACTTTTGTGACCAGTTGTAAGAGCACCAACAATTCATTGCTTGAATCTGACCTGCCAAGAAAATACAAGCATGATATAAAGAATTGTAGTTTTTAACCTTGTAGTCGTCCTAACATCAATAAATGTGACTCATTCAGGCTGTACATTCAGTAATCAATCTTTGTGAATTATGACGACCTTAATAGATTGCACAGTTTTCAGAGGAGTTGAAATGTAGACAGAGTGCCACCATCTGGAGAGATACAGGTATTACACCAAGGAAGTTTTAAAAAAATCACATGCATAAAAATATACTTAATTCTCCCTTTTCACCATTGAGTGCTGGTGGTAATGACTCCTTTAACAAATAAGCAACAATTAGTTATAGTCATTTAATTGCGAGTTAGAAAGGAACCAACTTCAAACCACAAAAAAAGAACCCAAACACATTTAGTAGTGTTACAAATTGCGAGATGTAACTGGGTCCTTGCAACTCTCTAAAGTTTACTTTGGGAAACTGAACATATATTTTTAATATTTACATAAATTATTAATATTTATCAAAAATATACATCTAACTCCATGGTATTTTTTTCTGCTTCCCATTGATTGCTGATTACCCTTACTGAGTTGTGTCAAGACCTCAACTGTTTTCAACATTCAGGAAGGGACAGACATATTCATTTACATTCTTCACTGCGAATCATTTACACGTTGTGCACACACACTAAACCGGGTGTCGACCATTGCACAAAGTAGAATTAACATTTTCACACATCCACATCTCAATTCCTATACAATATAAAGTGACTTAGATTTTAGATATGCTAATTCCCTGCTCTCCTCTCTCTGGCATTACTCACTATTCCCTGAAGTCTGAGCAAGCAGGTTTCTGGCCACTCGCAATCTGCACAGGTGTAGTCCTGAGCTACCTGCTCTCCGATTTTTGCCCAGCTGCCCGGAAGTATTTGGCATTTGATTGGCATCGTGTGCATGTGTCATGCAACATTGCTTGAGATGGCTATTTGTATCTCGCTACTCATCGGCGAAAATTAATTTAAAAACAAAAATTGGGCACAGTTTCCCCATGATATTTGCTGACTCCCTAAGCTGGTGAGAGTTGAGTTCCACTGAATGTTGCAATACCCTTTATGTTATAAGAAATGGGCAGTACTCACTATTTTGTGTCTATTTACTGAATAAACATGGATCAGAAGCAGAAAGTTAACAGAATACAGAGTTCCATATAAAATCATAGAGGAACCTGTGGTTTCATGTTGCCTGTGCTGGTTATTTGCGAAAGCAATCCAAATCTAATCTCACTCCCTGCTCTCTGAATCTCTCCTCATAGCCTGATACCTTTCTCTTCTTCAAATATCTATCCAGTTTTTCCTTAAAAGAGGCAATAGTTTCTGCCTCAATCACTCTTAATCCTTTCTACACTTTCTTAGTGATCATGTTAAATTGATCACCCCTTGTCACCAACTCCCCACCAGAGGAATCTATCCAAATGTTTCATAATTAAAAAAAAATCTCTATAAATCTCCTCTTAGCCTTCTCTGCTCTAGTGGAAATCACAGGTCTTCATAACAACAGTTTCCCATCACGGGCCTTATTCTGGTGAATCTATGTTATACCTGCGCTATGGCTTTAATGTCCATAATGGGATGACCAAAACTGCACACCGTACTCTTAACTGTGGCTAACCAATGTGATTTAAAAAAATAAATTCATTACTAATTTTATTGACCTTTTTAATGGCTTTATCTACCTGCAGTTTCACTTTTAGAGAACCTCTCAGTTTCTGTTCATCCACACCTTTCAGCATCTTCCTGTTAAGTATATACCTTCTTTTTTCTTCCAAAATGTATTACCTCACATTGATCCACATTAAATTGCATCTGCCACCTGTCTGCCCCTTCTACTATCTGTCTTTGTTGTTCTGAAGTCTTTTACACTCTTCTTCACTGTTTGCCAAACTTCCTACTTTTGTTCCATCAGCAAACTTCAAGATTATGTCCCCTATGCTGAAGCCCAAATCATCTATCTATATTGAAAAGAAAAATCATAGAAAGTTACAGCACGGAAGGAGGCCATTTCGGCCCATCGTGTCCGCGCCGGCCAACAAAGAGCTATCCAGCCTAATCCCACTTCCCAGCTCTTGGTCCGTAGCCCTGCAGGTTACAGCATCCCAAGTGCACATCCAAGTACTTTTAAATGTGGTTAGGGTTCCTGCCTCTACCACCCTTTCAGGCAGTGAGTTCCAGACCCCCACAACCCTCTGGGTGAAGAAATTTCCCCTCACATCCCCTCTAAACCTTCCCCCAATTACTTTAAATCTGTGCCCCCTGGTTTTTGACCCCTCTGCTAAGGGAAATAGATCCTTTCTATCCACTTTATCTATGCCCCTCATAATTTTATACACCTCAATAGGGTCTCCCCTCAGCCTCCTCTATTCCAAGGAAAACAGACCCAGCCTATTCAGTCTTTCCTCAAAGCTAAGATTCTCTACTCCTGGCAACATCCTTGTAAATCTCCTCTGTACCCTCTCCAGTGCAATCACATCTTTCCTGTAATGTGGTGACCAGAACTGCACGCAGTACTCTAGCTGAGGCCTAACTAGTGTTTTATACAGTTGAAGCATAACCCCCCTGCTCTTGTATTCTATGCCACGGCTAATAAAGGCAAGCATTCCGTATGCCTTCTTAACCACCTTATCTAGTTGGCCTGCTACCTTCAGGGATCTGTGGACATGCACTCCAAGGTCCCTTTGTTCCTCTACACTACTCAGTGTCCTACCATTTAATGTGTATTCCCTTTCCTTGTTAGCCCTCCCCAAATGCATTACCTCACACTTCTCCGGATTGAATTCCATTTGCCACTGTTCTGCCCACCTGACCAATTTATTGATATCTTCCTGCAGTCTACAGCTTCCTTCTTCAGTATCAACCACACAGCTGATTTTAGTATCATCTGAAAACTTCTTAATCATACCCCCTATATTCAAGTCAAGATTGTTGATATATACCACAAAAAGCAAGGGACCTAGTACTGGGACCTGCGGAACCCCACTGGAAACAGCTTTCCAGTCACAAAAACACCCATCAACCATTACCCTCTGCTTCCTGTCTCCGAGCCAGTTTTGCATCTAACTTGACACTTTGCCCTGGATCCCATGGGCTTTTAACTTCGTGACCAGTCTGCCATGTGGAACCTTATCAAAAGCCTTGCTAAAGTCCATATACACTACAGCAAACACACTACCCTCATCTACCCTCCTTGTTACCTCCTCAAAAAATTCAATCAAGTTTGTCAGACATGACGTTCCCGTAACAATTCGGTGCTGACTATCCTTGATTAATCCGTGTCTTTCTAAATGAAGATTTATTCTGTCCTTCAGAATTGTTTCCAATAATTTTCCCACCACCAAGGTTAGGCTGACTGGCCTGTAATTACTCGGTCTATCCTTTCCTCCCTTTTTAAACAAGGGTACCACATTAGCAGTCCTCCAGTACCACACCTGAAGCCAGAGAGGATTGAAAAATGATGGTCAGGGCCTCTGCTATTTCCTCTTTTGCTTCGCTTAACAGCCTGGGATACATTTCATCCGGGCCTGGGGATTTATCCACTTTTAAAGCTGCTAAACCCCTTAATACTTCCTCTCTCACTATGTTTATTTCATCTAATATTTCACACTCCTCCTCACTGATAGCAATGTCTGCTTCGCCCCTCTCCTTTGTGAAAACAGACGCAATGTATTCATTAAGAACCCTACCGACGTCTCCCGCCTCCACACACACATTACCCTCATGATCTCTAATAGTCCCTACCCTTTAGTTATCCTCTTACTATTAATATATTTATAAAATATCTTTGGGTTATCCTTGATTTTACTTGCCAAGAATTTTTTATGCTCTCTCTTTGCTTTCCTAATATCATTTTTAATTGCACCCCTGCACTTTCTGTACTCCTCTAAAGATTCTGGAATATTTAGCCCTCGGTATCTGTCATACGCCTCCTTTTTTTTCTTTATCCTACCCTGCATGTCTCTAGACATCCAGGGGGCTCTAGATTTGTTAGTCCCACCTTTTTTCTTTAAGGGCACATGTTTGGTCTGAACCCTCCGGATCTTCTCCTTGAATGCCTCCCACTGCTCTGACACTGATTTACTTTCAAGTAGCTGTTTCCAGTCCACTATGGCTAAATCCCCTCTGAGCTTAGCAAAATTTGCTTTTCCCCAAATGGACCCAGCACCGACCCCTGGGGTACACCGCTTCCAATTCTCGGCTAGTTCAAGCATTTATTCGAACTTTTTTGTTTTCTGTCCATTAACCAACCTTATATACATTTCCTCTTGTACCGTGCAAGCAGTGGAAAGAATATTTTTAAGATCTATACAAAATACAGAGCATGGTTCGGGAGAAACTCCCCTGTTTAAACGTAGGGTAGTCGATGCTGGATTTCACAGAAGATAAAGTAAAGATTTCTATCAGTAGTTTGAAAAAGATGACTCCTGGTATTGAAAGTATAACTGCAGAGTTGTTGCAGGCAGGCGAGGAACATACAGTGAAAGTGATTCAAAGGTTGTTTGACAACACTCTTGAAGAAGAGCAAGTACCTGGAGACTGGGAAGAGGCAATTATAATACCAATCTTCAAAAAAAAAAGACAAATGAATGCAGCAATTACAGAGGAATCAGTTTACTGAGTATACCCGGAAAAGTATTTACTAAGACACTGCAGAAGAGAATGAAAAGATACATAGGTGTTACTGCATGAAGAACAAGCTGGTTTTAGACCAGGATGAAGAACGATGGATGAATTATTTGTGATGAGGCAGATTTCGGAGAAATTTATAGAACGCAACTTTGTAGATTTTAAGAAGGCCTTTGACAGTGTATGACAAGAGGGATATGCCATGCCATGTCTTGAGGGTATTCCTGAGAAACTTGTCAGACTGATAGAAAACATCTATAACATCCCTGAGTGCTGTTAGAGTGGATAGGAAACTGACAGAATGGTTTAGATCGACAGTTGGGGTGAGACAAGGATACACACTGTCGCCTGATTTATTTAATCTAGTACTGGAAGCAAGAATGAAGCTTGCACTAAAAGCTGATATTGGAGGAGTCTCCTTATGTGGCAAAATTTTAAGCAATCTCAGATTTGCTGATAACATTGATCTTATAGCAACATCTGAAACAGATTTGCAGAGACTAACTGATAAGGTGTACGTGGAGATTAGAAAATTTGGATTACAGATGACACAAAATGTCATGTCATTTGTGAAGCTTCAGGAAGATGTACACATTACAGTTGGAGGAGATGCTGTTGAACAGGTGGAGAAAATTGTTTACCTTGGTGGGTTAGTGTCAGAGAATGGGAGGTGTGAAGAAGACATCAAAAGGATTGGACTTACTTCTGCTGCTTTTGGAAGATTAAGCAGGATATAGAAGGCTAAAACTATTTTGGTAAAAACAGAGGTAAGAGTTTATGAAGCGATAGTATCCCCATATTATTATACGGATCTGAGCACTGGAAAAGTTGACAAGCAAAAGATACTAACAGCAGAGATGGGGTGGTTCAGAGTAAAGCAGGAGTATCCAGGATGCAAAGAATCATTAATGGTATAAGAAGAACATGCCAAGAAACAACGGTTATAGAAAAGATCCAAGAAAAATGACTGATGGTTTGGGCACGTTTCAAGAATGGTAACAGTTATACCTTTCATGGCCCTACAAACAGAGGTACATGGAACAAGAAGCCGAGGAAGACCAAGGAAGCGCTGGATAGACAATATCGAGAGTGACTCGTCACAGAAAGTGATACAAGTGACTGAAGTTGGCCAGGCTAGTTTAGAATCAACAACAATGGAGAGAATTCATTCAGCCCCATCGTCGCTGCTGAGCTGACGGATGGGAATTTAGGAGTAACGCCATGCAAATAAATTTTTCTAACAAGCCTCTTGTGAGACATCTCATCGAACGCTTTCTGAAATATACACTACATCTACTGCTTCCTTTTATTCAAAAACTCTAATATTAACGTTTTCAAACATGACTTGCTTTTAACAAGCCTGTGCTGGTTGCTCTTGATTAACCAATGTTATAACCAGGAATATTACATTCTCAGTCCCGTCCAAACGCCTTAAGTTCACTTACTGAAAGAAAAATCTTTACATGGTAGTCTCAGATGCACAATTAAAAAGTATATATATAAATCTGTGATTATTTAAATTTGGTCCAAACACAAACAAAGTTTTTTGACTGTTGTATCATTGCAAATGTTTGGCTGTAATAATCTGAGGTGAGAGTCCCATGTGTGTTTGATGCAGGTTTTCCCGATGAAAACAGTCAAATTGCAGGATGTAAAAATAAAGCTCGATTCAACCAACTTTCTCAAAAATAGCAGCCCTAAACGTTACTGCATTTTAAGATTTTTTTTAGATTCTTGATCAGTAAATTATAGATTTTTTTAATCAAACCTCTCTTTGTGCTGTTACTCCACCAAAATATGAGGATGATTTGTCTACAAAAGTACCATTAATCAATTGTAATATTCTGCCTTGCTGATGTTGTGTCCTACTAATCTGATCCTTTTTTATTTAAAGACCATAATTACTTATTCTTAATGTATTTTTTTATCTTCTGCAGGATAATTGGGATTAAATATGTAGATTTCTATGTTCTGCTTTACTCAAATTGTTAAACAGCTTGAAATATAAGCTCACTTTTTAATGAAAACTCATTAAAATTGTCATTTTGAAAACTGCTTGTTTAGACACACACAAAACGTTTAATCATCAGAAGTGCTGATCAGAAAGGAAACTGAAATCTTCATGAGCTGGAATACATCAGTCAGCACTGCCATTACACAATTTAATGCTATTTAAGCTGCAATTAGGTACCAAACATCATTCAATGATTGAAATAAAGAATACATTATGAATGAGTCATCATGTTCTTAAAAAAGGATCAAATTAGTAGGGCACAACATCAGTAAAACAGACCATTACGACAAATTGTTGGTTCTTTTGTGGAATACTTAAGCTCTTATTTTGGTTTTTAGCCGAATGCATTCATAAATATTGATGACCAAGAACTCTGGTGCTGATGATCTAATGGATTATGCCAGAAGTTGATAGAATTCAGGTGAATCAATGTGATCCCATGCGCAGTGACCTCCCAATCTCAGCCATGCCATTTAGAACAGATGCCACATTGTGATCAGATGCTCGCTGACGGAGAAGGGAAGAACACTCTGGCCCATTCTCTCACAACTCTGGCTTAATCAAAAGCAGCACTGATCAAGGAGCAGGTCATCTGCCTGCCTCTTTTGATGGAGAAAATCTGGTATATTTTTAACCGTTGAAAAGGATTGTCCTGTCAGTTTTTCTTAAATCAACAACAATTTGCATTTATACAGCATCTTTAGTGTAAAAAATGACCCATGACACTTCAAAGAGTCATAAGGAAAAAAATGGATGCCAAGCCAAAGAAGGAGATATTAGAAGGGGCCACCAAAAGCAGTCTGACAGCAGAGGTGATGGGTGGGGTGAAAGGGATAGGCAGCAGGTTAGTGAAGTTAGTCCCCAGCGGGGACATTGGGGTTATTCAAGGGGGATTCAAGCCTGGGATGGCAGAGTGGGAAGACAGAGGAGTAGTGATGGGTTGGAGTAGGGATTGGTGGGTGGGAGCTAGAAAAGTACCCAAGAGGGGAGAAACGAAAGGTGGCATTGCTGACTGACAGGAAGGGAACAAGAGAGGTCTGTAAGCAGTGCTCTATGAAGGTGTTTGAGTGTACGATTGCAGAGCTCCATCACACGTCCCCAGTGGGCAGTCTAAGGCTGTCTGCCAACTCACCTTTTCGTTAAAATGGAATTGGTCATATAGTGATCGGTGCAGCATAAAGTCACCATAAAATCAAAATCTCTTTGTAAACGCACTCTTCCTCTCTCAATACCAAAATGGAAACCTGAGGGTCGGGGGGATGGTTCTTGAAAGACAATATCACCAGGTGACCCAATCCTAGAAAGGACCCCTCTCATCATCTGATTTAGACCAACATTGACAGAAAGTTATGAAGATGTCACAGTTCAGTTCATTCTGTCCTCTAAACTGAAAAGCGGAGATGGGGGCGATATTTTTTAAAAAAAAGTTACAAATGTTATGAATACAATAATTAAAGACCAAACTTGATCAGTTTGGGATATTGACAAATGTGGAAAACCCAGCCAAGCTCTGTAGTCATGTCAACAAGGCCTGTCTTTCAAAAATCTATCGATCTCCGATTCACCTCCTCTGGTTTCTAGTATCTGGTGCATAAAGCTAGACGGAACCATTTTATAAACAGTATGTGGTGTACAGGTCAAGCAAGAAACCTTTACTAAAATTTGTTTTTCATTCTTATGCCATATAAATTTAGCATCAGGGAGTGTGGAGTTTCTTAATCAAGATGGTCATAGATCCTCGTCCATGGCCTCAACAAAGACGATTTTGTCCCCATCTCCTTCACTTAATATAACCTTTAGGTGTTTTTCCATCTTTGGATATACAGCTAATAATGGATTTCTCCGCACACATCATATATGTCTACTTGTAAAAGGAAGAGGAATGAGTAGTCATACAGTGTTAACACTAGTAAAGCGGAATAGTCAGCATGCAAAATCTTCATACACGCCTAAGCTTTCAGTCCCCTCCCCCCTTGATTGGGGCATATCTCCAGTGGGCTAGAAATTTAATCCGTCCCCAAGATGCTCCGACCCTGGGAGGTGGGATCTCTTGTCTCCACCGGGAGTCTCACCAGTCTGGGGGTAGAGATTAGTTTCTGATCATCTTGCAGGATTTAATCTTACTGTCATAATCCATCACTCATTATCATCTCAAAGATGCCAAACACCACTAATAATTTACGAGTAAATTCATGACATTTATTGTTGTAGATTTGAAGTTATTAAACAGCTATATAACATGTGCATCACAAAGACCATTGAGTTTCCGTGATTGGCAAGTGAGTGTATCCTACTGCATGAGAAACAGTATCTCTAAACTGGGAGAACACAATCCCTTCTAGACCTTTTAATGAAGATTGAGCCTTGTGGGTAAATTGGGATTTTCTACATTTTTGTGGAACCATTTCGCTCATGTTATGTGAACTCTACAACTGTCATCAGCAATTTTTGCTGCTTGAACATGTGAAACGAGCATTAGTCGTGGGCCATTTTCTTTAACTGCTACAATTAAGTTGCAGCACACAAATTCATCTGCAGCCAAATTGCACAAACCCGCCATTTTGATTCGAGTCTATTAATATTTTTGAAAGTAGGGCAATTAACCATTTCTTCTCAAAACAGTAAAATATAGCTCTAATAGACTGGGTGGTAGATAATTTCACAAGTCAGTTATTCTAAGCAAGATACTCATTTTTGACAAAGGTGCTTCTAGGGGTGAGTGCTTGGAACAGTGAGGCTTTAAGCCTAGATAACTTATCTGTATTGACATTTCCTGGAAAAATACATTGAAGCTATCCTTTGTCAGACCCTGTGGCTAACTCATGTGGCACCTGAAAAGCACAAGCAGACAATCCCTGCTGATGTCACATGAGGTGATTTCCTTGAAGTGCATCGACTTCCTAGAAATGGTGTCAGCGAGTTCTCTTTTCAGTTCTTTTGTATTTATTTTAATAGTCCGCCTCTGCAAAGTCTTTTGGTAAAGCATGCCCCTTTGAACTTGCTGACAGTTACTATATTTATTTTGTCATCCTCCCAGTCTTCTCCACAGACTGCTTTTGCCTGGTACACCACCTACTGGCTGGTTCTTTCTAGACTTTCCAAATGCTGTTTCCCCCCACCCACAACCAAGGAAGACACTAAATAAAGAATAACGTTGAAGGTTGTTTTTAAACTAAAGTATTTTATTTTCCTTCCTCCCCCCCCCCCCCCAGTTTCTTGTTTGCCAAATTTGCCTTCCTACATCCTTGTGTGAAATGACGGAGCTTCGAATCAGTATCTACTCAAAGTGAAAGATAAGGTACCTCTCATTAAAGGAATGAAGTATCTCTGAGCCATCCTCATCTCGGTGATGGTTTTAAAATTGTCCATAGTTAAATTTAATTGAATAGGCACGAGGACCACACGGAAATTCTTCATCTCGAGTGAAAATTATTGGAGCCTGGGCCTAATTTGCGTGATTAGGAAGGCAGTTATACAGTAACATTTTGTATTTCTACAAGTGCTTAAGGCAGACAAACTGGTGTTAGTTTGGATTTTTGTCATCTCAGAGTTTCAGTTCTGTACTGACTGCAGTACACTTCAGCTGGTGTTAAGCCAACTCTCTGAATTTTCAAGTATAAAAAGAGCCCAGTTGGTTCACTAAGCCACCTTTATGTTTATAACATGAAACATTACACTGGCCAGTCAGCAGAATTGTGTGCATGAGATTAAGTACACTCTGCTCTCCCGTAACTAGATTGTTAAATAAGACTGGGCAGTAAATTCAGTGCTGCCCCCTCACACTCTTCTCAAAGCAGTTATTGGTGCATGAAGCACCCTCCGTGACTCAGTTAAGCACAGGGTTGCATATAATGTGGTAGGAGAATAAAGGAAGATGGGCAGAGATAAAAGAATAGAGCTAAAAGAAGCAAACTAATCAAAAGTGATTTACACAGTTCAGAAAGGAAAAAGGAAAAATATAAATGGAGGGAAAAAGACAAAAAGAAACAAAAAAAATAAATACATTCCTTGGATCCTCATCCAAACAATGGGACATGTTGCAAGACTGCAGCAACAGGCAATTATGTGAATTTGATATTTAGATTCTGGATGCGCCACCCTGGGAACCCCACTTCCTGTTGTATGGGAACTAGCATATAGCTGTGGTTGTTTGTGTTTCTGGGCAAATACTGGTTACATAATATTTTACAGATCCTTAATGAACTTTACAGATCACACCACTGGAGAATTTCTTCCTTATAAACTTGGGTTAGGTCTGACAAGTTTGTGAGATGTGTCGAAAGCATCTGGAGTTTCAACATAATTCCCCGAGGGAAGGTTTACAGGCACAGATGCCACCTTGTTTGTACAGCATCAGACAACGCCCTTCAATCCTGGTTCTGTTTGGTGAAACCATGACATTTTGCCTAGTTTGGTGTGATCCCCAAGTTATATCTTAGGGCCTCATGATGTGCTTCTATACCTGGCTGCCAAATCTTTGCAACGTTGAGAAATGCAACTAAAAATAAATATTACACTTCAATTTTATTTGGTTCAACTATTACAAAGAACACTTGAATGAATATTGATCCATACTTTTTTTCCCTTGTCCTAGTTGTAATTTGTAATTCTTGTCCACAGGTGTGTGCACATACCATTACTTAGGCGGTGAACAAAAGTTCACTTCTGATGCCAACACAATCCAGTGTTCAATAGTGAGAGGAGGAAATAGCTGTCATGTAATTAATGTTGGCACAAAAATTTTCATGTGGTAAGACACACAAATCTATGGGATATAGTCTTTTCAAGCCACAACAAGCCTCTCTTTGTCATGAGTTTGCTTCAGCTGATCTGTTTTTCCTCAGTTTTTGGCCAAGTAAAATAATGAGATCATTCCACTTCAGAAATGTCCTGTAATAACAGCACCCAATCCAAACAGCCTCAATAGCTGGGCTATATTCAAGAGCCTCACTTTTTGAATGCTTAGCCTTGTGTAGTCTGCTGTTCTAGAAAATTCTGGTGCAGGAGGTAGACCCTTTAAGAGACGTGCTACACGCTGGGCTTGGTCGGCCGCCATCGTCGTCAGCCGGCAGAGCTCCGATTCCTCCTGTGGAACTGCACGTGACTGGGAAATAAGGGCCGAAAGATGCTTCCAGAGGAGATTGGCAAAAGTAATCTTCTCTGCCCAAAGGTTAATTTCGCCTTTTTCAAAAAGTAGGTCATATTCTCCCTAAAAATAAAGGAAATACATTCAGTCTACAAGGGAAACATAGGTCATAAAATACTCCAGAAGAAACATCAAACTAAATCTACAACACATTATTCATTTATTCATTCATGGGATGTGGGCGTCACTGGCAAGGCCAGCATTTATTGCCCATCCCTAGTTGCCCTCGAGAAGGTGGTGGTGAGTCGCCTACTTGAACCGCTGCAGTCCGTGAGGTGAAGGTACTCCCACAGTGCTGTTAGGTGGGGAGTTCCAGGATTTTGACCCAGCGACGATGATAAATCCTCAAGATCCCGATGATAAATCCTTTCTGATAAATTCTTACATACATTCCCATTTCATAAAGTGTAACAAAAGTTCATATTTTTGAAAAAAAGGAACTGATCAGGCAGTATTGCATTGTTAATGTATCAACTCTGCCACTACGGTTAGAAATACCCTGCAACAATGTACAGTTTTAAAACAAATGTACAGAGTGTTGCTTATCCTTCCAGTAGGCCTGGGTTCCAAGAATTAAGCCAGTGCAGGGGAGTGACAGTTCTGCAGTCTCCAGTTTCACTGGGGGAATATTTATACAATGAGAGATGAGCCCAAATACTGGGCATGTCCCCACACTTAAGACCACAGGCAGATAAGTCTTTCTTTCCATTTGAGAACACTCTATATTAAGTAGCAATCATTAATTTAAAAACAAATGAATAGGAGATTCATGCAGGTCCTGAATTTCTCATAAATTTAGTCAGTAGGATGCCAGTACTTGTGCTTAAGCTCTTCTTTCAAATATGCATAACATATACATACACACATGTATATGTGAGGTCAGGTGAGGCTGACTTAGTGACAAGACGCACTGCAGAAAATAAAGCCTGTGCGTCACAAACCCATTTCTCTATAGCAAATTTAAGGTCACTTGTTTGCATTGGTATATCCCATTTAGTTTGACTTGCAGATATAACCCAGAACATAAAAAAAAAAACTTAAACATTTTTGATTATAGATAACGGGAAAAAAAATTGGTCACCTACGCAACCGTTTTATGGGTGAAAAAAGTAAGAGTTGGGAGGACCAACTACCGGTTGAGAGAGATCGTGCCCGATCTGCCCTGGAAGTGCCCCGTTGGGCAGCCAGCGTCTTCCAAGTATACAGAGCACCTGTCTAAAACAAGCTTGTATATGCTAATCAGGGGCCTCACGTCTGTTTTAGCACATGCTCCGCTCCGCCTCAGGTAGCCGTCTTCAGGTGTGCCACCCACTTAGCGCCAGTTTCCAGCACAAAACCAATTTCTCAGTCAATGGGGGTAATTTTAACCCCCAAGGGCGGGTGGGGGAAGGGTTAAAAATAATAAAAAAAGGGAAACCTGACCCAGCCTGCCCACTTCCGGAGGTGGGTCAGTGGGCAGGCAACCAGTCCACTCTCAGGAGGTGGGTCAGCCAGTAAAATATTTTAAGGAGGCTGCGTGCCTCCATTGTAAGTAATGTTTTATTTTTAACTTCTGCAGGCCAGTTTCTCAGGAAACCCAGAAGATGAAAGGAGACGTCTGCCCAAGGCTTGCTCCTAATTGGGCCTTAGCCTTTGTCTACATAAAACCAACGAGTTGCAAATACCAATTTGGTGTCCAGGTGTAGCTTGCAGGTCGAGGTCCATGAAAATTTGGCCGACACCAATGCGGTGCCAACCTGCAGGTCAGTCCTGGGAGGGGTGGTGAGCAAGGTTTCCCCTAATTTATTTTTGGGTACGTGACCCCTTTAAGGGGCTGTGCGGACCATTCACAGTTGAAATTTAACATTGAAAAAGGCGGTCCCAGGCTGCGTGGAGCTGGCAGAGAGCTGCGCAGCTTAGAGGGAACGTTGGTGGTGAGGTGAATTGGAGGTGGGCGAGTCCGGGCTGGCAGCTGCCCGCAGTATTGTTATGGAGCCAGGAGGAGCTCATCGTCAGCGGCCTCCATCAATGAGAAGGAATGGATCCATGAGGCAAGTGCCTTTATTGCACTGCTTGTGGGCCAGGAAGGGCCAGGAGTGCTTGGCCACCCGACCCGCCAAGCTAACTTTTTAAACATCACGCGATCGGCCGGCCGCACCGCCCCCCTCCCAAACAACGTTCGATCTCCCCCACAATGTCTGATTAATCCAACTGCCCCCCGCCCCCCCCATGATGTCCGATTCCCCCCCATCGTGTTGGACTTATCTGCCATCCGCTCCCTGGCTGCTTTGCAGCCCAACAGACAGCCAGCCTGTGAAGTTGCTTGGCTGTCAGACGGGAAACCTGTTGAGATAATTTAAAACAGGTCCTGTAGTTAAATTCAGCAGAACTAGCAGGAAACCCTCACTTCCGGGAATTCCCATTCGCATATCCTCCCCTCCGCTCTCTTCCCGGCTCCGAATTATCTGGCCCAATACATTTAAGGGCTCCTTCAAAGATTGAATGAGGAAGTACACTAGCCAGTTGGAATTAAGCTATGCAGACTAACAGGGTCCCAGATTTGATTCCTTACCTGAGGAATTTAGCTGATTTCAGCCAGGATAGCATATGGGGTTGTACAATTCATCTCAGTGCTTCTGAGCTAGGGACAGGAAATAATAGTCTGCAATGGTTCCCATTCCTGATCACTATCCAGTGAGCCCCCACTGCAAATTGTGCATGCATGGATGTTGGGTTAGGGTAAAATTGGGCTCAGTCATAATGTCGCCCTCACCCCCTCCCGGTGGGAAGACAGCCTGTTCACATTTACCTTGCCCTGTAACACAAAGAATAGATAGTTGGGCGAGGAAGGGGAGGGTGGTTGGTGCCCATAGACCGCACCACAACAAAGAATCAGCACCTTCATTAGAATAGGGGCAAAAAAGAAAAACTGCATATAATTTAGATGGGCAGGAGCTAATAGTGACACAGTGCGACCAACTAGGTGACTTATTTGTTAGTTTGACTTTCATAACAAAACAAAGCTTCAAAAAGAAGAATTGGATTACATGCTTGGTTAACTTTTGAAAAGACTGAGGGAACAAGTTCCTTATAAACGTACCAGATTTTCATTCGCTGCATCTCCTTCCATATCATCTTCTCCCAGCATCCACTCAATTAGGGCTACAATTCCGAGGGAAGTTTGGCTCCAGAGCTGTAAAAGTTCGCACAGCACACCAAGGCCAAGATCCATAGCCAGAGATGGATTAATGACAGAGAACAAAATATCTATATGGGGGGGGGGGGAGGTAAATAAAGTGGTAAGAATAAACTTAAATGCAAAAATGTTACAGCTGTCCGATGACGAATCAACATTTAAAATTGGCATTGACATGGTCTCTTTTTTGGGTATTTTCCATGACAGAAATGTGGCGTGAGAATCAGCAAGGAACTTGCAGCCACGTTGCTGTCACTCAATCAAGAATGCACACCAGTGATTCAATGTCACCACCCAAGCACTGACTTTCATAATTGTACAGCAAAGTTCTAAAGACCGACAGAAGAGCAGAGAGCATAAATAGGGGTAAGCAACACCAAGAAGTAATATCTTTACTATAATAAGACGAGGTAGGCAGGAATTCCATTTACAAGGACATTGTGATTTACTGTAGTCAAAAGAAAAATCAAGCCAGGAAGCATTTTCTCTTCTGTGTTGTGCATTATTGAGCGACAGAAATGCAGTATCTTAATAGCCAAGATTCAACGCACAACATAGTATGGATGTTCCGGTAGGGGAGGGGGAAATGTGTAAAACCAAACCTTTTCAAAATTCAGCCTTTTATTTAATAGCCACAGAACTGCCAAATTCAGATCATTCAAAACTTTTTTTGATGCACTGTGATACTAATCTCTAATCTGGGAATCTCTTACAATTGTATTGTATTTCACACGTCAATTTTTCATCCATTTTTATTTTAAGAACATAAGAAATAGGAGCAGGAGCCGGCCATACGGCCCCTCGAGCTTGCAATAAGATCATGGCTGATTTTCTACCTCAACTCCACTTTCCCGCCTGATCCCCATATCCCTCGATTAGTGCCCAAAAATCTATTGATCTGAGACTTGAATGAATATACTAATCGACAGAGGATCCACAACCTTCTGGGGTAGAGAATTCCAAAGAGTCACAACCCTCTGAGTGAAGACATTTCTCCTCAGCTCAGTCCTAAATGGCCGACCCTTTATCCTGAGACTATGATCCCCAGTTCTAGACTCTCCAGCCAGGGGGAAACAGCCTCTCAGCATCTACCCTGTCAACCCCTCTAAGAATTTTAAACATTTTAATAACTCCTCTTTTCTACCTATGAATGAGCTTTTCTTCCCTAATTAGCACTCAGTAGAATGACACCCAATCAAGGAGTCGATACTTCAGGAGAGAAAAAGAAAAAAATAGTATAAAAAGATTGCTGGAATCTCCCCCAAGATCCTGGTGGGTTTACCAGAATTAATTAGATGTTATATTTGTGTGACATTTTACAAATAAGATTCCTTCATTTTAAATCTTTCAGTCCAACTAAAGGAGCAATTGGCACTAATACAGCCCAACAACAACTTGCATAGATATAGCGCCTTTAACGTAGAAAAATATCCCAAGATGTTAGGAGGGGTGGCTAAAAGATTGGTCAGAGGTGAGTTTAAAGGATGTTCTTAAAAGGAGGACAGGGAGACAATGTCTTTTTAACTGGAAAAATCACCTCAATGCTTACCCTTAGTATTTTGCTGCTGCAAGATCAATTTCTCAGTATCTATGTAAATCATCATAAATTTTTAAAAAATGGTTGCTATTGTGCTTTGCCAAATGCATGATGGGTTAGCCCGGCTTTTTGGAGATATTTAACAAAGTAATGATCCTGGAAGTGTTAGTGACAGATCAGATCAATTAAATAGATTGTTGTTTTTAAAATAACTACTGTGGATTAGGTACTGCCTGCTGCAGTATCAACACATCAGTGATGGGATGCAAGGTCTCACCTGTAATTCCCTCAGATATTGAGTTCTCGAATTTAAATGTGTTACCAGAAAATACTGAGCAGAGATCAGGTGCTTCCCCATGGGAGTAAACAAACAGTCACCCTAAAACCACAGCAGGTCTAAGAGCTCTAAGGTGCCTCTCCCCAACAACAACAACAAGCATTTAAATAGCACCTTTAATGTAGTAAAACATCCCAAGGTGCTTCATAAGAGCGTTATCAAACAAAATTTGACACCAAGCCACATAAGGAGATATTAGGACAGATGACCAAAAGCTTGGTCAAAGAGGTAGGTTTTAAGGAGCATCTTAAAGGAGGAGAGAGAGAGGCTGAGAAGTTTAGGGGGAGGAAATTCCAGAGCCTAGGGCCTAGGCAGCTGAAGGCACAGCCACAAATTAAAATCGGGGATGTGCAAGAGGCCAGAATTGGAGGAGCACAGAGATCTCAGACCTAGATGGTTTGTGGCATGGGGAGACCAATAGAAAAGGGAAGGAAATAAACAAAGGGGTTTCAGTCCATAAGGCAACTGCCTCCATCCTGCTTAGCGTCACCTCAGTGGTATGGCCAAGAATGGAATAGCCCGTCATCACTCCATGGTGCAGGTACCAGGTTCTTTTAATTGTTTTTTACTTGCATTAGTGAACAGAGGAAAAATATACTCTCACAAAGGGGCATTTTTTCCTTTTTGTTAATGTTAGCAAAAATGTCAAAGCATAAATTGGGATTCTCTCCTTCATACCCGCTGTCTTTTTTTTAAACCAACATTAATGAACAGAGGAAAACATACTCCAAAAACAGGGAAGTAAAACTTAAGCAAAACTAGTTTTATACTTTCAATTACTGGAATACTATCGGAATACAACATGGGTGAGGTTTAAATGTTTTTTTTGAAATTCTTGTTATTAGGGCTTCCCCCAGTGGTGCTGTAGGTAAACACACTATATTGTTTCAGTCAAGAAGGAAAACACTTCTTGTTTCAGCAGCCAAAACTTGTTCCATTATGTCTAGGAACACATAGTAGTTAGTGAACATAATAGAGATCATTATAATGGGTAAGTTCATTTAACTGTTATGTTCAGATGGGAGAAAAAACACTGCTGGTTTATACAAAATGTGTGGACTGAGGTTGGTGCTTTACAAGCACAATTCTTCACCAGTATTGCAAATATTTCATTGAACATAGTTAAATGATTGTTCTTCTTTACTTGAAGTACAGCCAATCAGAATCTAATTTGCATCTAACTATTTAAACAAGATGACCCTTTTTGGGGTGAGTGTTGGTTACACTGTTTCATAAATTGATCAAGTACAGTTATGGTGATTTTTTGTTTTACTGGATCTTTGTATAACTTGTTGCCTATCAGTATGTCCAGTCTTGAGAAGTTCAATTTTACAGGCTGCTGTGACATCAACATGACATGCCATGGAATAATGGGATGGAAGGTCTTGCCTATAATTCTCCCAGATGTTGAGTTCTTGCATTTAGCTGAGTTGTACACTTAGTACTGGAGGTGGGTTACATAGAAAACCAGGGCAAGTGGGGTTGGGGGGTAGTGGCGACACAAGTTCATTACTTAAGCAAACCCAAATGGGTAAAATTTCCATTTAGCTTTCAGGGCATGAGTTGGGCAGTATGTTATTAACGTTAATGTATTGTCCCAGCCTGATTTTGGGAGGTCTGCTTCATTTACATAGCTTGGGCAAGCTCCCAACCCATACTGAACCTAGTGTTGGGAGTTCTCACACGGGGAGCGGGAAATTGCATGAGTGATGGGTAAATTTAAAGGGATAAGGCTGTGTCATCTTCCAGGTTATTCAGTGACAAGTCAGTGTAGGCTGGAGCCCTCCCTCTCTGACAATTTCCCCTTTTTGTCACAAATCCAACTCACTGCTTGGTTCTGGAAGAAATCCTTCCATTGCATGCCGAGATTTGAATGACAAAGGATAACCTTTGGGACATGTCTTGTATGCCACAAGCTTAACCTGCCTTGGGACCTGAATAGTAATAGTTTTGAATAATGGAGATGTGAGGACAAATGAGTATTTTGAAATTTTCCTGAGAAGATTGAATGAGTGAGAAAGAGTTCATGATACGATCACTAGTACAAGGTCCGTGGAAACCATGGACTTGATTGGCCCAGCTGCCTTTTCTCAGAACGTTTTCTTTATAAGTACTTAAAAAACCTGCAACTGCAATCTGCTCTTGTGCCTCTTCCAGTTCCTTCCTTGGCTCAGCAGTTTGTAAAAACACAACAGTGACCTGGGGACAAGTCTTCCCATCTGCTCCTGACTTCTGCTTAGTGCCTCTTGACAGTATTGCAGCTCAAATCAGCAGTGTGGGAGACTGAGCATACATCCCTCAGCACTTTGAGGCATGATGTTGGTTAGTCAGTAACAACCAGATCAAATATTTTGATAAAGTAGTTTTTCATTAATGAATTGATTATTTGGGCAGTCAGGCCTCCATCAGCATCAGCGCTGACAATGTACCTTAAATGAATCTCATTGGGTACATTTAAGAACATAAGAAATAGGAGCAGGAATAGGCCACCTGGCCCCTCGAGCCTGCTCTGCCAAAATTTGGATCAAAATAACACTTTGCTTGAACTTGGGATGCCCCTATTAAGAAACACAACTTTTGCAAGACTATTGTTCCATTTAGGCAGACCTTTACTATCCCCCAACCCACTGAAACTCCAGGGACCGTCAGTAAATTATTTTGCCCCTCAAACAGTGTACTGTTCCCAGTGCGAGCACAATTGTAACAACAACCCTAACGTGTCATCGTAAGTACTGCATGACAAGCTGGGGAAACTGCAACATAGGACTACATGCATGCTAAACAGCGGAAGCAGCATGCTATAGACAGGGCGAAGAGATCCCACAATCAACGGATCAGATCAAAGCTCTGTAGTCCTCCCATATCCAGTCGTGAATGGTGGTGGACTGTTAGACAACTAACGGGAGGAGGAGGAGGCTCCATGAATCTCCCCATCCTCAATGATGGCAGAGCCCAGCACGCGAGTGCAAAAGACAAGGCTGAAGCGTTTGCAACTATCTTCAGCCAAAAGTGTCAAGTGGATGATCCATATCGGCCTACTCCCGAGGTCCCCACCATCACAGAAACCAGTCTTCAGCCAATTCGAGTCACTCCACATAATATCAAGAAACGGCTGAGCGCACTGGATACAGCAAAGGATATGGGCCCCGACACCATCCCGGCTGTAATGCTGAAGACTTGTGCTCCAGAGCTAGCCGCGCCTCTAACCAAGCTGTTCCAGTACAGCTACAACACTGACAATGTAGAAAACTGTCCAGGTATGTCCTGTCCACAAAAAGCAGGACAAATCCAATCCGTCTAATTATCGCCCCATCAGTCTACTCCCAATCATCAGCAAAGTGATGGAAGGTGCTGTCGACAGTGCTATCAAGCAGCACTTACTCACCAATAACTTGCTCACTGATGCCCAGTTTGGGTTCCGCCAAGATCACTCGGCTCCAGATCTCATTACAGCCTTGGTCCAAACATGGACAAAAGAGCTGAATTCCAGAGGTGAAGTGAAAGTGACTGCCCTTGACATCAAGGCAGCATTTGACTGAGTGTGGCATCAAGGATCCCTAGTAGAACTGAAGTCAATGAGAATCAGGGGGAAAACTCTCCACTGGCTGGAGTCATACCTAGCACAAAGGAAGATGGTTGTGGCTGTTGGAGGTTAATCATCACAGCTCCAGGATGTCGCTGCAGGAGTTCCTCAGGGCAGTGTCTTCTTCAGCTGCTTCATCAATGATCTTCCCTCCATCATAAGGTCAAAAATGAGAAGTCGCACAACACCAGGTTATAGTCCAACAGTTTTATTTAAAATTACGAGCTTTCGGAGCTCTGCTCCTTCTTCAGGTACAGTACACTGTACCTGTACCTGAAGAAGGAGCAGAGCTCCGAAAGTTCGTAATTTTAAATAAAACTGTTGGACTATAACCTGGTGTTGTGCGACTTCTCATTTTTGTCCACCCCAGTCCAACACCGGCATCTCCGCATCATCATAAGGTCAGAAGTGGGGATGTTCGCTGATAACTGCACAATGTTCAGTGCCATTTGCAACTCCTCAGATAATGAAGCAGGCCATGCCCGCATGCAGCAAGACCTGGACAGCATTCAGGCTTGGGCTGATAAGTGGCAAGTAACATTCGCGCCACACAAGTTACAGGCAATGACTATCTCTAACAAGCGAGAGTCTAACATTCCTTGACATTCAACAGCATTACCTTTACCGAATCCCCCACCATCAAAATCCTGGGGGTCACCATTGACCAGAAACTTAACTGGACCAGCCACAAAAATACTGTGGCAACAAGAGCAGGTCAGAGGCTGGATATTCTGCGGCAATTGTCTCACCTCGACTCCCCAAAGCCTTTCCACCATCTACAAGGCACAAGTCAGGAGTGTGATGGAATACTCTCCACTTGCCTGGATGAGTGCAGCTCCAACAACACTCAAGAAGCTCGACACCATTCAGGACAAAGCAGCCCGCTTGATTGGCACCCCATCCACCACCTTAAACATTCACTCCCTCCACCGCCGGTGCACCGTGGCTGCAGTGTGTACCATCTACAAGGTGGACTGCAGCAACTCGCCAAGGCTTCTTCGACAGCACCTCCAAAAACCGCGACCTCTACCACCTAGAAGCACAAGGGCAGCAGGCGCATGGGAACACCACCACCTCCAAGTTCCCCTCCAAGTCACACACCATCCTGACTTGGAAGTATATCGCTATTCCTTCATCGTCGCTGGGTCAAAATCCTGGAACTTCCTCAATAACAGCACTGTGGGAGTACCTTCACCACACGGACTGCAGCGGTTCAAGGCGGCAACTCACCACCACCTTCTCAAGGGCAATTAGGGATGGGCAATAAATGCTGCCCTTGCCAGCGACGGCCACATCCCGTGAACAAATAAAAAAAAGACAAAACTGTCGTGACCTCACTTCGATATGTATATGTATTTTTTTTTCTGAATGATAATTGAAAAAAGGACTTGCATCATCAATCCATCTGTAACTTTGTTGAGCACAAGAGAACTATTCTTATTCCATATAAAACTAAATTTATTATAACCTACAGTGCACTGGCTGAAATTACCTGACTTAAAAGGGGAAGCCATTAAACTTGATGGGAGGAGACAGCGAAGCCTATTGTTTTCATAATGCAGTGATATGTCTCAACATGAATGATATCATTGCATATGTGCTTGACATAGAACTGGAAAAAGGTTTGACAAACACTTTTGTAGAACAGTACCCTTTTAAATCTTTTTAAAAAAGTTTAAAAGTTAAAGGAATGCAAGACCATAAATCTCTAACTTTGCCATTCAGGGCAAAACCAATAATTGCACGTAATGAATGTGATTAATGGGTAGCACTGTCCTTACGTTACTCAGCTTACAGCTGTTATACATTGCATGCTAACATGTAGTGGCGCCATATTTATCTCAAGGTCTTGAAACTATAATCATTCACTACATGAATACCTGTATGATGATAACCTGGTAAGTAGCAGCCAACATAAATTCAGCAGTGGAAGGTCTGCCTAACCAACTCTCATTGACTTTTTTTTCCTGAGGCTGTGACATAATCAGTGGACTGTGGAAAACCCTATGAAGTGCTGCACCTTCATTTCCAAAAAGTCAAAAGTTCTGCACAAAAGCCGAATTAAGCTTAAATTGGTGGGCATTCTGGGTAAAACTTGGGAATATATAAGAAACAGGCTGAATGACAGGAAGCAGTGCGTAATTGCTAGGGGAATTGTGTTGAGGTGGAGGGTGCCTTGTGGGGAAACCCAGGGTTTGGTGTTAGGATATCCACAGTTTATAATTTACATGAACAACTTGGAACCAGAAGCTTAATTCAAAATTACCAAATTTGCAGAGGATGCTAAACTAGGAAAGGCAGTTGATTCTGAGAAAATGAGGTGATACATGTAAAGTGGGTGGAACAAAGGGGATAAGTTTAACAGATATATACTCCATGAGTAGTGTTGAAATAGCTAACAATAACTTTGAAAGAAATCCGGGGGGTTTAGTAGAATCAACATTCAATACATCCAATCACAGTGGAGCAGCAATCAACAAAGCAAATAGTGCTGAACTAAATGGTAAAATAATAGAGCACAAGTTGGAAGAAGCAATGTTCAAACTGTATATTCCCCTGGTCAGACCACACATCGAGTACTGTGTCCAATCTGGTTACTCAAACATACGGAAGACATTCAAGCATTGAGGCAGTGAAGTGAGAAGTCACATGGCTGATCTCTAGCATAAAAGAACTGTGTTATGAGGAAGTACTGGAGAAGCTTGGGTTTTTCAGCTTGAAATGAGATGATTGAGGGGTGTACTTATAGAGATATAAAAGTTAGTAAACAGTAAAAAGATAGATGTAGAACACTACTTCAAACTAAATCAGGACAGAGGACAGGGAAACACAAGTTCAAACTAGTAAAAGGCAAAGGTAGTTCTTCTAAAAGGAAAGTTAGATGCAGGAAGGGGGGATTTCAACTACCCCAAAATTAATTGGCCAGAAGAGGTAGCTAAAGGGGATAAGGGAATGGAGTTCCTACAAATGTGTACAGGACTCCTTTCTAACCCAATATGTAAGAAGCCCAACAAGGGAGGATTCGCTACTGGATCTAGTAATGGGGAATGAACCAGAGCAGATACGAGAATTAAAAGTAGGGGAACATCCAAGCGATAGTGACCATAATACAATATACTTTAAGATAATAATTGAGAAGGACATAAGCATGACAAAGACCAGGGTAATAGATTGGAGAAAAGCCAATTTTGAGGGCTGGGAATAGAACTTCAGAAAATAAAATGAACAACAATATTGGCAAACAATGATGTAGAACAGCAATGGGAAACATTTAAAATGGTGTTCAACAGAGTCCAGGAAAAATATATTCCACTAAAAAAACCAAGAACAAACTAAACACAAATGAGACACCATGGATGAATAAAGACATAAGGGAAAAATTGAGGGTAAGGAAAGAGGCGTACACTAAGTACATGGACAGCAGGGGAGAGGATGATAAGGGAGAATACGAAGAGATTAGGAGAGAAGTCAAAAAAACAATTAGGAAGGCAAAGAGGAACTATTAAATCAAATTATCAATTTTAAAACAAAATATTAAAATAGTCGAGAGGCACATAAATAAAAAAAGGAAGGTCGGGATGGGCATAGGGCCACTAAGGGATGGACATGATAAAATCACAGGCAGAAATAGCGAAATGGGAGAAATATTAAATAATTATTTTGCTTCAGTATTTACTAGGGAGATAGATCAGGTGGACATAACATCGGAAGATGAGATTAGAAACGATATTACCGCAATTAAAATAAAAAGAGGAGGAATATTAAATAAACTAATCCCCTGGTCCGGATGGATTGCATTCGGCATTTTAAAAGAATCTAAAGAGATAGCAGAGGTAGTATTACACAGATTTAATAAATCATTAGAAAAAGGTGTAGTGCCAGAGGACTGGCGGATAGCTAACGTTATATCTATATTTAAGAAGGGAAATAGAACATGTCCAGAGAACTATAGACCAGTCAACTTAACATTGGTGGTAGGAAAAATAATGGAATCCCTACTAAAGGAGAAAATAGAAAAACATCTAGAAACCAAAAATATAATAATGAATAGTCAGCATGGATTTCAAAAGGGAAAGTCTTGCTTCACCAACCTCATTGAATTCTTTGAAGAGGTAACAGAGAGAGTAGACAAGGGTAATGTAGTAGATGTAATTTATCTAGGTTTCCAAAAGGCCTTCGATAAGGTGCCACATAATAGACTAATGAATAAGGTCAGAGTATGCAGCATTCAGGGGACAAGTAGCAGAATGGATAGCTAGCTGGCTGCAAGACAGAAAGCAGAGAGTAGGGGTAAAGGGTAGCTATTCAGAGTGGCAGAAGGTTGGAAAGTGGTGTTCCACAAGGATCAGTGCTGGGACCAATGTTGTTCACAATTTATATCAATGATTTAGACTTTGGAATCAAAAACACAATTTCTAAATTTGCGGATGACACCAAATTGGGGGGGAGGGGGCGGGGGGGTAGTCAATACTGAGGAGGACTGCAACAAATTACAGGAGGACATTAATAAACTTGCAGAATGGACATATAATTGGCAAATTAATTTCAACACAGGTAAGTGGGAGGTATACATTAATAAGGAGGTCACATATAACTTGGAAAATAAGAATCTAAATGGGGTAGAGGAGCAAAGGGATCTCAGAGTACAAATACACAAATCACTACAAGTAGCGACACAGGCTAATAAGGCCATTAAAAAAAAAACAAGCACTAGGGTTTATTTCTACAGGGACAGAATTGAAAAGTAGTGAAGTTATGCTAAACTTGTATCGAACCTTGGCTAGAACACACATGAGTAATGTGTACAGTTCTGGTCGCCATATTATAAAAAAGATATAGAGGAGAGAGTACAAAAAAGATTTACAAAGACGATACTAAAAATGCGAGGTTATACCTATCAGGAAAGGATAAACAGGCTAGGTAGAAAAGAGATGACCGAGGAGTGACCGAATAGAGGTCTTTAAAATTATGAAAGATTTTGATAGAGTAGATAGAGAGAGTGCTTCCACTTGTAGGGAAGAGCAAAACTATAGGCCATCAATATAAGATAGACACCAAGAAATCAAATAGGGAATTCAGAAGAAACTTCTTTACCTAGAGAGTGGTGATAATGTGGAACTCACTTCCACAGGGAGTGGTTGAGGCGAATAGTATAGATGTATTTAAAGGGAGGCTAGATAAGCATATGAGGGAGCAGGGAATAGAGGGTTATGCTAATAGAGTTAGATAAGGAAGGATGGGAAGAAGCTCAAGTGGAGCATAAACGCCGGCATGGACTGGTTGGGCCAAATGGCCTGTTTCTGTGCTGTATATTCTATGTAATTCTATGTAAAAAGTTCTTCACACAAAGCAAGAAAGAAGAACTGCATTTATATAGTCATACAATAGATTTTAAAATCTGTTCCCTTTCCTGCTTTTTTCCAGTTCTTACGAAAGGTCATCGACCGGAAACGTTAACTCTGTTTCTCTCTCCACAGATGCTGCCTGGCCTACTGAGTTTTTCCAGCATTTTCTGCATTTATATAGTGCTTTTCATGACCTCAAATGTCCCAAGGCACTGCACAGCCAATGAAGTGTTTTTGAATTTTAGTCACTGTTGTATTTTAGGCAAATGTGGCTCAAAATGTTCGCACTGTAAAGTCCCACAAGTGCAATGAGATAAATGACCAAATAATATTTTAGGGCCGTGGTTTAATATCTTATTAAAAAAAGGCACCTCTGACAACATTCCTCAGTATTGCGCTGAAAGGTCAACCTGGATTATGTGCTCTAGTCCTGTAGTGAGGCTTCAAACCACGATCTACTGACTCAGAGGCAAGAGTGCTACTACTGAGCCAAGAGTCACAAAAGATGGAATGACTTCTGAATAGAGTAGCAGAGGCAAAAATCCTGGAACAATTTAAGAAATAGTTGGGTGCTGTGATGGATAGTCGGGTCTTTCTGGATGGATGAACTAACATGGGCCGAATGGTCTCTTATAGAAACATAGAATCTAGGAGCAGGAGTAGGCCATTCGGCCCGTCGAGCCTGCACCACCATTCAATACGATCATGGCTGATCATTCAACTCCAGTACCCTGTCCCTGCTTTAATCCCCACAGTACACATATCCCACCCGACCGCCGTAACCCCACGTATTTAATTCCCCCTAACATATCCCATCCTATCCCCATAACCCCACATATTTAATCCCCCCCTAACACTAAGGGTCAATGTTTTAAGGTCTATTCCACCTCTCTTAAACTAGATACCTTGGTTTCTGTATTTACATATTACATAGAATTTACAGCGCGGAAACAGCCCATTCGGCTCAACAGGACTGTGCGAGTTTTTATGTTCTACACAAGTCTCCTCCCACCTTACTTCATCTCACCCTATCAGCATATCCTTCTACTCCTTTCTCCCTCATGTACTTATCTACCTTCCCCTTAAATGCATCTTTGCTATTCATCTCAACTGCTCCATGCGGTAGAGAGTTCCACATTCTCACCACTCTCATAAATGATTCTCATTTCCTCATAGCCTTGAGAGTAACTTAACTGGCCTTGATATCTAGACAATATTTGGTGGTATGCCCAGAACAACAACAAAAAACTTTCTGTAAATTACTTCAGTTACAGGATCCATCCTGTGCCTCCACAGGACTTTTCCCACATCTTCAAAACACGGAAAAGCATCACAACAGCAGATCACATCCAGACTTGAGCACGTAATTTAGGTTGACACTTTAGTGCGGCACTAAGGGAGTGCTGCACTATTAGAGGTGCCATCTTCTGGATGAGATGTTAAACTAAGGCCATTTCTGACCTCTCAGGTGGACTTAAAAGATATTTCGCCACTATTCGAAGAAGAGTAGGGGAGTTCTGCCTGTGTCCTGGGAAATGTTTAGTCTTAAACCAACATCTGTAAAACATTACATAACCATTTATCGCATTGCTATTTGTGGGACCTTGCTGTGTGCAAATTGGCTGCCACATACCCCACATTACAACAGAGACTACATTTCAAAAGTACTTTATTGGCTGTGAAGGGCTTTCGGATGTCCTGAGGTCATGAAATACGCTATAGGAATACATTTCCTTTCTTTCTTTCACAAGGGCATTTATTGAATAAAAGATGAATAAATGAATATATAACAGTAATATTAATACATATTTACTGTAGATAATCTACTAACCAGCTGCTTGAATAAATGATGGCAAACTTATATGCTCAGCTACTACTTTATGGTGAACCTCCAACTACGGTTGGTCTTTATAACTGCAGGGGGTTAAGCTGGTCTTACCTATCCTTTTCTTAAAGTTCCAAGTGACTCAGTTGCCTCAACTTTTTGAACAGTTTCAGCTCCTTAGATACTCCTGAAAACAGTTGCTAATGAATCCTGGATTTGAATAACTGGCAGCTAGATCTGGAAGTAACTGCCAGTCATACACTTAACCGGGTAAATCACAGTACGTTTTTGTTTGAATGTGGCTTAGCTCCTCCCTCAAGCTTTGGAGACATCTAACAAATCTTTGCAACATATGTATTGAGTTAAGACTGGGGGCGTAATTCTGATGGCAGCTGGTTTTTAAAATGCTTATGTTGTTACTAAGTTAAAGGAACCACGACAAAGTGAAAACTAGACAAAAATGCTTCACTTTGGTCACATAGCCTTCTTCATCTACATCTATCTTGTGAATTTGTAATTCAACATTAATGTGACTATACAGATTACAACAACAACTCACATATAGCGCCTTTAATGCAGTAAAACGTCCCAAGGCATTTCACACGAGCGTTATTAAACAAAATTTGACACCGAGCCACAAAAAGAGATATTAGGGCAGGTGACCAAAACGTTGGTCAAAGAGGTATGTTTTAAGGAGCGTCTTAAAAGGAGAGAGGGGTAGAGAGGCAGAGAGGTTTAGAGAGGGAATTCCAGAGCTTAGGGCCTAGGCAGCTGAAGGCATGTCTGCCAATGGGGGAGCGATGAAAATCATGGGATGCGCAATAGCCAGAATTGGAGTAGCGCAGAGATCTCGGAGGGTTGTAGGAGGCTACAGAGAGAGGCATGGAGGGATTTGAAAGCAAGGATGAGAATTTCAAATCGAGCCATTTCCGGACCGGTAGCCAATGTAGGCCAGTGAGCACAAGGGTGATGGGTGAACAGGACTTACTCCACTTTAAAGCAAGTTCCGTCCTACCGGAAATAGCTTTCCAGTACTGATCTCCCCTCTAATGGCATTGAATGCCTGTTGACAGATGTTCCAATTATAAACAAACTGCCTTTTTCTTTGACAAGGATTTTACATTAGGTAAAAAATAATAATGAAAACAGGAATTCCAGCTTATTCCTGTTATAGGGAAGTTTTGCTGTTGGAAAATTCCGTTTACTTGAGAGGAATATACAGTTTTCCTGCACACCAATCAACTTAATGCAAGGGCAAAGTGATTGCCTACTTTGTCTCAACTCACCACAATTTATTCTGCAGCTGTAATTCGTAATATCACTGCCTATATGTAAAAGAACATTTAGCAGATGCATGCTTACAAAACACACAATATGTGTGCAGTTAGTAAACAGTGCCCATGTACACAAAATTGCGAGTTCCCCATAAACACATGCGATTTGCATTTTCCTAGATGGAAGGTTCCACTAAACGTTAATCTATCTTTTCTCTTTCAGATGTTGACTGATCTGTTCATGTCCAGCATTTTGTTGTTTATTTCAAAATTCGTATATATGTGCTTTTTCTTAGGGATATGCATTTGTAGTAAGATTCCAATGAGGCTCCTGATATACCTGGGTAAAGTGAAACAGCACAAAGCTGATAAAAAACATGGAGTGATAGAAAAAGAAGCATTTCAATGACCAGGAGGTAGAATGCCTGATGCATGAAGAGTTACACTTTTTTTTATATAAAAGCTGCAACTCTTCATGCATCAGTAAAACTTAATTGCAGTCAGAGACTGATAATGCCTCTTGTATGCACCTTTCAGTCTCTGATTTCAATCAAGTTTTACTGATTGTGTTGACTGCACATACATGGGATTTCCGTTTCCTCCACCCCACAGTGATACCAGCAGGGAGCATAATCATTAATATTGTGTTGGTACAGCACTGATAAATCACATTACAAAAACAAGATAAATACCTCTGCAGATATCATTGAAGAAATTCTTGGAAAATGCATTAACTCTTTTTTTTGCAGTTTTCTCTTGCGTTGCAATTCACTGCAGGCCATACGCAAAAAAATCTGCACACACACACAGGCACGGATCTAGCTAGCCTCGTGCAAACATGGTTTGTGAATAGTGCATATGATAATTGGGTCCTACTGCTTCACTGGTTACAGTTTCAGGCATTCTTTTACATGTGTAAAAGGCCATCAAAACCAACACATGCTTCGAAGTAAACCAATGTACCAAAGACAGCGATTCATTATAACTCCTACTACAGCCCAATCAAAATTGGCAATACGCTTATTCAGGAAATGCTATTAATTCCCTACTTGTTTTCTTCTTTTGAATTTGAACGTATATCAAAAAGACATTCTGAAAAGCCTGGCATTTTGTTACCGATTATTCCAAAGAAGTTTGTTACTTAAATTAGTTAATGTGGCTTGAAAATTGGCCATCATTGTGCAATCAGACAGGGGAAGTTTGACAGCATACTGTTTCAAAAATGGAATAAAGATGATGCGATTCTGCTGAATTGCAGATGGCCATTCATCTGGTTTTCATTTGACTGCCTCGGCCTTTGGTTTGCAGCTTAAGTTGCAAAATTTTAAATTCAAAGTCATCTCTTCATGGTGTATTGCAATCAAAAGGAAAAACAAACAAAACAACAAAAAAAACCTCTCAAATACTGGTTGATGCAGGGCGATTTTAAATGTACTCCTGATGTTCCTGGTACAACTCTCAGCAAATTTCTATTTATCAAACACACTTAACCAAGGAATTTCCATTCTCCTTGCTGCATGTGAAATGACAACACTTAGGGATTGGGTGCCAGTGGCACACATGCTATTTATGTGGCCCCCTTTTCCCACCTCAAGAGATACTTTCAGCTTTGCACTCTCTTATATAGTGCGTCATGGACCTGGTGTGGAATTGCTAACAAAGGAGTGTACTTATGACAAAATCAATATTTTTTGATGCAGATTAAAAGGAGCAAGATCTGTGTTCCCTCCTAACACATTACAGCCTAGAAATGACTGCAATATTGGTGTATGAAAGCTTAGCCTGTTTGCATGACAATTTTCTGTCTGCTACGAAGGTGTTAAACTGTTTATTTTAAACAGGGTTAATGCCTTGACTACATTAGACTTAGGTCCCATACACCATTAATTTAGTGCAGCAAAGGTCCCATTTGTTAGTGGGTAAAGGCACAATCTCATGTAAAGCCACACAGACCAGCAAGGTACCGGGTTGGACCTCCGGTATGGCAGAATTAGCTTCAGTTGGCTTCAGCACCACTTATCTAGGCAGAGACATAAAAAACAGCCCAAGTTCCTGCTCCTGGGTGCTGTCCAGTGACCCCTGGTGGAACGTTCACCTGTGCAGTGGTTGGGTGAGAACAGGATTGCACTCAGCTGTGACATACTCTGCAGTTGAACATTGTAAATACTGTCTAGACACATGAAGAATGTTTGCTTGATTGAGGTACTAGAGGTCTATTAGCAACCCAAGAGGAGGCAGGGGGAGAAAAGTGGAGGAAAAAAATAACTCATATTTCACTGTGTCTTCCAACAAAAGGCAATGTCATGGTATGCTTAACAGCTTTAGGGACTCTGGCAGGTCTCCAGTGAATGACAACTGTTAAAACCTTTGCTTACAATTATTTTTAACAAAGCCAACAAGTTGCAGATATGGTGTTAGTGGGATTTAGCAAATAACATTGCTCTTGCTTCACACAAATAGATTTTTTTTTAAAATCACAATAACATTGAGTTATCCATTACTTCAAAGGTATCCTTTAGTAAATTTGCAGGCATCATTTCACTGTTGAAATACAATCAGTTGCCCAACTAAATCTCTCAAATGATAAACAGAGCCCAATTAGAGACATTATTTTGGTTTTAACAACACTATCAATCTTGATTTGCAATAGAAAATAAAGGAGGATTTGAAGTTAAAGACTTGCTGTAGTAGATTATTCCCTCACTACTGCTTTTTCAACCCCACATGCTCCCTCTTGTTTTATTTGGGGTAGAGGACCACAACTTTCTTTCAGTGGTTGTTGACACCCCTAATCTACAGCTAAGTGGAGGCTTGCTTTAAGAATGAGATAGATCTCTCTGATTATTTTCTCACAAGGAGATGGAGTTCTCTACCACCAGACCGAAGCGTCGGCCAGCAAAGTAACAATTGGCAAAATTCAGCTAGAGGGACTACGGTTCAAATGTCCACTGAAACTGGTGTTTGATACCAGAGTCCTGAAGATAGGTGTTCAGATCTCTACTCCTGCAGCTAATGGGTTATTCTGGGGAGTCTGTTTCTATATAAATGAATACAATTGTAGAGGATTGTTTTAATCATAGCAAGAGACTTGCAATTGTAGAAGTGGGACCACTGTTCACCAATAGAAATTGCTGACTAGCCGCAGGTGTGGCTACGGCGATAACATTTTAGCCACATGCACTAATTTTAATAGAAAATGCCTTACATACACACACAATACAGGTAAGTGTACTTCACGTGTATATTTACTTAACAAACACCTCCCATCATCCAGTAACCAAGGAAGTAAAGCACTCAACGATCGAAAAACACTTCTGCTTTTCGTCTTACTATTTTACGAACAAATGCACAAAATGGTTAAGGCACACATGTATACGCTGTGCGAATGAGTATTGAGATCACATGCCCAACAATGATATATATAATTTTTTTTTTTACTAATCAGAAATGCAATTAACCACATCTGGATTCCCAATTAGCCACATGTGGCTAGTGGTTAACATATTGGACAACACTGATCTGTACTCGTAATTCAGAGGCCTGGACTAATAATCCAGAGAACGAGAGTTCAAATCGCACCGTGGTAGTTTGAGAATTTTAATTCAGTTTTAAAATGCTGGAAATAAAAGCTAATAACAGTAAAAGTGACCATGAAGCTGTTGGATTGTCGTAAAAACTTAACAGATTCACTAATCTCCCTTAGGGAAGCAAACCTACTGTCCCTACCCGGTCTGGCTATATGTGGCTCCAGTCCTACACCAAAGTGGTTGACTCTCAACTGCCCTCTGAAGCATCCTAACAAGCCACATTTGTGGTCAATAAATGCTGGACTTGCCAGCAATGTCCACAGCCCGAGAATGAATAAAATAAACAAATGATTGATAATGAAATTGAATGCTGTTGGAGATCATGGATTTTTTGGAGCGCCATCTAATCAACCCACTTATTGGAAAAAAAAGTGCATGCAAAAACAGAAAATAATTGTTATGCTGACACAAAAATTAAATCTCAGTCTTGTTCAGTAAACATTTCATGAATCCTGACCAATAGGCAAACTGCTCCCCACCCCCCTGAAAATCTGGACCCTCTGGGCATCCATATTACATTTTACACAACCTTTAAAGGTCAGCTGATCTCGAGAGATAAATACTAAACAAGCTAAAATTGGTGCTAGGTATTGATGAAGCCTAAGACAGTCATTGCTTGTCTTAACAATAGCCCTCAACAATTTACTTTTCTGATATAATGGGCCCTATTTTGCGACCCCTACGGGTGCGTACGAGGTGTGTATGCGCCCATAGTGGCCGCGCAAGTTCCGGGTTGAGGCATGCGAAGCGCATGCGCTAAAACCCGGAACTTGCGATCTGTCAAGAATCTTCTTGACAGATCCTCCGCATCCCTGGAAGATGGGCCTCTGCGGGTGGAGAGTTGCGTTATTTGCCCAACTTCCGCCCGCTGAATGCCTGTGAAATTCTTACCCTTGGTAAAAGCAGGCGTAAGGCCTGCTTTTACCAGCATAGGAGTTTTAAAAAATAGAAAAATAAAATTTTATCACTCATTTATACATTAAAAACCCTGTCCAATAAGGTATGTTTATTTTTAGCCCCGTTAAAACATATAATTTTCTTTTTCAAAAAATTAAATTGTTTAAAATATTTAATTAAATGGCATTTTAATTAATTTTAAATATATAATTTTTAAAATTATTTATTTCATATGTTCGTGTATTTTTTAAGTGATCCTCATTCATACTTATGGGGTTTCCGTACGTGCGGAACTCCCATAAGTATGAATGGGGATTCCCTTCTTTTATTGGTTGGGCCAGCCCACGTCCTGGGATAGGTGGGCCTCTGCCCGTGCGTACCCAGAGAGGCCCAGGATCGGAAGTCTCCATACCTCCTGGGCCACCAGGTAAATTCATAGATTTTTTACAGGTCGGAGGCGTCCGCCGACGGGAAGCCTCCGATCGCAAATTTTGGGCCAAAATATATATATATATAAAAAAATAAACAATTTAAAGAAGCCATGTTTGAAGCAGCAATCAGGACAGTAAAAGGGATTGTAATAATGAAATGTAATGTAGAAATATATTTGGCAAACTGACTTTTAATGTGCAACGCATGTGGATGTTATGAATTGTACAGCTATTCTTTAAATCCTGGGTGGCTTAAGTCTTCTAAGTTTAAAAATGTTTACACAGCTTGAACTTCCACATAACTATATTGCTGGAACTGGACATTTATTTACATCAACAGTCTTGATCATTCCCCTTTCAAGTTTCTGTGCATAATACTATCCATGCAGAAGTATTTAGTTTTTATTCATTATAACTTTGATCATGCATAGCAAGCTGGACCCAAAAAGCCAACCTAATCAAGAGTCACATCTAACTACACTGGAAATTAATGGCCAAGACGCACTGATAATTTATCCATGTGTTAAATTTTTAAAAAAAGGTTTTGAGGGTTAGTGGATTGTTTGTGTTATCACTAAACAAATATTTGCTGTCAGATTCTACTGCAAGAGGCAGAGGTATGCAATTAAACATGATTGTTTTCCCCCTCCTAAAAGCTTACCTCCATAACGAGTTTGTGCAAAGGCAACAGAACTTAGGGAACTGAAAGTGAACACAGAACTGGAACAGTGTAAAACAGGCTTCTGAACTTCATAGGGGAAATAGAACAGATCAAAAATGGAAACATTTTGTGGAGGGCAAAATCCCCCTTCCTCTTTTTTAATGTATTTTCTCCCATTCCCTCTTTGGTATCATCATGTTAAGCATTATCCCTGGCTGAGACTGTGGGCAGATGCCCAGCTCTCTGGCCTCTGCCAATAGTGCTATGAATCTTGTCACTGGTTGTTAGAGGACAGCTCATTATGACCATTTGGTTTTGCTTAGTCCCTGTGTGAAAGCTCAGAGCCTCCCTTCCATCTCTCCGCCCCATAGCTGCACTCAGCACATGGAGATTCATGGGCACAAATGTACATCCCACCATAGTGTGGCACATGTTGGAGCTTCAATGCACCCACCATGCCATCGGGTTAGCAGATTCCTTTTCGGAAAACTAGGATGTGATTGTGTTCTCTGGCTACATGTAGCGTAGGGTTATGTTCAGAGATTCCATAGGACTTTTGGGAAAAAGTAAAGGCCAAGTGTCAGAAGAGATCATACATTCACGTTTTAGTCCAATTGAGGTTTCATTTAAAAAAAGGATTTGAAAAATTTACCATTGTGATTTGGTACTGTACCATCTACCAATATAGATGTTTCTGGCATTAATTTACTTTATAATTTAGTGTAGCTCACATTAACATCATAGAATTGTTGGAACTGGTGAGGCTTAGGGCTAATACACTGCTCATTCACCTCTAAAAGCAGTGTTTTAATCCAGCCCAGATCATAGGTGAAAGTTTCTTCTGTGGCAGAATTAAGGGTCCCAAGAGAAATGAGTTTGGGCAATCTCAACCCAGCCCCTAGCCCGAAACACAAAACCCCTCAGAACTTGGCGATGATCAGTAATCGCATTTAGCGGACACATGGACACACGGACGGCTGGTCTGCAAAATGGAAATATCACTGGTGCAGTAAGGGGCTCTCTTCTGAGGCGAGAACTAAGCACCAATATCCCTCTCCCTTTGACGGGCACAACATTTTCAAAAAATTAAGCTTCTGTTTAAATAGACTGTGGTTTGATGAGTTTATTGTCTCAAATCATGCTTAGATGCCAGCCTTGGCTTAGTGTTAGCACTCTTGCTTAAATCAGAAGGTGTGGCTTCACACCCTACCCCAGAGATTTGAGCATATAATCCAGGATGATACTTCAGTGCGGTACTGAGGGAGTACTGTACTATCAGAGGTGCTGTCTTTTAGATGAAACATTAAACCAAGGTCCTGCTCAGCAGGTTCTGCCTGATCAGGTGGACGTAAAAGATCCCCTGGCATGATTCGAAGAAGATTAGAGAGGTTCTCCTGGTGTCCTATCCCTCAACCATCACATCTAAAACATTATCTGGTCATTTATTTGTGAACCTTGCTTTGCGCAAATTGGCTACCGTCTTTGCCTACAATTAAAAATAGTAACTGCACTTCAAAAACACTTAATTGGCTGTGAATGCAAGTATTTTCTTTCTTATGTTCACATTAAATGCATTGCTAATAATGAGTTTATATTGTTTTTGGGGCATGCTGGGAAAACAAAAGAATAAAAAGAACATAAAGTCAACTCTAAAAATAATATTTATATGACCGAAAAAAGGAAAAAAATACATTTCAGATCATTAACAATAATTTGTATAATTTCTTTGAGAACATTAGCTCGCTGTCATATGGAACTAATTGTTGGAGGATATTTGTAAATGTATTTCCTGATTTAATATGTTCAAGCTGAGTCCTATCATGTGTCTTACAGCTTGAAGTAAATTTAGTGACGATATAATATTTTATATATAAAAAGAAAATATTCCACTAAAATCAGAGATCACTTCAACTGATCAGTTTGCAGAAGTTTGCTTTTTACCCACGTTTGAGGTACTGCTTTATTTTATCTACTTCTCTTTTGTTACCATAAAAAGCTGCAGTATCTCAAAACCCATCATTGTAATGTTTTCACTTCCTTCCCGGGGAATGTCGTTTAATCAAGTTGCCAGGGGGAAGAAAAATATGGTCAGAGTCTAACAATGAGGCCAAGCCAGTCCTATACTTGTGTTACCAAGGTCATATTTTTCCCCCCAATCTTACATTGCAGTCTTTTTGCCAATTTTTTCTCCTCTTCTTTCATGGTGTTAACTCCCACTGGGATACCATGGACACTGGCAGCTTTACCTCAGCAGTGCTCGAGTGAGTCAGTATGACCCAAATACTACTCCTTTGCCACTTGTGCATCAAGGCCAATGGTCCCCACTCCAATTTGTTTTGGAAACAATAGCAAGGAAACCCATATATTAAAAATAATCATCATCCTTAAAAAAATAATAGTACTTCTAATCAACTACTTTGTTAAGATCTGCCCTGGACTCCCCTCTGATGGCTCGGCTGTTTAAAGGCTGAGCTATAAAAACTAGGAAGGTCTTAGGTTCAATCCCTAGTCTGTGTTGAGTTAGATTATCTCAGTTTGAGTGTCAGTACTTCTTAGAAAAGTTATGTCGGGGTTGGGGAAGAAGTGCCCTGGGGATCGGTGTGCCTAATTTACATCGGAAACTCAAAGCAAATTTATCAAATTTGTAGATGATACTAAACTAGGAGGGACAGTGGAATTGGAGACAGGGGCTTCGAAATTACATAATGAGTTGGAAAAAATGGCCTGGATTTTAGCCCGGAAGTGAGTTCCGTGCGGGTGGCTGTTTGGAGGTCGAGAAACCCAGAAAAACGGGTTTCCCGAATGTCTTGCAGTTTTTAACTGCAGGGCTCCTTTAAATTTTTTCTGTCGGGTTCCCACCCACAGGCAGGAGGCCTGTCGGGCGAGGAAGCCTGCAGCACAAGGCCGCAGTCAAAGAGATCAGATAGGTGTAATGGGGGAGTGGGAGAGATGGTGGTGGGGGGGTCCTGATCGCGAGGGGGGGGGGGAAAGAGTCTCCGATGGTGGATCGCCAGGGGGTGGGTCTCCGATGGTGGTCAGGGGGAGCAGATAGTGATGGGGGGGAAACAGACAGATCACGGGGAGGGGTTACTGGGTAGCTTGTTGGGCCTGGAGGAAACACTCCTGCTGGCCCACAAGCAGTGCTGTAAAGGCACTTACCTCGTGGATTCAGCTCTTCTCGCCTCATTTCAGCTGCCGGGCTTTCCAAGGCCTGGAAAACCTGGCTGACATGAGCTAAGAATAGAATAACTGTTAAAATAAAAGCAGGTAGCCTCATTTTAATACTTAAATGACCAACCTGCCTTCCGTGAGTGTATTGCCCCTCGCCCCACCTCGATTAAAACCAGAAGTGGGCGGATTGGATTCCCGTTTCAGATTTTTTGAATTTTAACCTCTGACCCGCATATGTATATAGGCAGAACGATAGCAGATGAAATTTAATGCAGAGAAGTGTAAAGTGCTGCACACTGGAAGGAAAAATGGGCACACATACTCCATGAATGATGCTGAAATAGCTAAGGATAAAGCTTAAAAAGACCTAGAAATCTTTGACTTGATACTTAACATGTCCAACCAATGCAGAGCAGCAGACAACTAAGCCAAGAGAACATTGTTGAACTCTGTAGCCAGAACAGGAGAATACAAATCAGAGGAAGTTGTGGTCAAACTGAACAGCACTCTGGTCAGACCACACCTTGAGTACCGAGTCCAGTTCTAAATAGCAAGACACAAAGGAGATATTCTAGCACTGGAGGCAGTGAAGAAATGAGCCACAAGGCCAATGCTTAGTGTCAAAAGTACTGAGGTGACCTTATAGAGGTATATAAAACGGTATGCAAAAGGTAGAACTAGAAAATTAATTCAAACTAAAATCATCACAGTAGGACAAGGGGGATACAAGTTCAAATTAATAAAAGGCAAATTTAGGACTGATCAGGGAATGTCTTCACACAAAGAGTGAACAGTACATGGAATAGACTTCTGGGTAAAACAACGGAGGTAAAGATCCTGGAATCATTTAAGAAACAACTGGGTGTTGGAATGGGGGGATTTCAGGCTCTTTCTGGATGAACTAAGATTGACCAAATGGCCTTCCTCATCAGTAGTGACCATGTGATTTTCTTGAGCACTCCAATTGATCTCAGCCTACCTGGGTTAGGGAGGGGGAAATGGGTCAGGTTTCACACTTGTCATTGTTATCCAATAACCTCCACCAGGAAGTGTGCCTGTGTGGATGTTGGCTGAGGACAGGATCGGGCTCAGCTGTAACCCTTCCTGAAGCCAAGTAGCTTGCTGACAGTCACTCACTCTAGGCTCATACATAAAGAATGCGATTTGACTGAAGTTTGGAAGGGTATTTGGCATCCATGGAAATGTATCCCACAAACCTTCAGGCGAGACGGATTGGAGAAAATTGTCGGGGGTAAGAAAAGAGAGAACGAGATCGATTCTGCAAGAGTGCCCTCATCTAAATATGGACGACTGGGTATGCACTGTCCTGTCATGGATCTGGATTGTGCTAATGTGCAGCCAGCTCTTGGGTCATATTGGCACGAGCTCACCACTTGCAATCTGGAGAGATGTTCTGCAAATCCAAAGTTGGATTGCACCCAATTCTTGAGTCCACCAGGCAGTGCATCAACCTTGTTCATTGATGTCTTGGACCAATCGCTCAGTCATTTTTGATAAGCCACATATTTCAATAGAACAAGATATTATTCCATACACAGGCTTGTTTTGATCGCACCTCAATCTAACCCCATATGACCCCCTGGTGGTGTTCAAGGAGCACCGCACCAGATGTGTTCAATCTTATCTCCTGACAGTACATTATTCAACGGAAAGAGACCACGCTCTCTGCGTAAGTTTGTTCTGATGAGCCCTCAGAGGAGTACCATTGTTAATTTATGGTGACCTCATCTGACCCTTTCGGGGCAGGGATGGGGGGTGGTGGTGGCAGGGGGGGGGGGGGGGGGGGGAGTAGGGGAAAGAAGTTCAACAGGTTAGCTGTAAATGTATCATCCTGACCTTAAAGTAACTGCAATTTACTTCACGTTCTCTTTTACAATCTCATAAGAGGACTGAATCTTGGCACTAAAGAGGCAACATCATTTTGTTTGATTGATTAAAAGAGGAAGGCAAAAAATAAATAGAATAAACATAGCCCCGGAAAGATTATCTCTGTGTGCTAAGTGCAGCAAAATTGTAAACATAATTTAGAGAATGTAATTAGGATTTTACTACACAAAGTGCACAAAGGAAGTCTCTCCCACCCGCCATTTCTCAGTATCTGAAAACATTTTGCCAAAATCTTTTAAAAACTGTTACACAAGCGACAGTATATCAAATGAAATTGTATATTTATAGTATTTTTCAGCCCTAGTGTGTTTTGGGAAAAACACACATTTGTTGGGCAGAGAAGCTTTGGTAAGAGGTAGTAAGCTGATTCCTATGGGGAGCAGCAGTCATTTTGGCCTTGTAAAAAGCTGCTTAACAGTTTACAAAGCTATTTTCCATCCACAAGGATGTAAGCTAAAACTTATACAGGAAAAACAGTAATGACTATTAAGCAAACAACAGAAACTGATTTTTTTTCTGAATAATGTTTAATCTGAACTGTTGTAACCTTGTAAAGATTTCTGACATGGCGCAGTGACATGACCGCAGACCTCACAGGATCTTAAAAAAAATGCTGCAGCAATCAAGAAATTACTGAACCTTCAACCGAATAAACATTTAAATGATTCTGAACAAGTTCTTCTCCCTCTTACAAACATTTCACTGTGAGAAGAACTTTAGTTTCCCTTGAACTGTACGATGTTTCTGAAAATGATGAACAATAACAACCTTCCAAAGTGATTAACGTACATATATTTCATTAATAAGAATCTTGTTGCTAACAGATTCTGATTACTCTGCTTCAAAATGAGGCAAACATATGTTATTCATTAATATGGTGTAGCAGTCCCTAAAAGCACTCAGGAGGGAAATGAGTTATGTGAAAATCTGAGTTAAAAAGAGAAAAAGAAAACAAACTAAAGATATTTTCCAAATAACTGTGCTTGCAATTCATATCAGCGTAATCTAAAAATAATATAGCAACTATAATCAAAAACATCTGTGCTGCTTTCAGCTTATCTTCTAGCACAAAGTATTATACAATTTATAATTCATAAGTGTATCCACAAATGTATTCCAGTTGAGAAGCCCAGGGCCTAGAACCGAACAGATATGGAACCAATTTGTGACCTCAATGGTACAAAGTTTCAATAACCTAAAAGGATGGACATTTTCTGCTCCACTTATAAAACATTTTTCTTCAGCACTGATTTATGTGCCTTATATCCCTTAAGCAAGGAAAATTGAAGATTTAGCCTTCTGCATTCTTTGGCAAATTACATCTCAAGAATTATTACACATTTAATAGTAGTACATATAATTAACATCTGTGTCTCGACCATAATAGCATCTCACTCTTTTACCTGTTGTAGCCTGTTGCAAACCCTTAAATTAGTCTGAGACAGAACAAAAGCAAACTATGCAGAGGAGGGCAAGTGATCTAAAAACCCTTTAAAGAAAATGGTAATGTTACCTGAGAAGGTAACCCTATAGCCAAGAGATTACAGAAACACCATTCACAATTTGTTCCCTTCACCCGCATAAAGACTGATGATTGAAGGCAAAATGGTAGGGGCAGATGGACAGCCGACAAAATACAATCTTCACATTTCCCTTCTGAAGCGCGTGATCAGGGTAGAAGGTTGAACATTAAGTTAAAGAGGGATCTGTTTACTTTTTTCTCCCAGTAGAACAATAGATCTTTAGACAGAGAAGGAAAATTCCTTGAAAATCTATGGGGTGAATTTAAAAAAAAAAAGATGGTGGAAATGTGACTCTGCTGCAATCTGTAAATTAACATTTCCACCAATTTTAAAAGCAATGGCTCAATATGAAAACTTTGGATTGAAGACCCCTTTTGAAACATATTTTTCCTTGCGTATATATTGCTATCTGAACTTACAATGGTAGCTATAAAATTCTGCAACTGAAACAATCTCAGTGCTAAAATATTAGGCGAGATATTTCAATTGTTACATTGCTTGTTGTTATGATGGTTGACAACTACATTGAGTTTATACTAGTACTTGGAATGAAAAAAGCTACAAAAACTCCAAGTAAAAAAAAAATGAATCCAAGATTCAATTTCTCCTCAGAGCAAAGTAACTGCTACGTATCAGTAGCCCCTGCTGATGCCGATGGAGAAACACAAGCAGTGTGTGAGGTAATCAGGCAGAATGCCGGGACTGAGAGATACTTAAGTCGCATTTTCTCTGTGTTTATATTCTGTGAATTCTTGTAGATTCTCTCACCAGTAACTTTACCTGAAGAAGGGGCAGGATAGCTCCGAAAGCTTGTAATTTTAAATAAATCTGTTGGACTATAACCTGGTGTTGTGCGACTTCTCACATGAAAAAAGAGTGAGCTTTCAGATCAGCATGCTAGTATGCAATTCAGCACCATTTATGCTGTGCTAAAGGTTTTGTAGTGAAACATGGGGTACTGGTACCATGTAAAGAGAAACCGGGGTACCATTGGGTTTTGATGGGGATAAAAGAGTGTCTGTTTGAGGTACACAACTGGTCTGCATTATGAACATGTCACAGAAGCATCTATTAATGAATTTCTAAAACACAATACTGTACAATGCTCAGTCCAACACTGGAAATACACCTTTAGGAATAATTCCTAATGTTTTCCCAACTAGAAGTCATGTGAAGTGCAACATTATGTTTATCAAAGATTTGTATGTATCAAACAACTGAATGGTTCACATATACTTTAAAAAAAAAACTAATCCACTGTCTCAGTGGGTAAATGCATTGGTGTAGCATTAAATTATACAGACCAAAAAGGTTCCAATTTTGATCCCATGTCTATTGAATTAGCTTATCACAGCCAGGGCAATAGTAGGGGTGCCACAGTGGGCCTCAGCACCCTTGGACTAGGGAAGGGGGAGAAAGAAAATGAGTCAGTGCTCCGGCTCCTGATCGCTATCCAGTTACCACAGCTGGAAAATGCATGCGTGTGGACGTCAGGTGAGGACAGAATTGGTTTGCTGTCATGCCCTCCACTGTTAAATAGAATCCTCACACTCATTCTCCAGGCTCACAAATAATTACTTGAACAAGGTACAAGATGACTGTAAACGCCTACAAAACTGTACCCTAGCAAGAGTCCGTGGGCTGGATTTTGATACTGGGGCGGGTTGGGGTCGTGTTATCCGAATTCCGTGTTATCCACACGACTCTCATGAGATGTGTGTAACAAACGCGATTTTCCCCTGATTGGGCAATTGAGTTCCAGTGTGTGGGAACCCCTGGCCCAATTAGCTTTTCCAGTCTGAAAGTCGCCTCTGATGACGTCATCATTGCTGCTGCTTTTAAGGTCTGCAAGAGGCCTTGCTTCCTTTGCAGACTGCCAACCTTCTGGCCTTTGTTCCTACATTGACCTGGAGGCATCATGTGTACCAACAAACCCAAGTCTGCTCCAAGATTCGAGGACACTGCCCTGCAAGCCCTGATAGATGGAGCAAGAGATCATAAGGAGGTGCTCTTCCCTTCTTCAGGGAGAAAGAAGCCTCCTCAGCAAACAAAGGCTGTGTGGCTCCAGGTGGCCCAGGAGGTGACTTCTCTATCCTTGATCAACAGATCTTGGATTCAATGCTGCAAAAGATTTCATGACCTTGTGCGCACTGGGAAAGTGAGTATGACTTTCCCATCACCCTCAATCTGATGCCCTTTGCCTCTCCTCACCAGCACTCAGCTTTAGCAACCTCTTCCTCCACATCCCACTTAACACTGACATCCCTGCACCCTTACCCATTCCCTCTCTCTCTATGGTCACATTCACCTAACTATTCCACTATGCAGCCCTCACACTCCCTATCACTGTCATGCTATGCAAACAACTTACAACACACAGGATGGGCCCTTGGTCTTGCCACCTCACTCCATCTTTGCCTCCTTATAAGCATCTATGAGATGGATTCTATAAACTCTCTCCTTCATTCTCACTCAAACTCCACTTGTCTCCCTCATTGCAGGAAAAGAGAGCTCACAATAAGCGCGAAAGAGCGAGGACAGGAGGAGGGCCACCCTCAGTAGCCCAGCTCACCACCTGGGAGGAGGCGGCCCTGGAGATCGTGGGACTCGATGATGATGCGCAAGTGGGGGACGGGCAGACGGGCGCAGCAGAGCAAGCTGGTGACAGAATAGTTGTTCATCTCTCTCACTGACATTGCATGAGTCGCTGATAATGATTCTGAAGCTCTAACAGTTGGACTTATGATCATCTGCAATATGCACTGTGCATGTCACCTTGGCCTCACATCTCTGACTTTTTCCTTTACTCCCCCACAGGACCATCGCAAGCACCCGTCCCCACCATCCAGGAGGAACAGCCTGAGGCTCAAGACTCCTCAGAGGAAGCTGAAACCTCTGAGGGCGCAGCGTCAGCACAATTAAGCCAAGCCAGCACCAGCGCAGAGACTCACACCTCGGTGGGACCCTCGGGACATAGAGTAGTGTTGTCACCTGGTATATCACAGCTCACAAGTGAGCCTCAGCAGATGGTGGAGACAGGGAAAGCAGTGGAGAGTCCTCGTCGGAGGGCGCAGGACTCTCCCAGCTCAGCTCAGCTGCATGTCGACCCTATGCCTCTGGGTCCATCCACAAGATCAGTGGTGCTGGAACTCCAGGAACAGATGCAGGAGTCTCTGGCAGGTTTTGTCTCCAGGGTCGCTGCGAGTGTAGAGCGAATGGAGGAGTCCATTGCGAACATGAGCAGAGCCTTTGTGAAGTCATTGGCGCATGAACGCATCACCATGGAAAGGATGGCAACCTCCATGGAGGTGATAAGTCGCCAGAGTGCAGAAAACATGGTGAGTGTTCTGAATAGAATGACATCTCTGGAGGAGTGATGGACATCTATTGAACAGAGAAACCAGACCTTCATGGAAGTCCTTCTGAGTAGGATTGCCAGTGCAGATACGGGTTCCCATGGCCCCCCTGATGTGTAGCAAGGTGCTCTCAAGCCACTTGCAAGCGCTGAGGTGGGCCTGACCCATGAGAGGGATGATGGTGGCAGAGAACAAGGAAGTGGGGGCTCCTCTCCAAGCGCTCACACTTCCATGCCACTGACAAGTCCTCGGTCAGAGCCCCACCAGAGTCCACACCCAACTGAGATCGGCGTCTCAACCCCTGCACAGCTGCAGGAGCAGCAGACTGTTGGCGAGCCCTCACAAGCTCGGCACCCCAGAGGACGCCCGCCCAAGGTGTCGAGACAGGAGCAGCAACAGAGTGAGCAAGGGGCCTCCACATCTGCTGATGCCAAGGGGGAACCACCACGTAGAAGCACGCGTAAGAGAAAGAAACTGCACAAATAGTCACAAGGTTTGTCACTTGGGTGAAATGTTATGTTTAATTGTGATAAGCCATCAGTAGCTTCCTGTAAATAAAAAATCTGATGGCTACTGCTGCAGTTGTGGCCTGTGTCATTTCGCTATTGGGACTTCCACATTGCGGGCTTAGGAGGAGTAGCAGTTGTCAGAATGATGGTCAGAGTGCTAGGAAGATGATGGGTCCTGGCCATTAACGATGCTGTGGCAAGAAGCTGCGAGGCACAAGTGGTTGCTTGGCTAGGCTAGGCAAATCTGGCCAAGATGAGTGCGTTCCTTGCGTCCTGGCCAGCAGTGGTCTCGCGTATTGCCGCCTCTGCCAGATGTTCATTTTCTCTCTCCTCCTCCTCCTCGTCCTCATCTGATGTCCAGGGGGAAAGGAACCGAATGGTTCCCATTCTTCTGGTAGATGCCTCAGTTGAGGAAGCGCTGAGTCAGGGTGGGGTGAGGGGTTTTCCAGGAGCTCACACTGGAGATGGGTGTCAGGCTCCAAACTTTCACAACAATGAGTAGGCCTGCTAAAGTTTCCCCAGACCTGAAACAACTAAGTTCTGCCACCTGCAAATGATGATTGCTCCAAACTACTCTTTAATGGTGGAGCTGCAGCTGAAAGCCAGCAAGCCAAATGTGTACCCGCCAGGTTTCACCGTCATGTTTCAGAGGAGGCGTGCATCTCGTGGAAAACCGGTAAAAATCCGAAAGGCCTGTGAAAATGGCATTATGGAGCCAATTAGGAGCTTGTCAATGGCCTTAAGGGCCTATCCCGCCTCTTGGAGGCGGGTCGGGAACTGGATCTGAAAACGCGCACCTGGGAAAATTCGGCAGAGGCGGGATGGGTGCGGGATCGGGCCCGCCCGCCATTTTTTCCAATTTTAACCCCCCACACGCCTCCAATCCCGCCTCAACAGCCCTATGAAAATCCAGCCCTGTGTGTTCAGGAGAGCAAGGGAGAAAAGGGTACTGGATAAAACAAAACAAGTTAAACTGCCATATACACAAGAATGAAAAGCCAAGAAAAAACAAGAAACTTTAATTATTTCAACTTTTCCTGTGGTTCATTATACATGAGGATGGCATCATCAGTAACACAGTGTCATATTGCTCATTACACCTGCTCTTAGTAATTCAACTTTAAAACAACACAAAAACTTAAAATGTTAAAAGTAAAAAGCTGTGCGGTTGAGTGAGAATCAAAATTCCTTCAAGCCATCACTGTGCTGTGATACTGGCCATGAAATATCACTCCTAACATTTTCCCATGATTGACAGTTCTGGATCAAACTGTGTCATTCTTGTCCGACCCCAGTGCAAACACTGAAGACTGCCATAGGCTTGGAAGCATGTCCCTCTGTATTTCACCTTGCAAGTGGAGTAATGTTTGGTATGTACATACTTACACACTTGTGGAATGACTGGATTTTTAAGCTTATTCCAGTCAGTACTTTGAAATGCATCAGAAAACTGAAGATAATTTGAAACAATCTACCATTAAATTATATTTCTACTTACCTAAAAATGGGGGGGGAGGGGGGTGTCCTTTATCATGTAAATCTTTGTTACAAACTCTTGGATCTTTTGTCAAAGGTGCTATCTTTCAGATGAGACATTAAACCTAGATCCCATCTGCCTGTTCAGGTGGACATAAAAGATTCCATGGTACTATTAGAAGAACAGGGGGTTCTTCTGGTGTCCTAACCCAATATTCATGTTCAACCAACACCATCAAAAACAGATGAACAAGTGATTTATCTCATTGCTGCTTTGTGGGGCCCTGCTGTGTACAGATTGGCTGCTGAGTTTTCCTACATAACAGCAGTGACTTCAAAATTCTTTTTTGTTATGAAATGCTTGGGGAAATCCTGAGAAAGTGAAAGGCACTATGTAATTGCAAGTTGTCAATCGAACACAGCTTCATCAACTCTAATCGTGTTGGAAGAGGCACTACATATGAATGCAAGCAGCTTCATAGAGAATGAGCTTAAATGAATCCTGTTTGGTAATAACTAACCAACTGTGGCATACACAACTTAAGCAAAACATAAAATACTAGATTGAAATGGATCATTATTAATGAAGTAGTCAAGCTGAAACTGCTTACAAATCACAAATAATAATTGCAGAGGAAATGGCATCATTATAGCTTTGGCCAGTTGACAAGTCTGTGTTCAATTTGGCCAATTATAGGATTCATGTTCATTAGAGAGTTCATTAGTTCTCTGCTGACAACAATTTTTTCAGCTCTATTTCTCTCCTCCTCCACGCTCTGTGTTTCATCCCTTGACTGAGAAGGTTGTCAGATGATCTGATCTGCTCCAAGGCCTCTGTTAAAGTTATTCATGAGCTTGTTACCAGAACTTGTACAACAGCGGCATTGGGCGATTTCCCCCCATTCAATTCCTTCCTCCCTCTGGCTTCCGTTCAGTGGAGCCACATACAGCTCAGCCGAGTCCAGTAAATGCGGTGTAGACCAGCATTATGTTTCAACTGCTTTGTAGCATATTTTGATGAAGAATATGGTGTGCCATCTAGAAATTCACCACTCGGACTTTAATCAAAAGGGCATCTTTGCTAGAAAAGCTGTGCATTCCTTCTGAAAGCCATGTGCTACCTCGTAAACTCTTTGGAACATGCATATCCCCATTGTAGGCTGTGTAAAGACATATCAGCTCTCCTTAATCACCCAGAGGGTTGTGGGGGTCTGGAACTCACTGCCTGAAAGGGTGGTAGAGGCAGGAACCCTAACCACATTTAAAAAGTACTTGGATGTGCACTTGGGATGCTCTAACCTGCAGGGCTACGGACCAAGAGCTGGGAAGTGGGGTTAGGCTGGATAGCTCTTTGTTGGCCGGTGCGGACACGATGGGCTGAAATGGCCTCCTTCCGTGTTGTAACTTTCTATGATTCTATAATTTAACATTTGTGACATGGAGTACTTTGAAAATGAATACATTATACACTAAAAAGTTTTGTAAATTTAAGCTCTATTTTCCAAGGTAACAATGCAGTGTGATAATGTCATGCTGAACAGAAGTCCCAACTGCCCACTGTAAATCCTCATGTTTGCTCAACTGCAGTACATCTTGAACAAGCCCACCTTGACATAAATTCACAATATACGTGTAAAATGTTTTGGTTCCTCAATTCAGAGAATACATGAGAAATGCTCCATAAATTCGTATAAGTATACCACAAATATGATCTTTGGACTGCACTGTGGGTGAACCAAGAACCCTAAAAGCACGTTCTTGAAACAGGGATTAAGGAGAGCCGAGATGTCTTTACACAGCCTACAATGGGGATATGCATGTTCCAAAGAGTTTGCGAGGTAGCACATGGCTTTCAGAAGGAATGCACAGCTTTTCTAGTAAAGATGCCCTTTTGATTAAAGTCAATCTAAAATGTTTTTAAAAAGTTGTTTAAATGAACTTCGTTAAGTTCCAGGACATTTGAATAGGTCTAGACTTGGAACAGCCAAGGGTCACTAATTCAATTACTTTCTCCAAGAAAGAATCTTAATTTACATTGCTTCAATTCAGTCCTTCTTGCACGCACCCCACACTGAGAGCAATAAAACAATCGCGCAACTTCACACCTCACTGGTAGAAAAGGACCAGCAGCAGAGCCAGAATGCACACAATAACTCTCTGTGTGGATCCAAATTACAAGCGTCATTAATTGGCGCTTCAGCTACTTGATGCAAATTTCTTTTTGGGGTTACGGGCTTGTTTGAAATAACATTTCTAATTTATTCTTTGCATAGGTCATTGTTTCATGCACAATAGTGGAATGTGCTATTACATACTTAACTGATTCCCGACTTGCCCTGTGCTTTAATTACATTTTCAAATAATGGAACACACTCTTTGATGTGTCTTTAAACATTATATTTTTCCTGGTCATCACCCTATAACATGTTTTGCTAAAAGCTACAAATGTTTTAACCAGCTTGTAGTTGCCTTTGCTTGAATGTCATTAGTGGGGCTGTTTGTACATTACCTGTGCCTTTGATTGTACTGAATAACTTGTAGTTTATTCATAAAGTAGATGGCTAATTTTTGGAGGTTCCAAGAGCAAAGCAGAGAAAACGAAGCTACTGTCGCATGGAGTAGAAAACCCCTGTAAGTTTAATACTGGAGTTGCAGCTGGCTGCATGAGATATACACGCCAGAATATAGTGCTACTAGCACAATATAAAAGAAGCTGGAGACACACATCAACATAAATATACTAGTGAGAAAGAAAGAGAGACACATGCATAAATAGTGACAAAGAAAGATAAATGGATAAACATAGGAACAAGAGTAGGCCATTCAGCCCCTCGAGCCTGCTCCCCCATTCTATTAGATCAGGCTGATCTGTATCTTAACTCCATCTAGCCGCCTTGGTTCCGTAACCCTTAATACTCTTGCCGAACAGAAATCTATCAATCTCAGTTTTGAAATTTTCAATTGACCTAGTCTCAACAGCTTTTTGAGGGACAGAGTTCCAGATTTCCACTACCCTTTGTGTGAAGAAGTGCATCCTGACATCACCCCTGAATGACCTAGCTCTAATGTTAAGGTTATATCCCCTTGTTCTGGACTCTTCTACCAGAGGTCCCTGGCTCCGACCTCCCTCGAACAGTGGACAGCGCTCAACCGAATCCACACAGGGCATGGACGACGCGGCCACCTGCTCCACAAGTGGAAGATGAGGGACGACCCGAAGTGCGACTGCGGCCATGAATCCCAGACCATAGAACACATCACATCAACCTTCCCAACTAAGATCTGTTGCGGGAGGCACCTCATTTCTCCACTCGGCATCTCAGGAGGCCATCGAATGGATAGCCAAACTAGACATCCCATTATAAGCTTTTCCCGTCATATGGAACAACAGCCACTGGAGGAAATAGTTTCTCTCTATCTACCCTATCAAATCCTTTAATTATCTTAAATTCCTCAATTAGATCACCCCTCAATCTTCTATATTCAAGGGAATACAAGCCTAGTCTGTGCAACCTGTCCTCATAATGTAACCCTTTTAGCCCCGGTATAATTCTGGTGAATCTGCACTGCACCCACTCCAAGGCCAAGAAATCCTTCCTGAGTTGCAGTGTCCAGAACTGAGTGCAGTACTCCAGATGCAGTCTAACCAGAGCTCTGTACAGCTGAAGCATCACTTCCTAACTTTTATATCCCAACCTTCTTGAGATAAAAGCCAACATTCCAGTAGCCTTATTAATTATTTTTTGTACCTGTCCATTAGCTTTTAGTGATTTCTGTATTTGGACCCCTAATTCTCTCTGCTCCTCCACAGTTCCTAGCTTCTCACCATTTAGGTCCAAAGTGGATGACCTCACACTTTCGCACATTGAACTCCATACTGGCAGAGGAAAAAGGTGCACACACAATCAGTGTTCATGTGTATATGCGAGAGAAAGACACACACACACACACACACACAAAGTGCATAAATAGAACAGTACTACAGGAGACAGGCCTCATTGTGGACTGCTGCTCATCACCTGGTTTCATAGAGACTATTTTAACCTTTTTGGTGGCAGCACAAAATCTATTTTTGTCACAATACAACTACATTTTATAAAGGTTTTAGCACGTACAAACTAGAGCTGTGACACATTGGAGGAAGTTGGATTGTTTCCTCGTGTGAAGTGCTATTATCACCAAAACCAACTGACATTACCCAAGAGTCCTATCGAAATGCTCTATACTCTTCGAAAATAAAGCCCCTTTAAAAATGAGCTTGAAAAAGATTCCCTTAAGAAAGTTAGTGTCGGCGAGTTGTGGAAACATTGAAAAAGCACTGCAGTCACGACACCTAGAGAAGTACATAGATGCATTAGTACTTTTTTAAATTAAGAGTCTGTTTAAAAAAAAAAATCACCACTTCCGCATATTGTATTTTATAGCACTTTTACAGGTTTAAAAAAAGCACCTGTCATTGTGTGCTTTGCTCTGTGTTTACTTCTTTCACACTAAGGACCTGGGCATGTTTGGCATTCAACTATCAGGGGTTTGGTTGGTACTCACATGTCCACAAGCTGAAATGTCATGTCGTACTCTCATTTTTTTCCCCCAAGGTTCTGCTACACAATGAGAGGAAGTCACGTACACGCTTGGTTACAAAATAATGAACTCTACCTTATTGAGGTCACAAGACTGTGTTCATTGATGCAGAAACACAGACAGGTATGGCTTTCAACTCACTAAACATCAAAAGGAGATCTGTGTCTGACGGCAAAAAATCTTTTATCAAGTCTTATGAAAGTTAGGGCTTAGTTATTGAGGTGGCAATTTAATATTCTCAGATAGACAGGCAGAGGAAGAGGATTAAAAAAAACACTATCAGGAGAATGATCTACTACTTATTTGGGTGGTGTGCACTTATTCCTTCTTAGTACTGATGTCTAAAATGACAATGCACAACAGAAGCTGTATTATAATCTAATAATCAAAGATATCATAATTTTGCACTTCAATATAAAGTGTAAATTAAATATCAAGCTTTCCACAGCACAGAATGTGCATGTAAAACTGGGTCCATAACCTTCCAATCCAACAGTAGTATAATGCTAAAACACTGGATTCCTGAATAGGAGACTGGAGTTTAAATTCCAGTCTCAACTAATGCTTTCACAGTATTGGTTAGGTCTGTCACAGTGTGGAAAGCAGGCTAGAGGACTGCATCTGGGTTTGTAATATAAACATCTTTAAAAAAAATTCTCTTCGCCATTCAAAGTTGTTTTCCAATTAACTGACTCAGTGAGGGTAGACAGAGAACTGCTGCCTTTGCCAAGGTTGCTTCTGAGAGCAGCCTGGGGTGATTCGCCTTGCAATATTCCCTCTCTTCCTCAGGGATGTTTTATTTGGCTCCAAATGGCACCAACTTCAGACAGTTAGCAACTCACTATGAAACTGCAGTTTAAAAAAAAAACCTCTTGTCCGAACAATCTGAGGCAGAATGTTTAAGCACATTAACTAACTGCGCTCTCCATATGTCACACTACAGATTCACAAGTGCATAAAATGGTACTAAACTTACCAAATTCTATTAAAATAAATTTCTAACACAGAAAACATTGCAAGAATACAATCCATTAAAGAAAGTAATAATAGAAATCTTGTAGGGTCCAAATGGTTTGATGAATAAGTGTAACACATGGTGTGGTATGGTATTGATCTAGACAAGAGTTAGCCAATCTCAAGCTCGAGTAGTAGTGGGGTACGACAGTTGGCTGCAGCATCTATGAACTGGGGCGAATTGAGGCAAAAAGCTCAGGCTTTCTGTTCCTGATTCCTATCTGGTGACCCATGCAGGAATGTGGTGCATATGTGTGGACTTTATGTAAGGACAGAAATGATACACAGGAAAAATGTGCATTAAGGTGAGTTGATTTTTGTAACTGTACCCAAGAGGAGTCAACACCTTCAGAATAAAATAATCAGAAGAAAGTAAAAGTTCTTTACACACCCATCACAGTGAAGCGTAAATACTGTTCCAATAATACAGTATTAACAGAAAAAAAGTGAGTACAGTATATACTCCCTAGCATTAGTTCTTTCCTTTAATACTACATTACTGGAACAATATTTACTCCTGAACAAGAAAACAATGCAATCTCAAACACTAGATGTGGAAGACCACCAAGAATCAACAATGAATAGACAGAAGTTACTTACAAAAACAAGTTGCATTTATACAGTGCCTTTAACATTGGAAAAATGTCAAAAAACTTTCACGGAGGTATAATTTAAAAAAAATAGATGCCAAAGGAGGCGATGTTAAGAATGTTGACCAAAAGCATGGTCAGAGGTGGGTTTAGGGAGGGTCATAAAGGAGGACACAGAAATTAAGAGCTAAAGGGGATTAGGGAGAGCATTCCAGAGCCTAGGGTCTGGGCAACTGAAGGCTTGGTCATTAATGTTGGGGTAAAGGGGAAAATGCAAAAGAGGCCAGTCGGTGGGATGGGGTGGGGGCGGGGGAAGCTTGTAGGGTTGGAGAAGGTTACACAGATAAGGAGGGGCGAGGCAAATAAGAGATTTGAACACGAGGCTCTGGCTTTCCTGCAGGGGTGCAGCACAACCTAGAGGTTTCACCCAAAATTATGCCCATTCTTGTGCTCATTCTGCCGATGTTGAATTACGCTCAAATGTCCTGCCAATCTCATTAGCATATGCCCGAATATAAAAATGAGCGTAAATCAGTGTAAACAATCGGGGACCAAGTAAAGTGCCAAACTCACATCATATATTCCTTCTTTAAGTATGAAGATTGAAGTTTCAACTCATTTTAACCACCATTCATGCACATTAGACACACACGTTTAAGAAACAGCAATCAGGGAAACTTTTCACTTTTTAAGTTGGGTGGTCAGCAGTTTATGGAAATGAGGTCAAGTGAGTAGGACGTAAGTCTCATGGACAAGATGAGCTTGATGAAGGCATGAGGAAGATGGGAGAGAAGCTAGATCAACATGTGTTCAGAGCTAGGACGAGGGAACCTGGGCTGGGAGGGGGGCGGAGTTTTCCTTATTGCGCATGGGGAAGGGGGAAGAAAACAGCAGAGGCAACTGAACGGGTGCACTTAATCTTGGTGACAAAGAAGTCCATGAGCTCCTTGCACATTATGGTAAAGCTGAGAAATTTAATTTCGAACCAAAGGACAGGGAAACAAATGTGGAGCAATATAGAAACCATTAGAAGCTATCTATATAAAGGAGAGGCCATCACCAATGAGGCAGTCTTTATGGATGATGGATTCTGTGATAAATGCACACAAGCGATTCACAGAAAGGGGATGCTGTCACCAACGTGTTAGCCCTTATGGGTGATGTACTGTGTGATAAATGTACACAGAAATGATCCACATGACGGGCAGGCCGTCACCTATGTATTAAGTCCTGTGGGTGACGTCCCTTGTGATAAATCTGCAGAAAATATGAGCGTTGCTGACTAGACTCACAAATATGTAAACATATATAAAAGTACTTGGAGGCTGCAATAAGATATTTGGAGCCACTGGTCTTCATTAGTTCATTTTAGGTCCAGCCTGTCTAATTTACACAGCAGCTGCTAGTTTGTTTTTGTAGCAAGTTGCAGCTGTTGTAAATTATAATGCATCGTCTAAATGGTGCAAATTTATTTACGCCTAGATTACCACTGAGTAAAAATGCTCACCTCATACTGCAGGTTTTAAACCACTTACAATTCCATAATGACTCGCATCAAGCTCAAGTGTACAGTTCCATTTGAATTCTCCCTGGTTTTATGTTGGTTTCCACTGCACACAAGTGGAAGTACAGTGTTCTATTATTTAGGATTATTCAGCATGTTCTTCCAGGGGCAAGGGGAGGGGGAACGACAAAACAGAAATTGGTGCTATATGTAAACATGGGGCGTCAAATTCAGCTTGGATCAATATCTTAAAGGGACTGATCTGTGGAAAGAGAGTTAATTTTTATTTTTATTTTCCTTTGCTTATAGAATTTTACAATGAAAAAGCCTTCAGTCCCACCCTCCAAACTGGTTACAGGGCAGTAAATTGAAAGACTGAAAACAACAAATATATTTCCTTGTGAACTATCTGAGCTTAATCTCCAAGTCTTCATTCTCATTTCCATTACTTTTAGAGGACAAGTTTATATTTGCAATGTTACTCTGGCCCTGTAGTGCCAGGTGTTATATGCTATCTATAACATGATCCACTTGTCAATTTTCTCAGCTTTTGTACCAATAACTGTGTTGTGTCAAAATGATCACATTGTGTGTAATCACACCACGGTACAAATGATGTTTTATATCGGCCCGGATTTTGCGGTCAGCAGCGAAATGACGGCGCTCGCCAATGACCTCGAAGAAAGCTGCCCACAAAGATCTAGCGAGCTCTGTTGCATGGATTTCACCTCTCCCAACGTTAATTTGAATCTGGCGCCAAGCCTAGAGGATTTCCAACGTCCAGCAACAGTGATGTCATCAAGCTGGCTAAGCAGCCAATCACATTGAAGAATTCTCACAGACAGCAAACCAGGAAGAAAAATGCACTGATTATCCTTCACTTTTTAAATCATTTTACAGAGAGCGAAAGAAAGATTGGGAGATACACATGAGATTAAGGTAGAAGCTGAAATATCATAAACTTCAAAAAAAAATGTATTATAGTAAAAACCATGGAATTTTTATCATAAATGAAAAATTTGACATTCCACAAATATAAAATTAGTTTCTCAGGGCCAGAACAGTTGTTCAGCAGTAGTTATGACTCAGTATGCCGTTAAAAACCCAGTTACACCTCATTGAACAAGGCTTAACTTTTTTTTTTTTTTAACAGCGATATTAGAGTGTAAAAGCTCAAGTTCTCATCAGTTCAGTGATTTCAATTGATTGCCGGCTGCGGGGTGTTCAACAACGCATCCTGTGGAGGAGCAGGGAATGACCGACAGCAACTTCTGGATTTCCGCATTTAACTGCGCATGTTCGGACGCCAGAGGTTGCTTGCTGGCCGGTTTCACAGTTGTATTCACGGTGAACGCTGATATTTTCGACGTCATTACAACCGCAAATTCCGGGCCATTGCTTCTTGTGCCATACAACCTATTTTTATTTCTGATGTTAATGTAAATGTGTTAAGTAGTGAATGCCTGTGGGATTGAGGCCGTGCCTCACGAGAAATATAATGTGTAAAATACAGCTATGTTTGTAGCCAATAAAACAATTCCAAGATAGTCAAATGTTTTCTGTCTGGAAGACTCAGTAGAGTATATTCCCAAAAAATCTAGATAAAAATCAACTTAATAGAATAATCTGGTACTCGTAGTTACATAGGAATGTACAAGACTAGAAAGGACCACTGTGGTCCATCTGGCTGGTCCCAGTGTCTGGGAAATATATCCCAGGATACCTCTCCTACGCCGCTATCAAATTTTTCAATAACTTCCTTCAATAAGGCTATTGGAATATTTGCCTTTATCTCAAGGTGGCTGGAATAAAAAGGGGAGGGTTATGCTTCAGTTGTATAGAGCCTTGGTCAGACCCCATCTGGAGTATTGCATTCAGTTTTGGGCACTGCACCCCAAGGCCTTAGAGGGGGTGCAGCGCAGATTCACCAGAAGGATACTGGTGCTTAGAGGGTTAAATTGAGGACAGGTTGCATAAACTTGGCTTGTATTCCCTAAAGTATAGGAGATTGAGGGGTGATCTGATCGAGGTGTTGAAAATGTTAAAAGGATTTGATAGGGTAGATACAGAGAAACTATTTCCTGTGGTGGAGGAAATCAAGAACAAGGGGAAATAATCTTAAAATTAGAACTAGGCCATTTGGAATTGAAATCAAGCACTTTTTCCACACAAAGGGTAGTAGAAATTTGGAACACTCTCCCCCAAAAAGCTGTGGATGATGGATCAATTGGAGCTTTCAAGAATGTGATTGATAGATTTTTGTTAGGTAATGGTGTCATGGGATATAGAGCGAAGGCGGGTAAATGGAATTGAGGTACAGATCAGCCATGATCTAACTGAATGGCGAAGCAGGACCGAGGGGTTGAATGGCCTACTCCAGCTCCCAAGATCATCCTTGAGCCTTTTTTTCCAGTGTAAACATTCTCAACTTCTACACCTCATAATTCAGATGCCTAATCTCAGCTATCAATTTAGCTGTCCTTAATTACACCCTCTCCAATGTTTGCATGTTGACGTGCAACTCCCCCTTGACCGGTGCAAAGAGTTAAGATTTTGAGTGCTGTGTCTCAAGCAATTTTGCCTTCTAACTGCCAGTAAAGGTAATGAACCCCTCATTTTTTAAGGAATTGCTGCTATTTAGGCCTATGTTGGTACCATTGTAGACAATCAGTCAACAATGTGCCATTGTCAGATTATTGTCACATTACTTCAATCAACTGCTACAGCTGCTTCCCTTCAACATCACTGCATATTCCAACATCCTGTCACCTACATGCTCCTTTGTGCAACTCCACTTACTGAAGCCGATTTCACAAATGGTTAAGGGTTTGATTGCGTGAGTCTCCAAGCGGTATGAATACATACCAATTGTTAGCATTGTGAATTGACAGTCAGCATTTCAACCTATTTGTCAGTTTGTCTGTGTTTCATAGTTAATCTTTATTTCCTGGGACTGAAGGTTGTCAGTATCAGCCAAACAAATTAGTTGGAGGGCAGGACTGCAGCTTGTTCGAACCAGATTGGAGGGCAGAGCTGATCGAATCGGCTGGAAGGCAGGACGGGATGACATAAGAACCACACAGATTGGCTAAAGGGTGAGAACAGAGAATACCAGAACCAATGAGACGTTAGCTTCTTCCATTGCTGGCGACACACAAATTTATGGGAGAAGAGTTTTAAGATAAGCTGATGGTTTCTGAGAGTTTTCAGTTATAGGTGGGTTTGTAGTGTTCAGCTCCAAAGATGTTACAAAAAACAAAGACGATACAAACATGCAACTTTTAAAAACATATCCTTCTCTTCAAGACTGGTGGCAGCTGTTTTTTGAGACAAGGCAGAAGTTCTCATATGAAAAAACATTAACTGGTTATTTGAGCATTTCTGCTATTGCACCTAAAGAATTGCTATGGTTTGGAACTAAAATAGGGAATGGTAATGAGTTTTACTTAATTTTAAAAAATGACTGAGATTTCCATATTTAGGATTTCACAATATATAACTGATGCATGATTCAAACCTTTGGCCTGTTTGTGGGTGAGGTGCAGCATTCAGTTATGTTCTGTAACCTTAAAAGCTGTTTCCAGTTTGTTTATGCGCTTGGTGTAGTGGTTGGTTTGTTACTGTGCAATAGCTGGGGAGAGAATCCCCATCACCTGTATCAAAGCAGTCAAAAAATGTGAGAAGTGACATTAATAAATCAAAATGAGTACAACAAATTGCAAACCTCAGACCGGAAGAATCAGGTCCACCTGAAAGCACATAATTCAGGGTTACCAGCCTATTCCTATAAACCATGCTTTTGTGGATTTTAGATATTTTTTAATGATTACAGTGTATAATGTGGTTTCTATTTCCAGTATAAGAAAATAAACTCTGATAGACAGCAAGAAAGGATAGACATTACTCTTGGTGATATTATTTAATTATTTTAAACCAGTCAACTCCTCTGCTAAGACAGGAGACTTTTACACAAACAGTTAAGTATTCATTGTAGCCTCAGGTGTTTTGAAGTTTTAAAAACAGCAAATATTTGGAATGCACAGCAGATTGATCTAAAAGAGGAAAAGACTTGAGGTTACCATTTGGGTGTGACCCTTCCTCAGGACTTGGTTTGAATTGGTTTGTTTCAATTATACTGATTCACCCTTAACCCCCCCTGAAGCTATTTAAAAAAATGTTTATTTAAAATAGATAAAGCAGCATACTCTCATTCCAAGTAATCCTCCACCTGCCTGTGGCTGCTATGGGAACCAGGCAGATACGATAGTCAAACTGTTTTGTGAATGTAGAATGAACTGCTGGTTGGGTTACTGGAGGTGCATATTGCTAAAGATTGAATTCCACAAATTAAAACGATATATTGTGGGATGCATTCTTAATGAAAGGAGCTGGGACCTATACAGTTGTATAAATGTCCCTACTTTTATTTTCAAATTTAAGTATTAGTAACTACCGGAGAAGAAATTATTTTTGGCTTAATAGGCAGAAATACAGCAGAATTCACAGTGCTGGATAAAACATGACGGAGAGTGAGAGGGGAGAGAATGAGTGCGCGAGAGTGAGTGCTATTAAATAAATCTTGTGCCTTCACCACTCAAAAAACCCCTTCATTAACTTTTAAAATCAGCACTGCTACAAAATCTGCTTTTATGTGCTTTCATTTTTTTTGTTGCCGACATTAAGAGTCAAATGCTTGGTATACCATCAGCTTAAGTTATGACAAACCCTGTCCCACTGCACTTTCATTCCATTTACTTGTCTTCACATGTCATAAGACCTATATTCAGGGCTGCTTTTGAGGTGATAGCTGTTGGTCAGCCTTTGCTAGTTTTCTAGGGTGGCATCGATAAGTTTGCTATGTTCATGTTTGCCAATTCCCTCCACTCCTACTGTGACTTCTTTATATTATCTCAATTAACCTTGGGAAAATTTTCCAAGACTGGAGCTTTGTCTGGTCTTTGCATCTTTGGTAACTGGTCTGTGTTATTGTATTTATGGGAATACTTTTCTAACTGCCAGGAAGTGACAGCGGTTACAGTCTGAAGCCCTGACTCATGACTCCAAAGCCAAACCCATAGACTCCAGCCCAACAGCAATATATTCAACCACATCAAGCCTTATGATTCATAAAAAGCACACATTTGGATTACTAAATATGTACTTCCATTTCAGAGGGGCAAAACAAACTCTAAAAAGGTCCGCCAAATCTTCTGCAAGCTGTTTTTTATTTACAGAATACGTTAACAACCTATGGAATTTTGGATTTTATAGGCTGAAACAGCAGTAAGACATTGCTGCGGAAACTAGAGCAACTCTTCTAAGCAAGTTACTTCCTACTGAGCGTGTTACTACTGCAATGATGCAAAGTGTAAACCTATATCTAGTCTTCTGTTTAAACTTAGTGTTAAACTTACTGTGACAAGATGAATATTCAATTTGAACTTCATTCAAAATAGCAGTCAAAAAGCTTTAAAAAGATAGTTGACAAGGGTTACCTTTTATGTGTGCCTATGTTTGCAAAACATAACAAATCTTCTGAAGCAGATTCTTTTGGTTTCTCAGGAAGTCATGGAATCAGAAACTGGCACAGCAAGATTAATGGCTCTGTGAATTACATATGGAGTACATGTAGGCGAGAGAAACCTAGGATAATTCTCAGCCACTGCCCTAGCTCTCCTGTGGGAAACAATGGGCAGAATTCAGTGAATGGGTGCCAACACTGAATTTGTTAATGATTTATTGATTTCATACAATTGTTTTAAGTGTATGGTTCACAGGAATAAAAAGGAGAAACAAAAATTATTTCTCTTGCTCCTTTGCATTGCTATGAAATGCATGTTCTAAAATAATAGTACAAATCAGTAAATTCTTAATGAAATCACAACTGTTGGCAACATTGCAACCTGCATACTAACCACACTGTGGCATACCCTTGTAGTACAATTTTAATGCTGCCCGCTATATCATTTTTAAAGCAAACCTTACAGTGTCAAATCATAACTCAAACTTTTGTAACATAATTATTTAAGGAAGAGACTGTGGCGGATCGCCACCTAAACAGGCATAACCCACTTTTCTGTCTGTGGACAATATATCGGTGAACCTTCCCTTTAAGGTACCTTACCTTTAAGACAGGAGTGGACGGGGCTTCAGGGTGTTTCCAGAGAATTCTGGGAGCAGCTTTCTCGGCCATTTTGTGTGCCATGCAGTGAATTAAAGTTTCTTGTTTTCCACATATGGATTCAGCCTCCATTCGTGTTTCGCGGCAGCCTCAACATTGGTGACCCCGACGCTCAGAACGTATTCCGAGCACTGCAATGGCGGACACGAACGCAGTTTCCGTGAAACTGCCGGAGTTTTGGGAAAACCAGCCCGAAGCCTGGTTTCTCCAAGCTGAATCTCGCTTCCGGCTGCGAAATATCACCACAGATGGGACGAAGTACGACTATCTCGTCACATCACTCAGTAGCGCCGCAGTTTCCAAGGTTTGGACAACGCTGCAGAACCCACCAGAGGAAGGCAAGTACGCACATCTCAGGACAGCGCTCCTTAAAAAATTTACGGCCTCGGCATATCAGCGAAACTGCCACCTCCTCGACCTTCCAGGCCTCGGTGATGCCTCACCGTCAGACCTCCTCTCCCACATGCTCTCCCTCACCGACGAGAGCCCACCCGGATCCCTCTTCCGCACGCTGTTCATCCGCCAGCTCCCTCTCAGCTTCTGCCCAGCGATCGTGGCGTCTGGCCTCACGAACCTGGAAGCCCTGGCCGATGAGGCCGACAAGCTGCTGTCCGCTCACTCCAGCCGCGACGTCACTCCGGACCTGGCAGCCAATGCCTGGGCGCGCCCCTCACCATCCAGCACGCGGCCACAAGGGCCTGTCACCAGGCCCACGGGGCCTTCACGCCCCACTAACCCGGGCCACTGTTACTACCACGCACGGTTCGGCGCCAGGGCACAACGGTGCACACCTCCCTGCTCTTTCAAGTCCACCCCCGTACCAGCCCCCGCGATGGCTGTGGGCCACGCGGGCTCCCTGCTGTTCGTTACGGATGACAAAACCGGCCGCCGGTTCCTGTGCGACACTGGGGCTCAGCACAGCATCATCCCGGCCTCCTCCCTCGACATCCAAAAGGGCGAACGAGGACCGGCGCTGGCTGCTGCTAACGGCTCGGAAATCCAGACGTATGGCACCCGGACAGTCACCCTCGACCTCGCTGGTCGCCGCTACCGATGGGAGTTCATCACTGCCAAGGTGCTCTCCCCTCTCATCGGCGCAGATTTCCTGTGCGCCCACGGCCTACTGGTAGACATCCCCCGTCACCGCCTCGTGGACATGAACACCATGTCCCCCATCCTGGGCGCCATGGCCCCCCGTCAACCCACCGACATGGCGTCACAGTGCCACGCCCGGGCCACGGATGACTACTCGGCACTCCTGGCCGAATTCCCTGCCCTTACCAATCCGACCTTCTCCGCGGAGGCCGCCAAACACGGGGTGGAACACTTCATCCCCACCACAGGCCCCCCAGTGTACGCCCACGCCCGCAGGCTGGACCCGGCCAAACTGGAGATTGCGCGAACCGAGTTTGCCACCATGGAACAGCTCGGCATCATCCGCCGCTCCAACAGTCCCTGGGCCTCCCCACTCCACATCGCCCCCAAACCAGGCGGAGGTTGGCGCCCCTGCGGGGATTACCGCCGCCTCAATGACGCCACCACCCCTGATCGGTACCCCGTGCCGCACATTCAGGACTTCTCGGCTAGACTGGCCGGCCGCTCAGTCTTTTCCAAGGTCGACCTGGTACGCGGCTACCACCAAGTCCCCGTCCACCCCGCGGACGTCCCCAAGACGGCCGTAATCACCCCCTTCGGCCTGTTCGAGTTCCTGCGGATGCCCTTCGGCCTCAAAAACGCAGCCCAGGCATTCCAACGGCTCATGGACTCGGTCCTTCGGGACCTGAAGTTCCTGTTCGTCTACCTGGACGACATCCTGGTAGCCAGTTCCTCCAAGCAGGAACACCTCGAACACCTCCGCATCCTGTTCGGGCGCCTCAGCGACCACGGGCACATCCTCAGCCCAGCCAAATGCCAGTTCGGCCTGGACAAGATCGACTTCCTCGGCCACCACATCACCCATGCTGGGGCCATTCCCCTGCCCACCAAGGTGCAGGCTGTCCAACAATTTCCCCGCCCCACCACCATCAAAGGCCTCCAGGAGTTCCTCGGGATGGTGAACTTCTATAACCGCTTCATTCCCAAAGCGGCGTCCCTCATGAGGCCCCTGTATGAAACCCTCCGGGGCAGGAGCGGCAAGATGGCAGTCGAATGGACGGCAGACGCGTCAGCCGCCTTCGACTCCACCAAGACCGCGCTCGCCAACGCCACCCTGCTCGCGCACCCACGGCCCAATGCCAGGGTAGCGCTCACCACGGACACCTCCGACCACGCGGTCGGCGCTGTGTATGAGCAGTGGGTCGACGGCGCCTGGCAACCACTTGCCTTCTTCAGCCACCAACTACGCCCCCCGGAGGTCAAGTACAGCACCTTCGACCGCGAGCTCCTCGCGCTGTTCCTGGCGGTCCGCCATTTCCGGTTTTTGCTTGAGGGCCACCCCTTCACGGCGTTTGTTGACCACAAGCCCCTGACATTCGCAATGGCAAAGACAACCGACCCCTGGTCCGCCAGGCAGCAGCGCCAGCTCGCGGCAGTGTCCGAGTTCACCACGGACATCCAACACGTCTCCGGCCGAGACAATGTGGTAGCCGACTGCCTTTCCTGCCCCGCCATCCACGCCGCACACCTAGCAGTCGACTACGCTCAACTCGCAGCAGACCAGATCACCGACCCTGATCTGCTCTCCGCACCCACCAACCTACCAGGGCTACGCCTGGCCGACGTCGCCTGTGGCCCGACCGCAGTCACGGTCAAGTGCGACATATCCCTATATCAACCTCGGCCCGTCGTCCCAGCGTCCTGGCGCCGCCGGGTATTCGACATTCTCCACAACCTCTCCCACCCCGGCGCCCGCGCATCCATCAAATTGGTAGCCAACCGCTTCGTCTGGCGCGGCCTTCGCAAGGATGTGCGTACTTGGGCCAACTCCTGCCTAGCCTGCCAACGGGCCAAGGTACAGCAACACACGAAAGCACCCCTCGAGGAGTTTACCGTCCCCTCGCGGAGATTCGACCACATCCATGTGGACATCGTCGGGCCCCTGCCGCCGTCGCAAGGCCACACGCACTTGCTGACCATCGTTGACCGCACCACACGCTGGCCTGAGGCAATTCCACTGACCTCTACCACCACTGCCGACATCGCCAGAGCCTTCGTCTGCACCTGGGTCGCACGGTTCGGCGTCACCTCCGACATGACGTCGGACAGAGGTCCGCAATTTACCTCCGAACTCTGGACCGCCGTTGCACGCAATCTCGGGGTGACCATTCACCGCACCACAGCATACCACCCCCAAGCCAACGGACTGTGTGAGCGGTTCCACAGATCCTTGAAGGCATCTCTTCGAGCCAGCCTCCAAGACGGCGCCTGGACCGACCAACTTCCGTGGGTCCTCCTCGGCCTGCGCACCGCAGTTAAAGAAGACCGCCACGCATCGGCAGCAGAGCTTGTGTACGGTCAGCTGCTGCGCGTACCCGGCGAGTTCCTGCCCACCGCCACGACACCCTGGTCAGCCGACCAGCAATGACACAACTTCGCCTCACCGGCGCTGCAGTTCGCCCCGGTGCACATTGCTCGACACGGCGAATCCACCTCACACGTCCCACTAAGCCTGCACCAGGCACGGTTTGTTTTCATCCGACACGACGCCCACCGCGGACCCCTTCAACCCCCGTACGACGGGCCCTACAAGGTGCTACAGGCTGGGGACAAATTTTTCACCCTGCAAGTGGGCGACAGGACCGAAAAAGTGTCGGTTGACCGACTCAAGCCAGCACACTCGGAGCCCGGTGAGCTCGTCCACCTCCACGCGGCCGGCCTGCCCTCAAGCCGGTTCACCCGGCTGCTCCACGCCCGGCCGTTCCACGTCCACCGGCGTCCTACAAGAGCTGCTCCGGCCGGCCCATCAGACCGCTGCACCGTCTCGTCCACACCTCCTAAGCGGATTCTGGGGGGAGCTGTGTGGCGGATCGCCACCTAAATGGGCATTATCCACTTTTCCGTCTGTGGACAATATATCGGTGAACCTTCCCTTTAAGGCACCTTACCTTTAAGACAGGAGTGGGCGGGGCTTCAGGGTGTTTCAAGAGAATTCTGGGAGCAGCTTTCTCAGCCATTTTGTGTGCCATGCAGTGAATTAAAGTTTCTTGTTTTCCACATATGGATTCAGCCTCCATTCGTGTTTCGCGGCAGCCTCAACAAGACGACATATGCCATCATTTTCTATTTACATCTGTTATTTTAAAAAATCTTCCAAATGTTTTCTGCCATCCCGATTTAAACATTATTTTCCAACACACTCATCACCGTAAGGTTCATGCTGATCGCCAATGTTCTGTATCCAATTATACACAGGTTCTGACTTAGCAGAGGAACTGCGATAGCTTCAGGTAGTTTTCCATTTCTCTGTTGGAAATTATCGATCAGCTATTACATACAATACAATTCAGAAGGGGAGAGGGAATGAGGATCTGAAGATGGAAAGTGAAATGGACAGGAAGTTTGGTGTAAGAAAATGCAGAGAGACTGATAAACTTTAGACTTGTTTCCACGTCCAGCATAACAAGATACTTCTGAATTATTTAGATTACTCTAACTGGAAAAAAAATTGCTCACTCCCCCACCATCCCAATCTCCAAGTGCTTGTACTTCCCATCGGGAAATGAAATAAAACATTTTTTTGAGGCAGAGGAAAGTTATTTGATATTTTCTCCTTGTTTGCCCCCTTCTGGGTCTCTCCAAGCAATCCGCCATTGCCTACTGACATAAACAAGGAGGCAACTTCAACCAGGACTCTGCCAGTATTGCTTTTCAGGGAAAGAAATGATCTGAAGGTGATTTCCTTCCATCCCTTTCTCAGATTCCATTCAGCATCTCCCTCTGATAGTAAAGTTGACATGGAACACTCAGGATGACGATTTGTGGGTGCAAACCAATGCTGTGACACGATGCAACTTAAGAGTGCTGTAGCTCCAAACACTGAACCTCTGTGCTGCATTTTAACTAAGTCAAGTACAGCTCTACCAATTTTATGTACTCTGCTCTATCTTCCCAGTTGTGCTATTGGGAACTTTTAGAAAAGAGTCCTTCATTATCATTATGAGCTGTCATATGAAACATGCATCAAATATACTCACATCCCAGGAAAGCTGTGCCATTGTGTTATGTTACACTCCATATCAATATTTTGTAAGGACACAGTACACTCAAGGCTATTTTTTTAATGTTTAAAATTTCAGTCTGAATATCAGTATTAGTTTTGACTCAATGCCATGTATTTCCTTACTGCACCATTTGTGTCTGCATTGTTGCACAAGCGAGTGTCAGCATCAAGAAGGTAGAGTGAATTACAGACAGCAATGAGGAAAAACTACAGTGCAACATTTCACTTAATGCACTTTCATAAAGGAAAATAAATACACGATTTCTTAAAATCCAGACAAACTATCGCTGTATAGGCACTGAGCAGCTTCTGATAATTCTCCGCAGGGGGAGTTCATTAATGAAGTCTTTTACCATCTAAAATAAATATTTTTCATTTGCTGCAGGAATGGAGGAAATTATTGGAAGGCGAGGGGGTGGGTAAGAGACTATATTCACACTTTCAATAACTCAAAAACCATGCCTTATCCTTTATAACACCGTTGTTATACTATTAGGAATAACATGTAATGAATTATACATGATACATACATGAATTCATTTCTTTCAAAGCTTTACTTCCCTTATAACTAGAAAGCCATATACTTATCTCAATAAAACTTGGAAGATATCAGTGCACCATTGACCTAATAAGTTTGCAGTCCTTCGTAAAATCTAGCTTATTAAATTAAACATACCCTTCACATTTCACTCTTAACAGGAAGAATCCAATTTAGAACCATTATACAAGCAAAATACCACAGTAAATTGCTGTATTAATATGAATGGTTATGAATGAACATACAGTTACAGTATGCCCAAACAACGATGTCCAATGAAAGGAAATCTTATATTGGTGAAAATGATCAAACTGGTTAGTCAGCACTGAAAGACAGAGACTGATTCAAATATAGTTCCCAGCATGTATCTATCTACTGGTGAATTAAATTCAGCACTGAGGATAGAAAATCACTTATATAGTTTGGTTAGAATGAAATACCCTGTGAGTGGATTGCCACAAATAGGCATCACCATTAGACAAATTCTCATGCTTCTAGTTACATGTGGGGTGAAATTAAAATTTGTATTAACTAATAAGGACAAAAAGGGACTGAATTATTCTATTGGCTTATCTAGGCTGGGATTCAAACCATTTAGATTCAAAAGTGCAACAATACAAACAGGTATAGCTTTAAAAAAAAAGTAGTATGAAAGATTTCTGATTCTTTAGCAGATAAAGGTCCTGCCAGATACAGTAATGAGCCCTCATACATGCCCTACTTCTGGACTGTGCTTGATTAGCTGGTTTCAACCAGAATATCAATGGGGCACTGCAATGGATCTAAAGTAGGAAGGCAGAGAAAAAAATAATCCAGGGCGCCTGCTCCTGATTGCTATCTAACGATGGCTACTGTAAAAGTGTGTGCGCGAACCAGGCTTGGCACTTATACTCTCATTGGTCGAATAGCCAACTGACACCCACTATCTGGATTCATACATTAAGAATGGTCACTTGGGTGAGGTACTAGGAGATTGCTACCGCCTGTTGAATCGCAGCAGAGCAAGAGTGAACACCCTGTGGGGGGAAAGGGAGGTGAGAAAGGAGAGAGGCCTTAACCTGCAGGAAGCTTCTGCTTCTATAGCACAGCAGCGATTGTAAATAAATGGCAGCTATATTTCCCAAAGTTAAAATCAGCTGCAATCAGAGATGTTTTCCATTCTACCAATCAGAGATGTTTTCCATTCTACCACTCAGATGTTTTCCGTGATTCTACACAAGGACACAGAGGTATGGAGTCCTTACACACCTCACAGAAATACTGTGCATGTGATCCCTTCATAAATTATACAGTACAGTTTTGAAATTAAGCACGCACAAAACAAAGATGGATCTGCCTTCACTCTTCCAAATATGTACCTTGTGTTTCAATTATGATTGGCCACTATTATAACCTAGATGTATATACTTTTTATATATGTAACTAAAAGAATTTTTGCATATTCAGCTTCTCTTTCAGAAATAGAAAAAAAAGCATCATACCATCTTCCTTACAAGCCTTCAGAAAAGGGGGAATCATCTGTATAATATCGGTGGTCTTGTCCCTCACCACTTGTTCTTCATCTTGTAGTAGGGTGAAAATACATCTCCACAGTGTTAAAGTATCCAGTAGATCTGCATCGCAAAGGAGGGTTTATGAATTACACAGTGAAAGGTATCCAAAATAATACTGTTTCGAATGTAGAGAATACTACAAGGGCAAATTTTATGGACTGCATTTACAACAATAAGTTTTCCTTCCCTCGGCCCCCAACCAATTTTTGAATGATTGTATGGCAGCCCACTGGTACCTCAGTCAAGTGACCAAAACTCATGTGTGAGATTAGGCAGTGAAAGTCTGCAGGCTATTTCACTGTAAAAGGTATCCTATTCTCGAGCGGTCAGAAGAGGGAGATGGACAGCGATCAGGAGAGGGAAGGGGCCGAGCGATCAGGAGAGGGAAGGGGCCGAGCGATCAGTGGAGGGAAGGGGCCGAGTGGGGGCTTGCAACGGTCTTCGGCACTGCAGTGGAGCCGGGATTTGCTCCTGAGTCAGGTAGGTATTTTTTTTTAAAACGGACCTTTTTAGTGGCGGTGTCCAGCCGTCACTTTAAGGACTGCTGGTTAGGTGGTACGTAGATCACGTTTTCGTAAACGTAACCGGCCAGATGCTGGCTGCACTCACGGCAGTCCAATTTTACAAAGAGGGCCTCAAACAGGCGTTAGGCCCCACTAGCTGCATATGCAAAGGGTCTAACGCTTCATTTAGGCATGGGCCCTGGATGCCTCTACTTCTACCTTTACTAATATGGCGGGTGGCGCATTTCCAGCGCATAATGAGCGTGCACGCCCTGCCCGCCATATTGGATGCTTAATCTGAGTTTTGAGTCTGAAAAATGTGCGTGGCGCCATTAAATTTCTAGGCCATACTCTCCAGCATGGGTCACTGGATTATGATTGGGAGCAAGATACTGGGCTGACTTTTCCTATTCCTAGACGGTAAGATCAATTTTAGTACCTGACGTACTGCCCCTGCTAAAATCAGCTAACTCCGCAGAGTGCAAATTGAATTGAGAGCTTCTGGTCTGTGTAGCATGGTACTGCACCTTGGTAGTGCCTTTAGCTACTAGGCTAATAAGTGAGCTCAAAATCAATTTAATTTGCAACATTTGCATTTGCTTATAACAAATTATTCATTGCAACAAGTTTTTTTTGGTCTGGCTCCCAAATGCCATGTCATATTAATAAATCACTCTCGTTATCAAAATGTATTTTTATTCTGCTGCATACAGAGGAAGGAACCCGATCAAAATATCCTACAGTCTACAACGTTATATGTAGATGTCTATCTGAACAGAATCTTTACATACCAAGTACAGGTAGGTGGATCTGGATCAGACCTAGTCTCCACAGGAAAACCATGAAATCTACTCAAGATTTGAAATCAATGAAAGCGATTAGAACTACTCTTTATGAACTGACATATTTTAGACCTGTTCAGACCAGACAAGGTGGGGCCTTCAATTACGATTAAATAACGTGTGTAAAACAAGATTTTAAGGGGGGTACTCAGTGTGTTTATAGCAGGCTTTGATTAAATGTGAAGAAGTATTGTACTGTATGAGGTGATAGTTCAATGAGTCGTAGCAATTTTAAAGCCGTCAAAGAATGAACTACGTTATAAATGCATGCAATGTATAAAGCAAGCTGAGATTACTGTACAATGTATTTACAAATGCCTCTGGGGGAAGAATGTAAACAAATCACATGCAAATGTATTTGGATTCAAGCATCTATTCACAGAGCAGCAGTAAATACATTTCCTGCCTACCTCTTCTATTTAGCCTAAAGTATTTACTCACCTAAATAGATTTGTTTATTGGCAAGCAAAGATGGGACAGCATCAATGAGGACTTTTGCAGCTGTCAATCGGATTTCTGTCTGCTGCTCTACTCCACAACTCTGTGCAACTAAATGAACCCACTGTCTGAGGTCTTGACTTATGGAATCCAAGGATTTCTGTTGAGAACAGAGACATATATGAGAACGTTATAGAAGCCTCTCTCAGAAGTAGCGTATTGATTCATCATTATACGAGTAGTTAGTTTCCTTTACCTCCTGCTTCTTCAGCACAAGATGGATCACCAGTTTTGAAGCCAATGTGAGTGTAACACTTTGCATCTCAACGCTAAAAATTCACAAGAAAAAGTAAATTAATGTCTATGTTCAGCTTAAATTCAAAATAAAAGGTACAATTACTATCTATATTCAGCTTATGAACAAACAAAAAAACAATTAGTCGTTGCCAAGTTTGTCCTTTCAAGGTATACCTTTAAATATCCTCAAAAATATTTGTGCTTCATGGATACAGACATGCTGTTCCCAACTCTTCATTATGATTCAAATTTTGAACCTTGCATGTTTGAATCAGTTGGATAATTGGACACCAAGATGACTGCCACCCTGGAATGATGGAGCATAATTTGGAAGAAAATGTTCGGCTTGAAAAGTTAACTTTCCACTGTTGTTCATCATTACTGCTCATAGCATTTTGCCTCCACATGAAGCCAGCGACACTGTGTGTGCCTTGAACTCTATCTGAAAGGGCAGGTCAATGATATGGAAATTGGGTGTTAAAATATGTCCTGAGGAGGAACCGTTGTGAAATTTCAAACAAGCTCATCTCTGCACAACTCATTGTAGGGAAGGGAGGGAGGAGAAATGTAGAAATATTAACTCAAGCTTGCATTCAAATGTAGCCATCCAACAGTGTGCACTTGGAAAGCAGTAAGCTGTGACACTGTCTAATCCTCCGAACATGAAAGCAATAGCTCCTTGAATGGCAACCACTATAAATTCACAGGTCAACCCAAACAACAGGTTTACTGTGGGTTATCCAATCACACACAAGGAAACTAATAAAATTATGAACTAACATAAGTAAAAGCATCATTAGAATGGAAGCTGTATCATGCCCCATCATCAATAGTACAGAGAATGAAACCAGTTGATTCTGTGTAAAAACCCAATTTATACTGACACCCGATATTAGTCAGGCAAAGTCCAGATGAACTTCCGGCTGTTTAACACTACAATTCCTAATAAGGTCAGCCATAGCTCAGTGGTAGCACTCTCGCATCTGAGTCAGAAGGGTGTGGGTTCAAGTCAGACTACAGAGTCTTGAGCACAAAAATCTAGGCTGACACTCCAGTGCAGTATTGAGGGAGTGCTGCACTGTTGGAGGTGCCATCTTTTGAATGAGACATTAAACGAAGGCCCTGTCTGCCATCTGTCAGGTGGACGTAAAAGATCCCGTGGCCTATTTGAAGACGAGCAGGGGAGTTTTCCCAGTATAACAACAGAAAACGCTGGAAAAACTCAGCAGGCCAAGCAGCATCCGTGGAGAGAGAAACAGAGTTAACGTTTCAGGTCGAAGACCTTTCGTCAGAACTGGAAAAAGGCAGGAAATGAAATAGATTTAAAGCAAGGATAAAGCTGGGAAAAGGGGGAGGGGATGAAAGAACAAAAGGAGAGATTAAGAGACATTGAGAGACATTAAGAGATGATCAAGGCAAGAGGAGGTGTTAATGTGACAGGTGGAGGCTAAAAGAAGTGTGAAATGCACTGGCAGAATGAAGGACAGCTGCCAGCTTCTGGGAGGGAAAAAAAAGGGGGGGGGGGGGCAAACAAAAGGGTGGATGAAAAAATAAAATATAAATGTGATAGGGGCTGAGGTTATGATCTAAAATTGTTGAACTCGATATTGAGTCCCAGTGTCCTGGCTAACATTTATCCTTTCAATCAACACCTAAATTATCAGGTCACTTATCTCACTGTTTGTGGGATCTTGCTGGGCGCAGATTAGCTGCCATGTTTCCTACACTATAACAGTGACTGCACTTCAAAAGTTGGCTGTAAAGTGCTTTGGGCCGTCCTGAGGTCGTGAAAGGCGCAATATTAATACAAGTCTTTTTCTTTTTAAATAAATCTGGAAACTGAACAAATGCACAACAGCAGGAATTGCAGGACTGTGCATTGAGGAAAATGTATTGCGTATGAAGGAATCACTATCATAGGAGCCTGATCCATTTTGAGGTATGTTTCTTTTCCCCCGCTAAACAAACAGCTTTACATAAGTGTATTTCAGGTTAAAATGCTAACAATGGAGTACGGAGTTTTATACTGACCAGTATGAATTCTCTTTACACTGGAGTTATACCACAAACCTAAGGGTTCCAAGTCATTTTTAATGCAAGCGCAGTTGCTTCTCATTGAGGTGAGGATGACACAGTCCTCAGGAATGGTAACAGCAAGCATTTAAATGTTTCTAATCACGTATAGTAGAAAAAAGATAAAATAAAGAGCTTGCCAGATATTATTTAGGGAGACTGCTCAAAGCCCAGCTTCAGAAGGGCATTTGTTATCGCTTCAGTTCGTGCAAATGATGCCAAAATAGTATACAGGAAACTCTTTGGTATGACGGGTGAGACTAGAACTAGGGGACATAGTCTTAGAATAAGGGGCTGCTCTTTCAAAACTGAGATGAGGAGGAACTACTTCACTCAGAGGGTGGTAGGTCCATGGAATATGCTGCCACAAAAAGCTGTAGAAGCTACATCATTAAATAAATTTAAAACAGAAATAGACAGTTTCCTAGAAGTAAAGGGCATTAAGGGTTACGGGGAGCGGGCAGGAATTTGGACATGAGTCTAGGTTCGGATCGGTCATGGCCCTGTGGGTAGTGGAGCGGGCCCAGGGACCGTGTAGCCTGATTCTGCTCCTATTTTGTGTGTGCAATTCTGTTAGATGCAGGAGATGGTTCTGTGATAGTAGATAGTAGATTGGCGGTTAGGACCAGATCAGCCATGATCTTGTTGAATGGCGGAGCAGGCTCGAGGGGCCGATTGGTCTGCTCCTGCTCCTATTTCTTATGTTCTTATGTTCTTATGTGGCACCGACGGGACCGGGGTGGTGCCGGTTGAATAAAAATTCCGGATGATAGAGAGGGTTATCCACCGAGGCTATTTTTAACAAACAAAAATAAAAAACTCAAGAAATGTGCAGTATACAGTAATTGGGTACTCACCTACAGAATGTTGTGTTAAATGGATGGTGGAAGATGCTTGATTAAGTACAGTACTGCCAGTTGAGGGTAATCCATAACTCTTTAATTACTTAACAGTAAAACAAAACTTATAAACGACTGTATACAGTACTGTAGTTGACTGTACACTTATTCCAAGTCAACTGGTTCATCAGGAATATCCATGCCAGCTGGGTCATCAGGATCATGCACTTCCACAGATTCCACAGATTCTTCAGGCACTTCCACTGCTTCGACTCTTTTGGAAGCTTTCTTAAACATGTTGCGGATGTCTGCTTGCTTAGTGGACTCTTGCCTTTTCTGTAGAAACGTGGAATGCAGAATATGGAGTTGCATAACTTCTTGGGCAGAGTAGCAAGGCTGCCTTTCAGCAAATTGGAGGATTGAAGAAAATCCTTCTGCAGCTTTAGCCCAAGAAATCTTGTTCTCTTCAGAAATCTCATCCTCTTCACTTTCCATCTCACTTTCCTTTTCTTTCTTTGGATTCAAAACACTCTCAATTATTTCATCATCACTTAGCATATGCACAACAGCAACTTCTCTATCTGCATCAACCCACTGCTCGATATCACTTTCACTGAGGTGACGTAGAGGGTTTGCTGGGCCTACATTTTTCACCATGCCAGCCATTTCCATTACTGTATTCTTCTTGGGACGAACACTGAACCCATGAAATTCCTCCTCTGAAGAAGAACCTTCAGCAAACATTACAGAAGGCCACAATTTGCGCCAGGCTTGCCTCAGAGTGTGACCTTTCACCAAGTTCCAGGAACATGCAACATTATAGATGGCATCTTTAATACTGTATTCCTTCTGAAATGTGTGAATATTGTCATCTTGGTTTATCAGTTTACGTAGGAAGTCTTTCTTGTAATGACACTTCAGATTTTGGATAACGCCCTGGTCCATGGGTTGTATGAGAGAAGTTACATTTGGTGGCAAATAAATGGTGAAAATATTTCCTGAAACCAACTCGGATTCATGCAGATGGGCTCTACAATTATCAAGCAATAAAATTTATTTGCTATCTTCAGGTTTCCCTATTTTACGGAAATGTTCCCTCACAGATGGAACAAAAATATGATGGAACCAATAGGAGAAGATTTCCTTATCCATTCAAGCATTTTTTTGATCTTTGTACTCAACAGGTAAGTGCCTCACATTTTTAAATGCACGGGGATTTTTATACTTCCCAATAACAAGAAGTTTAACCCGGTGTGATCCAGCAGCGTTCGCACATGTTAGCACGGTTACACGATCTTTATTTTTCTTGTAACCTGAAGCATTAGCCTCACTAGCCCCAGCAAGCGTTGATTCTGGCAAAAACCTCCAAAACAAGCCAGTTTAATCGGCATTATATATCTGTACTGGCGACAAATCATGTTGGTGCACAATCCGATTGAAATAATCGCAGTATTCTTCTGCGGCGTCGTGATCAGCTGATTTCTTCTCCCTGGAAATATCGAGTCGTCGTATCCCGTGCCGTAACTTGAAGCACGTTAGCCATCCCTTGGAGAAAGCACACTTGTCAGTGAGCTCCATCCTTTCGTAGAAATCCATCGCTTTCTCGATTAGCATGGGTCCGGAAAGTGGAACACCCTCTGAACGCTCAAGAGAAAACCACTCATAAAGCACGGTATCCAGTTCTTCAAGCTTAGGCTTACGAAGCGTACGCCGTTTCTCTACACTCTTAGATGTCTCCGAGCTTGAATAAAACTTGAGCAGCTTATCCTTCTGCGATTTGATGTCGTAGATTGTTGACGAACCGATTTTGAATTCATTCATAATGTTGATACGCCTCTCTCCCCTTTCTAGTCGTTGGCATATCTCGATTTTCTGTTTTAAAGTTAACACCACTCTCTTCCTTTTGCTTGGACCAGCTTTTGGGAATTCCATAATGCAAGATGGGGGAGATAATTCCCGATAAAGATGGAGAGACACACAGAAAAATGGTGGCTCGGAAGAGACTACCAGCAGCGCGGGAGACACAGTAAAATGGCGGATCAGAAGAGACTACCGGCAGCGCGGGAGAATCAGACTCCTGTTATTGCGGTGTTCGGACTTCCCACAGCGCTGGGAAGCCGAGTAGTGGCACTTAGGAGAACTACCCCCACTGACTAACTCGGCGTTCGCGGGAGACTCGGACTCGGCATATTGGGGAGGAGTTTTCGGAGTATGAATTTTGCCGGTTAATAGAGAATATCAAGGTGCCGTTTAAACGAGAGTTTCCTGTATTTCTGATCTGGGACTCATACCCACTGAAAAGTTAACTGAAACCGTCCAGAAGCATTTAATGTATATCTGCAAAAATTTGACAGAATGGAAACTTTTGTCTCCTCTGGGTACTGGATTGAACCAGTGTTGCAAATGTTGAAGAGTGGTGTTCTGTCGTACTACGTCAATCCTGAAGTTGGGTGTCAAGCAATGCAATGAGTAATATTAGGAAGGCTATTCATTGCATTGGGTTTCCGCTATACTAGCTTGGAAATGCTTAATGCTGTCACTGGGTTCAGCAGGGGAATAAAATTCTATTCCAGAGAACTACCATCTCTCACCTTGATGGAAAACAACTGCGCAAGTACTCCATTTATTTTTGTTGAAAGAATAACTGAAATCTTTAGCAAGAAATTAACCTATACCTTGCCAATTGCTCTCCGGCTCCATCATGTCCAAACTACTCGGCTAGTATTGACAGGTTTGGATCAACATCCAGGAATAAAAAGTTTGCCAATTCCTATTATCTCAGTGAAGGTGCTCCCTGACTGAACTTGTAGCTGAGGTCAGCGAAGTGCTATCTTCCAAGCATGAAACATCAAGTCGGGGTGCAATTTAAACAAAGGCTACTACTAGCAGTTTGGAGAAAAAATTCTGAGAGAACTAAATGGAGGATATATATTTTGTTAGCAAAATACTGCAGATGCTGGAAATCCGAAATAACAACAGAAAACGCTGGAAAAACTCAGCAGGCCAGGCAGCATCCGTAGAGAGAGAAAGAGAGTTGACGTTTCAGGTCGATGACCTTTCATCAGAACTGGGAAGAGCTGGAAATCAAATAGATTTAAGGCCAGGGTAAAGCTGGGAAAAGGGGGAGGGGATAAAGGAACAAAGGAGGAGATGAAGAGACATTAAGAGACATTAAGAGATATGCAAGCATTCAGCCTTAATCTGTCACATTAACACCACCTCTAGCCTTGCATATCTCTTAATGTCTCTTAATGTCTCTTCATCTCCTCCTTTGTTCCTTTATCCCCTCCCCCTTTTCCCAGCTTTACCCTGGCCTTAAATCTATTTGATTTCCAGCTCTTCCCAGTTCTGATGAAAGGTCATCGACCTGAAACGTCAACTCTCTTTCTCTCTCTACGGATGCTGCCTGGCCTGCTGAGTTTTTCCAGCGTTTTCTGTTGTTATTTATTATATATTTTGTAGTTCATTTTCTCCACATGCAGTAATAATAATCTGCTTTAAGAGCAATGGCACGGCTTTCTTCATTCCACAGTGGCATGGCAATGACTTCACATTATAACCTTTGACACCATTGGATTGTACATTTAAAGCTACATCGAGTTGCTATATAAATGCAACTTTTTGTAGTCATTGGGTTAACATTCTGTGTCAGCTGTGGCTCAGTTGGTAGCACACTCGCCTCTGAGTCAGAAGGTTGTGGGTTCAAGTCCCACTCCAGGGACTTGAGCACTTAAAGCTAGGCTGACACTCCCAGTGCAGTGCTGAGGGAGTACTGCACTGTTGGAGGTGCCGTCTTTCGGATGAGACGTTAAACCGAGGCCCTGTCTGCCCTCTCAAGCTGACGTAAAAGATCCCAAGGCATTATTTTGGAGAAGAGTAGGGGAGTTATGCCCGGTGTCCTGGCCAATATTTATCCCACAATCAACATCACTAAAACAGATTATCTGGTCATTATCACTTTGCTGTTTGTGGGAGCTTGCTGTGCGCAAATTGGCTGTCGCATTTGCCACATTCATAGAAAGTTACAGCATGGAAGGAAGCCATTTCGGCCCATCGTGTCCGTGCCGGCCAACAAAGAGCTATCCAGTCTAATCCCACTTCCCAGCTCTTGGTCCGTAGCCCTGCAGGTTACAGCATCCCAAGTGCACATCCAAGTACTTTTTAAATGTGGTTAGGGTTTCTGCCTCTACTACCCTTTCAGGCAGTGAGTTCCAGACCCCCACAACCCTCTGGGTGAAGAAATTTCCCCTCAAATCCCCTCTAAATCTTCTCCCAATTACTTTAAATCTGTGCCCCCTGGTTTTTGACCCCTCTGCTAAGGGAAATAGGTCCTTTCTATACACTTTAGCTAGGCCCCTCATAATTTTATACACCTCAATAAGGTCTCCCCTCAGCCTCCTCTGTTCCAAGGAACTCTGTATCCTCTCTTTCCTGTAATGTGGTGACCAGAACTGCACACAGTACTCTAGCTAAGGCCTAACTAGTGTTTTATACAGTTGAAGCATAACCCCCCTGCTCTTGTATTCTATGCCACGGCTAATAAAGGCAAGCATTCCGTATGCCTTCTTAACCACCTTATCTACCTGGCCTGCTACCTTCAGGGATCTGTGGACATGCACTCCAAGGTCCCTTTGTTCCTCTACACTACTCAGTGTCCTACCATTTAATGTGTATTCCCTTTCCTTGTTAGCCCTCCCCAAATGCATTACCTCACACTTCTCCGGATTGAATTCCATTTCCCACTGTTCTGCCCACATGACCAATTTATTGATATCTTCCTGCAGTCTACAGCTTCCTTCTTCATTATCAACCACACAGCCGATTTTAGTATCATCTGCAAACTTCTTAATCATACCCCCTATATTCAAGTCTAAATCATTGATAAATACCACAAAAAGCAAGGGACCTAGTACTGAGCCCTGCGGAACCCCACTGGAAACAGCCTTCCAGTCACAAAAACACCCATCAACCATTATCCTCTGCTTCCTGCCTCCGAGCCAGTTTTGAATCCAACTTGACACTTTGCCCTGGATCCCATGGGCTTTTAACTTCATGACCAGTCTGCCATGTGGAACCTTATCAAAAGCCTTGCTAAAGTCCATATACACTACATCAAACGCTCTACCCTCATCTATCCTCGTTACCTCCTCAAAAAATTCAATCAAGCTTGTCAGACACGACCTTCCCTTAACAAATCGGTGCTGACTATCCTTGATTAATCCGTGTCTTTCTAAATGAAGATTTATCCTGTCCTTCAGAATTCTTTCCAATAATTTTCCCACCACTGAGGTTAGGCTGACTGGCCTGTAATTATTTGGTCTATCCTTTTCTCCCTTTTTAAACAAGGGTACCTCATTAGCAGTCCTCCAGCACCACACCTGAAGCCAGAGAGGATTGGAAAATGATGGTCAGTGCCTCTGCTATTTCCTCTTTTGCTTCGCTTAACAGCCTGGGATACATTTCATCCGGGCCTGGGGATTTATCCACTTTTAAAGCTGCTAAACCCCTTAATACTTCCTCTCTCACTATGTTTATTTCATCTAATATTTCACACTCCTCCTCACTAATAGCAATGTCTGCTTCTCCCCTCTCCTTTGTGAAAACAGACGCAAAGTATTCATTAAGAACCCTACCAACATCTCCCGCCTCCACACACAGATTACCCTCATGATCTCTAATAGGCCCTACCCTTTCTTTAGTTATCCTCTTACTCTTAATATATTTATAAAACATCTTTGGGTTATCCTTGATTTTACTTGCCAAGAATTTTTTATGCTCTCTCTTTGCTTTCCCAATATCCTTTTTAATTGCACCCCTGCACTTTCTGTACTCCTCTAAAGATTCTGGAGTATTTAGCCCTCGGTATCGGTCATACGCCTCCCTTTTTTTATTTATCCTACTCCAGGGGGCTCTAGATTTGTTAGTCCCACCTTTTTTCTTTAAGGGCACATGTTTGGTCTGAACACTCCGGATCTCCTCCTTGAATGCCTCCCACTGCTCTGACACTGATTTACCTTCAAGTAGCTGTTTCCAGTCCACTATGGCTAAATCCCCTCTGAGCTTAGCAAAATTTGCTTTTCCCCAATTTAGAATTTTATTCCTGGTCTATCCTTGTCCTTTTCCATAATTACCTTAAATCTAACTGAATTATGGTCACTAGCACCAAAATGCTCCCCCACTGATACGCCTTCTACCTGCCCAGATTCATTCCCTAAAACTAAGTTCAGAACCGCCCCCTCCCTTGTTGGGCTTGCTACATACTGGCTAAAAAAGTTCTCCTGGATGCATTTTAGGAATTCCGCACCCTCTATACCCTTCACACTAATTTTATCGCAGTTAATATTGGGGTAGTTGAAATCCCCTACAGTTTTTGCACTCCAGTGACTCCATTTCAAGAGTACTTAATTGACTGTAAAGCGCTTTGAGACGTCCGGTGGTCGTGAAAGGTGCTATAAATATGCAAGTCTTGCTTTCCACATGTAGGACTCAGGTTTAAATGTAATGTAGGAAACGCAGCAAACCAATTTGCGCACAGCAATGTGATAATGACCAGATAATCTATTTTTGTGATGTTGGCTGAGGGATAAATATCGGGCAGAACAACGGGGAGAACGCCCCTGCTCCTCTTCAAAATTGTGCCGTGGGATCTTTTATGTGCACTTGAGAGAGCAGACGGGGCCTTGGTTTAACGTCTCATCTGAAAGACGGCACCTCCGACAGTGCAGCACTGCACTGCACTGCAGTTTTAGCCTAGATTATGCGCTGAAGTCTCTGGAGTGGGACTTGAACCCACAACCTTCTGACTCAGAGGCAAGAGTGCTACCCACTGAGCCACAGCTGACACCTCAGAGCAACAATGACCATCAGTGGGTGCTACACTACTCAGGTTGGAGCTAAAGCAGTGTGCTCAGAGGCAACTCTACTCTGCATTCAATCAAAACTAGTCCTGACCTGGAATTCCTTTGCTTAAAACATTTTATACCTTATTTTCATTTCCGATTGTGTCAAAGCTACCATAAAGTAACTTGTGCATGTGGTATTGAAAGTATATGACCAAGCCACTCAGTGGTTTATTTTGCATTAACAACTTTTACTTGACACATATTCTCTGTCACTTTGCGTCAGCTTTTTCCCCTCTGACAGCTGATGTTGATCTAGAGGTTTTCATTACAGAAAAGGAAGAAAGTGGCAAAAAGAAAATGCGCCAAAGAAAAGGGAATTAAACTTAAAGCATCAAAAGCAAAAAAAAAATCTAGTCTAAGGGTCAAGTAGATTTTTAAAGCAATTTCTAATTTTTTTTTCCTGTTTCAATTGTTTTTGTTTATCATCAACAACAACTTGTATTTATATAGCACCTTTAACGTAGTAAAACGTCCCAAGACGCTTCACAGGAGTATTATAAGACAAAAAATTTGATACCGAGCCACATAAGGAGAAATTAGGGCAGGTGACCAAAAGGTGGTCAAAGAGGTAGGTTTGAAGGAGCGTCTTAAAGGAGAAAAAGAGAGGTAGCAAGGCGGAGAAGTTTAGGCAGGGATTTCCAGAGCTTAGGGCCGAGGCAACAGAAGGCACGGCCACCAATGGTTGAGCGATTATAATCAGGGATGCTCAGTGACAAAAGTTGTGCGCAGTAGTGACATTTTACAACAAAACCAGTCAGCCAGCATGTAATGAGAAGAAACAGAGCCCCTCTTGTGGTGAAAAAAATGTAATGCTGCAAATCGTGATTTTTTTATAGAACCGCACAATTTAGAACACACTACCATAGGTTGTGCTCATGACTGACTTGTTGGAATTTACCACTGTCTGAAATAATTGACTTTTCAGGCACGTCATTTAAAATGGTGACAACTGTATCAGAATTAAAGAAATAGCCCAGGATAAAACACATCAGTGACCTTATCCTCAAGTATTGGTGCAAAAAAAGCACAGTATATGTTAAAAAAAACTTACAACGCAATGGAAGGAACCCCAATTGGTGTCAGGATCTTGTTGTTTATGAGGCTGGCAATTGAAATATGTTGTTTCTCCAGTAACTTTGAAAGTTTTTGACAAGATGAATAGAGAAAGATGACTTTCTCTGGTTGAGGAGTCACTGATGAGGGGTATTCAATATTAAATGGTCACCAAGAAAGTGAGGAGAAAAATTAGAAGTCATTTTCATAGAATTATACAGCACAGAAGGATGCCATTCGGGCCATTTTGTGCCTGTGCTGGCTATTTGAAACAGCCATCCAATTAGTCCCACTCCCCTGCTCCCTTGCCTGCAAATGTTTCCTTTTCAAGTATATATCCAAGTCACATTTGAAAGTTACTATTGAGTCTGCTTCCACCACCCTTTCAGGCAGTGCATTCCACAGCATAACAACACACTGCGTGAAAAAAATTCCTGTCTCTCCTCTAGTTCCTTTGCCAATTATCTTAAATCTGTGTCCTTTGGTTACTGGCCCACCCACCAGTGGGAACAGTTTCTCCTTATTGACTATCAAAACTGTTCATGATTTTGAACATCTCTATTTAATATCCCCTTAACCGTCTCTATTCCTAAGGAGAACAATCCCAACTTCTCTATTCTCTCCACATAACTGAAGTTCCTCATCCCTGATATCATTCTGGTGATTCTCCTCTGCACCTTCTCCAAGACCTCGACATCCTTCCTAAAGTGTGGTGCCCAGAATTAGACACAATACTCCAGCTGAGGCCTAGCCAGTGATTTATAAAAGTCTAGCATAACTTCCTTGCTTTTGTACTCTATGCTTCTACATATAAAGTCCAGGATCCCAAATGCAATTGAAAAAAAAACAGCTTTATCAACTTGTCCAGCCACCTTCAAAGATTTATGTATGCCAGGTCTCTCTGTTCCTGCACCCCTTTAAAATAGTACACTGGCATTTTCTATGCCGACAGTAGCTAGAGCCTGGAACACGTTACCACAGGGAATAGTTGAGGCAGAGGCCATTCCATTAAAAAAAAATAGAAAAGTAGATAAACATTTGAATCTATGGGGAGAGTAGGGCAGTGGGATTACTTTTGTATTGCTTTAACAAACAGCCTGCACAGATACGTGCTATAAACTTTCATGGTTCTATAGTGCCTTGGGAATTTTGTTTTCCACAAGTACAAGGGCACTGTACGGCCTCATCCTGGAATATTCCTTTAAGAATCTCAGGAAGTCAGAGCTCTATTTATAACAGAAAAAACACATTTGGTTTGAATCAGGTTGATTAAGTCAACTCATGCACCAGATTGGATTATTGTGGACTGTTTTGGTCTCCTTACCTAAGGAAGGATATACTTGCCATAGAGGGAGTGCAACGAAGGTTCACCAGACTGATTCCTGGGATGGGGGGATTGGCCTATGAGGAGAGATTGAGTAGACTAGGTCTATATTCTGTAGAGTTTAGAAGAATGAGAGGTGATCTCATTGAAACATACAAAATTCATACAGGGCTTGACAGGGTAGATGCAGGGAGGATGTTTCCCCTGGCTGGGGAGTCTAGAACCAGGGGTCAGCGTCTCAGAATAAGGGGTCGGCTATTTAGGACTGAGATGAGGAAAAATTTCTTGAGTCAGAGGGTGATGAATCTTTGGGATTCTCTACCCCAGAGGGCTGTGGAGGCTTAGTCGTTGAGTATATTCAAAACAGAGGTCGATAGATTTTTGGATATTAAGGGCATCAAGGGATATGGGGATAGCGCAGGAAAGTGGAGTTGAGGTAGAAGATCAGCCATTGATCTTATTGAATGGCAGAGTAGGCTCGAGGGGCCAAATGGTCTACTTCCACTCCTATTTCTTATGTTCTTATGATATCAAATTTCCAGTGCAGTACACATGCTATGTTTCTCAGGAAAACAAAGATAAGGACTGAGATAAGAACTGTTCATAACAAGCCTCATTCAAATTATATTGATTCACAACTAACATTAAACTGGCATTGAGTGTATGTTTTTAAAAAAACCATATAGTATATTAGATGGTGCAACAGGGTGCATCCAGAGACAACTGTAATAAGGACAGATATCTCACAAGACTGACTCTGTGATTCATTACAACACTTACAGGTGACAAAGATGATATGCGGCTGTTTGCCTTTCTGAAGTTTAGAACAATCACTTTTGTATGCAGGACTTTTCCACAAAAATCCCCACTATGAACATGCTGTGTATCGAAATGTTGTGTCACCAAACTATAGGATATAAATTCTTTACAACACAAATTTCTCACTTTAAGCAAGACCAGCTGATTCACTATCACCCATCTTGCGCTAGTGCCCAAGAGCAATTTTACCCCCATTGAGTCTAAGGCTCATCCTTCTACTACCTTAACTCTTCAACCAGAACATCCAACCGTATTATGAACATCTCTAATGCTTTTACCTCTACCACCCAGCCAGCAAATATTCCATCATTCTTTGATTAAAGAAGTTGCCCCTCATATTTATTTTAAATTTTATTTTCACCAATTGAAATTTGCGCTTTCTGGTTTTATTTTGTGTTGGCTTAATTTGAAGTATCTGGGTATACTTTATCCATATCCATTTCACATACCTTGATGAGATGCCCCATTGGCCCCCATCTTTGTAGACTACAGAGTGTGAGCTTCTTTAAATCTCTTTACAGTTCGTCCCCATTTTGCTTTTCTAAGCAAACTCTCCAATGCTTGTATGTACATTTCTTGTGACATGGTGGCCAGAATCAAACACAGTGATTACACTGTGTGAGGTTTGCCTAATGCACTGGAAAGCCTCAGCATAACATCTGGATAATTGTACTCTTCTGATTACATATCCAAGCATTCTACTTGCTTTTTTAATTGCTTTACCACATAAGGCGAGAAGTCTATAATTATTCCCAGATCCCTTTTTAAGTCTCCCTCTGCCAATGCATTCCCATTCGTTGTATACTGTGATGCACATTTTTCTACCAATGTACAATACATTACATTTAACAGTGTTACGTTTCAATCACCATTTGTTTTCCCCATTGCAAAGCCAATCTAAAACTTTCAGTAAGTATTTTGCTGCATCCTCTGTATCTACAGCTTTCCCTATTTTAGTGCTGTTAGCCGATTTGAGAAACTTACATTATTAATGTAAATTAGAAAGAAGAAGGGTCCTCAGCTTTGCATGCCCAATGTTCTGATGCACAATTTGGGTGGACTGAATAAGGCAATGCTACTAGCACGTGATTCATTTAAATCAGGGGGGAGAAATTCGGTATCGCCCCGTTTGGGGTGCTAACTTTTCAAAGTTGAAAAAATTAGCACCAGGCGCTAATGTTGATCAACATTAACAATTAACAGGAAGCGGGTCTGATGACGTCATTGATGACGTGTCATCTGCCAGTTTCCTTAAAGGGACCATGCACAATTTTATTTTGACAGTTGATCTGTCAGTGTTTGACAGCATTGAGGTGCTGCAAACACTGCACAAAGGTGAACACTTGCACCCAGGCTCTCCAATGACTCCCTCCATATGCTTATGGGTGGAGGCATAGCACGCAGGGCGGTTCTCTTCCCTTCCAAGGGCAGAAGAGACCTCCCCAGGATACCAACTTACCTTGAACCTCCACCCAACCCTCTTTATCTACTTTATCACTTCCCCATCTCACTAGCCACCCCTCACACTCACCCTCATCCTACTGCAAGCATACCAACTAACAACACACAAGGGTAGGCACTTGAGAGGTTTAGCCAATGTCAATGTGACGTTTCTGGTAATGTGTTGTCATACAGTGTAATATCTTTTTCCAAAAGTGCCCCTTATTGGACAGATCTGAGCACACATTGAAAAGTGTCTTACTGAGTTCCAGTGATTGTTCAGTCATAACTCCCCCCCGCACCCCTTCACTATAGTGATGTGTGTGCATGGAATGGCTTGGACATTAAAGGGATGCTTCACAGTGCTGGTGTGGGATGGTGTCAACCTGGCGCATCATGTGGCAGCCAGGGTTTACAGCATTAAGTGAAGAAAATCTGGCCATGGTGATGCCTCCCGGCCAAAAATTTTGTCAGAGGCTGATGCCCTGTGTCCAGTGCAGCATCAGGTGGGTGAGGAGGAGGTTGACGCTCCTGGTGCTGGTGCTGCTGTTGTGGATGGTTGTGGTGCTGCCGCGGCTGCTCTTCCTCCGAATCGGACGACCAGGATGAGAGGATGTAAATGGTTCCCATCCCGTTGCTATAGATTTCAGTTGCTATAGATTTCAGTTGAGGCAAGAAGCTTGCAAGCGCACAAAGTGGCCTGAAATTATTCCAATCAGCTAACACTGCAGATGGGTGTCAGCTTGAACAGTCACAAGGTCAGTAGATTTGCAAAATCTTATCCTAAACCTCCAGCAACAAGGTTGTTGCATTTGAATGTCAGCCATGTTACAGGAGCGCTTTTAAAGTGCTGCACCAATGACTACAAATCATGTCCTCGAGAAACTCGTCTCCTTGCAGCTGGCGTGTTTCTGACAAGATGGGAAACAGGAGCCAGAAGCATGAAAATGGGAAACCACTATCAAAATAGGATTAGCAAGGCAGTTAACAGGCTCTTAACTGCCTTAACTACCTGTCCCACCGGTTCCCGTCGGGTCAGTTTGGGAGCGGCTGACCCGACACTCACGAAAATCGCGTGGGTGTGGGATGGAGGCGGGTTGGCAGTCTGAAGCCATTTTTCCCGATTTTCGCTGCCAACCCTGCCTCCTCAGGGCTATTAAAATCGAGCCCATAGAGTACAAAAGCAAAGAAGTTATGATGAACCTTTATAAAACACTGGTTCAGCCTCAACTGGAGTATTGTGTCCAATTCTGGGCACCGCACTTTAGGAAGGATGTGAAGGCCTTAGAGAGGGTGCAGAAAAGATTTACAAGAATGGTTCCAGGGATGAAGGACTTCAGTTAAGTGGATAGACTGGAGAAGCTGGGATTGTTCTTCTTAGAGCAGAGAAGGTTGAGAGGAGATTTGATAGAGGTGTTCAAAATCATGAGGGGTCTAGACAGAGTAGATAGAGAGAAACTGTTCCTATTGGCAGAAGGGTCGAGAACCAGAGGACACAGATTTAAGGTGATTGGCAGAAGAAGCAAAGGTAACATGAGGAAAAACGTTTTTACGCAGCGAATAGTTAGGATCTGGAATGCACTGCCTGAAAGAGTGGTGGAGGCAGATTCAATCGTGGCTTTCAGAAGGGAATTGGATAAGTACCTGAAGGAAAAAGATTTGCAGGGCTACGGGAAAAGGGTGGGGGAGTGGGACTAGCTGAAGTGCTCTTACAGAGAGCTGGCGCGGGCTCGACAGGCCGAATGGCCTCCTTCTGTTCTGTAGCCATTCTATGATACAACTGCTTCATGGCAGTCTGTATTACTGTAAATCCTGAAGGTGATGTCCAGTGATGTCGGAGGCACATTGCTGCAAGTTGCTCATGGTGCACTCAATAGATGGGCGTATTCTGCTCCTACATTTACTCCTGTTTGAAGGCAGGCCGAGCAGGATACGAATCCCTTGCCCATACAGTTGACATACGAGATGGGCTGGATGCCTGATGTGATCTTTCTTCTTCTGCTCCTGCCATCTCCACTTGCTCCTCCTCATTTGTGATGCACCTTCCTCAGACACATTTAAGATGATGATAGCAACTAACTGAATATCTCAAAAGCTTTTTTGTGCCCTGACCATCTCCATCTTGTGTCCAGAACTTTGCAAATTAGCTAGCGGGGTGTTCCTACTGGCATTACTTTTTTCAAACTGAACTTTGATCTGCTAAGTGCAAGGTATTACCTCTCCGCAATTGTGCCCTCCATATTCTCCTGCTGGAAAGAGTGTTGTGATAAAGGTTAAATGGTTGCCATCTCCTGGAGAGTACAGGATAACAGCACTGACATTAGTGCAACTTCTTCTAGGGAGGAAGAGTAGGCAAGTAAATGAAGGTGGGTACACTTATTGTTACACTTCTCGGGAAATCAGAGCCAAGCCTTTCAGGAGAGAAGTTAGGAAACACTTCTTCACATGAAAACTCCCTCCCACAAAAAGCAATAGATGCTAGCTCAATTAATAATTTCAAATCTGAGATTGATAGATGTTTGCTAGCCAAGGGTATGAAGGGATATGGAGCCAAGGCTGGTGGATGGAGTTAGGATACAGATCAGCCACGATCTCATTGAATGGCAGAACAGACACAAGGGGCTGAATGGTCTACTCCTGTTCCTATGATACAAATAAATCTCTACTTCCTCATTTGTTCCATGATGCAGTAGGGGGGACGGTACTGATTTGATTTTAAATCTCCATCCAGGTAGCTTTGGCAACAGTAGACTTAGCCCTCAAGGGGGGGTGGTATTATCTGTCTGCATCTCTAATGAATTGAGGTTAATGCTGGGGGTCTTCCGCATGGCTGTCATTGCATGGATTTTTCCAAGAAATGCTGGACCTCTAACCAGCTACTGAACTCCCCAAGTCTGCTTTAATGGTGAATTGCTTGAAGGCAAATTATTGACCTGGTTAGGAAATTGACTAAGGGACAGGAGACAGAGAGCAAGGATAATGGGCAGGTACTCAAATTGGCAGAATGTGACTAGTGGTGTCCCAGAGGGATCTGTGTTGGGTCCTCAACTATTCACCATATTTATTAACGACTTAGATGATGGAATAGAGAGCCACATATCCAAGTTTGTCGATGACACAAAGATAGTTGGCTTTGTAAACAGTGTAGATTAAAGCATAAAATTACAAAGAGATATTATTAGATTAAGTGAATGGGCAAAACTGTGGGAAATGGATTTCAATATAGGCAAGTGTGAGGTCATCCACTTTGGCCTTAAAAAGGATAGAACAGAGTACTTTCTAAATGGTGAAAAGCTAGAAGCAGTGGCGGTCCAAAGAGACTTGAGGGCCCATGTACATAGATTGTTAAAATGTCATGGACAGGTACAGAAAATAATCAAAAAGGCTAATGGAATGCTGGCCTTTATATCTAGAGGACTAGAATACAAGGGGGTAGAAGTTATGCTACAGCTATACAAAGCCCTGGTAAGACCACACCTGGAGTACGGTGAGCAGTTCTGGGCTCCACACCTTAAGAAGGTTATATTGGCCTTGGAGGGAGCGCAGCATAGATTTACCAGAATGATATCTGGACTCCAGGGTTAAATTACGAGGGGAGATTACACAAACTAGGGTTGTATTCCCTGGAATTTAGAAAGTTAAGGAGTGATTTGATTGAAGTTTTCAAGATATTAAGGGGAACTGATAGGGTAGATAGAGAGAAATTATTTCCACTGGTTGAGGAGTTTAGGACAAGTGGATATAGCCTAAAAGTTAGAAACAGGCCTTTCAGGAGTGAAGTTAGGAAACACTTCTACACGCAAAGGGTGGTAGAAGTTTGGAACGCTCTTCCGCAAACGGCAGTTGATGCTAGGTCAATTGGTAATTTTAAATCTGAGATTGATAAATTTTGTTAAGCAAGTGATATGGGGCAGGCGGGTATACGAAGGGTCACAGATCAGCCATGATCTTATTGAATGGCGGAACAGGCTAGAGGGGCTGAATGACCTACTCCTGTTCCTACGTTCCCAACTCTTCAACTGCTGGCTCATCCAATTTTGCACCCGCAAGCTTGACATATTTTTCTTGTGCAGGGAGTGTATTTGGTACTGCTGGTGCGAGTGTGTCTGTGTAACAGAAAATAATCAAAAAGGCTAATGGAATTTATATCTAGAGGACTAGAATACAAGGGGGTAGAAGTTATGCTACAGCTACACAAGCTATACAGCCAGGATTTATCTGGACTTGCAAAAATGGGACCTGAATCTTTCACAAATACTCTGCATTCATTTAAGTAACGGGATGAAAGAAAAAGACAAAGACCGCATTTAATAAAGATAACATCCGCACACATTTAATGTAACAACCATGCATGAGGTTAAGTTGTATACAATTGGCAGATAGTCTGGACTCTGGCCTTAGTTGCTTTCCAATGCAGAAATTTGTTTGCGATAAAACTCAAGGTCTGAAATTTACTACGGTATCTGTTATTCCAAGTGCAAAATAAAGACTATTGAGAATAAAATTCTTTTCAGGCTTCATGCCACACCTACTTTCCAAAAACGCTCCACATTTCTGAACTAGTCCTTGAACACTGTAACAAACATGATGAGATACTGCAACAGTGATAGAGGCACGGTAAAGACTCTTATTAAAATGTGGCTCGTGGTTTCAGAAACCAAGGCAGATGGTTCAGGTTTCAAGAAGTAAATAATTGAAATTTCAACAAGCATGCAGCATGTTAAACATCTTCAGAATCTCACGCACTTTTGTTCCTATTTAAACTCCTATAAAGTATTGGAGGAGTACCTGTTTTTTGCGGTCTCCGCTATTGACAAGATCCACTTGAGAAGTTTGTCCTCACTCATCACTGAAGTATTCACTATCCAGGGAAACAGTCTCTCTATATCTAGATGGCACAATATTTTCAGCACCTAGAATATTTGACACAGCAGTTAGTTATAAAACTATACACACAGACTGCGTTTATGTTTCAAGGTAAACGTCAATGTCAGTCATTTGAACACTTTCAGATTGAGCTCTTAGCTTTATTGGTTTAGTAAAGTGATCCATTTGAATAGTCAATGTGAGTACTTTCAGCAAGACTAGGTTCTTTCATAATTTTTATTTTATATATAAAACTAATATGGTGGCTATTGTCTGCAAGGCTTTAAAATAAATAGGCAATAATAAAAAGGTCATATTTGAGATATTTACTTCTGAAATTCTCATTGCTATATCAGATAATCCCTCACCTTGGCAAGACATTCTGGGTGTTTTTCTTGCACTGCTAGCTTTTTCAGAGTGTCCTCAACTCCTGATAACAGGAACAGTACATTCTCATTTGTCTCTCTGACTTGGTTGGAATCTGTCTCCTCCAGCCACAACAACACTGTCTCCAGGGTCAGCAAACGTACTTCAAGAAATTCTGAATGTAGGAGATGAGAAAGGAACAGGCTGGGTTGAACTTCAGCAGCTCCAGAAGCCAACTCGTGGATGGCATCTGGTGACAGTGACATTGGCTGCAGAGAAACCGATACTGCCAGTACTGACAATGTTAGTTTGGTGATACTTTCCTGCCACTGAATCAGTCCAGGTACTGGAGAAAACTTTTGCCCATCTGTAAATAGTTCTGACGCCAGTATAATGTGGTGGGTGGTCTGCCAGAAGTTTAGGATCTCTGGGTCTGAAAGAAAGCATTTACTAGTTAGGGCTGCATCACTAAACAGAAAGCAATTTGCTTTTGAATTATCAGCTTAACACTTTTCATAATGTTTTGAAAGGCAAATTAAAAGAAACTTTCATAGATACTATATTTGTGACCATTTCCTTATATAAAGGTTGTGCTTCCGGTTCACTTCCCACAAACTATGACACCATGTGGGGCACCTCAACCAGGGCATTTTGCACTGAAGATTGAAATAAGAGGGGCGATTTTAACCCTGCCCGCCTGGTAGAAACCGCTGTCTTCAATTTTAACCTGCTCCTCTGAGCAGGCAGGAAGGATACCCGCCTGAAAACAGCGGGGTCCTTCTTTCATTATATATACTGGGCCCTGATGACATTATCAGAGCCTGACTGCTATTTTAACCAGTCGCCTGAGCAGGGAAACTACTGTGGCTTTTCTGCTAGGTGAAGCTTGTGGGAATAAGAGTCGGAGTCAAAAGAGGCCCAAAGAGGCAAGTTTTTAAGCATTTTTAAAAATTCATTCTCGGGATGTGGACGTTGCTGGCAAGCCGGCAATTATTGCCCATCCTTAATTTCCCCGAGAAGGTGATGGTGGCCCCCCTTCTTGAACCACTACTTTGTTATTCCTTGTAGCAGTTTGATATAACTAAGTGGCTTGCTAGGGCAGTTAAGAGTCAACCCCACTGGTGTCGGACTATAGTCGCATATAGGCCAGACTGGGTAAGTACGGCAGGTTTGCTTCCCTAATGGACATTAGTGAACCAAGAGTGCTCCTCTAGGCCCTGCAAGGAAAGTTTAGGTCTCTCCTGTCTCTTCTTGATTGCAAGGCCCTGCCGAAACCCTCTTCCCTGTGACTTACCCGAGCACTGGGGACCGTTCCTTCGGTCCCTGCTGGCAGCCTCCTGCTGCCTGGCATTCCACTCCCAATCGCCAGCCAGCTGCCACTTCCCACCAGTTTCAGGTAGGCAACTGACCAGGGACATGCAGATGAGGGCTGGGAATTAAAAAATCGCCCGAGCCTCACGCTGCCGAGGTCACGATGGTTTGCTGGTTGCTTCAGCCCGGCCTTCCCGATTCCCAACCCAAGTTAAAATCAGGGCTAACGTAACAAGCCCTGAAAAACTTGGGTCTTATGCTGAACTCTGGAGTTCCCAGATTATCGAGAAGTACCAGTAACTCATTCTCTTGTGGAAGTTTTCCACCCCAGTCCAGACACGACTGATCAAACAACTCCCATTTGTTTGCATAAATAAATTATTCTAAGAGTTTCCTGTAGCCATGACAACATATGTGATTCCCCTTTCCAATGGCATGGATTTTCAGGCAGCTTCTTGTGCTCACCAGGCAGGCTAATAGTTCTAAGTTGGAAATAAGTGATGATGAGCCATCTGTCCTTCAAGACTGCAACACCAATTCTTCTATATCTAGTAAAAGATTTGTTTCTAGGAGGAACAAATGGTCTGAGTTTCAAAGTTTTATTAAGATAATCTACTAATGCAATGTCTTTCAATACATGCTGCACGATTAGTCAACAAGCTTATTTATCTTTATACAGCGTTGTCCAAAATTGAAAGCTTGCTGGCTTAGAAAGATGGTAAAGAGAGGTTGTGTGTGTTTTTGAGAGAGGGTGTATCTATGTATGTGAAAGGTATTGGCCTGGATTTTGCAATCAGCGGCGAACGAACAAAGTTACACTTGTCCACAGACTTTCTACGGGCTTTTGCACTGGAAGTTGCGGTTATTAGAGAGCCAAAACAGCACAGCGCCCTCTACAGGGCATCTGGGACTTTTGTAAACAGGGCAAGCAACTGTGTGTCTTCCTTAACCAATCAGATTGAAGAATCCTTACTGAGGCACACAGAGGCTAAACAACAACAACAACTTGTATTTATATAGCGCCTTTAACGTAGTAAAACGTCCCAAGGCGCTGCACAGGAGTATTTTAAGACAAAAAATTTGACACCGATCCACATAAGGATAAATTAGGGCAGCTGACCAAAAGCTTGGTCAAAGTGGTAGGTTTTAAGGAGCGTCTTAAAGGAGGAAAGAGAGGTAGCAAGGCGGAGAGGTTTAGGCAGGTAATTCCAGAGCTTAGGGCCTAGGCAACAGAAGGCACGGCCACCAAAGGCTGAGCGATTATAATCAGGGATGCTCAAGAGGGCAGAATTAGAGGAACACAGATATTTCGGGGGGTTGTGGGGCTGAAGGAGATTACAGAGAAAGGGAGGGGCGAGGCCATGGAGGGATTTGAAAACAAGGATGAGAATTTTGAAATCGAGGCACTGCTTAACCAGGAGCCAATGTAGGTCAGCGAGTACAGGGGTGATGGGCGAACGGGACTTGGTGCGAATTAGGACACAGGCAGCAGAGTTTTGGATGACCTCAAGTTTACGTAGGGTGGAATGTGGGAGGCCAGCCAGGAGTGCATTGGAATAGTCAAGTCTAGAGGTAACAAAGGCATGGATGAGGGTTTCAGCAGCGGATGAGCTGAGGCAAGGGCGGAGACGGGCGATGTTACGGAGGTGGAAGTAGGCGGTCTTTGTTATGCTGCGGATATGTGGTCGGAAGCTCATTTCAGGGTCAAATATGACACCAAAGTTGCGAACAGTGTGGTTCAGCCTCAGACAGATGTTAAGGAGAGGGATGGAGTCAGTGGCTAGGGAACGGAGTTTGTGGTGGGGACCGAAAACAATGGCTTCGGTTTTCCCAACATTTAATTGGAGAAAATTTTTGCTCATCCAGAACTGTATGTCGGACAAGCAGTCTGACAATCTAGACACCGTGGAGGGGTCGAGAGAAGAAGTAGTGAGGTAGAGCTGAGTGTCATCAGCATACATGTGGAAACTGACGCTGTGTTTTCGGATGATGTCGCCAGGGGGCAAAATGTAGATGAGAAATAGGAGGGGGCCAAGGATCGATCCTTGGGGGACACCAGAGGTAACAATGTGGGAGCGGGAAGAGAAGCCTTTGCAGGTGATTCTCTGGTTACGATTAGATAGATAAGAATGGAACCAGGCGAGTGCAGTCCCACCCAGCTGGATGATGGTGGAGAGGCGTTGGAGAAGGATGGAGTGGTCAACCGTGTCAAAGGCTGCAGACAAGTCAAGAAGGACGAGGAGGGATAGTTTACCTTTGTCACAGTCACAAAGGATGTCATTTGTGACTTTGATGAGAGCCATTTCGGTACTGTGGCAAGGGCGGAAACCTGATTGGAGGAAGTGTAAGTTAGAATATTTAATTCAATGCCAAATCATGTACAGAAAGCAAAATAAAGAGAGGGAAATAAAGATGGGATTGAGAGAGAGAGATAAGGGACAGAAAGAAAAAGTAATATTTTTAAATAAAATTTTAATTAAAAAAAAATCTCCAACAACAACTTGTTTTTATATAGCGCCTTTAACGTAGTAAAACGTCCCAAGGCGTAACAGGAGTGTTATAAGACAAAAAATTGACACCGAGCCACATAAGAAATTAGGGCAGATGACCAAAAGCTTGGTCAAAGAGGTAGGTTTTAAGGAGCGTCTTAAAAGAGGAAAGCGAGGTAGCGAGGCGGAGAGATTTAGGGAGGGAGTTCCAGAGCTTAGGGCCTAGGCAGCTGAAGGCATGGCCACCGATGGTTGAGCGATTATTATCAGGGATGCTCAAGAGGGCAGAATTTGAGGAGCGCAGATATCTTGGGGGGCTGTGGGGCTGAAGGAGATTACAGAGATAGGGACGGGCGAGGCCATGGAGGGATTTGAAAACAAGGATGAGAATTTTGAAATCAAGGCATTGCTTAACCGGGAGCCAATGTAGGTCAGCGAGCACAGGGCTGATGGGTGAACGGGACTTGGTGCGAGTTAGGATTCGGGCAGCTGAGTTTTGGATCACCTCAAGTTTACGTAGGTTGGAATGTGGGAGGCCAGCCAGGAGTGCGTTGGAATAGTCAAGTCTAGAGGTAACAAAGACATGGATGAGGCCCCCAACAATAATTAAAATCTGAAGAAATGTGACTCCACACTTGTAAAAGTAAATTTTCTGTGCCAGAGAGGTTGTTTGGCAGTAATTAAGACTTATCTCGCCGCTAAAAAAATCACTTACACTAGAATGGATAAGCCCCAACTTTTTCTGGCGTGTTTGGTGGGTATCTAGTGGATAAGTACTGCAACTTCACGTCGTTCCATGTGTTTCAATGCCGAGACTCTCAGCGAGATACTGGTATAGCGAAGTTTCTAGAGGAGCAGGGCAACTCGGACAGCAACTTCCTGATTTCAACGTTTAACTGCACATGTGCAGTCGCCGGAAGTTGCTGTCCAATTTACTTTTAATAACGGGGAGCGCTGATAGCCTTACTGTTATTTTTAACTGCAAAATCCGGGCCATATGTGAGCAGCAAGGAGAGTAAGAAAGACAAAGCTCATGTGAGATAGGGCTATTGGTAAAAGAAGGAATAACTATCAGATGACAAGCTTTTGCTTACATCATATTCAGAGTACAAGAGGGGTGTTCAACAGTCTTCGCAAGATGTAGGACCAGTATTTAAGTTTTGATATGAAAGAGGAAAAGGAGCTTCCCGCAGGCAGTTTTAGCAATGGAGGAGATATGGAAGTAATGTGTGAGGTCAGAGAAGAGAATGAGATCAAGGATGTTGATAGTTAAAAGAGAAAAACAAAAGAACTTGCATTTATATGGGAAATCACCCAGGATTATTCTCCCTGGTATGTAACCAGTGAATCTTGTCAGAAAAGTGCATGTATGAATGTTTAGTGAGGATAGGCTTGGGCTTGGTTGTGATGCACAATGCAGCTGAACAGCTTAAGTACGTTCATTATCTAGATTCATACCTGATAAATGGCCACTAAGGTAAGATACAGGGAGCTAACATCACCAATATACACCAGCATAGAACACCACTAGAATACAAGGGGGTAGAAGTTATGCTGCAGCTGTACAAAACCCTGGTTAGACCACACCTGGAGTACTGTGAGCAGTTCTGGGCACCACACCTTAGGAAGGATATATTGGCCTTGGAGAGAGTGCAGCGTAGATTTACCAGAATGATACCCGGACTTCAAGGGTTAAGTTACGAGGAGAGATTACACGAATTAGGGTTGTATTCCCTCGAATTTAGAAGGTTAAGGGGTGATCTGATCGAAGTTTTCAAGATGGTAAGGCGAGCAGATAGGGTAGATAGAGAAACTATTTCCACTGGTTGAGTAGTCTAGGACTGGGGGCACAGTCTAAAAATTAGAGCCAGATCTTTTAGGAGTGAAATTAGGAAACACTTCTACACACAAAGGGTGGTAGAAGTTTGGAATTCTCTTCTGCAAATGGCAACTGATGCTTGATCAATTGTTAATTTTAAATCTGAGATTGATAGCTTTTTGTTAACCAAAGGTATTAAGGGATATGGGCCAAAGGCGGATATATGGAGTTAGGTCGCAGATCAGCTGTGATCTCACTGAATGGCGGAACAGACTCGAGGGACTGAATGGCCTATTCCTGTTTCTATGTTCCTATGAGACACCATCTTTATTTGGGGAGTACACAGAGAAACTCACACTTAGTCTGTCGATATCCCTCTGAATGTTGTCAATTTGCATTATATTAGGCAGCGAGGCACTTAACTTTTCATAAGATTTCACTAACATTACTAGAATTACCCTCCCTCATATCACTTATGAACAGCACAAAAAGCAGGAGACTCAAGACTCCCGAGGAACACCACTAATCACTGCCCCCCAGACACATTTTTAGTTGTCGGTTGGGGAATTAATTCATTTTCCTTGTAGGACTTTTATAAATTCGATTATGACTGCTATTACAAAGACATTTTGAAGACTACAGATCTCCATATTACAGTAATAATAGACTTTTGCTGATCCTTGCAACAGAGCTCCCAATTCTACTTTAGTAATAAGAGTTCGAAATTGGGAATCCTAATGTAAACATTTGCTAAATCTCTTAGCAACACAAAGGTGCAGCAAACAAGACTCTTTCAAACAGCACTATATAACTTAAGTCTGTTATGGTGGTTTGCCTTCCCTGTTTATTCTTAAAGTCAACAATGTGCTCTTCGGCTGTTGATTCAAGAACTGCATGCACGATTGCTGAACTGGAAAAGAAGGTGAACGAGAAAGACAAGATCCGCATTCACAGTATAAATATTGGCAAGTACAGAAAAATATAGCAGACAAAGGCAAATTGAGATGAGATTTCATGATGATGACAGAAACAGAAAAGGAACATGGAACAAAGAAAAAAGCCCTTGAAAGGCAGACTGTGAGAAAACAGTGAAAAAGAAAAATGAAAAGATACTATTATAAAGTTCAAATTCTAGAAAGTTAGAAAATAACAGATGGCTGACAACTAAAAGTAAAATTAAAAGGAGCAGAGCAAGAAAAATATATATATTTTTAAATCCCTGCAAAGGAACAATAAATTCTTTGTTGTTCAAATTTGCCACCCAGGATAACAGTCTGGAATGCTAAAGCCAGTATCACATTGAAAGGATGTCATTTTAATCCTAGACATAAGAACATAGGAAATAGGAGCAGGAGTAGGCCATTCAGCCCCTCGAGCCTGCTCCGCCATTCAATAAGATCATGGCTGATCATCGACCTCAACTCCACTTTCCAGCTCGATCTCCATATCCCTTGATTCCCCTAGAGTGCAAAAATCTATATATCTCAGCCTTGAATATACTCAAGGACTCAGCATCCACAGCCCTCTGGGGCAGAGAATTCCAAAGATTCACAACCTTCTCAGTTCTCAGTGAAGAAATTCCTCCTCATCTCGGTCTTAAATGGCCTATCCCTTATCCTGAGACAATGCCCCCTAGTTCTAGACTCTCCAGCCAGGGGAAACACCCTCTCAGCATCTACCCTGTCAATCCCCTTCAGAATCTTGTATGTTTCAATGAGATCACCTCTCAATCTTCTAAACCCCAGGGAGTATAGGCCCATTCTACACAATCTCTCATCATTGGACAACCCTCTCATCCCAGGAATCAATCTAGTAAACCTTCATTGCAGCGCCTCCAAGGCAAGTATATACTTCCTTAGATAAGGAGACCAAAACTGTGCACAGTACTCCAGGTGTGGTCTCACCAAGGCCCTGTACAATTGCAGCAAGACTTCCTTACTCTTATACTCCAACCCCCTTGCAATAAAGGCCAACATGCCATTTGCCTTCCTTATTGCTTGCTGTACCTGCATGCTATATTTCTGTGTTTCTTGCACAAGGACACCCAAATCTCTCTGAACATCAACATTTAAAAGTTTCTCACCATTTAAAAAATATTCTGTTTTGCTATAACCTCACATTTCCCTACATTATACTCCATCTGCCACCTTACTGCCCACTCACTTAGTCTATCTATATCCCTCTGCAGACTCTTTGGGCGCGTTCTTACCTTTCGGTGCGAGTTGGGAGCGGGTCAGCTGACTTGCAGGTTTCGATCCCGCCCCCAATGACGCCCGACGCACAGACGCTATCTTCCCGCCGCTAGGTGTCGGGTCCTTGTGCAAATTGGGGACCCAACACTTGGGAAGATTGTATGGAGGCGGGTTGGCAATTTTGCCAGCAGTTCCGCCTCCAAACCCGCCCCCTGGGCGCCGGCAAAATTCCCCCCTTTGTGTTCTCCTCACAGCTTACTGTCCCACCTAGCTTTGTATCGTCAGCAAACATATTACTGCACTCCAGAGGAGTACGCTTGATTGGAGACCCTCCCATTGGAACCCACATCCACCCCCTCCACACTGTGGTTGCAATATGTACGATCTGCAGGATGCACCGCAGCAACTATCCAAGATTACTTTGACAGCACCTTCCTTTCAGGGGACCTCAAACACCAAGAAGGACCAGAGCAGCAATGTCATGGGAACACCACCACCTCCGGTTCCTCTCCAAGTCACACATCATCCCGACTTGGACATATATCGCCGTTCCTTCATCGTTATTGCATCTCCTGAAATCTCCTACCTAACACCATTGTGGAAGCATCATCAACAGAAGAACTGCAGCACTTCAAGGTGAAGGCCCATCACCACCTTCTTGGAGCACTAGGGATGAGCAATAAATGTGACAATGCTAACATCGTCCACATCCCAAGAACAAATAACAAAAAATTTAATTGGCTAACTTTCGGCTTCTTTTTATTGGGAGATTTTCCTCACTACACAGATTTATTGCTCTTATAGGAATATGAAATTTGAGCCAATCAGGCAAAAGTATTACAAAGCAATCGGCATGAGTTGCAGTGTGATGGACAACACTGCTCTACAATGAGCGGACATGAGGTATACAAATGAGTCTTCAACTCTTTTTACCTACGACTCTCCCTCCCTAACCTGTAAGGTAGCCTCTTGGCTTTTATTTTGAAGACTACCGCGTGGCCAAAATTCCAGATAAAATAAGCGAGCATTTAGAAATGCATGGTTTAATCAAGATAGGCAACACAGATTTGCTTAAGTAAGTATTGTTTCAAAAATTTATCATTTTTTGAAGAGGTGAATGAATGGCTAGATAAAGGTAATGCTGTAGATGCAATGTATATGGATTTTCAGAAGGCATTCAATAAGACACTTGTTAGAAAAATTCAGGCATATGGTGTAAGTGGAAATGAAGCAGCATGGAGATAAAGTTGGTTGACGGACAGGAAGTAAAGAGTTAGGGTAAATGGGTATTGTTTAGATTGGAGAAGGTTGGAAGTGGTGTACCCCGAGGGTTGGTGCTGGGTACACTTTTGTTCTTGGTTTATGCTGATGATTTAGACTTGGGCATAGGGAGCGCAATCTCAAAATTTGTTGGCAACTCAAAAGTTGGAAGTTTAGCAAACAGCGAGGAGGAGTATAAAAAGATTCAGGAAGACATTGACAGATTGGTGGAATTGGCAGGCAGATGGAAGATGCAATTTATTGTGGATAATTGTGAGGTATAACATTTTGGGAAGAAAAACAAATAATGGGAGTATGTACTCAATGGAAAGACCCTGAAAGGTGTGGATAAACAGAGACCCCAAGGGATTCAAATATACAATTCCTTAAAAGCACGAGCGCCAGTAGATAAATCAGTAAAAAAAAGCAAATAAGGGGCAGAGAGTCCAAAAGTAAAGAAGTAATGATAAAATTGTACAAAACATTAGTTAGGCCACAATTAGAGCACTGTGTACAGACTTGGGCTCTATTTCCACTGGAACAGAGAACAGGCAAGGGGAGATTTAGTACAGGTTTTTAAAATTATGAAAAGTTTGACAGAATGAAGAGAGGAAGACTCTTTCCTCTGGTTGGGGAGTCAGTGACAAGGGGGAATCAATTTAAAATTATCACTAAGAGAGTGCGGAGTGAGGTTGGGAGAAGCTTCTTTATGCAATTAGTTGTTGGAGCATGGAATCCTTTGCTACAAGAGTGGTTCATGCAGAAACTATAGTAACCTTAAGGAGGATGGGCCCTTCACAGTAGCAAAATGTGGTAATATGTGAACAGAGTCGCATTTGCACGCTATTGCTGTTCACTGACTTTATTGCAAACCCACTTACTTGCTAATATTATGATTTGATGTCTGCCATGATGGGTCAGTGGGTAAATGCACCAAGTGATGCAGTATTAAATCATACAGGCAGGGAAGGTCCCAGGTTTTGTTCCCGATCTGTCATGTGTTAGCTACTTTCAGCCAGGCGAGCAGGGATGGGTGCTAGTACAACTGGCCTCAGGATACAGCTATCCAGTGGCTCCTGCTGGTGTGTATGGACCTCAGTTGAGGACAGCATAGAGCTCAGCCGTTATGCCAACCCTCTCTCCATGGTCAAGTTATGGGGTACAGTAGCATAGTGATTATTTTACTGGACTAGTAATCCAGAGGCTGGACTGATCTGAAGACATGAGTTCAAATCCCACCATGGCAGCTGGGGAATTTAAATTCAGTTAATTAAATAAATCTGGAATAAAAAGCTACGGGTTTGTCGTAAAAACCCATCTGGTTCACTAATGTTCTTTAGGGAAGGAAATCTGCCGTCCTTACCCGGTCTGGCCGACATGTGACTCCAGATGCACAGAAATGTGGTTGACTCTTAACTGCCCCCTGAAATGGCCTAGCAAGCCTCACCACCACCTTCTCAAGGGCAATTAGGGATGGGCAATAAATGCTGGACTTGCCAGCGACACCCACATCCCATGAATGAATAAAAAAAAAGTTGCCTGGTGATATTCACGGATCTGCCTCACATATTAAGAATGGCCACTTGAACAAGGTACTGGAGCATCCATGAAGCCTTACTCAACATGAATCAAAATCTTCAGGAAAGGGAGGGGAGTTGTTTAATGCACAGTATCAACAGCTCTCTTCGCAAGATGAAATCTAATTTCTCCTAGCAGCTTGGATGAAGTGTTGAGAAAAGCACAGACAAATGTCCAATGTTTTGTTTTAGCTCATTTCTAGGTTACAGTTTTATCAGTCAACCCTCTGGTATCCTCCTTGAATGGTTATTATTCATGTACAAGTCTTGACATTGAGTACTCAGCAGGCTTTCAGGGGCAGTTGTTCCATACACAGCCCATAAGATGAAGAACAAAAATGCAGACGGGATAGAACCAGAAAATGCTGGAAATAGGTGGCAGGTCAGTCAACATTTGTAAAGAGACAACATTTTGGATGTAGACCCTTTGTCAGAACTTAAAGCTAAACAAAAGGAGCCTCCTTAGTAGAATTGAAGAAAAAAAAGTGGAGAGCAAAACAACAGATATTCCAGTCACAAAATAAATGGAATTAATGGGTTCAAGAACAGGTGAGATTTTCCCCTTCTGAAGCCATGTTGACTGCAGTTTACTAGGTCTACAGATAATCTTCAAGTTTACTCCTGACAGTTGAATGATTATTTTACATGGAATTGAAGTAAGAATCATGAGTCTGTAGTTGTCGGTGTCCTCATAATGATGGCCAATGCCGCATAATCTCTTCCCTAGCCTCCCTCAGCACTTTGGGATTTATTTGTTTTGAGCCTTTTTTAGCCAGTCTAGGATTTCCATCTCATTTATATCAAAGCCATTAATTTTGCCTTCATTAACTGTTTGGGGATGCCATACTGCTCATATCTCCCCTAGTGATACTTGAAGGAAGTAATCACTCAGAATATTTTGTGCTCGTCCTCAATTTTGAGCCTGTTTATATATTTTATGGTTATTACTTCTTCTCATACTATTCTAGCACAGAAATAATATTTTACTGTTATGTTTTACTTTTGCTGCTATGCTTTTTTTCTAACTCTCTCTTGGCCCTTCTGATTATCCTTTTAACATGTTTCTGCAAATTCCTATATTCATCCCAGTGAATCCGTTACCCTTTCTTCCTGCAGAATTTGTACAAGTCATTTCCTTCCTTATTTCACTTTTACTTTGTCTGTTAATTCATTTTGGGTCACATTTGTCTAATCTGAGCTTGCTGATTCTAGGAAGGTATTATTCCTCAGCATTATTCCTTTAAAAATGTTCCACTTGGCCTCTCCTAAAATGTTGTTGAATATCCTCCTCCAGTCCATTTGTTTTAGTTGTTCTTTCACATCTTTCAATTTAGCCCTTTTAAAGTTATATATCTGGCTTCTGGTCTTTGGTGTAACTGAATCCCAGATCACATTAAACTTAATTATTCCATGGTCACTGTCCCCCAGGAGTGCTAATGCTTCAATTTCCTGTATGTTGTCTGGGTCATTTGCAAATACCAAGTCAAGATCAGCACTACTTCATGTGGCTTCCTTGATGTACTGACTCATGATGCAGTCATGCATTACATTTATTCTGACTGGAAACCACTTTATGTTTCCCAGTTTATATGTAGTGAATTAAATTCTCCTATTATAATAACTTCTCACAAACCCTTTTTATCTCAACTGTCCTCCTGGTAATGCTGATCTGGTATTCTGTGGCATAGCTCCAGTGGTTAGCTTGGCATTTTAGAGAAAGTACACATAAATTGCTGTTTCACGTGGAAGGATGGTTTGGGGTGGACAATGGTGTGGGAAGAAGTGAACACTGGTTTCATCTGCTCTGGATGAATGGGAAAATACGAGGGGAAGGGTTTTTTCTTTATTTATTCGTTCATGGGATGTGGGTGTCGCTGGCAAGGCCAGCATTTATTGCCCAACCCTAATTGCCCTAAAGAAGGTAGTGGTGAACTGCCTCTTGAACCGCTGTTCTTTGTAGCGGTTTGCTGAGTGGTTTGCTAGGCCATTTCAGAGGGCAGTTAAGAGTCAACCACATTGCTGTGGGTCTGGAGTCACATATAGGCCAGACCAGGTAAGGACGGCAGATTTCCTTCCCGAAAGGACATTAGTGAACCAGATGAGTTTTTAATGACAATCCGGTAGTTTCATGGTCACCATTACTGACACGAGCTTTTTATTCCAGATTTATTTAATTCATTGAATTTAAATTCCCCAGCTGCCACGGTGGGATTTGAACTCATGTCTCTGGATCATTAGTCCAGGCCTCTGGATTACTAAAACATAACCATTATTCTACCGTTCCTGCAAAGGGTGGTGGAAGAATAAATGAACAAGAGTATTCCAGAGGGAACAGTCTCTCTGGAAAATGGAGAGGGGAGAGGAAGATGTGATTGGTCGTGTGCCCATGATGTAGGTGGCAGAAATAGTAGGACTTGATCTTTGGGATGGGAGCGGGCTGAAACAATTAACCAGGGTAGTCTTGTTTATGCACCATTTTTTCCAATCCTGCTTATTTTGTAATTTTTATCTTGAAGGGTCTACAGTTGAATGTCAACCTGTCTTTTCTCTTTACAGATGCTGTATTTCAAGAATTTTGTGTTTTTGCATTAGGAAAGTCCTAGGTTAGGTCTATAATGAGTAGACTGGGGATTAAGTTAGCACCTTCTCGTCCTCATCTTAACACATGCAAGCATATTTCCAGCTGGATAGAGATCAGGAGCTGAAACCCTGGCTGACTTTTCTACCGTCTAGCCCAGGAGGTCATTTATAGAACCCCTATTGCCATCCTAGCTGAGATCAGCTAACTCACTGTGGAGTGGGGATGACATTCCTAGTGATAAACTCACTGAACCATTGGTGGTGGAGCCCTCATCAGTGGTTTTCAATGTCAGTGTTTGGAAATATCTCATTAGTTGTTGACTATGATTTTGATAAAATGGCCCTTTTGTTTTTAAATCTCAAAACCTGCCAAAGTTTTACTCTTGCTGCCATTTTGTCATATGTGGTGCAGCCCTGAGCATTTTTTGCCACATTCGTCAATCCCATGGTTGGAATTCCAAGTATTGCATTCACGTCCCCAAGTTACAGACAAGGAACCATCACACTTCTGTTTATGTATAATAGTAATATTTCAACTGTTGCAATCGGAGAAAGAAAAACAAACCTTTGACCAGTTGAGATTTTTTAACGTGCCCAGGTTGAGGAAAAAGGTTAAGTTTAGTGGTGGAGTACTACAGGAAAGACAAACAGAGAGGACAGTGATAAAGACAGGTTGTCAAATAAGTGAATATCAGTAATGAATAATAGGCTGAAAGCCCCCTCCCTCACACAGTTTTGTAGAGATGCCCACAAATATATCAGACTGCACAGCGCAACCATAGCCTGCAGCAGAAAAGGAATGGAAAACCACAGCTGCATGATTTCAAAGATTAGAATAACCAAATATTTAAGTTTTCCTGCACTACGTCGTTATAAAAATAAATCAGAAAGGCCAGGCAATTAGGGTAAAATGTTTCAGTGACCTAGGTCTATCAGTACAGTTTGTATCCAACAGCACAGCTGCACTAACAAAATTCCTCTTGGTTAGCCAAACAAGCAACGCATGAGGTCTCTTGATGACTTTCTACAACTTTGCCTTCAATTCTGTTGCAAGGATAATTCAACAGTCTGTATTCACAATGCTATATATAAAGCACTTTGTGAAGGAAGAGGTTCGTTTACCTTTTGCATCAAAACCTGGCAACTGCTCAGCTTTAAATGGAGTCATTTTACTTGACAGCCTCACTGACTGCTTTTAGAATGGGTATAACTGCTCATTATAAGAAAATCCATTCTTGAAATTAAAAAAAGCACATTCACTGTGAGAAAGACCTTTTCTCAAAAAGTGAAGTCAGCACTTAAAAATGGGATTTTCCTGAGTTAGTCTTGAATATAAATGTTTTAAGTTCACACAATAGATTTTTCTGAATTGGACTTAGTCTTGTGGCTGATTAAACTCAGTTACAATACTGTCACCCGTAATAAGTATTGAATTTTTCCTCGGTTAAAATAAAACTTAAGACTTCCTGCATGGATTCTTTAAATATTTCCCAAGAATTTCTTTAGTAATTTAATAAACCTATGTATCTAGCTCAAGGAGTTGCTTTGTCTCACTGATTTCATCAGCAGAGCATAAATGCTCCAGCAGCTTAAGCTCCTAAAATAACACACAGAACTACAGAAACCAGTCCTTGGGGTAAGACAAACATTGATTAGACCAAAAGAACATGCTGCAAAAGAGTAATGCAAAGTTCCTACGTAATTTTACAACTATGGCATATTGTTCAGTTACTGTAATTTATACTGTAAAACTACCAGTTTTAATACCATACAATTTCAGCAAAATTAATAAGTACTGCAGAGTTTGAAGTTATTGTATTTCTGGACCACTGGAACAATTTACTGCTGTGTCATTATTATAATCCCTTCCCTTGTTATTTTCTGCCTCAACATTCTCTGACTAAGATAGCAGGCAGATGAAATGCAACAAAGATGATCTCGGAACTTTAAGGAAATCACAGAATCATATATCACAGGAAGTGGCCATTCAGCCTATTGTGCCTGTGTCAGCTCTCTGAAAGAACTAGCCATTTAGTCCAATTTTCCTACTCTTTCCCCATACCCGTATAATTTTTTCTTTTTCAAATATTTATCCACTTCCCTTTTTAAAACTATTCTGGTTTCTGCTTCCACCACTATTTTTGGCAGTGTAATCCATGTCCTAATAGCTTACTGCATAAAAAACATTTCTTCCAACCTCTCCCTTTTGATTGTGGTCTTAAATTCATGCCTTCTACTTACCAACTCACTGACCAGTGGAAATAGAATAGGAAATAGCTCACAACACTGAACATCTTTTGATTGGAGAAAAGAGGGAGTAGGAATAAAATCCAGGTTTTTGAGGCTGCCATTACATTTGTACTTTTGCTTCAATGCAAAGCAGTTTTCACTTCACAATGATGCAAAGATGCAAGATGCAAGTATAAGTCAGGAGGAAGACTGGCAGTCAAGACAGAGGAATGCAATCTCTTCCAATAGGCGGTTTTACAGTCCTTCTACTTGACACAGACTGGAGTATATCTCCAGTCTGCCTGAGCTCAAATGCAGAGGACCAGACCAGAGGACCACGCTACAACAAGACGTCAGGAGCTGCGTAAGCAAAGCCCATCACAGGCAGAGGGGTTTCCTTCCAGAGTCCTATGCTTACCACTTTCATCCACTCACTTTGCAACAAACTTCAGTAAATTTGCAGAGTGCACGTAAGTTCATGTTTGCCTGTGTCACTGTGCCAACATCTGATATGCACGTGGCCTAAAGTCAGCAACAGCTTTCAGAATGCAAGTAGTTCACCTCAGCAGAGGGGCTTTTAGACTCGTGAGAAAATGTTGTACAGTTCATCACCATTTTGATAACAGAACTTTCGGTGGGTTATTTTGGAGAATTTGAACAACTACTGATCTCAGACCAGTGTAACAATGTACCAATATGTACAAAGACATGGACCGTCCAATCAATGTCAATGCAATCAAGCACACTAAGGTTGTGGATGGTAAGGGCCTTATTCACAAGCAGACAGATACTCTGGAGGTTAAGTGTGGAGATGGGTGGTGATTGATCTACTGGCAGTGTCCAAGAGGGTTGTGATGGGTGGAGTCAGCGGAATGGGGAGGAGCTTGGCACGGTTGGCTCCCAGTGGGTATGTGTTGGTCCAGAAGGCCAGTGAGAGAGGAGGATGAGGCTGTTTGACTGCAATGTTAGACTGACAGTGTGCAGTCTTCACTCTATTATATTCAAAGATTAGGGAGAAAGTTCAGAGTTTTACCTTCAAAATTTTCCCTGTGGTTGTTCATCTTCCATAGAGGAATAAACATGTTGGGCAGAATTCACAATGGTATAAACCATACCTAGTCTGTTGGAAGGAACTAGCTCAATGAGTCAACTGGCCTTTCCTTATTTCATACCTTCTCATATTTTTGGGTGGTTTTCATCACACCTCTGCCTGCATTGCATTCTAGTCAGCCACTAGACAGTGCATGGGAAAGGCACGGGTTGATTTGATCACCGATTCTCCCTCTCTGTTGGGCAAGTGCCTTATTTTTCTGCTGGAGCCCGATTACAACTATCTATCAGCATCAATCCCCCTTCAGGTGGGACAGTACTGTTAGATCCACAGATTTCAGTGAGCAGCATTTCTGTTGTGTGATCAGCCAAAGATGATATGCTTCTACTGCATGTGAGTCGTGCCAACTCTAACCCCTTCCCTCGAGGCGATGGTTCTTGGTCACTCTGGAATGCTCCATTTACCTATGAGCTAATGAAACTAACCCTGTGTTGTCACTACAACATAATGGTGAGCATATAAAATTGTGATACCAAAAATGTGAACTTTATAAAACACATAGCAGTTCAATTATAGATTGCATCATCGCCAACTTTTGTAAAAAGTTTCTAAAAGTGCCTAAGATGAGCATCTTGCACTGTACAACAGGGTAGAGTACCAGAGGTTACAGCTCAGCAACTGGTGGTGGTAATATTGACAAACAACTTGGGGTGCTGAATTAAGAATACTGACAGCACTCGAATCATGCTGTTCTTTTCACTGAGATCAGCGCTGGATGTATCAGCTGAGGTGCCTTTGCATCATACAAGTCATCGCCATGCTGACAGAGTAAAATGTCAGGCTTGGTTGGGTTCCAAGTAGAAATACTGAGTCAAGAAAAAGGGGAAATGGACGAAAGCTTTATACAGCCATCAGCTTAAATGTAAGGTTTCCCCATTTGTACCATTACAGAGGATCCAGGGGCAGAACTTCTGCCAAGAGAGCTGAGACTGGGGCATTGGAATGGGGCACAGCATTCTAAAGTTAATTAGACATTAAAAATGTACTCATATTTTAACACTGAATATCTTTGTGACATTTGCCGTTACATTTAGTCCACTTGGGTATAATTGCTTGGAATCAACATTGTAGATGGATTGGGATACTTAGGAGAAATAATGCTGTTCTGGCACAAGTAATAAATAGTTCTTCAGTTTTCATTAAAATACCACTTGCTGATGCACAGATAGTAATAACTCTTTGTGCCAGTCTTTGTATCTTTTTACATTTTTTGCAATCATATTTTGAAACTATTAAAACTTAGCAATCTGAACAGTGGTTTCAATTAAGGAGACAGCATGATTCTAGTGTTGTCAGTTTAAAAATGGTAAAAAGGGACAGAATTAGGAGAAATATTCCAAAATTCCATGTTACCACACACAACTTGCAGTAATTTTTGCTGTACATCACTTATTACAATATAATAAAAGGTTTTCTGGAGGCATGGGTTTTCTTTATATGATTAAGGGATGACTGGACAGATCTGAAAAAGTGAAAAGAGCATAAAGAAATGATTAAAATGTAAGATTTTATTATTAAAGCCCAACTTCAGGCAAAATTGAATAGTACTGGTCCTTCAATGAAATTAAAACACTGCAGCCAGTAACAGTACTTTAGAATTTGTTTGTGATCAATCAAACCAAAGGCTGATTGATGTTTAGAAGAGGAGACAAGGTCAGTAATTTTATAGTTTAAGCAAAACATCTGACCAATAGTTTAAAGAAAAGGGCATTGTAGGAACACAAGGTACAAGGGAGAGCAAAATAAAGGGTGTTCAAAGTAAAAATCTGGCTTGATATGACCTGCTCCATTTGATCACTGATAAACTATCGGGAGCAAAACAGATGGCATCAAGGCAAACACAACATTAAAGCAACCGTTACACTACTACGTTTGTGTTGATGTGCAGTGCTTTTAGGTGCATATTGGCACTCTGACTCTTGATCACAATAATAATTATTAAAAAAAACTTGCGTTCATAGAGTCCCTTTAGAAAAACATCCCAAGCGCTTCACAGTGGTGCAAGAAAAAAAATGAAAACTGAGCCAAAGAAGGAAATATTAGTAGGGGTGACCAAAAGAAGGGAGTGAACAGCCACTATGCAACCAAGGATGGATTAGTAATGGAATTGTGCAGATATTCATGAGGTCAGACTAAGAGGAACAGAGAGTTTTGAGAGGAGGGAGGGAGGTTGTAGCGCTGAAGATTACAGAGATTTGGAGGGGAAAGATCATGGAGGGACTTAAACACATGGATGAGAATTTTAAATTTTAGACTTTGAGGGACTGGGAGCCAATGTCGGTGAGCAAGGACAGGGGTAATGGGCAAGCAGGACTTGGTGTGGGCAGCAGAGTTTTGGATGAGCTGATGTTTATAGAGGGTGGAGGATGGGAAACCAGCACACTAAAGCAAAAATTAATACATCATCTCTAGTGGGTAGTCTCACCTCACCTGGGCTTTGCATCAGATGTAGTATAACTTCAGCTCAGTGCAAAGCTACATTTTAAAGTACCCACTGACTCTCCTGGGAATTTTGTAAACTTACATTTGAATGATTTTAAAGAGAAGCAACGCTCCCATTGTTGTCTCATAACATCTATACCCACTCAGGCAGCACACATGTTATCATGTTCTTTTGTTGTTGAGCTCAGCGGATCCACAGTGAGGCGCAGCCAGCAGTGTGGCTCGAGTCTGCTCATTGAGCATTGCAGTCTACAAATCAAGAAAAGGAGTAGGCCATTTGGCCCATCATGTTTGCCCTGCAATGTTTGTGAGCCATGACAGTTGCTCATCTTTTTAATCCTAAACAGGAACAGACTACAAATACCAGTCTGATATGTTAGCTGTAGTATGTAAGTTGGATAGGGCTTAAAGATTCCTCAAGCTCAATCGGTAAAGCGTCTTAATTTGGAGAAAATGGATACAATTCTGTTTAGGAACCAGTACTGCTGTGATTAGGGAGTCTCTGAAAACACTGTATGTAATGATTAAAAATTTGATTCTGTAAAATCTTACCTGTTGTTTTTGACTTATCCAAATGATGACAAAGGATACCGATGATATCAAGAAAAGTTGCTCTGGTAAGCAAACAAGGGTTCTGCCTACAAAACAATAAATCAGAAACAATCAAGGATGCAAATCATTTACAGGCCAAACTTTGATTTTTCTCCGAGAAAAAAAGTGGCACTGAAAGCCAGCCACTGTGCAACCAATGAGAAGATAACAAATTGAATTTGTGACATCCACAAGGGAATATTTGGTGTGGGGGCAGGGAGAAGACAAGTGGGAACAAGATCAACAGTGGAACACAAAATACAATTTTAAAGAGTTTGCTAAGTTAAAGTGATAAAATGTAGTTAAATCAGATCAAAAGATTAACTGGTTTATAAACTAGACTTACTAAAGAAAAATTTACTAAAATTTTTGGCATTTTGTTTTCATACTGGGTTGTTTTCAAATGTGATCAGATTGCTGCTCCTGGCCAAATTGATTCTGAAAACATGCCCTGGCCTTTGTATTCTTGTCAAAAAATGCAATACACTTAAGTGGGTTTTAAAAAATAGCTAATTTTTGTTTTTGATAGAACTCAACAGCAGATGTGTTCAAGACAACCCCCAGTCATTGACAAGAAACAATGTACTTTTTGTTCCAAGATCACCAAAGTATTTACAGTTGAAACAGTCCAGCCTGCATTTAAAACAAAAGTCTGTTACAATTTAGTTAGGCTGTAGGGTTTTATCTCGTTATTTAACAAAATGTGCGTTAGATGCCAAATTCTTTTCACCAACAGACATATGACCCATCGAGATCTGTGACTGAACTGATGCACGATGTGCAAAAATCAAAGATTGAGAATGCTGACTGATAGAGGACTGGGTAGCAGAGTGAGCAAGAACACTGTCTGTTCACCTTTAAGAGTTAAGGGTAAAATCCAACCCAGACTGATGGGATCAAAGCCTCGTCGCTCATAGATGGCTATGAAGGCCCCAAGTGAAAGGAGTGTGGGCAGTTTCAATCCATCTCAAAGTAAGCATCAATCTTGTGCTGAGTCAAAACTGCTGATTATTCAGTCACCTCATTCATAGACCATAAGGATGGCTGCGTGGGAATTGGAAAATGCCATGCTGGTGTAGTGGCAGTGTTAGGCTTAAAACCCATTGTTAAAGTAGTGCAAAGGAGCTTTAGTCTGTATCCCAAACCTGCTATGATGACCGGGTGGGCAGTGTGTGATGCTGAATGGGTTCAAAAAGTTAAAAATGCTCTATTACCCAGCACAAATATCTCTCCAATTCATGGGCACAAAACACAATAAATGAAATACATACTGGTTTCTTCTGACTATCACCCCCAGTGTATACCACTATAAGCTTAGTTATCAAAACAGTGATAAATTGCACAACCATCGCCAGAATTTCCTCAGGGCTACTCTGCTCCACTGCCATTCACAAGCGTAACCAGGGCTTCCGCCAAAGTTACAGCGGCAGAATGGGAGAAGCCCGCAGGAAATTCACCCAAATTGTCTTATGGGTTGACTGTTTAAAATTCGTTTCATTCTCTTATATTCCATAAAACCGATCATTTTATTATTAAAAAGGGACCAACATTCCTATGTCCACTAAACTTAGCAAAAAAAATAATTCATTGGCAAATTTGTTCTTTTTTTACTGAGGGGAAATTTTACTGCTATGTTTATGAGGTCACTAACAGAGCAACCAAAGGAAAGCTTCCCCACTAGAGTGAGTTCCTTAATGTCTGGGGCTCCAGCTCTACCATCTGTTGCATGCGGTACTCTCCAGTTATGTGCCAGTTTTGCCTTTAAAAGTATTAATGATTGACACATGGTGATTTGGCACATGAAAATTCCTTTCTGCTGCGCATTCTCTCTCCCATCATACCCTGTATAATACAATTGGCATATTTCCACTTATGAAACCCATGGGGGGAAAAATTGGGTTGATTTGCGCCTCTCATAGGGGCACTAACGGGGCGGGGCGCTAACGGGGCACGGCGCCGCTAACGCCTCCCGCAAAATTCAGCAGGAGTTTAGCAGCGGCGGTAGCCGGTAGCGCCCCACGGCGCTGCGCCGCCGGCAGTGACGTCATAGCCGTACGCAGCGCCGTGGCCACAAACCTCCCTTGTGCCCCCTGACCTATCGCCGGACGATATGTCCGACAGGATCAGGGGGCGTTTTTGCAGCGGCGCTGCTTAAAGGGCAGGTGTCGGGCAGCCATTTTTATTTTGGCCGACTGCCAGCACCTGCCCCCTTTCCTTTTTTATGCGGGGTGCCGGCCGCGATCGCTCGGCTGTTTTCACGGCACCCCGCTCCCCGGTGGTCCAAGCAGGGCCTTGGTGAGCGCAATGCTAGGCCCCTCCCCTTTAATCAGGGCCTGAATGACGCAATGCTATGTGCCGCGCATGGCGCTGCTGCACATAGTGTCGCGAACTTCAATAGTAGCGCCCCAAGGAGGTGGAGCACTTCCAGTAGCGCCTCACCTCCTGCTTGGGTGCTACCACTGAATTTACGGCAGAGGGGCGCTAACTTTTTCAGGGCGAGAAAATTAACGCCCCGACGACGTTAGAGGCCCAAAATGGGCGCCACCCAATATTCCCTACATTGTTGCTAATGCCTGTATGAGTTTAACGCTATTTACATCTATATAACTACTGTCCTTTATGCACAGATATGTGTTCATATTTACAGTAATGTTCATGCCTCATCTTTATGCTCTTCTTTAGTTATACATTTTCTACGGGATGAGGAGAGAGGATAAGAACAACAACTTGCATTTATATAGTGCCTTTAATGTAGTAAAACATCCCAAGGCGCTTCACAGGAGTATTATAGGACAAAAAATGTGACACCGAGCCACACAAGGAGAAATTAGGGTAGATGACCAAAAGCTTGGTCAAAGAGGTAGGTTTTAAGGAGCATCTTAAAGGAGGAAAGAGAGGTAGAGAGGTGGAGAGGATTAGGGAAGGAATTCCAGAACTTAGGGCCTAGGCAACAGAAGGCATGGCCACCAATGGTTGAGCGATTATAATCAGGGATGCTCAAAAGGCAGAATTAGAGGAATGCAGATATCTCGGGGGGGGGTTGTGGGGCTGGAGGAGATTAGAGATAGGGAGGGGCGAGGCCATGGAGGGATTTGAAAACAAGGATAAGAATTTTGAAATCGTGGCGTTGCTTAACCGGGAGCCAATGTAGGCCAGCGAGCACAGGGGTGATGGGTGAACGGGACTTGGTGCGAGTTAGGTCACGGGCAGCCGAGTTTTGGATGACCTCAAGTTTACATAGGGTAGAACGTGGGAGGCCAGCCAGGAGTGCGTTGGAATAGTCAACTCTAGAGGTAACAAAGGCATGGATGAGGGTTTCAGCAATGGATGAGCTGAGGCAAGGGCGGAGACGGGTGATGTTACGGAGGTAGAAGTAGGCGCTCTAAGTTATGCCGCAGATATGTGGTCGGAAGCTCATTTCGGGGTCAAATATGACACCAAGGTTGCGAACAGTGTGGTTCAGCCTCAGACAGATATTAGGGAGAGGGATGGAGTCAGTGGCTAGAGAACGGAGTTTGTGGTGGGGACTGAAAATAATGGCTTCAGTCTTCCTAATATTTAACTGGAGAAAATTTCTGCTCATCCAGAACTGTATGTCGGACAAGCAGTCTGACAATTTAGAGACCATGGAGGGGTCGAGAGAAGTGGTGGTGAAGTAGAGCTGTGTGTCGTCAGCGTACATGTGGAAACTGACGCTGTGTTTTCGGATGATGTCGCCAAAGGGCAACATGTAGATGAGAACAGGAGTAGGCCATTTGGCCCTTCGAGCCTGCTCCGCCATTCAATAAGATCATGGCTGATCTGATCTTGGCCTCAACTCCACTTCCCTGCCCGCTCCCCATATCCCTCGACTCCCTTATCGTTCAAAAATCTGTCTATCTCCACCTTAAATATATTCAATGACCTAGCTTCCACAGCTCTCTGGGGTAGAGAATTCCACAGATTCACAACCCTCTGAGAGAAGAAATTCCTCATCTCCATTTTAAATGGGTGACCCCTTATTCTCAAACTATGCCCCCTAGTTCTAGATTCCCCCACGAGGGGAAACATCTTCTCTGCATCTACCCTGTCAAGCCCCCTCAGCATCTTATATGTTTCAATAAGATCACGTCTCATTCTTCTAAACTCCAATGAGTATAGGCCCAACCTGCTCAACCTTTCTTCATAAGACAAGCCCTTCATCTCAGCAATCAACCTAGTGAACCTTCTCTGAACTGCCTCCAATGAAAGTATATCCCTCCTTAAATAAGGAGACCAAAACTGTACGCAGTACTCCAGGTGTGGTCTCACCAATACCCTGTACAGTTGCGGAAATAGAAGGGGGCCAAGGATAGATCCTTGGGGGACGCCAGACGTAACTATGCGGGTGCAGGAAGAGAAGCCATTGCAGGTGATTCTCTGGCTACGATTAGATAGATAAGAATGGAACCAGGCGAGTGCTGTCCCACCCAGCTGGACGACGGTGGAGAGGCATTGGAGGAGGATGGAGTGGTCAACCATGTCAAAGGCTGCAGACAAGTCAAGAAAGACGAGGAGGGATAGTTTACCTTTCTCACAGTCACAAAGGGTGACATTTGTGACTTTGATGAGAGCTGTTTCGGTACTGTGGTGGGGCAGAAACCTGATTGGAGTGATTCAAACATGGAGTTGCGGCAAAGATGGGCACGGATTTGGGAGGCGACAACATGTTCAAGGACTTTGGAGAGGAATCACCTGCAATGGAGGTTGGAGATGGGGCGGTAATTTGTTAGGACGGAGGGGTCAAGGGTTATTTTTTTTTGAGAGGGGTGATGATGGCAGATTTGAGGGAGGGGGGATAGTACCCGAGGAGAGTGAACCGTTAACAATGTCAGCTAACAGGAGTCAGAAAAGGATGTTGGGTGGTCGGCAGTTTTGTGGGAATTGGGTCGAGGGTGCAGGAGGTGGGTCTCATGGACAAGATGAGCGCGGAGAGGTCATGAGGGAAGATTGGAGAGAAACTGGAGAAAGATGTGAGTTCAGGGCTAGGGCAGGGGGGAGCCTTAAAGGAAGTTTGGCCCGATGGGCTAGGGGAAGGATGGGGAGATGTAGAAGCAGCTGAACGGATGGTCTCAGACTTAGAGACAAAGAAGTCCATGAGCTCCTCACATTTGTTGTCAGAGCTGAGGGTGGAGGAGACAGGGGAGAGGGGTTTAAGATGATGTTTAGCAGTAGAGAATAGAAGCCGGGTTTATCTTTGCATTCCAGAATGATTCTGGAATAGTGAGCAATTTTGGCAGACGAAAGCAGGACCCGATAATGCTTTATGTGGTCCAGCCAGATCTGGCGATGAATGGCTAAACCAGTTGTCTGCCATATCCGTTCAAGTCTGCGTCCCTTGGACTTAAGGGAGCGAAGATGAGGGCTGTACCAGGGGGAACGGCCAGGGTAAGAGAGAGTAATTGTTTTAATAGGAACTAGGGCATCAAAAGTGGTGGTGAGGGTGTGGTTGAGCTTGTGGTGATAGCATATCATGGTTGCAGTCACACAGAATGTTGTTAGTGACTTTGGCCAATGCGCCAAATAAGTTATCTATGTGGATAAACTTCATGTGCAAGAAAGCAACAGTAGATAGGAAATGTCAATTGGAAATGACAATGCTGAACAGATCTGCTGAATGAAACTAGCCTGGTAGAAAAATAACTAGAAACAATTCAGGAAAGATCAGTGGAATCTACTGTCTTATACTAGTGTCAAGACACCCGCAAAGGACTATATTGCAAGCTGAATTTTAGATTCACTGTACTAATGCTGATCTTCAGTTGCATCACTCGCAGTTTGGAGGGGCAACAATTAAAGAAGGTCTCTTCTATATATCTGCAATGTAGGACCATCAGGTACCACAGCATGTTTGTGTATCAACACACTGCACCACAGAGTGGTTGAGTGCATCTTTGTATCTGGGATTCACAATAACGGGAGTTGCCAACTGATATAGGGACTCATTGGCATCAATTGCTCCCCTGATCACTCCGAATGCCCTACTTTTATGAGAGTTGGCGCACTGATGATCTCAATCTACTTGCTTGATCGTCAGACCCCGCCAGGGGGGGTGCAACAATGAAACCTTCATGATCTGAACTGGTTATCCACGTCTTTTGCACGTGCATTTCTTCAATTTGTTTCAAAGTGGACCAAGTTCTCACGAGATGAGGCAACACAAGAACGTAAGAACATAAGAATCAGGAGCAGGACTAGGCCATATGACCCTTCGAGCCTGCTCCGCCATTCAACAAGATCATGGCTGATCAACTCCACTTTCCCGCCCGCTCTCCATATCTCTCAATTCTCCTGGAGTCCAAAAATCTATCTATCTCAGCCTTGATTATACTCAATGACTCAGCATTCACAGCCCTTTGGGATCGAGAATTCCAAAGATTCACAACCCTCTGGTAAAAAAATTCCTCCTCATCTCATTCTTAAATGGCCGAGCCCGTATCCTGAGATTATGCCCCCTAATTCCAGATTCTCTAGCCAGGGGAAACAACCTCTCAGCATCTACCCTGTCAATCCCCCTCAGAATCTTATATGTTTCAATAAGATCACCTCATTCTTCTATAGGCCCAATCTACTCTATCTCTCCTCATAGGACAACCCTTTCATCCCAGGTTTGGTTTGAATTGTTATTCTGCTTTATTCCACAGTAAGGCCCATGTACAGAACAAGATTAATGATCAGATTTCCTTAATTCACTCGGTAAAACTTCTCTTTGTACAATGATAAACAAATAACAAACCCATAACACTATCCCTCTTCAGTGGGTTATCTTACTTAACTGAAACAAAAATGAGAAGTCGCACAACACCAGGTTATAGTCCAACAGTTTTATTTAAAATTACGAGCTTTCGGAGCTCTGCTCTGCTCTGCTCCTTCTTCAGGTACAGGTAAGTACAGAAAATCAAAGACTGTACCTGTACCTGAAGAAGGAGCAGAGCTCCGAAAGCTCGTAATTTTAAATAAAACTGTTGGGACTATAACCTGGTGTTGTGCGACTTCTCATTTTTGTCCACCCCAGTCCAACACTGGCATCTCCGCATCATGACCACTATTAACTGAAACAGGATAACCTCTCTACATTCCTTCCTATAATCCAGGGATGAATCTTCTCGTCCTTATTCTCCTGGATTTCAGAACCATTTGCTGACTGTACAGCACCTTATTTCCAAGAACCAGCCTGTCTTGTTGGTGACTGTGTCTCTCTTCTTAATCCTTCATTCACAGACAGACCAAAATCAAAGGGGAGGGACCCTGCGCAGCGCGAACCGGGGCCCAGCTGGGCCCCCAGGGATCGGGAGTGCCGGCAAAAGAGCCCGGCACTCAAGAGAAGTGCCGGGCTCTTGGAGCGCAGCCGGCACTTCACGGTGGGGGGGCTTCACGGGGGCCGGGGACAGGTGCTGGCAGGCGGCCAGCAACAAAAATGGCCGCCTGCCACCTCCGCTTTAAATATCGCCGCCTCGGCCGCACGTACGCCTCCCTGAACCCGTCGGACATAGCGTCTGGCGGTAAATCAGGGGGCGCGACTGAAGATCACGGCCGGGGCGCGAGCGGGGTGCTGCGCACGGCGATGACGTCATCGCCGGCGGCGCAGCGCCACAGGGCGCTACCGGCTGCCGCCGCCGCTAACCTCCCACTAAATTTTTCGGGAGGCGTGGGCGGCGCTGCGCCCGGGCGTTAGCTGCTTTACGCCCCATTAGCGCCCTCTTAAGGCGCTAACGGGAGGCGCAAGCAGCTGAATTTTTCCCCCAAAGAGTTTTCCAACACAATAGGTGAGAAGTACCCTGAAAAGCTGACGAATCCTTTATTGTTTAGTCTCTGGGGAAAAACAACTTCAGTTTTGCATATTAACCTCACTTCGTCTAGGTCATCTTTTTAAAAACAGAACTTGAGAATACACAACTTTTAAAAATCCAGCATTAAAAGCAAGTCCTTTTCTCAAATCTTATCTGTGGATACATGGTCAAATAATAAATTGTGTGAGATGATACTGATCGAAGGCTCTGCAACCTTATGGCCCGGCATATCCCTCACTCTACCATTACCATCAAGCCAGGGGACCAACCCTGGTTCAATGAGGAGTGCAGAAGAGCAGGCCAGGAGCAGCACCAGGTGTACCTAAAAATGAGATGCCAACCTGGGGAAGCTGCAACACAGGACTACATGCATGCTAAACAGCTGAAGCAGCATGCTATCGACAGAGCTAAGCGATCCCGCAATCAACGGATCAGGTCAAAGCTCTGCAGTCCTGCCACTTCCAGTCGTGAATGGTGGTGGACAATTAAACAACTAACGGGAGGAGGAGGCTCCATGAATATTCCCATCCTCAATGGTGGCGGCGCCCAGCTCGCGAGTGCAAAAGACAAGGCTGAAGCATTTGCAACCATCTTCAGCCAGAAGTACCGAGTGGATGATCCATATTGGCCTCCTCCTGAGGTCCCCACCATCACAGAAGCCAGTCTTCAGCCAATTCGATTCACTCCACGTGTTATCAAGAAACGGCTGAGCGCACTGAATACAGCAAAGGCTATGGGCCCCGACAACATCCCGGCTGTTGTGCTGAAGACTTGTGCTCCAGGACTAGCCGCGCCTCTAGCCAAGCTGTTCCAGTACAGCTACAACACTGGCATCTACCCGACAATGTGGAAAATTGCCCAGGTATGTCCTATCCACAAAAAGCAGGACAAATCCAATCCGGCCAATTACTGCCCCATCAGTCTACTCTCAATCATCAGCAAAGTGCTATCAAGCAGCACTTACTCACCAATAACCTGCTCACCGATGCTCAGTTTGGGTTCCGCCAGAACCACTTGGCTCCAGACCTCATTACAGCCTTGGTCCAAACATGGACAAAAGAGCTGAATTCCAGAGATGAGGTGAGAGTGACGGCCCTTGACATCAAGGCAGCATTTGACCGAGTGTGGCATCAAGGAGCCCTAGTAAAACTGAAGTCAATGGGAATCAGCGGGAAAATTCTCCACTGACTGGAGTCATACCTAGCACAAAATAAAATGGTTGTGGTTGTTAGAGGCCAATCATCTCAGCCCCAGGACATCGCTGCAGGAGTTCCGCAGGGCTGTGTCCCAGGCCCAACCATCTTCAGCTGCTTCATCAATGACCATCATAAGATCAGAAGTGGGGATGTTCGCTGATGATTGCACAGTGTTCGGTTCCATTCGCAACTCCTCAGATAACGAAGCAGTCCATGCCCGCATGCAACAAGACCTGGACGATGTCAGGCTTGGGCTGATAAGTGGCAGGTAACATTCGCGCCACACAAGTGCCAGGCAATGACTATCTCCAACAAGTGAGAGTCTAACCAACGCCCCTTGACATTCAACGGTATTAGCATCGCCAAATCCCCCACCATCCACATCCTGGGGGCGGGGGGGGGGGGGGGGGTCACCATTGACCAGAAACTTAACTGGACCAGCCACATAAATACTGTGGCCACAAGAGCGGGTCAGAGGCTGGGTATTCTGCGGCGAGTGTCTCACCTCCTGACTCCCCCAAAGCCTCTCCACCACCTACAAGGTAGAAGTCAGGAGTGTGATGGAATACTCTCCACTTGTCTGGAAGAGTGCAGCTCCAACAACACTCAAGAAGTTCAAAACAATCCAGGACAAAGCAGCCCGCTTGATTGGCACCCCAGCCACCACCTTAAACATTCATTCCCTCCACCACCAGCACACCGTTGCTGCAGTGTCTACCATCTACAAGATGCACTGCAGCAACTTGCCAAGACTTCTTCTGCAGCACCTCCCAAACCTGTGACCTCTAGCACCTAGAAGGACAAGGGCAGCAGGCGCATGGGAACACCACCACCTCCAAGTTCCCCTCCAAGTTGCACACCATCCTGACTTGGAAGTGTATTGCCGTTCCTTCATCGTCACTGGGTCAAAATCCTGGAACTCCCTCCCTAACAGCAGTGTGGGAGTACCTTCACCACACAGACTGCAGCGATTCAAGAATGCGGCTCACCGCCACCTTCTCAAGGGCAATTAGGGATGGGCAATAAATGCTGGCCTTGCCAGCAACGCCCACATTCCAGGAATGAATAAAAAAAAGAGGCAATTCCCCAGAGGTGGAGCAGCAAAAAAAAAACTAAAATGAGGCTTGGGACAAGTTGGCTGCCCTCTCAATTTTGAGGAATGATCTATGTTGTTCTAAAAAAGCTAATGTAGAGACTAGAGAGGGACAAGGCTTGCCTCACACACAGTAGTAAAATTGCACTGGGAAATTGGAAATTAAGAACAAATCTGCACCACTGACTCCCACAAAGCAATTTTTGTAACATTACAGTATCATGTTTGCTCTTTTTTGCTGGTGATCATTATGTTATGGGTTTGGTGAGAAAATTACTGAAATAGACCACAAAAATAAATGAAGATCAGAAGCATTTTCTCCTCAAAAAGGGTACACCCTTTTTTGTTTTAAAATGAAAAATGCAACCATACAAAATTAATTGCAGAGAACAACCTCTCCACCATTCCTCCCATTGCTGGTCAAAAATTAGAACAACAGCCTGCATTTATATAGCGCATTTAACGAAGTAAAATGTCCCAAGCCGTGCTTCACAGGAGCGTAATCAGACAGAATTTGACACTGAGCCAAGAAGGAGACATTAGGACTGGTGACAAAAAACTTGGTCAAAGAGGTAGGTTTTAAGAAGCATCTTAAAGGAGGAGAGAGAGAGATGGAGAGGTTTCGGGAGTGAATTCCAGAGCTTATGGCCTGGGCAGCTGAAGGCATGGCTGCCATGGTGGAGCGAAGGAAGTTGGGGATGTAGAAGAGGCCAGAATTCAAGGAAGTGTTCTCGGAGGGTTGTACGGCTGGAGGAGGTTGGGGGAGGCCATGGAGGGATCTGAACACAAGGATGAGAATTTCAAATTCAAGGCATTGGTGGACCAGGAGCCAATGTAAGTCAGCGAGCACAGTGGGGATGGGCGAACGGGACTTAGTGCGAGTTAGGATACGGGCAGCAGAGTTTTGGATGAGCTCAAGTTTATGGAGTGTGGAAGAAGGGAGGCCGGCCAGGAGTGCATTGGAATAGTCAAATCTGGAGGTAACAAAAGCATGGATGAGGGTTTCAACAGCAGATGGGCTGAACCAGGGGTGGAGACTGGCGATATTACCAAGGTGGAAGTACGCGATATTGGTAATGGAGAGGATGTGGGGTTGGAAGCTCAGCTCAGGGTCAAATAGGAGGCTGGGGCCGTGAATAGCCTGGTTCGGCCTGAGACAGTAGCCAGGGAGAGGGTTGGAATCGTGGTTAAGCTACTGAGTTTGTGGTGGGGACCGAAGACAAAGGTTATGGTTTTCCCAATGTTTAATCGAGAACTTGTGGTGTTACAGGATATCACAAATTGAATTGGAAGGAAGCATTCAATAGAATGAAAGAAACTGCTTGCTTCTGCATAATTCTATTGTTTTTAAAAAAAAACTATTTGACAGGAATGTTAAAACTGTCTTTATTTTAACCATGAAATTGGAATCAGTGTCAACTTAACACAACATCTCAAAATGTTTATTTACACAATATTGGCTGTGATTACATTAAAAAAAAAGAGTTATACTAGAAGTAAAAATTATTTTTGTTACAGATAGAATTCCAGTGAGGAGATCGGTGTTGAATTAGGAACTATCTCAAGCTTGCAATCTCCTGGCTCTGAACTGCATTCCACCATGACACATATCTGTAGTTCTTGCTGGGAATGAGGCAGGTACAGGGCAAACCTTGAAAAGCATACTGTAGATACGCAACTGATACGTCCCTAGAGGCGTAAAACACTTCTTTAAAAGATATAAACCAAGCAACAAAAATAGTTGAAAAAAATATGGTTGTTCATGTTAAATAGATAGATTAAATTGGGTCAATCAGTCACAGCCATCAACTAACAGACTCAATTTGGTAGCAAAATTAATCCACCCTTGGATGGATCAGAATAAATTTTTCCTGCTTATAGGAGTGAAGTATAATCAGTCATCATTTCAAGTATTTTAATGGTGCTTAAAAAACAATGCTGAGAGACATCAAATAGGAAAAATGTGCCCAACACAAAGGCTTACGATTAAAAGTGAGCTATGATGAGTCTAATACTGCACATAAATCCAGACAGCCAGAAATAGACACAGTCAAATGAGTGCCAATGTTCATTTAACTACTATATATACACTTCATCACTAAACCCTAAATAAGGATAATAGAGTAAAGCGTAGTGCTTAGGCAATGGAAGTATACCAGACTTATAAAGTGAATTCTGTTTTACAGACTTACGTAATGCTAATCCCAACAATACTGTAGTATAAAACTAGCAAGCTTCAAGTGAGACTAGAATCACCAGAGGGTAACACATGTGGAATAGACTGTCACCAGTGAATTCTATGTTGATTAGCTCCTTTTAATGGGAGCTGGAAAAATATTTAGGGTTGAAAGTTAGATGAATACGTGTATACATAAATGATCGAATATTATCTGGGACAATACGGTGGGACCATGTGAATGTCGTTTGTTGTGCACAGTCAGGATTGAATAATATATTATATAATAACATTCATTATATGTTGGAGTGATATCTTTGAATTTTGCTTTTGGAGATCAGGTATAAGTTGATTCAGATCACTGCATAAAATGAAGCTCAATGATCACGGCTAGAAACCCAACTCCATTGCATCCCACGCAATAATAACAGATCAATTGGGATATAACTTTGGGACAGAAACCAGATCAAATATGTTGGCCCAAACACATTGGCCTCGATATTTACGAGGAGGCTGAGGCCGAAAATAGCTGAAGAACCCGACAAGGCCGAGGACACGGAGGTCATGCCAATCTTAACGGCAGTCTCATTTGCATCTTGTAGCTCCATTTCCCACTCAGCAGCCAGCCAAATGGACAGGCTTGGCCAGTGAGGACCGTTGGGAAAGATCAGGGGTAGACGGAGCTTCTGTCGGCAATCGGGGAGGTCGGCCATCAGGAGGGCTAGGGGAGGTCAGCACTGGTAAGGAAGCTCCAGTCAGCAATCAGGAGGCTGGAGATCGGGGCTGGGGGAGGCCAAAGGCTTCCTTGAGGGACCTAGAAGGGCAGCACTCCTGCTCCTCCTGGCACACAAGGAGTGCTAAAAGAGCCACTTGCCTTGGGGTTGACGGCAGCTTCCGCCTCTGTTTCACTGCCAAATTTTCTGACCTCCAGGAAACGTGCAGCATGAGTTAATTTCAAATTGGGCTCCCAATTGCACTGTAGGAGCCCGATTTAAGTATGTTAATAGGTGTCCCGCCTCTCCATGGCAGGACACTCAGATGCCCAGATATCCGCCCCATAAAAATGGTGGCGGGCACTTGCGTGGTGTGTTGGGGTTGGGTTCCGCAAATTTCACTTTTGAACACCCCCCGACCCTCTCCCGACGCTCGTGAGGGTGGGAGGGTTAATATTGAGGCCAGTGTTTCTATTCACAATTGTCCCAAAGATGTGAGATTCCAAAACAGCTCACTTATTATTTCTCCAGTGCAACCTGATAAATGTTTGTAGCACGGTAAACAGCTTGTCAATTTTTAGGCATTACTTCTTTTTTTTGAGTGCTCTACTGCATAAGCAGTTTTACTGAAGATGGCTTCTACCAGGGGGATGGTAGAGGCAATCTTGGTAGAAAGTACGTATGATAAGATTAACAAGCTGGCAACAGAAATTGAACAGTACACAAGATGCAGGTGGCGAGGAGAATGCTGCAGTAAATAGATACATGATAATCATCAGGGATTTCAATGTCCCAGAGGTATGGTGAACAGACCAGGTACAAATGGAATGTTGGGATGAAAATTCAAGTAGCAGCAAGCAGTGACTGTTTCTAAACACAACAAGTGAAACAGGCAACCAGAGCAGATGCTAGGGAACAGAACTTGAAAATAAATAGCAGCAGATAAATGTTAATTTTTAAGAAGCATGAAAAAAGATCCCAATGAGGAAAATAGGGAAACAGAGCAAGATCTAGATCATGGCAGCTAAATAAGGAGGGTTAAACTTACCTAAATGCTGAATGTTTAAGGTTTACACGGAAACAAGAAGTCATGAGCACTGGGGATCATAAAATTGTCAGTTAAGGAACTAAAAAGAGCATTAGAAGTGACAAAAGGGCCGTAAGAAACGTATGTATCTAAAAAAAAATCTTTGGTACCCTCTTGCTGCTACATCAGTAAAGACCAGAAAGATCATTTGAGGGATGAGTAGAAAGTGAGAATATAGATGATCAAGAAATGACACATAAATTAAACACATTTTTGATATGAATCTTTACAGATGAAGCCTGTGACACTGGTTTCTAGTGACAATGTGGAAATCAACCAGGTATATCCTATCCACAAAAAGCAGGGCAAATCTAACCTGGCTAATTACCACACTATCAGCTTCATGTCAGTCATTAGTAAAGTGATGGAAGAAGTCATCAATAGTGCCATCAAGCAACACCTAGTCCAATAACCTGCTCACTAACGCTCAGTTCCCGTTTCACCAGAACTACTGGGCTCCGGACCATATCACAGCCTTGATCCAGACATGGACACAAGAGCTAAATGCAAGAGGACAAGGGAGAGCAACTGCCTTCCACATCAAGGCAGCAGTTGACTGAGCATGACATCAAGGAGCTGAAACAAAATTGAAGTCAAGGAAAATCCTCTAGTGGCTGCAGTCATACCTGACGCACATAAAAATGGTTGTGGCTGTGGTTGTCAAAAGGCCAATCATCACAGCCCTAGGACATCAATTCAGGAGTTCCTCAGGGCAATATCCTCAGCCCATCCATCCTCAATTACGTCATCAATGACATTCCCTTTAGCATAAGGCCTTGAGAACTGCATCAATTTAGTATGAAGGCTGAGGAATTGTAGAATAATTCTAGTGTGAATACATTAATGTAATGTATGAGTATAAACAAGGAATGGGAGTATACACTCAATGGAAAGGTGCTGAAGGGTGTAGATGAACAGTGCGACCTAGGGATTCAATACAGCATTGCCTGAAATGGTGACTGTAGGTAGATGAAGCCATGAAAAAGGTCAGCAGAATTTTGGGTTTAATGACTAGGAGCCATAGAGTACAAGAGTAAAGAAGTAATGATAAAATTGTGAAAAACATTAGTTCGGTCACAGTTTGAAACTGTGTGCAGTTTTGGACACTGTGGGGGGAATTTTCTGGGGGGTCAGCGGGTGCAATCGATGGCAGGTCGGGTGGGAAAGTGGGTTGTTTCAACAACGGGTCGGGACCCCGCTGTCAACCATTCGCCATGCGCCTTTACCAAATGTCGGGTCCGTCAGCGCTGAGCAGACCTGACACGCAGCGGCAGGGGAGGCAATTCAGGTCATTATGACCTTGTTAACAGAGGATTAACAACAATTTAGAACTCACCAACAGGGTCCACGCTGCTCGGGGATCACGTCTGTTAAGCTGGGCGGGAGTTGAATGGCCATGAAATCATCTCATTACTTAACAGTTTGAAATGTGCTATAAAAGTTCCCATCTCACAGCTGCTCACTTTCCAAGCTCAGAAGCTGTTGCTTACTGTATTTGGAAGACAGATTGAGCTTTATGCAGGTTGCAAGTGTTTGGAGCAAACTCTCCATCCAGTGTCACCTCAATGGAAAAACCTCTCTCACCATTGACAGATCGCTTCTGTCATCTCAAGTTCACCTGCCATCTATTACATCAGCATGGGTACAGTTTATACTCTCTCACCTTGGTTCTCAGACTCTGACCACGATCAGCCGCAACACCAGCATCACCAGGCACACCCGCAGCACCAACAACCACAACAACCTTCTCCGCAATCACCTGATGCTGCACAGGACAGAGGGCATCAGCACCCGACCATATTGCTGCCCGGGATGCCAGGGATGGCCTCACCATGGCCACATTTACTTCACTTAACGCTGCACACCCTGGCTGCCACATGATGCGGCAGGTTGGCACCACCCCACACCAACACCATAAAGCATCCCTACAATTTCCAAGCCATTCCTTTCACACTCATCAGCATTGTGGGGAGTGCCGTTATGTCTCACCATTCACTGCAACTCACTAACCACTTCCAAAGGTGCACACAAATCTGTCCAAGAATGCAAAGTGTTGAAAATAAAGATTTCAATGTTTGACAGCACATTAACAGAAACTTCACATGAACATTGGCTAAAACACCCAAGTGTGTTGCTAGTTGGTATGATTGGACTAGGATGAGGGTGAGTGTGAGGGGTAGCTAGTGAGATGGGGAAGTGATAATGTAGATAGAGAGGGATGGGTAGAGGTGCAAGGTAAGTTGGTGTGAGTAAGGATGTGCAGGAGTAGGGTAGGGAAGGCAGAGTAATGGGGATGTGATGAGTGGCACAGCAGGATGGGGTTGAGTGTGGCTTTGCAGTAACGTTTCGTGATCTATTGAGATCATTGAAAGGTTTGCGCCATTGCAGCCTCGTCCTCCTGACCACATTCCAGCTTGTGCCCTCCTGTGTTATGTGCAACCAGGCTGTGTTGGTCTCCTGGGGAGGTCTCTTTCGCCCATTGGAAGGGAAGAGGACCTCCCTGCGTGCTGTGACTCCCTGCATAAGCATATGCAGGGAGTCATGGGAGAGCCTGGGTGCAGCCTTGCACCTCTGTGTAGTGCTTGTCAGTGTTTGCAGCACCTCAATGCTGTAGAACACTGAAAGCACGAATGTCAAAGTAAATTTGCGCATGGTCCCTTTAAGGAAACCGGCTGATGATGCGTGACGCCATCAGACCCCCTTCCTTCAATTGGACCGGGATTCAAGCCCAATCAAGGAAGCCATGTCGGAGGTTGGGATGTAGCCAGCGGCGAGGCCGCGACCCGTCAAGGTAGGGAAAATCGCGGCCTCTGTTATAGAAAGGATATTAAAGACATAGACAGTGTACAGAGTACATTCACCTGGATGATGCCAGGGATAGTAGACTATAGTTATGAGGAGAAATTTGAGATACTAGGACAATTTCTACTGCAGCAGAGAAGGCTCAGAAGAGATTTAATTTAAGAGGTTTTTAAAATTATGAAGGTTTTGATCGAATAAATAAGGAAAGACTAGTTCCTCTGGTCAGTGATGAGGGGTCTTTAATTTAAATTTATCACCAGTAGAGTGAGAAGAGAGGTTTGGAGAAATGTCTTTACACAGAGGGTTGTTGGAGCATAGAATGCTTTGCCACAGGGAATGGTTATAGCAGATACTAATGCATCGTTTAAGGGAAATGTGGACAAACATTTGAAGCACATGAAGATACAAGGATACGGGGAAAGAATGGGCAGGAGTATTAATTTTGGTTTGCTCGATTAAAGAGCCAGCACAGACATGGTGGAAAAAATGACCTCTTTCTAATGTTGTAAACTTCTGTGGTTCTAAAACAACAGTCTTCTGGGGCCAGGGATCTGGAGAGAGGCACTGTGTATTGCCCAGGGATGCATAAATATTCTGGAACTCTGTTTAATTACCTTCAAAATCAGAGAATATTAATGCAGAATATTACTTCAGGTTAGAGTCCACAAAAAGAATAGAATGTATATGGTCCATGAAAGGAATGAGCTGAAAAGGTCTTTGCTCATTCTGTTCTTCGGTTTCTATAATAATACTTTCTCTTCCCATTGACAGCATTGCCAGATTGAGTCTCCATACAAAAGCCTTGGAGTAATAAAATTTTGCCTACTCCTCTAATTACAGTTGCCAACACTAGCACATCCAGGAACCATGTTATACGGCTACTGAATGGAACTTAAAAATTGCACCCACTGAACTGGGGGTAGGGCGGTTAATTTATATTAAAAAAATATTGCAGCCTTGGACTGAGTTTTGTTCGTCTGGGCCAAAAATACTTGTCCAGCCAGATATTTTCTCTCTAACTGTGCATTTGATCCAGTGGAAGTGCAAGATTTTTTTTCCCATTTTCTTTTTGCAGTATGAGTTTGCACTGTGCAAGTTTTTCCCCATTGAAGTAAATTATTTACAATAGATTTATAAACATAAAGCACAGCTTGTCCCATCTGCATGTGTCTAAATCCCAAGCTCTCATAGAAACTGAAAGACACTGGGCTTATTTTCTGATAAAGATACAAAAGGCCAGCACTGGATGAATTATATCCCAGGGCAAAAATGGGCTTTGATAACATGAATTCATGCTTCCAAAAATAATACACGAAGGGGCCAAAGGCTACAAGTGATAGTAGACAGATGTTTCCTTCAGTTTTCCAGCAAATTACTTGCACTGATTTGAAGCTGAATCCTGCACAGTTGCTAAAATGGCACCAGGGTCACACTTTGAACTTTCTGGCACACACAATTCCACGAAACATATTTTTACTTTCATTCCGAATGAGAATAGGCTTTCATCTATAACTGGAAGTTTAAAAGGTTCAGGTTGACCTTTTTTTTATATATAGTGCCGTATTAGAATTTATCTTGTGTAGTATATCCACAATCCTTACAACTGGATTTAAGCATTAGGTTGGGTTTGCTTTTTTTAAAAAAAAGTTCCAGATGACAGAACTAAAAATGTTACTACTTGCTGTGCATGGAGAAAAACTTTGAAATTTGGAAACAAAAGTTGGGGATGAGGAGCATTCTAATAATTTCACACTTCAGTTTTACAATGTTCAAAATTAGATCATCCAAATCTGAGCTCTCTAATTTAAATAAAATAGAAGGCTGTTTTTGCATTCTTACACATTTAAATTCCTGGCTATTGCATGTCAAAAGGCCATTCAGCCTCTCAAGCTCACTACCATCATCGGAGCGTGGACTGTCTCTAAATTTATTTAACTTCTCAAAGGAAATTAACAATCACAGGGAAAAACCTCCAAAATTCTACACTATTTGTTCACAAAGGTGATCAAGTAAAACTCTGGACTATCAATTTAACATTATTTAAAATATTTTTCACTGTGTTCAGGAATGTACATTCTCATGGTTCAGCCTTTGCGTTCCATGGGGTATTTGATTGTGTCTGTGTATCCATATTCCCTTCAATCCCATTCCTAACCATATTTTTGTCCAGCTGCTTTTGGAAGCATACACGTGGGTGAGTTATAACATCCAGTTACATTCTATGACTTTGAAAGCTGTTTTCAGTTTATTCATGTGCTCGTGATGGAAGTCTCTCTGTTACCATGCAGCTTACTGTTCATAATGCAGCAGTCAACATCCGCAAAGAACTGTGAGGAGTGACATTAATCATCAATAAGAGTACAACAGATCGCAAGTCAGATTAATCACAGAAGTGCCGAGTGGATGATCCTTCTCGGCCTCCTCCTGTGGTCCCCACCATCACAGATGCCACTCTTCAGCCAATTCGATTCACTACATGTGATATGAAGAAATGGCTGAGTGCACTGGACATAGCACAGGCAGAACTAGCGGTGACTCTAGTCAAGCTGTTCCAGTACAGCTACTGGCATCAATCCGACAATGAGGAAAATAAACATTTTCTGAGGGGTAATGTCCCAAGCCCTCCCACCAATGTTCCTGTTCAGCTGTGCGGTGGCGCAGTGGTCTGGAGGCTCCCACGTAGCCGGCTCACCGGCTTTTAAATGGGAAAACCGCGCATGTGCAGAAATTTGAATGGGCGACACAGCCCGTTAAAGGGGCCGCGCACCCCCCAAAAATTAGAGGGAACATTACCTCCCACTATAAATCTCAAGCCTTTATCACTCACAGCCCTTTAGTAATTTCTAAATTCACCACTGGTATAAGCTGTGTTGTACTGTAGGCTTTCCCCCTGCAATGAAAGTTATCATATGTTGGATGCATCTGCAGCTTAACTTATGACGTGTGCTCTGCTGCACTTTCAGTCTAACCTCTTGTCCTTGTGTTGTATTCAGGGCTGGTTTTGAGGCGTTCGCTCTTTGTGCTGGTTTGCTAGGTTCATACATATGCAAAAGGTTAGACAACTTAGTATTAATTTGTGGGAGACTATTCCACATATCTATGACATTGTATGGAGTACTTTTTAGTCATATATTGGCCCGAAAATTAAACCTAATACGCGAGAGTACGCACTGTGTACTCTCGCGTATTAGATCCCGAATTGCCGGTTTCCTGCATGCACTGCGCATGCGCGGGAAACCGGCACTTCGTGAATTGAAAAGGGGGCGGTTCCTAAGTGAACCGCGTGCGCGCTACAGGCTGTGCGCACGCAGTGCACTTAGTTTTTTTTCAGCTTTGAACGCGCAGGTAAGTGGTGAAGATTTTACACATAAAGAAAGCAGGCGTAGGACCCCCTTTTAACAAGGTAAGTAGTTAATTAAGTGTTATTTAAAAATTTTTTCAACAGGTTTATCTTTTTTAGGGACTTTAAAGAAAGGTAAGTTTATTTTTATAACTTTTAAAAATATTTAAAATTTTTTAAAAAATTTAATTTTTTGTTTAAAGTGGTTAATTTATTTAACTATACTTATTTTATTAATGTGATGGCTTTTTTAAAAATTTAATTGAGGTTTAGCTGTTCTTTTGGGGGGGTGTAGTATTCATAGCTTTGACAGCTCTTGCCGTCAAAACTATGAATGAAAGATGGTGTGCTGCCATTGGCTCTAACTGAATCACGTGATCCCAGAGCTCGCACGAACTAATTGCGTCTCTGGGTCACGCAAGCACTGCACGGTTCCAACAGAGAGAGCCTTTGAAACTAAAGTTCGTGTGGGCCCGGAGCAAAAAGGTAGGCGCGGAGTGCGATATCGCAGGGAATCCTTACCCCCGCGGGAACCATCCATGTTTAATTTCTGGGCCATTATCAGAAGCTTCCTAGATTTATACTTAGGTCCTCTAATTCTGAGAGAACTGTTAAAGTTACAGGAACTGTTTATCCATATTTTTCAGAATGTTAAAGAAATGAATCATGTTCAGCAAATTCTTTGTTGCACCAACAAGCTCACTTCAGCTATCCTATCAAAAGCATGTGCAGGTCACAGTATATTGGCACATGCCCAGCAATAGACTAACAGTGCAAATGAAAACACTGCCATTAAACAGCAAATAGGGTCACACCACAAAAGAAAAAACTGATGTAAAGAAGAAAGGAACTCAAATCCAAAAAATACATAGCTCAAACAGTAAAAGATAGCAACATCTACCTTGATATGGCAAAAATACGTATGCTGAGGAAAATCAGTAAAATGCCCCTCTTAATTATATGCTGCTTGCTATTAAGGACAAAAACTAACAAGAGCTATAATTCCAATTCAGGCCAAATGTGGATTTGTTTTCCACAATTAAATTCCAATTGCCTCACTAAAAAAGTTAATGTTTTCTTCAGATTTACTACTTATTCTTAATTAGGTTATCATAGAAACATAGAAAAATAGGAGCAGGAGTAGGCCATTTGGCCCTTTGAGCCTGCTCCGCCATTCAATATGATCATGGCTGATTCTCTATCTCAATACCATATTCCTGCTCTCCCCCCATACCCTTTGATGCCTCTTGTGTCTAGAAATCTATCTATCTCCTTCTTAAATATATTCAGTGACTTGGCCTCCACAGCCTCCTGTGGTAGAGAATTCCACAAGCTCACCACCCTCTGAGTGAAGAAATTTCTACTCATCTCAGTCCTAAATGTCCATCCCCGTATCCTGAGACTGTGACCTCTTGTTCTAGACCCCCCAGCCAGGAGAAACATCCTCCCTGCATCCAGTCTGTCTAGCCCTGTCAGAATTTTATACGTTTCAATGAGATCCCCTCTCATTCTTCTAAACTCTAGTGAATACAGGTCTAGTCGACCCAATCTCTCCTCATACGACAGTCCTGCCATCCCAGGAATCAGTCTGGTGAACCTTCGCTGCACTCCCTCTATGGCAAGTATATCCTTTCTTAGGCAAGGAGACCAAAACTGCACACAGTACTCCAGGTGTGGTCTCACCAAGGCCCTGTATAACTGTATTAAGACATCCTTGCTCCTGTACTCAAATCCTCTTGCAATGAAGGCCAACATACCATTTGCCTTCCTAACTGCTTGCTGCACCTGCATGTTTGCTTTCAGTGACTGGTGTACAAGGACACCCAGGTCCCTTTGTACATCAACATTTCCCAATCTATCACCATTTAAATAATACTCTGCCTTTCTGTTTTTCCTACCGAAGTGGATAACTTCACATTTATCCACGTTATACTGCATCTGCCATGTATTTGCCCACTCACTCAACTTGTCTAAATTGCCTTGAAGCCTCTTTGCATCCTCCTCACAACCCCACCTAGTTTCGTGTCGTCAGCAAACTTGGAAATATTACATTTCGTTCCCTCATCCAAATCATTGATATATATTGTGAATAGCTGGGGCCCAAGCACTGATCCCTGCGGTACCCCACTAGTCACCACCTGCCACCCCGAAAAAGACCCATTTATTCCTACTCTCTGTTTCCTGTCTGTTAACCAATTTTCAATCCATGCCAGTATATTACCCCCAATCCCATATGCTTTAATTTTGCACACTAACCTCTTATGTGGGACTTTATCAAAGGCCTTCTGAAAATCCAAATACACCACATCCACTGGTTCTCCCTTATCTATTCTACCAGTTACATCCTCAAAAAACTCCAGTAGGTTTGTCAAACACGATTTCCCTTTCATAAATCCATGTTGACTTTGTCTAATCCCGGTGATATTTTCTAAGTGTCCTGTTATCACATCCTTTATAATAGACTCTAGCATTTTCCCTACTACTGATGTTAGGCTAACCAGTCTGTAGTTCCCTGTTTTCTCTCTCCCTCCTTTTTTAAATTGTTACCTCCCAGTCGGGGAACACTTCAGCAGTCAAGGACATTCAGCCTTGGATCTGCGGGTAAGCGTTCTCCAAGGCGGCCTTCGAGACACACGACAACGCAAAATCATCGAGCAGAAACTGATAGCCAAGTTCTGCACCCATGAGGACGGCCTCAACCGGGATCTGGGTTTCATGTCACGCTACATGACGTAGAGTCATCCAGACTAGAGTCGTCGTTGTCTTGTTCACAGATGTGATTTCCAGTTTAAAAAAAAAGTAAAACGCTTAACTGCAGACTGCAGCATTTGACACGTTGGACCCCCTGTGACCCCACCTCATTGTCTTAGCTGTATTTTGCTGTGTCTTTGATGTAATGCCTTCCTGACTGATTGTATCTCTGCCGAGGTGGTGTGATAGAGGGCAGTCAGAAACACATGGTTCTCTGTCTATATATGCTTTGTATCTGATTTGTATTCCCTCACTTTACCTGACGAAGGAGCAGCGCTCCGAAAGCTCGTAATTTCAAATAAAACTGTTGGACTATAACCTGGTGTTGTGCGACTTCTCATTTTTGTCCTTTTTTAAATAGTGGGGTTACATTTGCCACCCTCCAATCTGCAGGAACTGTTCCATAATCTATAGAATTTTGGAAGATGACAACCAATGCATCCACTATTTCCATGGCTACCTCTTTTAGTACTCTGGGATGCAGATTATCAGGCCCTGGGGATTTATCAGCTTTCAGTCCCATTAATTTCTCCAGCACTATTTTTTTACTAATACTAATTTCCTCAGGAATGTTACTGTATTAGAATTTTTACGTAGATGGATTAAAAAATTAGATTGTCTCCTTAAAGTACTCAACACTTCTTACATTAAAAGGTAATTGCCCGTCTCTGCCCCACCTCAGCTCATCTGCTGCTGAAACCGTCATCCATGCCATTTTTACCTCTAGACTTGACTATTCCAATGCTCTCCTGGCTGGCCTCCCACCTTGCACCCTCTGTAAATTTGAGCTCAGCCAAAACTCTGCTGCCCGAATCCTAACTCGCACCAAGTCCCGTTCACTCATCACCCCTGTGCTCGTTGACCTACATTGGCTCCCGGTCTTGCAACACCTCGATTTTAAAATTCTCATCCTTGTCTTCAAATTCCTCCACGACCTCACCCTTCCCTATCTCGGTAACCTCCTCCAGCCCTACACTCCTCCAATTCTGGCCTCTTCCGCATCCCCGATTTTCTCTGCTCCACCATTGGCAGCTGTACCTTCAGCTGCCGAGGCCCTAAGCGTTGAAATTCCCTCCCAAAACCTCTCTGTCTCTCTACCTCTCTCTCCCCCTTTGAGATGCTCCTTTAAACCTAGCTCTTTGACCAAGCTTTTGGTCACCTGTCCTAATATTGCCTTACGTGGCTCGGTGTCAAATTTTGTTTGATAACGCTCCTGTGAAGCGCCTTGGGACGTCTACTACATTAAAGGCGCTATATAAATGCAAGTTGTTGTTACTGGTGTACAATTAAAAATAAAACTAAACTTCAAGATCCTTAAAATGACTTCAAGAATTATAACTAGATTGGCAGAGGCAAATCACTTGGTTATTTTAATAGTGAAATAATATCCAGGCTGTTTCGCCAAGAACTTCACAAGACTCAAGATCTAAAGAAACTGCTTTCCATTTTGGGTGTGAACTGTGGCAACTAGCATTAAAGCCATGAAAGGAAAAAGAAATGGTACCATTAAATCTGCCAACACTTAGATAAACGTCAAAGAATTTATAAAAATACACAAACAAACATCTTTAAATTTTAACAGGAGAATCTAAATATACCTCTGACTTAAAAAAACAAAACTACTCCTTATTTAGTACTGACTTAGACTGAAATTCAAACTTACCTTGTTGCCAACCATATTTTGGCTCTGGTGCAGTCAATGATGTCATGCAGCTCTTGGTGAAGGCTTGAATTGGTCCTTTGTTTTGAGTCAAAGTAGGACCGCAGTAAATGAAGTGCCTGAATAAATGAAAGAAAATCAACGAGTTATTGGCTGCAGTGACAAACTGTGGTTAATTTAACGCCATTCCAATCACGGCAGCAGACAAATAAGTGACAACTCTTGAGCAATTGCTTGAAATTAACTTAAAAGGCACACAGAAGAGCGTGAGGCTTCCAGCTAAAGGTAATTGCAATTTTTAATGAATTCTACAGAGGCCTAATGCACACACGCATGATGGCCTTTAATTTAAAAATTTTAATTTCCAAAGCGATATCCCTGTGAAACAGAAAGCCAACTTGTACATATGACATTTTCTGATTTAGTACAAGTTTGGTATTCAAATGGCACAGGTTTTCATAACTGTCACAAGAAGCTGGAATAAAAGCAGGAGCAAATCAAGACCAGCTATGCAAACTTAACCTTTATTAGTAAGAGTACCACTTTCCTCTCAGGTAAAGTCAAACATGGATTGCTTCCTCCAGTGCATGCTAACAAGTAGAAACTAGCATGTGTAGCACTATATATTGTAACAATTCAGTGTGTTAGTAGCGGTCAGAAAGTTTGGTTGGGTGACTGGCTAGTTCTAATTAATACATTAGTTTTGATTTTTATAAAAAAATTTGTTCATGGGATGTGGGCGTTGCTGGCAAGGCCAGCAGTTATTGCCCATCCCTAATTGCCCTTGAGAAGATGGTGGTGAACCGCCTTCTTGAACCACTGCAGTCCGTGTGGTGAAGGTACTCCCACAGTGCTGTTAGGGAGGGAGTTCCAGGATTTTGGCCCAGCGACGATGAAGCAATGGCGATATATTTCCAAGTCAGGATGGTGTGTGACATGAGGGGAACTTGGAGGTGGTGGTGTTCCCATGCGCCTGCTGCCCTTGTCCTTCTAGGTGGTAGAGGTCGCGGGTTTGGGCGGTGCTGACGAAGATAGTCGAAGGCAAAAATCTAATTGGCGTTAGCAGAATTTGGCATGTGGAAGTTCTTTACACTGAATTTATTCTGTTGCAGGATTAAATTTAAAGCTCCAGCTAAATAAATCTTGAGCACTTGGTAACAGCTGTAGTCTTGACTTACCCGTTTGTTTGTGAGGACTGATGCCTTTGATCAAAAAGGTGACGAATGACAATGTTCATGAATGAATACCACCAACTCTCCCACCACCCCCCCGGCAACTGATCTACTCCAAGTGGTAGAACCAAGTATTCCTGTCTAGCAAAGAGCACAAGTTAAATCTGATACAGAATCCATAGCAACCAGAAGTTCCTGAAGTCTTGCTTTATAAAAAACACTCTCTGGAGTATTATGAAATGATCATATCCCATGCCATATATTTATCAAACTTTACCAAACGTTGGGCAGGTAAATGCTATGGAAAATAAATTTGGTGGAAAGGAGGAAAAGAGAAACTGGCATCATAAACAAAGTGATAGGTTTGCAGGAGGCCTTTGAAGGCCTTAGGGAGAGAGGTAGTACAGTGAAGTGGTTTTGCAACAGAATCTCAGAGGGCACAGCCTATCTGTTGCATAATGGAACATATAGGAACAGGAGTAGGCCATTGAGCCCCTCAAGCTTGTTCCGCCATTCAATGAGATCATGGCTGATCTGCGACCTAACTCCATATATCCGCCTTTGGCCCATATCCCTTAATTCCTTTAGTCAACAAAAAGCTATTAATCTCCGATTTAAAATTAACAATTGATCTAGCATCAATTGCCATTTGCAGAAGAGAGTTCCAAACTTCTACCACCCTTTGTGTGTAGAAGTGTTTCCTAATTTTACTCCTGAAAGGTCTGGCTCTAATTTTTAGACTATGTCCCCTAGTCCTAGAATCCCCAACCAGTGGAAATAGCTTCTCTCTATCTACCCTATCAGTTCCCCTTACTATCTTGAAAACTTCGATCAGATCACCCCTTAACCTTCTAAATTCTAGGGAATACAACCCTAATGCGTGTAATCTCTCCTCGTAACTTAAATCTTGAAGTCCGGGTATCATTCTGGTAAACCTACGCTGCACTCCCTCCAAGGCCAATATATCCTTCCGAAGGTGTGGTGCCCAGAACTGCTCACAGTACTCCAGCTGTGGTCTAACCAGGGTCTTTTATAGCTGCAGCATAACTTCTACCCCCTTGTATTCTAGTCCTTTAGATATAAAGGCCAGTATCCCATTAGCCTTTTTAATTATTTTCTGCATCTGTTCATGACATTTTAATGATCTATGTACCTGGACCCCCAAGTCTCTTTGGACATCCACTGTTTTTAGCTTTTCACCATTTAGAAGGTACCAAAGTGGATGACCTCACATTTGCCTACACTGAAATCTATTTGCCAAATTTTTGCCCATTCATTTAATCTGTCGCTATCCCTTTATAATTTATGCTTTCATCTACACTGCCTACAATGCCGCCTAGCTTGGTGTCATTGGCAAATTTGGATATGTGACTTTCTATGCCATCATCTAAGTCGTTAATAAATACTGTGAACAGTTGAGGCCTCAACACAGATCTCTGCGGGACACCACTAGTCACATCCTGCCAATTTGAGTACTGCCCATTATCCCTACTGCCTGTCTCCTGCCGCTCAGCCAATTTCCTAACCTGATCAATAATTTGCTCTCAATTCCATGGGCTTCCACCTTAGTTAACAGTCTCTTATGTGGGATTTTATCAAATATACTTCCTTGATCTATGGAATGTGTGCAATTAAGAGGTTTGATAAAATCTATTATTAGTTAGGCAAGAAGATAAAGATTTGGATTTGTTTCCTTGTCAATGGACTTGCACATTGCCCTAATTTCTGGTTACAATCCACAATACAAGGTTTTATCATATTTAGCCATTATAGTAAATGCAACAATCTTATACAAGTAAAGATAAAATGTTTAGAGTTCATATTCTGCAAGTCAATTGAGGTCAAAAGCAAAAGTGAACTGAACTACATTGCAAAGCTTATAACAATGTAGTCACACACAGTAGTCATATTCTGTTGAAATATGTCATCCAAACGCTGTAACAAATTATAGTTTAATCCATCAACTTCTTCCTTCTCCATACAATGAAAACGCAACAAACTAGTAATCACATTTGTTTGAGACCATCAAAAGATATCAGAATCAGATTCAAAACTAAATCTAAACTAAACTAATCTGAATATTTTACTCATCCTCCAACTGTAAACGACAAGGGGCAAAAGGATGGGTTATTCAAGTATCTGCCATGCCCACGTCACTCCCATTAAATTTAATGGCCCAGAAATTGGACTTCGATGATTGCCGCGGGGGTAAGGATCCCCCGCGATATCGCACTCCGCGCCTGCCTTTATGGTTTTGGCCCACACGAACTTCAGTTCCTGGGCCTCTCCCTGGTGCCGGCGCGCAGTGTGTGCGTGTCCCAGAGGCGCAGTTAGTTCGATGCGACCTCTGGGATCACGTGGGCCAGTTAGAGCCAATGGCAGCACACCATCTTTCATTCATAGTTTTGACAGGAAGAGCTGTCAAAGCTATGAATACAACTTGCCCCCAAAAGAACAGCTAAACCTCAATTAATTTTTTTTAAAAACCATCACATTAATAAAATAACTATAGTTAAATAAATTAACCACTTTAAACAAAAATTTAAATTTTTGAAAAAATTTAAATTCTTTTTAAAAGTTATAAAAATAAACTTACTTTTCTTTAAAGTCTCTAAAAAAGATAAACCTGTTGAAAAAATTTTAAAATAATACTTAATTAACTACTTACCTTGTAAAAAGGGGGTCTTACATTGTACTTCAATGGGCAAATGTATGGCAGATGAAGTACAATGTGGATAAATGTGAGGTTATCCACTTTGGTGGTAAAAATAGGGAGGCAGACTATTACCTGAATGGTGGCAGATTAGGGAAAGGGGAGGTGCAACGAGACCTGGGCGTCATGGTACATCAGTCACTGAAGGTGGGAAGGCAAGTGCAGCAGGCAGTAAAGAAAGCAAATGGCATGATGGCCTTCATAGCAAGGGGATTTGAGTACAGGAGTAGGGAGGTGATGCTACAGTTGTACAGGGCCTTGGTGAGGCCACACCTGGAGTATTGTGTGCAGTTTTGGTCTCCTAACTTGAGGAAGGACATTCTTGCTATTGAGGGAGTGCAACGAAGGTTCACTAGATTGATTCCTGGGATGGCCAGACTGACATATCAAGAAAGACTGGATCAACTGAACTTGTATCCTCTGGAGTTCAGACGAATGAGGGGGGATCTTATAGAGACGTTTAAAATCCTGACTGGTTTAGACAAATTAGATGCGGGCAGAATGTTTCCAATGTTAGGGAAAACTAAAACCAGGGGTCACAGTCTAAGGATAAAGGGGAAGCCATTTAAGACTGAGATGAGGAGGAACTTCTTCACCCAGAGAGTGGTGAATCTGTGGAATTCTCTACCACAGAAGGTTGTTGAGGCCAGTTCGCTAAATATATTCAAAAGGGAGTTAGATATAATACTCACAACTAGGGGGATCAAGGGGTATGGCGAGAAAGCAGGAATGGGGTACTGAGGTAGCATGTTCAGCCATGAGCGCATTGAATGGCGGTGCAGGCTCGAAGGACCGAATGGTCTACTCCTGCACCTATTTTCTATGTTTCTATGTTTCTTACGCCTCCTTTCTTCATGTGTAAAATCTTCAACACTTACCTTCGCATTCAAACCTGAAAAAAAAACTAAGTGTGCTGCGTGCGCACAGCCTGTAGTGCGCACGCGGTTCACTTAGGAACCGCCCCCTTCGCAATATCGGAAGTGCCGGTTTCCCGCGCATGCACAGTGCATGCAGAAAACCGGCACTTCGGGACTGAATATGGGTGAGTACACAGTGCGTACTCTCCCGTATTCGGACGAATTTCTGGGCCAATATCTCTACCCGAGTGATGTTCATATATCCAGTGCTAATTCACCAGGTCTAATTCACCAGGTCTAAAACCTAGCAAACACTGGTACAGGCAGAGTACATAAATATGAATCAGAGTGGCATAATAATGGCAAAAATAAGTAATTTCAATTGAAGAATGTTAAGAAAAATGACTTTTATTTATATAGCATCTTATCGCATTACTCAAAAGTCACAAAGGACTTCACATTTAATTAATTACTTTGAAGTGCATTGCTCCCATATAGGCAAAAGAGGCAGCCACTCGGCACACAGCAAGTTCCCACTAAACAGCAATGAGCTGAATAATCAGGTAATGTTTGTAGTAGTATTGGTTGAAGGAGAAATGTTGGCCAAGAAACCAGGAAAATCCTATGCTTTTCTTCAAAAGGTGCCACGGGTCCCACATGTCAGCCCTGGCTCAGTGGTAGCAGTCTCACCTCTGAATCAGAAGGTCATGAGAGACTTTAACATGTAATCTAGGCTGGCACTCCAGTGAAGAACTAAGGAAATGCTGCACTGTCTGAGTTGCCATCTCTCAGATGAGATGTTAAACCGAGCTCCTGTATGCCCTCTAAACTGGATATAAAAGATGCCATACCACTATATGAAGAAGAGCAGGAGGGTTCTCCCAGTGGCTTGGCCAACATTTATTCCTCAACCGACACCAAAAATCAGAGTGTTAGCTTGGATTATATTCTCCAGTAGGCCTTGAACCCAAACTTTCTGACTCAGGTGAAGTTTTTAGTCTACTATCTTTTATTGTGGGGTTTTCACTTGAAAGTGAAAAAAATCAATATGAAATGAGCAGATGATTGACACAAACTCACATAATTTCATTGGACATTTGCTGAAATGAGATAATGCAAGTCTTATGTGGTGAATAGTGTAACTGAGCTGCCAGCCAAGAACTCTGCTGTAGATTAAAACTAATTCAATCTACATGCATAATACTCTGCTACTTTGGGCTCAATCCTTGACACATGGTCAATCAGTTCACCAGAATGGCACCACAGGATGCTATTACAGGCAAAATGAAAAGGAGTGCACTAAAGATGTCCTGTCTTTCATTAATCAAAAACATTATTGGGAAGCCACTTAAGAGAATTGTAAATTATGGTGCAAGATTACTCTGCGAGGAGGGGTCTGCTGAAAAGGGCAGTGAAATATTGGGTGCTGCCCTCTGTTAAACTAGACTGATTGACCCTGTGCAGGATATCAGCTTGCACTCGGTATTCTATGAATTTTATACCTGCATAGCATGGACATCCTGCATGAGAACAGTTTAGATTCCTTCTTTCTTTAGTAACTTGAACCTGCTTAAGTGTTTTGTTGTCTCAACATGATGAGCCCAATTCACTAAAGGTCAAGTCTAATGAAATTTTATGCTTAGAGCTGTTAACAATTAGTGATCTAAAACAGTATTACAATATCTACAGTTAGATCAGAAGTTTGGGTGATAACTTTCCATGCTTGCAAAATGTGATATTAGTGATTCAGTTATTGTAAGTTTGCTTTACATCTTAATATGTGATTAGCACAAAAGATGTTTATGTCTGTATACATAACATTTGAGTTTTTGTACAGTAGCCATTGCAAGTGTCATAATTGGATTTGAGAGATAGTGTTGGCACAAAGGCAGGGGAAAGTGAACTTAAGAACATAAGGAATAGGAGCAAGAGTAGGCCAATCGGACTTTCAAGCCTGCTCCACCATTCAATAAGATCATGGCTTATCTTCTACCTCAAGTCCACCTTCCCCCACTATCCCCATATCCCTAGGTTCTCTTAGTATCCAAAAATCTATTGATCTCTGTCTTGAGCATCCACAGCCTTCTGGTAGAGAATTCCAAAGATTCATTGGTATGTGTGGATCTTGAACATGACCCAAAGTGGCAGTCAACTGAAAAGGCTGACAGATCTTTCCTTGTATCTATTCTATGTCCTCATCATGCAGGTTAGAAGTGGGCACAAGTAAGTAATTGGGAATTTCAGTTACAATCTGATAAAGGAACCATAGGAGCATTGTGAAATAAACTACTTGATTAAATGTATATGAATAAGCACATGTGGAGTATGCATTGTTAAAATAAATATTACAATAGAAAAGTGGTTGAACACTCTTTGGTGGGTCTTGGACTGGATCTCTGGTTTGTGCTAAATTAGCTAACCTTAGCCTGGGCAGCAGTAGTGGCACTATAATTGTTTACCCAGGCTAGGGATAGGATACCGATCCACTGAATAACCTTTTATATTATAGATTAGCTCTTTAGGAGAGTGTTAGCTCTTTAGAGGAGTGCCACTTTCCTGCATTTACTTTCAAATGACACTGGCAATCTCCCAGTATCAAAAGTGATGTATGTGTGGCCATGAAAATTGGTCACTGTGCATGCACATTGTAATGGCATCATGAAGCCATACAACAGTGACATCACAGCATGCAACATATATACAGGAGGGGTTTGTAACACACAATGTCATGAAGGGGGCATGCCTAGATTGTACAGCTACCAGTGCAGTGTTTTTAATAGGCACAATCAAACATAACAGGCACAAAAACCCAGGGGAAAAAATTATTTTTCTTGCTGTCAATCTAACAAAAGGTGTCATGTTTGGCTTCTTCTGGCCATTGGCGATGGGCGAATCTGGTTACAGGAGCCAGTGGCCGAGGAATCCAGAAGTGACAAGAGTTTCTGTGAAGTGAAACTTGTACCCTTATACATGGGGTATAATTATCATACACAGATTTAACAATTAACCTCTGATTACAAAATATTCCTCACTGGAGATTACAAAGGATGCCCATCATGCTTTTCTGAAAGCCAGAAAGTACCACACTATCAGAAAATGTATACAGGCTAAAAAATCTGTGATCAGATTTATTTGCTGGTTAAATAATAGACAGATGTCAAATGATAGAGCAGCATAAGAACATAAGAAATAGGAGCAGGAGTAAGCCATTCGGCCCTTCGAGCCTGCTCCGCCATTCAATGAGATCATGGCTGATCTTCTGCCTCCATTCACCGGCCCTGTCGCCATATCCCTTGATGCCCTTACTAGTCAGAAATCTATCGACTTCTGTTTTGAATATACCCAATGACTGAGACTCCACAGCCCTCTGGGGTAGAGAATTCCAAAGATTCACCACCCTGTGTGTGAAGAAATTTCTTCTCATCTCAGTCCTGAATGGCCTACCCTTTATCCTAAGGCTGTGGCCCCTGGTTCTAGACTCCCCAGCCAAGTGAAACATTCTCCCAGCATCCACCCTATCAAGCCCTGTAATAATTTTGTATGCTTCAATGAGATCCCCTCTCATTCTTCTGAATTCAAGAGAATACAGGCCTAGTTTACTCAATCTCTTCTCATACGACAGTCCCGCCATCCCAGGAATCAATCTCGTGAACCTTCGTTGCACTTCCTCTATGGCAAGTATATCCTTCCTTAGGTAAGGAGACCAAAATTGTATACAGTACTCCAGGTGTGGTCTCACCCAAGGCCCTATATAATTGGAGTAAGACTTCTTTACTCCTGTACTCAAATCCTCTTGTAATGAAGGCCAGCATACCATTTGCCTTCCTAATGGCTTGCTGCACCTGCACACTCACTTTCAGTAACTCATGTACAAGGACACCCAGGTCCCTTTGAGCATCTGCATTCCCCAATCTTTCACCATTTAGGACATACTCTGCCTTTCTGTTTTTTCTACCAAAGTGGATAACTTCACATTTATCCACATTATATTCCATCTGCCATGTTCTCGCCCACTCACTGAGCCTGTCGAGATCCCCTTGAAGCCTCTTCACATCCTCTTCACGACTGACACTGCCACCTAGCTTTGTATCATCAGCAAATTTGGAAATGTTACATTTAGTCCCCTCATCCAAATCATTGATATAGATTGTGAATAGCTGGGGCCCAAGCACCGATCCTTGCGGTACCCCACTAGTCACAGCCTGCCATCCTGAAAAAGACCCGTTTATCCCTGCTCTTTGTTTTCTGTCTGTTAACCAATTCTCAATCCATGCTAATATATTACCCCCAATTCCATGTGCCCTAATTTTGTTCACCAACCTCTTGTGTGGGACCTTATCGAAGGCCTTCTGAAAATCCAAATACACCACATCTACCGGTTCCCCTTTGTCTACTCCACTAGTTACATCCTCAAAGAACTCCAATAGGTTTGTTAAACAGGATTTCCCTTTCATAAATCCATGTTGACTCTGCCCAATCGTACTATTAGTTTCTAAGTGCCCAGTTATTGCATCCTTCATAATAGATTCCAGCATTTTCCCAACTACTGATGTGAGGCTAACAGGTCTGTAGTTCCCCGTTTTCTCTCTCCCTCCTTTCTTAAATAGCGGGGTTACATTTGCTATCCTCCAATCTGCAGAAACCATTCCAGAATCTATAGAATTTTGAAAGATGACAACCAATGTGTCCACTATCCCAATGGCCACCTCTTTCAAAACCCTAGGATGTAGGACATCCGGTCCTTGGGATTTATCAACTTTAATCCCATTAATTTTGCTAGTACTGTTTTTTACTAATAATAATTTCTTTAAGTTCCTCATTCTCGCCACACCCTTGGTTTTCTTGTATTTCTGGGAGGTTTTTTGTGTCTTCCTCCGTGAAGACAGAAACAGAGTATTTATTTAATTTCTCTGCCATTTCCTCATTCCCCATTATAAATTCTCCTGTCTCTGACTGTAAAGGACCTACATTTACCTTCGCCAGTCTTTTCCTTTTCACATACCTATAGAAGCTTTTACAATCCGTTTTTATATTTTTCGCTAGTTTGTACTCCATTCCATTTTTCCTTTCTTTATCAATTTCTTGGTCCCCCTTTGCTGATTTCTAAAAAGATCCCAATCCTCAGGCTGACTGCTTTTTCTGGCAACTTTATAAGCTTCCTCCTTTGACTTAATACTAGCTTTAATTTCTTTTGTTAGCCATGGTTGGATCACTTTTCCTTTTGGGTTTTTATGCCCAAGAGGAATATATGTTTGTTGCAAATTATGCATTATTTCCTTGAATGTTAGCCATTGTATGTCCACCTTCATACCTTTTAGTGTAGTCTCCCAATCTACCATGGCCAACTTGTCCCTCATACCCTTGTAGTTTCTTCTGTTTACATTGAAGACCTTAGTTTCAGATTGGACTACATCACTCTCAAACTTAATGTAAAATTCAATCATATTATGGTCACTTGTCCCTAAAGGCCCCTTTACCACAAGATTATTGATTAGCCTTTTCTCATTACACAGTACCAGATCCAGAATAGCCTGTTTCCTGGTTGGTTCCTCCACATACTGATCCAGGAAACCATCTCGCATGCATTCCAAGAATTCGTCCTCCACACCATTAGTGGTAATTTGATTTGCCCAGTCAATATGTAGATTAAAGTCTCCCCTGATTACCGTATTGCCCTTGTTACATGCACTTCTAATTTCTTGATTGATACTGTGCCCTACACATTACCACTACTGTTTGGTGGCCTATACACAACTCCCACCAATGTTTTCCACCCTTTGCTGTTTCTTAGCTCCACCCAAACTGATTCCAGTTCTACATCACAATCTGCCGAGCCAAGATCTTTTATCTCCACCGTACCGATCTCATCCCTTATTAACAGTGCTATGCCACCTCCTTTTTCTTTTTGTCTGTCCTTCCTAAATGTTGAGTACCCTGGAACATTCAGTTCCCAGCCTTGGTTACCCTGCAACCATGTCTCTGCAATGGCAATTACATCATACCCATTTACTTCTATTTGTGCCATTAATTCATCCACCTTGTTGCGAATGCTACGTGCATTTAGATAAAGTGCCTTCAACTTTGCCTGTTTAATATTTTTCTGCACTTTGACCCTCTTTACTGTTGGCCTTTGTTTCTGCTCCCTACTAGTTTTGCTGACTACTTTTCTAACTTGCACTTCCAGCTTTGTTTCTCTCCGTTCTGGGCCCACACTTAGGTTCCCAGCCCCCTGACAAACTAGTTTAAATCCTTCCCAACAGCACTAGCAAACCCCCCTGTGAGGATATTGGTCCCGGTTCTGCCGAGGTGTAATCTGTCCAGCTTGTACAGTTCCCACCTTCCCCAGAATCGGTCCCAATGCCTCAGGAATTTAAATCCCTCCCTCCTACACCATCTTTCCAGCCACGCATTCATCTGGTCTATTCTCCTATTTCTGCTCTCGCTAGCAGGTGGCACTGGGAGTAATCCTGAGATTACTACATAGAAGATAGGAGCAGGAGTAGGCCATTCGGCCCCTCGAGCCTGCTCCGACCTTTGAGGTCCTGCTTTTTAATTTATTTCCTAGCTCTAGGTGATCCCCAGTCCCCTTTCACAGAGACAACTGTGCATCAAAGTAGTGAAAACATCTTCTCTTGTAAATTGTGCAGTTTTGTCACCCAGTACCCCAACCACTTCATAATGCACATGAAAACACACATGAAAACGCACAGCAACAGCAAAAGTGAATACCAGTGTTCCCACTGTGATTATACCACCAAGCAATCCGGGAACTTCAAGCGCCATATCCAGGTTCACTTGGGTGTAAGGCCGTTTAAATGCAACAAGTGCAACTACGCATCCATTTTGTCAGCAAGATACTGAAACAGCACACTTTAAAAACAAAACAAAAGTAGAACTAGCTCATAGCTTTTTTGGAACCTATTCTGTAGAGTCCAATAAGTGACAGAATGAAGAAGTTAGGGTTATCCCGCGCCAGATTTTTCAAATATAATTATATATGTGGACGATGCAAAACTTAGATTATCCACAAAGTTTGGATTTCTTGCTCGACTTCATCCTGAGCAACCAGAACTGTAATTGTTGCCGTCGGATGTCTTTCATGTTTCAGTTATTTCCTTGATGCAAACAAACGGACAGAGTTTAATAGTTATTACTAGTCTAGGCACAGTGGTATCACTCTTGCCTCTTGCGTCAGTAGGTCCCGGTTTCAGGCCCCAATCCAGAGATTTGTAAGCATAATCTAGGCAGACACTTCGTGTAGTACTAAGAGGGTGCAGCACTGTTGGAAGTGCCATCTATCGGATGAAATGTTAAACCGAGGCCTCATCTGTTCTCTCAGGTGGGCATGAATAATCCAATGCCACTAATCGAAGAGCGCACCATTAAAAACAGATTATCTTGTCATTTATCTTATTGCTATTTGTGAGACTTTGCTGTGCACAAATTGGCTGCCTACATTTACAACACTGACTACACTTCAAAAGGTACTGCCTTGGCTGTTGAAGCGCTTTGGGATGTTCTGAGGTTGTGAAAGGCAAATAAATGCAAGTTCTTTCGTTCTTTTACATCTTGTGAAAGGAGGTGCCAAGTGTCGGTATGATGGATGTGAAGTTCCATTCTGCTTCATTTTCTAGAAACACAGCCGACTGAAGCAGATTTTCCCTATCTGACATCACGTAAAAGAAATGCAGAAAACTCCCTATTTTGTCATAGCCAATGAGGCAAGTACTTAGAGATCCCCTGCTGCCCATGGAACCATATCCCCTTCCCAGCATAAACCAGTGTCTTGCTGAGAGGATTGTATTAAGCAAAGAAAAGGTTAAAAAAAAAAGTGGTTTATGAGGTTTCTGTTGGCACACCGATACTTTGTTAGTTCACACAAAATTGTAAGGTAGTCTTTGTTAATTTGATCATGCGTTCTAGTGCTTCAGGATCACATCACTGCTGGCACAAACTTAGTGAACCTTGCAGAATATCAGATTACAAGGGTTTAAATAAAATTAACAGAATCTAACATTACATGGATTTGAAAGCGAAAGGTAAAAGGAACACCTAACTCAGGAATTATTGTATTTGGAAATAATTTTTTTTTAATGCAGGGCCTTGGAGAAAAGTTAAATCACTCACATCACCAATCTGGAACCAATTCAATGTTATTTGGCAGAAGGAATCCAAAGTTAAGGTGCACACAAGTCAAAGCATTGAACCACACCTGTACTGTTAAATAATGCAGTCATGAGACACTTTGTTTTCTTGGACGGCGCACAATGGAATCCTTGTCAGGGAACAGTTCTTCCTTGCTACCATTTCAGCAGCCATGGTGACCAATATTGAAAGTTGTCCACTGCATTCATACAAATTGTAACCCAATTGGCAGGTAAAACCTGAAGCAAGCAAAACCATCTGTGTTCCAAATATTTCAGCTCCCCGTTTATAAACATGAACATTAAGCCCAGATTTTCTGATTGGTGTTGCTTTAATCCTGGTGGTAACCCATTTAAAATCCAATCCAAAAATCCGGGCTTTAGCATCCACATGCAGAACATTTAAGGGAATGGACGTCACCATTATCGGAATTTGAGCAGGCCCAGACCACGATCCTGCTTTACATGTGTACAATATCACTGTAGCAACATAAAATTTCAACACCCTGAAAATATACATGTGCCATGGCTCTCTGATTAACTCATACCAGAGGTAGATCACTTAGGAATAAAAATAAGCAGCAGTAGAGAGTCAAGCAAGGCACATACTTTTAGACTTTTCAACTTATGCAATCGTACCAACAGGTAAAGAACAAAGTTTACGGAGGGTGGAAGATGAGAGGCTGGCCAGGAGTGTGTTTGAATAGTCAAGTCTAGAGGTAATAAAGGCATGGATGAGGGTTTCAGCAGCAGATGAGCTGAGGCAGTGGCGGAGTCGAGCAATGTTACGGAGGTGGAAATCGGCAGTCTTAGTGATGATGCGGATGTGTGGTCGGAAGCTCATCTTGGGGTCAAATATGACACCAAGGTTGCGAACAGTCTAGTTCGGCCTCAGACAGTTGCCAGGGAGAGGGATGGAGTCGGTGGCTAGGGAACCGAAGACAATGGCTTCGTTCTTCCCAATATTTAGTTGGGATGAAATTTCTGCTCATCCCGTACTGGACGTCAGACAAGCAGTCTGACAATTTAGAGACAGTGGAGGGGTCGAGAGAGGTGGTGGTGAGGTAGAGCTGGGTGTCGTCAGCATACATGAGGAAACTGAAGCTTTGTTTTCAGATGGTGTCGCTGAGGGGCAGCATGCAGATGAGAAATAGGAGGGGGCCAAGGATAGATCCTTGGGGGACACCAGAGGGAACGATGCGGGAGCGGGCAGAGAAAAGAAAGACTTGCATTTATATAGCGCCTTTCACGACCACCGGACGTCCCAAAGCGCTTTACAACCAATGAAGTACTTGTTGAAGTGTAGTCACTGTTGTAATGTAGGAAATGCAACAGCCAACTTGTGCACAGCAAGCCCCCACAAACAGCAATGTGATAATGTCCAGACAATCTGTTTCAGTGATGTTGATTGAGGGCTAAATATTGGCAAAAACTCCCCTGCTCCTCTTCTTTAATGTCTCAGCCAAAAGGCAGCACCTCAAACAGTGCAGCACTCCCTCAGTACTGCCTCGATTTTTTGTGCTCAAGTCCCTGGAGTGGGACTTGAACCCACAACCTTCTGAGTCAGAGGCAAGGGTGCTACAAACTGAGCCACAGTCATTGCAGGTGATTCTCTGGCTATGACTGGATAGATAAGAAAGGAACCAGGCGAGTGCAGTCCCACCCAGCTGGACGACGGTGGAGGGGCGTTGGAGGAGGGTGGTGTGGTCAACCGCGTCAAAGGCTGCAGACAGGTCGAGAAGAACGAGGAGGGAAAGTTTACCACTGTCGCAGCCACATAGGATGTCATTTGTGACTTTGATAAGAGCTGTTTCGGTACTGTGGCGGGGTGGAAACCTGATTGGAGGGATTCAAACATGGAGGTTCAGGAAAGATGGGCATGTATTTGGGAGACGAATGCACGCTTGAAGACTTTGGAGAGGGAAGTATATTGTCCAGAAGCTCGTTTACTTTTAACTCATTTTGTTGCAATACATTGATATGTGTCACATTCATAGTCTGCAGCATACATGATTTGGTAATGAGTGAACTTGGGTTGTAGGTAACCGGACAGGCTAAATTCCATCGATTGGCAAATGCTGGTCCAACTACTTTTAAGTAACATCAGCAAGTTGAGCTCTGCTTACCCAATTTAACTAAACTTACACTTCAGGTGAAGGTGCACATGCAGTTAATCTTCAATGAAAGTTGGCATAGTGCTGCATATTAGCATCCACTATGAAGAGCTCTGCATTCCAATCTCTTATTTGTTTGGTTAACACTTTTTCATAATGCTAGGAAAATTACGGTCATTGTTACTGTATCCTGAATTAAACAATGACACGGGCAGGCATGTGCTGTAACTTAAAGTCAGTTCAGGACAGACCCTTTACATAGCACTGTCAATGAAAATTTGCAGATGCCGGCTATGCCTGTCCTGAATAACATCTACTCAGTATTTCAGCAGCACTCCCACAGATCCCTTTAATCATATAACATACTGGGGTTACCGTCCCCTGCATGCCCATTCTCAACTATGGCTAGTGAGCAGAAACAAAACTCCAATTCAAATAAAGTTACCCAGTGGGATTAGCTTATGTTGCTATTGGATTTTAATGTCATGTTTCCAGCTGAGGCTTTAGTGAGCTCTCTGTTAAAAATACACCAATTGCTTCCCACATGCATTCCAATGACTCAGCTTAGCTATAACTGATATTTTATTTGGACTCGGTATACGAATGTAGAGTGACCCCAGAGTTTCTGGAATTAGTACTGACAAGCCGATGTAAATCTCAGCATATATAACTGCCAATGGCTTTCTGAGTGCACACTGTTATGAGCTCTGCTCTGATCACCTTGACAGATGGGCTACAGCTGAAATACATTTAGCAACACGTTGCACTGTGGGTAACACTGCCTTCACTGGTTTTGTTGACTTAAATTGCAATTTGAATTCATTTATTTTTCTAAGCTTTTCATTTCACCAGAATTAATAGGCTGCCTGTATCGGGAGGCAATTCTCAAAGTCTGTTGAAACATCTAACTGCTGCTCCCCCCTTTCTGGAAACTGACTCCTTGTTTTCTTAAAAGCCAAGAAATAACTTTATAATGTGAATTACAACATGCAGCAGAGTGAAGCATAAATGTTAACTGGAAATTTAAAAAAAAAGGACACTGATCATTTTAAGTGCCTATTTTTATACTCTTGTAAATGTGATCATTTTGTACACTGGAGTGCTTTATTGGAATTTTAAAATGTCTATGCCCCCTCAGTGAATTCTATAAACGATCACAGGGGTAGGTACAGTCTACAGTGATGTCAGAATGCTTCCAAGGGTTAGAGTAGAACAGTCTGTGGGTTGTTCTAAGTAAGCACACAGGAATGTGAATATTTATAGTGTATATATAATTAAAGCAAATACAGAGCTGTAGGCATGTTAATAAATCTATTTATTATTTTGAACCAAGATTTGGAATAAATTAAAGGTTCTCGACACTTAGAAAATGGTGGGGGAGGTGGCGGCACAAGTAATTTACCAGGAGTTGTGAAGAATGTTTGCAGCTCACAGGACTGAGTTGGAAGCACACAAAATGTTACATAATTATACTGTTAGAGTAGAACAGTCTGTGATTATGAAATTATGATTCACAAAGCAAAATTTAAAAGTTATGAATAAGGCATTTTTTTTTAGAGTAAAGATGGAAGGAAAACACTGCAGTAACTTCCCGTTTCATTTTAAAGGCTGCCTAGCACGCTTCACAATGGTCTTCCATAAGGTTCAAAGTCCACAATATTATTTTTCTCTCACTGGAAAATGCTTATTTATAAGCAGTTTAAGTGATTGGTGACAATTTGAAATAGGATTTCCTTATGTGCTGCTACACGAACACAGTTACTTCTGATACAATAGCAAAATACTGCGGATGCTGGAAAACTGAAATAACAACAGAAAGCGCTGGAAAAAACTCAGCAGGCCAGGCAACATCCGTGGAGAGAGAATCAGAGTTAACGTTTCAGTTCGAAGACCCTTCGTCAGAACTGAGAAAAAAGCAGGAAATGAAACAGATGAAAAAGCAAGTTCGGAGGCTGGGGGAGGGAATAAAAGAACAAAAGGGAAGGTCTGTGAGACGTAGAGACATTAAGAGATACACAAGGCGAGACGAGATGGTAATAGGACAGGTTAAGAAACAAAAGATGGCTCAGATGTGTGAAATGCGCTGACAGGATGAAAGACAGCTGCCATGTGGGAGAGAGAGGGAAAAAAAGGGAAAAGGCACAAACCAAAAGGGGGGATAAAAATGGTAGGGGCCGAGGTTATGATCTGAAATTGTTGAACTCGATATTGAGTCCGGAAGGCCGATTAACCTGTCCTATTACCATCTCGTCTCGCCTTGTATATCTCTTAATGTCTCTACGTCTCACAGACCTTCCCTTTTGTTCTTTTATTCCCTCCCCCAGCCTCCAAACTTGCTTTTTCATCTGTTTCATTTCCTGCTTTTTTCTCAGTTCTGACGAAAGGTCTTCGAACTGAAACGTTAACTCTGTTTCTCTCTCCACGGATGTTGCCTGGCCTGCTGAGGTTTTCCAGCGCTTTCTGTTGTTATTACAGTTACTTCTGACTCTGGGTAGTATTTTTTTCCAAGAGACATTTGAAGGTCATTTCTGTAATTCAACAGTCAATTATCTAAGAACCTTTAGCCATAAAATTAGTTAACCCTCATCCTTCTGAACAAACACGAATCTTCTATAGGTAGCTTGGGAAAATCTGACTAATAGTTTAAGCATTATATTAGTTGTGTATGCTTTAACAATTAACACTTCACACAGCAAAGGAGTTCACTGGGGCAGAGACTGGGGTTTAATGACCTTAAATAATAAAAATGAGAAGTCGCACAACACCAGGTTATAGTCCAACAGATTTATTTAATTTTACAAGCTTTCGAAGCAGTTCGCTCCTTCGTCAGGTAAGTTAGCAATGAGAGAATCTCCCAGAATTCACAATTTAAACCCAGACAAAATCTATTCACATTATTCCCTACAACAAAGAGCACAGCCAAGACAATGAGATGTGTCCCAGGGGGTCCAACGTGTCAAACCACCTGCTGGCTGCATATCCTGTCAATTTGTGTTCTTGTGTTAGTCTTTTTAAAAAAAAAACACCTGGGAAGACTGGCCATGATGTCAAGTCACGTTCTGTATCGTGACATGAACCCGATATCGCGATTGAGGCCATCCTCATGAGTGCGGAACTTGGCTATCAGTTTCTGCTCTATGATTTTGCGCTGTCGTGTATCTCGAAGGCCGCCTTGGAGAACGCTTACCCGCAGATCCGAGGCTGAATGCCCCTGGCTGCTGAAGTGTTCCCCGACTGGGAGGCAACCCTCCTGCCTGGCGATTGTTGCGCGGTGTCCGTTCATACGTTGTCTCAGTGTCTGCATGGTCTCGCCGATGTACCATGCTCTGGAGCATCCTTTACTGCAACGTATCAGGTAGACAATGTTGGCCGAGTCACATGAGTATGTACCGTGTACCTGGTGGGTAGTGTCCTCACGTGTAATGATGGTATCTATGTCCATGATTTGGCATGTCTTGCAGAGGTTGCCGTGGCAGGGTTGTGTGGTGTCTTGGTTGCTGTTCTCCTGAAAGATGGGTAATCTGCTGCGAACGATGGTACTTTTGAGGTTAGGCGGCTGCTTGAAGGCGAGTAGTGGAGGCGTGGGGATGGCCTTAGCAAGGTGTTCGTCGTCATCGATGACATGTTGAAGGCTGCGAAGAACATGGCGTAGTTTTTCCGCTCCGGGGAAGTACTGGACGACGTAGGGTACTCTGTTGGTTGTGTCCCGTGTTCGTCTTCTGAGGAGGTCTATGCGGTTTTTCGCTGTGGCCCGTCGGAACTGTCGATCGACGAGTCGAGCGTCATATCCCGTTCTTACGAGGGCGTCTTTCAGTGTCCGTAGGTGTCCATCGCGTTCCTCCTCGTCTGAGCAGATCCTGTGTATTCGCAGGGCTTGTCCATAGGGGATGGCTTCTTTAACGTGGTTAGGGTGGAAGCTGGAGAAGTGGAGCATCGTGAGGTTGTCCGTGGGCTTGCGGTAGAGTGAAGTGCTGAGGCGTCCGTCTTTGATGGAGATTCGTGTGTCCAAGAATGAAACCGATTCTGAGGAGTAGTCCATGGTGAGTTTGATGGTGGGATGGAACCTGTTGATGCTATCGTGTAGTCCTTTCAGTGATCCTTCGCCGTGGGTCCAAAGGAAGAAGATGTCGTCGATGTATCTGGTGTACAGCGTTGGTTGGAGGTCCTGTGCAGCGAAGAAGTCTTGCTCGAACTTGTGCATGAAGATGTTGGCGTATTGGGGTGCGAATTTGGTCCCCATGGCTGTTCCGTGTGTTTGGGTGAAAAAATGGTTGTCGAAGGTGAAGACATTGTGGTCAAGGATGAAGCGGATGAGTTGTAAGATGGCGTCCGGAGATTGGCTGTTGTTGGTGTTGAGTACTGAGGCTGTCGCAGCGATGCCGTCATTGTGGGGGATATTGGTGTAGAGTGCCGATACGTCCATTGTGACGAGGAGTGTTCCTGGTTCAACTGGTCCATGGGTGCTGAGTTTCTGCAAGAAGTCTGTAGTGTCGCGACAGAAGCTGGGGGTTCCCTGTACGATGGGTTTCAGGATGCCCTCGACGTACCCAGAGAGGTTCTCACACAGGGTTCCGTTGCCTGATACGATAGGACGTCCGGGTGTGTTGGCTTTGTGTATCTTTGGGAGGCAGTAAAAGTCTCCTACGCGGGGAGTACGTGGATGAGAGCGCGTAGGATGTTTTGAAGGTCTGGATCGAAGGTCTTGATCAGTCTATTGAGTTGGCGGGTGTGTTCTTTGGTCGGATCTGCGGGTAGCTGTCTGTAGTGTTCCTGGTTGTCCAGTTGTCGGTATGCTTCTTTGCAATAGTCCGTTCTGTTCTGTATGACGATGGCTCCTCCTTTGTCCGCTGGTTTGATGACGATGTTGCGGTTGGTCTTGAGTGCGTGGATGGCGTTGCGTTGTGCTCGGGTGACATTCTGGACTGTCTTGTGAGTACGGCTGATTTTTTTTTTAAAAAAGACTAACACAAGAACACAAATTGACAGGATATGCAGCCAGCAGGTGGTTTGACACGTTGGACCCCCTGGGACACATCTCATTGTCTTGGCTGTGCTCTTTGTTGTAGGGAATAATGTGAATAGATTTTGTCTGGGTTTAAATTGTGAATTCTGGGAGATTCTCTCATTGCTAACTTACCTGACGAAGGAGCAAACTGCTTCGAAAGCTTGTAAAATTAAATAAATCTGTTGGACTATAACCTGGTGTTGTGCGACTTCTCATTTTTGTCCACCCCAGTCCAACGCCGGCATCTCCACATCATGACTTAAATAATAAAACCTTCCACATGCATTTTATTCACGGGTACATTTGCTGACAAAGTCAAAGTGCCCATTTGTTGAGAAATATTTCTTACTGGGTCAATTCAGGAATAAATGTGGCCAAATATTAAGATATGCGATATATCTAGAGATTGAATGCACAATTTCCAAGCCCATCGAAAATGACTGTAAAATATTTTCATAATTATGGGTCTAGCCTCGTTTTCTTTTGTGTTTTTTGGGATTGTTAGTCTGGGAATCAGTCACTTCAGCTCGTAGCAGGTAGTTTGAGACAATAAAAACAGTAAATGCTATTATCATTTACACCCCCTTTGGACCCATCTTTTGTTTCTTTACTTGTCCCATTACCACCCCCTTTTGCCTTGCACCATCATCACACCCCTGCCTTCCACCCTATTACAGATCTTCCCCTTTATTCTTTCACGTTTTCCAGTTCTGACAAAGGGTCATCGACCTGAAACGTTAACTCTGTTTCTCTCTCCACAGATGCTGCCTGACCTGCTGAGTATTTCCAGCATTTAATTTATTCAGTCACCATATCCAATGGGCCTGATTATACACAGATGGAATCGCAGAATGCAACACCCAAGACACAGGTTAAAAATCCGGACATCCCATCTAATAAAAATAGAAATTGATTTGTTCAGTCACTAAACTAGTGACCTTGGACATAGCTTAGATGATTTCAAAAGGAAACCAGACGAGTACATGAGAGAAAAGGGAATAGAAAGATATGCTGAAAGGCTGAGATGAGGTAGATGGAATGGGAGGAGACTTGTGTGGAGTATAAACACCAACACAGACTAGTTGGGCTGAATGGCCTGTTTCTGTGCTGTATATTCTATGTAATTCTATGTAAGTCCATTTCTGAGAGCTTCTTAAATCAGAAGACAAAGTTAGAAGGAATGATAGGCTCTTAGTGTATTCTAATCAATGGGATTTGTTTGAGGTTCCTTGGTATCTTCCCATTCTTTCAGGTTGACCTCATTTTGTACCATGTCAGTTGAATCATAATTTGACACTAAAATGTCCTCACCATTGTATTATCTCTTCACAGAATCACAGAATCCCCACAGTGCAGATAGAGGCCATTTCGGCCCATCGAGCCTGCACCGACACATATCCCACCCTATCCCCGTAACCCCACCTATTTAATCCCCCCTAACACTAAGGGTCAATTTATCATAGCCAAATCAACCTAGCCTGCTAGATCATAAAGTTGCCCGTCGTTGTGGCCCTACTATTCAAGTCTTCCCTATATACTTTTGCATTGCCTCACTTTTGGTCTTCCACATAGACTTTTCCCAGCTGGGACCCATTCCATAGCCAATCTTCAGCCATAAAGCAGGAATATCCACTTCTACATGTAGAATTTTAAGTCTTTGCTCAATTACTTTTTCTGTTACATTTAATACTGTACTGCCAAAGTTCTTAGAATGGAACTTTAATAGGGCAAGCCCTTGTGAGTGAGCTAAACTCACTAAAAGGCACAAACTAAACTTAGTGGAATACGTATCTATTGAGAGGGAATCCTTTCTGCAAGCAGACTAAAAATTGCACATTGAGGCAAAATCAGCAGAATGCAGATATAATAGGCAGAGTCCTCCATATAAGAGGACAAAAGATTCTGAGGCAAATAATTTGAAAACGGTATGAGCAGAAGCGGCCCACATCCTTCAACACCAGTAACACCTCTGCATTATGCCAGCTGCAGGCATTCCATGTCACGTGCCTCTTGTCCAGCAGTGATGAAGTGGTGTTTGAGGCAATCTTCCACTCCTAAAATATTACAACCGAGAGAAGAAAATACATTTTTGATGCAGGGTCATGCTTTTTACTACTGAATAGAGTTTTGTGCTGTGGCAATGTAATGTGTCAATGCTACTGCTAATGCAATTGCAGAAACAAAATCTCTCCCCGCATCCAGGTCAGGCTACCATGGAAAACATTTGGAAGCAAACAATTTTCTGTAATCTGTAAAGGACATATGACAGAGTGTGGTGGCTTATCAGTACATAAACTTTGTGACACCTGCAATGCTTGGAGTTATTGCATCTGAGGCAAGTTTTGGGTCATCCTGTGGACGTGCTTCACAACCCAGGTGACATATTCTATTTATACGATATATCAAATTGCCTATTGATTATCAAGGAAGGGTAATCAGTGCTCTGGTGATTTGAACCATCCTTATGAGTGAAATGTTTTGCTGCATGTCCGTTCCAGCCACTGTTCACATCAGTGAGACGCAGATACTGGAAAGAAAGAGAGAGAGCGAGCGAGAGCGAGAGCTTGATATGGTGGCTTTAAATAAAGTATTTTTTTTTTTTTAGCAGTTGGCTGCTGCGTGTCTGTGTCTCTAAAATGTTTCTGTGGGAATGGTGTGCGTCAGGCAGGAGCAGGGCTCCATGTTGGGATCTTGCATTATTACATGTGTGGACAAGCTTTGAAGAAAAGTAGTTCCTGCAGAAAAATAAACCACCACTGATAAAACCCACAGCACATTAGTTTATTTTTTCCTAAATCAATAATTGCATAAACTCCAGCTTTTAAAAACACACTATGTACCACTGCTTGCTGCACAGGCAAAGTACAGTGACGTCACTGATTTTTTATTTATTTTTAGTTGATTTGCTAAAGGTCAATGAGACGAGATGAATAAAACTCTGCACCAGAATTTAAACCTCAAGAGAAAAGGAATGTGTAGGGAGTACCTTTTATTGAAAGTATTCCAATTTAGTTTGAAAAATTATACCTTCATAAAAATAATTGTTAACATTATTTTTTAAATGCAGAGAAGCAGCATGGCTTCATGGAGTTAGGCAGCCCCAGATTGGATCCCAAGCCAATCAGAATATGCAGCCCCCGTAGGTTGACGAGGCCTGACTTGGCGGGCCTCTATCTTTCCCTTTTCTACTACTTTGGGGTAAACATTTGATATTGGTTAAAATACTTTCGGGAAGGTGTATTCTTTCAATATAATAAAATAGAGAGTACTTTCCTTCCCCATTTGGCCGGGGGGTGGGGGGGGAGAAATAGTTTTCAACATTTCCGTTCAATAATGGTATCCAGGTATTCAGGAAATTTGAGAAGGAGACAGGACAATATACGGTTGCTACACTGACATCAGGTGACCCAAAGCTGCTGATTTACTGACAGGACTGACAAACAGAATCCCCTTCTTGTCTCAGAAAACAAGAATACCTCGACAAGTATAATAAAAGCTAGAGTTACTACATATGTCAACACTAATAATCAGTTACATTTTTCTAGGTTTTTTGCACAAAAAGTACTGCAGTCACATGATGTCGCAGCCTATAAATCTTACCATAGATGATCAGCTTTCATGACCATTTCACCTGCGACACACCACCCCAACCGTCCTCCCAAATCACAGCAAGTCAAAAATTAACATTTCAAATAATAATTGTGCACTATATACATTCCAAGGAACAAATAGCTGGCAGCGAGATCAAAGCAGTAAAATTCATGAACTGTTTTGTTTTTGTAATATGTGCCATCAACAGAACCACAAACTGAAATGCTACTAGTCAGATTTCTGAATTTTGTTTGGCCATCTTTCCACAGGAAAAGGTTATTTTAAATGTTGTGTTTTGAAAGCATTGTTTATTATTGCAAAATAAAAAAGGGAGGGGGGTCTGAGGCAGTAAAAATGCTAATGAGCTGGCCTTAATGTTCTTTCCTCATAGACTGCAAATAATAAGCAATTTGTGGCTTGTCTCCATAATTGATAAATGCCCAATGCCCATTGTGTTAGAAAGTTTTTGATCTCTTCCTGACCGTGAACAGTCAAGAACAAAGCAGCGTTATAGATACTTAAAAGGCAAAAGATCCTAGAAAAGGCAATATTTTAGCTTTGCTAACCTTTTGCCACCATTTATGTTTTTGTTAAACAAAGCCTCAATCCTACTTTTTAAAAACAGTCAGCTCTGCAACACTGAAACGGAAAAAAAATGGAGAGGATATACATGCAGTTTATCCAGAATTGACGGTTAGCCCTTTCAGTAACATAGAAGCGCTTTGTACTGCAAAATACATCACAATTACTCAGTTCTTATGTATAATTTACATATAATTATCTTTTTTACACATGTTCTATTAAAACCATACATATTTCAGAGATGTATAGAAAATTCAAATTAAAAGTTGGCTCTCTTCTAAATATATGGTGCTAAAACATCTCCAGAGTGTCTCCTGCCCTCTCCCCTCCGTAATTTCCACATTTGTTTGTTCTTTCTATACTCTGCATATGTCACTGATGATCTACTATATCACCTGTTTTTTTATGAAGTAGCTTGCAGGTTATTAACTCCTTCTCTCTGACTGGTGTGTCTGTTAGTTCACTCCCCTTCTCTCTATTTTCTCAACCTTGCTAAAATGCCTACTTATCTCTTGGTCTTCAGTGCTGATGAAGGATACAGACCCAAAGTCTGTTGTTTTCTCTTTATGGATACCAGTTGACCTGCTGTGCTTTTTCAATATTTTCTGCTTCTAGATCCATTATATGTTCAATAATCCTTACATCCTATGTTACATGTGCATTTCCTCACTAATTTCCTTCCCTCTTGAAAGCTGTGACCCCCCTGGGTGCAGTATGATTGGTTCCACGGGCACTGGATGGCCTCTGGTTCCATGCCTGAGTAGGTATTATTCATGAGTTAGCCTAGACAGTGGACGTTCACAGGTTATTTGACCTGGACGGACAGGAAATCATAGTCAAGCCTGATACTGTCTTTGCCCATCATCCACGCAGGCTTAATTCCAGCAGGACTCACTGGGAAGCAAGAACATTACTCAGTTTTACCCTCTCTCAACAAATCTCTGAGGCCAATTACAGCATGGCTACTGCTGTCCCTGCTAAGGGCAGCTAGCCTAGTACAGGTCAGAGATCATACAGGATAGCTTCATAGTACGCATAGCTTAACTTAATAAACTTGTTGAGCTATTGTTGGGAAGCTCACATGGCATCATCAAACTGCAATAAAAATAGGCATCATAATGGTAAGAAAAATAGTGCAGAAAATTCCAAATATTCTGTACAGTGTCAACAATCAAAGACAACTCTCAGAATTTAAGGCAGAGATCCAATCTGCATGGTAATTTATAATATATCCATAATATGTTATCAGTGACTCTTAGCAGTGAGATTTCCCTTCTCACCGTTTGGAGAACTGTAGAACCAGGCTTTGACAGGCATTAGACCTTTGTTTTAGAGTTTGGTTCACATGCCAAATGCTTCCTTTGTTGTGAGGAGCAGGGGCCGAACTTTAACTCCCTCTCTTTGAAGTGCCAAGAGCAGCTTTTCCAGTGGTAGTGACTATTTATAATCCCAATTCTCAATTGGCAAGTGAATTTATTAATGTAACATCAATGCGCCACAATAACATATCACCCCGCAAACTTCAACATTCAGGTACTGTGAAGAGTTCACAAAGAAAAAGAGAACCAAATAGATAAGTTGTGAGATTTCTTTTCAATCCATGGTTGTGACTTAAAGTTTATTCTGCTGCAATAGCATACTACCTTTCCAGAAAAACAAACCAAAGGCAAAAAAAAATTGATCGGCTAGCTATGGATATCTTTCAAAAGAGAATACACCATGTCTTTAGTGCTACTTTTGAGAAGAGGCACTGTTCACATGGACACTATCTTGAAAAACAAATATGGAAAAAATAGCACAATACAGTAGCTACAGATACCACTTAAAAACAGTTACAAAGAAAGGCAAAACACCCCCTCAATACATCTCCCTCAAGAGACTGACACATGATTCTGGAATGATTTTTAATAAAGAGCTTCATAATAAATGTGCTACATGGCAGTCTAGAAATTACAAGATGTTTAAAAAGAAGAAAAACATGTTGGTGCATGTGCGTTAGGAGGGATAATCAGGACAAGCTAGATATGGTTCTTTTTTTACATGTCCCATTGAGCACAGCAAGATAAAATCTTTCAAAGCTTAAACTGTCTCAACAGTTACATGAATACTACTTTAAGTGACGTTATTTTTAAAAACTAAGCCGACATTAGTTAAAATTTGACAGGTGCTATTTGAAGCTCAAAGTACAACAAACAATGAAACTCGGCACACTGTTGATCTTTGTACTGAGAAAAGCTATTTATAAATGATTTTCCCAACACACTCAATGGGATGTGTCAGTTTAAGTAACAGATTAATGTTTGCCAGCAACATTTCTCCTTTTAACAGTACCCCACTGCACCGCACCCCACCCCATCAAAGGTAAACCTAAGGACAATGTTAATAACAACTGAAGGAATGTGTTGGAAACCAAGTGGATGTATTGAACATGAAAAACATTCACTACACACTGACGGTAAATTAATAAATGTGGTAAGCAGAAAATAAACTTCACAGAATGTTAACCAGGTTTCCTTCATTCTTTAGAAAAATAAGTACACAGCATCAAAATAGATTTTAAAACCCATTAAAAAAAATAATCCTTTGTTCTTTGTAACCAATACAAAAGGTTTCAGCCAAGAGATAAGAACCAATGTACTTATACCCTGGAGCAACTTGACCTGGAAGTGGCTGTACTTAAATCTTGTTGTCCAATTGAATAGCCAAATCTAAAATTACCCAGTCACAAAATATCCAACAGTACAATTAGATGTTTCAACCTCCAAATGGAAATTTCTTGACTATTAAGTTAAGCTTATTACAAGGTAACAATAAATGGTAGTCCTGTTAAAAAGAAAGAACTTGCATTTACACATGTCCTTGGATTGGACTTGGTGAGGGCAGATGGCAGTCATGATTATTCTTTCCTTTTTCACAAATATTAATGTCATCTTCCTTTATTACCAAAACTTCTCAAGAACATGCTACTTTTCCTTTGTCACCAAAACAGAGTTAACATCTAGGATGTTTTAACAATACCAGATTTAATCTTTTCTTTCAAAAAATAGAATTTTCTGCAAATTTTATTGCTTAAAGTTGCACTTGCAACAAAAAACAAACTTCTATCTTCTTGCTGGATAGAAAGGGATTTTAAAAGCAGTGTTACTTATTGTGAATTTTGTAAGCAACTTACAGGAATCTTCGGAGGGTTGGAGAGAAAACACTTCTTGTGCTCAAAGCGGTCAATGAGATAAATGATGTTTACTTACCAAAGGAGTTTCTGCATTATTTTATTGAGTGCTTATTAGTTTTATTGCTAACAATATTTGAAAAGATATCTTCAATAGATACAGAGGCTGGTTTATTCTATTCTATGAATACATTAGTGTTCCTTGATATAAGCTCCAAATGCAATAAAGCAAAATATCCTCTGATCCACTGTGAGCAATGCATGGGAGCCGCTAGCTTTGATATATCAGTGATACAACAACCTTCATTTTTATTGCATTGATAAGCTGCATAATCTGTAAATCTCTTCTCTCTTAGCTGATTGCAATGTTAATCATTTATTTGATGTTTGGACATTTGAGGACACGTTTTCTGCTTTTAGAAACCTGCTTATTAATCGTGCCTTTCTTCAATTTTAAAGAAGTCTTAATTATTTCAGTTTTTCACCGAGTGTGTTCCATTGAATTCTGTTAACCTTAGCAGAAACCAGGCCTATCAGAACTCACCTACAGTAATACTCATTTTATGCCGCTCAAATGTCTCAACAGACACTTAAGTCAAGTGATGACCAAGGATAGGTTAGATTTGGTCACCTATCCCAATGTCTCCTTCTTTGGCTCCGTGCCAATTTTTGTCATATTATGCTCCCGTGAAGCGCCTTGGGACATTTTACTGTGTTGAAGGCGCTATATAAATGCAAGCTGTTGTTGTTGAGAACACCAAAATATGAGGAGCCGTGGACTTAAGAACATAAGAATTAGGAGCAGGAGTAGACCATATGGCCCCTCGAGCCTGCTCCATCATTCAATAAGATCACGGCTGATCCTCAACCTCAACTCCACTTTCCTGCCCAATCTCCATATCCTTTGATTCCCCTAGAGTCCAAAAATCTATCTATCTCAGCCTTGAATATACTCAACGATTCAGCATCCACAGCCCTTTGGGGTAGAAAATTCCAAAGATTCACAACCCTCTGAGTGAAGAAATTCTTCCTCGTCTCAGTCTTAAATAGCCTACCCCTTATCCTGAGACTATGCCCCCTAGTTCTAGACACTCCAGCCAGGGGAAACAACCTCTCAGCATCTACCCTGTCAATCCCCTTCAGAATCTTGTATATTTCAATGAGATCGCCTCTCATTCTTCTAAACTCCAGACAGTATAGGCCCAATCTACTCAATCTATCCTCATAGGACAACCCTCTCATCCCAGGAATCCATCTATTGAACCTTCATTACACCGCCTCTAAGGCCAAGTACATCCTTCCGCAGATAAAGAGACCAAAACTGTGCGCAGTACTCCAGGTGTGGTCTCACCAAAGCCCTGTACAATTGTAGCAAGACTTCCTTACTCTTGTATTCCAACCCCCTTGCAATCCCAATGCCATTTGTCTTCCTAATTGCTTGCAGTACCTGCATGCTAACTCTGTTTCTTGTACGAGGACACCTAAATCTCTCTGAACACCAACATTTAATAGTTTCTCACCATTTAAAAAATATTCTGTTTTTCTATTCTTCCTACCAAAGTGAATAACCTCAAATTTCCCCACATTATACTCCATCTGCCACCTTATTGCCCACTCACTTAACCTGTCTATATCCCATTGCAGGCTCTTTGTGTCCGCCTCACAGCTTACTTCCCCACCTAGCTTTGTATCGTCAGCAAACTTGGATACATTACACTTGGTCCCTTTATCCAAGTCATTAATATAAATTGTAAATAGCTGAGGCCCAAGATCTGATCCTTGTGGCGCCCCACTAGTTACAGCCTGCCAACCAGAAAATGACCCGTTTATCCCTAATCTCAGTTTTCTGTCCGTTAATCAATCCTCTATCCATGCTAATATATTACCCCCAACCTCATGAGCCCTTGTCTTGCATAATGAAGCTTGTATATCTCTACTGGATATTCCTGCAGCTAAAGTTACAAGCCCATTACCCACTGCACTCTGTGTAACTACATGCCATAAGCATAAAAGTCAAGGCTATTTATAAGCTGTCAGCTTTTTTTTGAAGATGGGTCAGCTTTATTTAAACTGTTAGCTCTTGTGAGATTTTGAGGTTGGCATGTATGCGTTATGATCATTAAAAGTGACTTATACTGCAAACCCATGTAAACATTTGGAATTGTGCTTATTCTTTAAAGAGCGATAGGAATCAAAATAGATTGCATTTTTAAATGAAAATGAAACATTGCCAATCCTAATGATCAACATTTGGCAAGTCTGCATATAACCAGATTTAAATGTTTACCCCCCCCAAGGGGGCAGGGTAGTAAAACAGTATATAAATGTTTATAGTCCTCCACGTTTTGTAGGGCACCTTTTGAACCCTTTACTTAAATAGATCTATTTTATAGATTGTTTGAACGCCATTGCTTCATTTTTAAACTTTTTTCACTATTAAACATTAAGTTTATAATTTTGCATCAGTAATGTTGACATGAAGAAGTAGGAAGATAATTTGTGGCATAGCATTAATAAAAGACAGGTGTGGACAAACTTTGTAAAGCATTGTTCAAGAGGTGACTTAATGAGCTAGTCCAAGCAAAATCAAAGAAAAACATGGTCAGAATCTCCAGGGAGTTCTTAGCAGAAGTCACACAGGAAGTGTTTCCTGATTCTAGTAAGATTTACTTTTGACCACTCACTGGCTTGATTTGATTGGTAAATGACCTCCAGGTGGACTACGGTCAGAAACAACCTCTTGATTATTCAAGAAGGAAGTTGTTTATCTTCCAGAGGATTCCAATTTCTACCAAAATGCTATTTGAACATCAGAGTTCTGTTGCCTCACTGTTTGTTTGGGCACATTATTATCTCCTTTCCTTTCCCAAGTCTCCCTGGGAAATGTACCATTCCCTGATGAAAAGAAGGACAGTCTGTTCCCAACCCTCCATCAAATTAGCTGTAAATATAACTGCTGTGTGGACGCAGCTTGTAGGAACTACTTTCAGGTTTTTGCACTCTCTCCCCATCTCTTTAAAGTACTTAACCACCACTGAGTTCCTTATTCTTTTTCCTCCCACTCTCACAGAACAGGGTTACATTCTCAATTTTACATTGGAGGGGGTATTGGGCTGACAAACAGCAAAATCAGCATGCTCTGTGAATGACCAGTCTTGCTGTCAATTATGGAGAATTATAGTAGTTGTTTGTAGTAGATGCATGATAGGATTGGAAGTCTGCTAGCTTGACTCTCTTCAGTTAACATGAATGGACTTGGGAACCTGCAATGGATTCGAAGCTCAGGCTCTCACAAGGGAACAGGTCCCCAAAAGAAAACATTTCCAACACAGAAAATGCTGTTTTACAGGTAAATTGAATCACCTCTTTGTAAATTTGTTCCCTCAAATACAACACTTATGAAAGGTTTTTCAAAAAAAAATTGAGTGATTTGATTGGCTCAGACTGTCCTTCCTTTTACTGACTCTGATGACTGCTTTTCATGTATCCTAAATTCATTTTCTACCCATTTTCCTCATGTTTCATTCATACATTCCCTACCTCTTGAGTTGTGATTTTACTGTTTTACAAATACAAATTTGAGCCAAAGCTAGAATTATTTCCATATATATCTCTGTTTACAACGGCAGCTCAGCACCTTGCAGTTGTAGCTCCAGGTTCCAACATTCCCCACTCTCATCAATATATTCATTTTTTCCAGCTTTCAGTTGATTTTGGGATACCTCTCACATAACACCCAAAGTATAAGATACAGAACTTGACTGTTAAAATTTGCATTAGATATATTGTATAATATATATAGTAGTTTAGGAAGGATGTGAAGGCCCTTAAGAGGGTGCAGAGGAGATTTACCAGAATGATTCTGGGGATGGGGGATCGTAGCTACAAGGACAGGTTGGAGAAGCTGGATTTGTTTTCATTAGAGCAAAGGAGGTTGAGGGGTGATTTGATCGAGGTGTACAAGATTATGACGGATTTGTATAGGCTAGACAAGGAAAGGCTGTTCCCACTAGTTGATGGTACAAGGACTAGGGGACACAGATTTAAAGGTTTTGGGCAAGAGATACAGGAGGGATGTGAGGAAAAACTTTTTTACACGCGAGTGGTGAGGACCCGGAACTCGCTGCCGACGGAAGTGGTGGAAGCGGAGACACTCCATGTTTTCAACAGGAGACTGGATAGGCATTTGAGGGAAATAAACTTGCAGGGCTACGGGGATAGAGCGGGGGAATGGGGCTGACTGGATTGCTCTACAGAGAGCCGGCATGGACTTGATGGGCCGAATGGTCTCCTTCTGTGCCGTTATGACTCTAACTCTAGTGTAGTGGTTATATTACTGGACTAGTAATCCAGAGGCTTGGACTAATTACACAGAAAGTTTAATAATTTTAATTCAGTTGGAAAAAAAAGGAAATAAGAAGCTGGTTTAGTAAAAGTGACAATGAAGTTGTTAGATTGTCGTAAAAACCCAACAGGTTCACTAATATCCTTTAGGGAAGGAAACCCGCTGTTCTTACTCGGTCTGACCTATATGTGACTCCAGTCCCACATGGTTAACACTTAACCGCTCTCTGAGGTGTAATAATTGTGTAATGTTTTGTGTTTCTTTTACTTTTTTTATATAAATGCTACATATTTTTTGGCAGTTTCAAACTACGGTTGTAGGTGAGCCACAACTCCCTATAATCTTAGAGTAGGCTCTCATTGGCTTGAATATCTTGGTGATATTCACAACATGACCAGGTAATGAACAGAGAAGCCTTTCCAGATTATTCAGCTACTGGTTCTATCCTGTGACTTCAAGGGATCCTCTTGGACTTCAGAAGGTGACAGAATAACACTTCACTAGACTTTTACTTAGACTTTAACTGCTAAACAAATTTATGAAACAGTAAAAAACACTAAACTGTAGAGGTAACACAACATATCTCTTTACTGTAATTGTAATTGAGAGTAACAATCTGGTTGTGTCTGTCGCTATCTCTCTTCCCCTCTCTCTCTCCCCAGCATGGTGATCTAAGTACAATACTTGCAGCCATATCAATATTGCACTTTTGGTCTTAATAGTCAACCCTGCTTTACTCAACTGGGTTAGCATGTCCGTGATGTAGGTGAAATGTTCATCCCATTTCTGGCTGAAAATGTATACCAGGGTGCAATTACTGGCCTGTCAGATAGGAAACCATCAGCTGCGATAATGTGATAAATGCATTCTTCATTCTGAAAGGCACGATTGTAGACTCTTACAGCCCTGATGGTGTAGCAAATACAGAGACTGGGGCCCTGTGCTTCCCCCATGGGTTACCCGCTGCTCGGGGAACACGCCAGCTCACCCTGGCGTGAGTTGAGTCTGCTCTGATGTATCTGATAACCTGACAGCTGCAGAAGTGGTGTAAAGGATGCTATGTTGCAGATGTTCAGTTTCAGAGCTCAGAAACTGTTAGTTACTGCATTTGTAAGACATATAGAGATTTCTTTAGCTTGCAAGTGTTTAGAGCCAACTGTATAATCAGTGCTACCTCATTGGAACAACCTCTCTCACCATTGAGAGATCACTTCTGTCATCTCACCTGCAGCTGCATCAACATCGGTGCCCTTGGAAAAAACACACCTTGGTCCTCTGAATCCTTCCACGATCAGCCCCAACACCAACATCACCAGGCACACCAACACCATCACATAAACATAGAAACATAGAAGATAGGAGCAGGAGTAGGCCATTCAGCCCCTCGAGCCTGCTCCGCCATTCGATGAGATCATGGCTGATCATCCAAACTCAGTACCCTGTCCCTGCCTTCTCCCCATATCCCTTGATACCTTTAGCCTTAAGAAATATATCTAACTCCTTCTTGAATATATTTACTGACTTGGCCTCAACTGCCTTCTGTGGTAGAGAATTCCACAGGTTCACCACTCTCTGGGTGAAGAAATTCCTCCTCATCTCTGTCCTAAATGGCTTACCCCTTATCTTTAGACTGTGACCTTTTGTTCTGGACTCACCCGCCATCGGGAACATCCTTCCTGCATCCAGTCTGTCTAGCCCTGTTAGAATTTTATAAGTTTCAATGAGATCTCCTCTCATTCTTCTGAACTCCAGTGAGTATAAGCCCAATCGACCCAATCTCTCCTCGTACGTCATTCTGCCATCCCAGGTATCAGTCTGGTGAATCTTCGTTGCACACCCTCCATGGCAAGAACATCCTTCCTCAGATAAGGCGACCAAAAATCTGCACACAATACTCAAGGTGTGGTCTCACCAAGGCCCTGTACAACTGCAGCAAGACATCCTTGTTCCTGTACTCAAACCCTCTTGCTACGAAGGCCAACATACCATTTGCCTTCTTAACCGCCTGCTGTACCTGCATGCTTACCTTCAGTGACTAGTGCACAAGGACACCCAGGTCTCGTTGCACTTCCCTTTCTCCCACCTGATGCTGCACAGGACACAGGGCATCAGCACCTGACAACATTGCTGGCCGGGAGGCCAGTGATGGCATCACCATGGCCAGATTTACTTCACTTGATGCTGTAAACCCTGGCTGCCACATGAAGCACAAGGTTGACACCATCCCACACCAGCACCGTAAAGCATCCCTTTAATGTCCAAGTCATTCCTTTCACACTCATCACAATTGGGCGGGCGGGGGAAAGAGTTATGTCTCAACATTCACTGGATCTCAGCAAGACACTTCTCAAGATGCGCACAGATCTGTCCAGTAAGGTGAAGTGTTGAAAATATAGATTTTACTGTATAACAACACATTACCAGAAACTTCACATGAACATTGGCTAAACCTCTCAAGTGCCTACCCTTGTGTGTTGTTAGTTGGTATGCTTGCAGTAAGATGAGGGTGAGTGGTGGCTAGTGAGATGGGGAAGTGATAATGTAGATAGAGAGGGATGGGTGGAGGTGCAAGGTAAGCTGGTGTGAGTAAGGATATGCAGGAGTAGGGTAGGGAAGGCAGAGTGATGGGGATGCAATGAGTGGCACAGCAGGGTGAGGTTGAGTGTGGCATTGCAGTAACATTTCGTGATCCACTGAGATCATTGAAAGGTTTGCCTCACTGCAGCCTGGTCCTCCTGACGACATCCCTGCTTGTGCCCTCCTGTGCAATGTGCAACCAGACTGCGTTGATCTCCTGGAGAGGCCTCTTCCGCCCATGGGAAGGGAAGAGAATCAACCAGCTCTCCCGCTGCCATCCCACCCCCGCGGGGAAAATCCAGCCCTTAGTTTCTGATAATCTTTACAGACACACCGGATGGTTTTGTCCTTCTCAGGAACCAACACCAGTGGTGATGCACGGAAACTCTGAGATGGAAGAATGACTCCCAGGTCTAGCATCTCCTGCATATCTCTACCTCTGACATGGTGCCTGCATGGTGGCGCTCTGCATTTATAGTACTCACATTCACCTCATGCACAAACTGCTTTGCAGAGCCAAGTTTGCTTGACAAAGGTGTCCAAAACCCCAGCAACATTTTGCCTAGCTTGCTGTTTTTGTGTGGGATAACAGAACTCATTTTACTCTCAGACACGAAGTTCTATCATTTTAAAAATAAAAACAGAAAATGCTGGAAAACACGGAGCAGGTCAGGCAGTGGCTGGTCTATAATTTCATCTTTCTTTTCAAGGCAGTCAAGTTGCATAGGGCCACTTCCTGAGAGGCAAGGTAAGGATTTACTATATTCTCATGGTTCAATGGGTACTTCCCTATGAGCTACTTTTCTCCTTTAATAATTAACATGACTTTACTATAAAAGTGATTTTGTTAAGTTTTCATGAAGCATGGAACAAATTGTACATCCCACAAATCCTCTTTCCAGAGCCTCCTCCCTTACTATTATTTTCAACAACATAATCACAAGCATGTTCGAGGTCACTGTAGCGAGGGCAGTTCAATTTACTCAAAACTTTATTTCATTGATACTGTTTTGATGCTTATCTCTCTGATGTTTGTTTTTTTTGGGAAGTTAACTCTTCCACTTTAAGTAACTTCACTGAATCAGCAAATTTGATATTGTTACTGATAAGACAAAGGTCAAATGAGAAAGATTAAAAAAAAATCAAAGCATGGTAGAACATTAAACCTTCATTATGGGTAATTTATAGAATGTCCTTGGTTATACTATAAACATAAAAAATGTCATTGGACAAATGAGAGAGGCATAGTGGGGAAAATTCTGTTGTTATGATTTACCATTCTGTTGTTGGGATAAGAGATAGCTTTAGCAATGTTAGCACAGGGAGCTGGTGCAGGCCAAGTGAGGGAAAGGCAGTGTTTAGAGAGAACTAGGAAAGGCATGGTCAAAAGGAAGGGCCTTAAGGAAGATTTTGAAAACAGGAAGAGAAGTGGCAAGGTGGACAGATTTTGGGAGGGAGTTCCAAATGATAGGGGCATAGTGATTGAAGGAATAAGCAACAATAAAGGAGCAGAGAATGAGAAACAGTCTGAGCAGTGGAAAGTATATGCATAGAAATGTATAACTGGAGATTTCAGTGGTGTTGGGGTGAGGGTGAGGCTGTGGGCAGAGGGCAAATACAAGGGCAAAGAGTTTCCGCTTTGGGCGCAATCGGTGACCTGGGTTAGAATTGCACTCAAAATTGCGATAGTTTTGCAAAATCAGCTTTTTGCTCATTTCCGCTCAAACTCATTCGCGTATCGCTGAACGTAAAATCTGCCGTGACCCAGCGCAACTGAGATAGCGTTTTAGAAGGTAATTTAAAAAAAAATTTGCATTAAAAAATATTCCCTGATTTATTTAAGAGTGCTAACCTGGCGCAGTTTTATTAATACAGCTGAAAATGGATTTAGCACAAAAAAAATAAGCATTTTTAATCCGAGGGTCAAGTCCACCACCTGTGAGTATCCCGATTTTACATCACTGAAAATGACTTAAAACTACACAGAACCATTTGCTAGTTACAATGATGTACTGTAGTCAGTTTCTTAGTAAATTAAAAAAAAAATATTTAAAAAGGTGCCTATTACCGGCCCTTGCGCCTAAAAAAATGCTTAATTTTAAGAACCACTTCGAAGGCCCGCAAATGGGCTCAATTAGTGGAAACTCATCATGGTGATTAATTCAATCTGGCGGCGTGGCCAGTTTTGGGGGCAGGGTTGGCTTCAAGCGCAATTTTTTTTTAAACCAGTGCAAAAGATGGCGAAAACTCGATTTGCGCTGGACGTAATTTGCTCTTGAAATTCCATGATCTGTTGTGCTGGTTTGGTCAATTTTGGGCGAATTGCGCTGAAAATACCTAGCTAATATACTGAGCTTGGCAACGATGGATGTGATAGAGTGCAGTGCTTTATGTGGAAGATGGATGAACCACAACGTTTTGGACATGTAGGCCTGGGTTTTACGGTAGGAACAATGCTGAGGCTATCAGCGCTCACCGTTATAATGGAGTAAATCGGACAGCAACTTCCAGCCTCCACACATGCACAGTTAAAATGCAGAAATCAGGAAGTTGCTGTCCGATTTGCCTTGCTCCTCCACAAGCTTCACTACACCAATACCTCGCCGATAAATTCGGCATTAAAATATATGAAACCGACTGGTTTCCCACTAAACATGCCAGAAAAAGTTAGGGCTGGTGTATTCAGGTGTAAGTGATTTTTTTAAATGGCGGGATAAATCTTAATTACTGCCACACAACCTCTCTGGCCCTGAAAATTTTATTTTACAAGTGTGCAGTCTCATTCCTTCAGAATTTAATTATTGTTGGAGATTTTTAAAAAATTATTAAAATACCTATTTTTTTTTTTTACTTTTTCTTTGTCTCTTTTACCTCTCTCTCTTAATTCCATCTTTCTTGCCTTCACTTTATTCTGCTTTCTGTACATGATTTTACACTGGTTTAGACTCTGCGTGTCTCAGTGATGATTCTTCAATCTGATTAGTTGAAGAGCCAAGCTGTCGCTTGCCCAGCTCATACATGTCATAGATCCCCTGTAGAGGATGCCATGTTGAAAAGGATCTCTAGTAACCGTAAGTTGCCGCTGAAAAGCCCACGAAAATCTGTGGGCAGTTAGTTGTAAGCGCGATGAACAGCGAGCGACGTTCCTTTGCCGCTGACCGCAAAATCCGGGCCATAAATTTGTAGGAAGTGGGGGCAGGGAGGTTGGCAATGAGAGCATGTGATGAATCAGGATTTGAGGGAATGAAGGCATCTACTAGCACTTTAACAGTGACGGGGAAGAGGTGGGGGGTGGGGGGGGGAAGAGGGTAATATTTTGGAGATGGAAGAAAATGGTCTTGCAGGGTAAGAACATGGCCTGGTTGTGTTGTCTTACACAGTCGAGTAGTCTGTCAACACACGAAGAAGGGCTGGTTGAGACAGTGGGCTGTCGGTGCCGATGAACATATATGCCAGCAACAGTGAGTGCCTTCAGGAGAGGAGCGGAACAAAAGTGGGATTGAGAAATAAAACTACACATATCAACCATCCATTATCTTCCATATGATTAACATCTTTACTGAATTATCTTCTGTGTAATTAGACCCTAGCAGGCAAAAAAGGTTAACCTTTAATTTGGGTAGAATATGCTTCAAGAGACATAGCAATCTAAAAAGCAGAATTAGGTTAATTGCTACTGCATAATTTGTACATTAAAAACTATCTCATGAAGTCTCCATTAAGGAAAAAAAACATTTTCAATGAATAATTATTCAAAGTACAGGAAGAGTAAATAACTCACCTAAAAATACAATACTGCCGGATCACTCAATAGAATATAACATTCAACATACACTCTGAAACAGAGATAGCTGAGGAAGGCTAACACCATCAACTCTCGGACTTTCACAGAATCTAGGTATAGCAACCTAATAAGTAACAGTGACAAGAGTGTAAACTCCTCTATAGTCAATACTGATTAATCATTAAAAAAATTGCAATAGTCAAACTGAAAAGTAATTTTGGGTTATTGGTCCTTAAATCCAAAATGATGGCTTTAGCATGGCCTTGACTCAATATCTGTTTAAAGTAAAATAGAATCATAGAATGGTTACAGCACGGAAGACGGCCATTCAGCCCGTCGAGCCCGTGCCGGCTCTTTGCAAGAGCACTTCAGCTAGTCCCAACTCCCCCGCCCTTTCCCCGTAGCCCTGCAAATTTTTTTCCTTCGGATACTTATCCAATTCCCTTTTGAAAACCACGATTGAGTCTGCCTCCACATGTATCACGTCGCACTTTTCTGCGTTAAATTTCATCTGCCACGTGTACGCCCATTCCACCAGTCTGTCTACGATCTCCTGAAGTCTATCACTATCCTCCTCACTGTTCACTATACTTCCAAGTTTAGTGTCATCTTCAAATTTTGAAAAGGACACCCTTTCAGGCAGTGCATTCCAGATCCTAACCACCCGCTGAGTAAAAATGTTTTTCCTCATGTCGTCTTTGGTTCTTCTGCCAATCACCTTAAATCTGTGTCCTCTGGTTCTCAACCCTTCTGCCAATGGGAATAGTTTCTCTCTTATCTACTCTGTCCAGACCCCTCATGATTTTGAACACCTCTATCAAATCTCCTCTCAATCTTCTCTGCTCTAAGGAGAACAACCCCAGCTTCTCCAGTCTATCCATGTAAATGAAGTCCCTCATCCCTAGAATCACTCTCGTAAATCTTTTCTGCACCCTCGCTAAGGCCTTCACATCCTTCCTAAAGTGCGGTGCCCAGAATTGGACACAATACTCCAGTTGAGGCCGAACCAGTGTTTTATAAAGGTTCATCATAATTTCCACGCTTTTGTACTCTATACCTCTATTCATGAAGCCCAGGATCCCGTAAACTTTTTTAACTGCTTTCTCAACCTGCCCTGCCACCTTCAACAATTTGTGCACATGTACCCCTAGGTCTCTCTGTTCATGCACCCCCTTTAGGATTGTACCCTTTAGTTTATATCTCCTCTCTTCATTCTTTCTACCAAAATGTATCACTTCGCACTTACATAGGATTACATACATAGGATATACGGCACAGAAACAGGGACATTCGGCCCAAACAGTCCATGCCGGCATTGATGCTCCACAGGAGCCTCCTCCCATCTTTCCTCATCTAAATCTATCAGCATAACCCTCTATTCCCTTCTCCCTCATATGCTTCTGACGATGGGTCACAGACCTGAAACGTTAACTCTGTTTCTCTCTCCACGGATGCTGCCTGGCCTGCTGAGTGTTTCCAGCATTTTCTGTTATTCCCTCATATGCTTGTCTAGCCTCCCCTTAAATGCATCTATACTATTCGCTTCAACCACTCCCTGTGGTAACGAGTTCCACATTCTCACCACTCTTTGGGTAAAGAAGTTTCTCCTGAATTCCCTATTGGATTTCTTGGTGACTATCTTATATTGATGGCCTCTAGTTATGCTCTTCCCCACAAGTGGAAACATTCTCTCTGTATCCACTATATCAAAATTTTTCATAATTTTAAAGACCTCTATTAGGTCACCCCTTAGCCTTCTTTTTTCAAGAGAAAAGAGACCCAGCCTATTCATCATTTCCTGATATGTATACCCTCACATTTCTGGTATCATCCTTGTAAATCTTCTCTACACCTATTCCAGTGCCTCTACATCCCTTTTATAATATGGCGACCAGAACTGTACGCAGTACTCTAAGTGTGGTCCAACCAAGGTTCGATACAGGTTTAGCATAACTTCCCTACTTTTTAATTCTATACCTCTAGTTATAAACCCTAGTGCTTGGTTTGCTTTTTTTATGGCCTTGCTAACCTGCATCGCAACTTTTAGTGATTTGCGTTAGATTTCACCTGCCACGTGTCCGCCCATTCCACCAGCTTGTCCATGTCCTCTTGAAGTCTATCACTATCCTCCTCACTGTTCACTATATTTCCAAGTTTTGTGTCATCTTCAAATTTTGAAAAGGACACATCAGTTCTTGGCTATCAGTGTTGATAACCTCAGATACTATTAAATTAATACATGGAGTATAATAAATACTAGCAGATGGAGTCTGGAGGAATTAAATTGATACTGCCCAAGTTTATCTTTGTTTGTTCTCGGGATGTGGGTGATGTTGGTGATGTTGTCCAGTCTGCATTTATTGCCCATCCTTAGTTGTCCGAAGGTGGCGGTGAGCAGTCTTCTTGAACCGCTGCAGTCCTTAAGAACATAAGAAATAGGAGCAGGAGTAGGCCCTTCGAGCCTGCTCCGCCATTCAATAAGATCAGTGATAATGGGTGACTACCCAGCCAGGGGAAACATCCTCCTTGTGGTAATGGTTCTCCAACGTTGGTATTAGGTAGAAAATTCCTGGATATTGACCCAGCAATGATGAAGGAATATCGATGCATATCCAAGTCTGGATGGTGTGTGGCTGTTCAGCTGTTATCACAACCCAAGACTCTGTTGCTGTCTTTGGCTCTCTATGATGATAATGCCTGATTTTTTAATTTAATAATCTATAAATTGTTCCTGCACCTGACTACTATCCTCACTAGAAAGTATGCAGGTGTGGATGTTTGCCGACATAGAATTGGGTCCAACTGTAAAGCTTTCGAGATCAAATAGCTTGTTGACAGAGATCGTCACTGACATGAAGAATGAGGACTTGGGTGAATTACTGTCGTCCACTGAGGAATCAATAGTGGATCAGGAGTGGATATTCTTTTCCCCCTTCTCAGAAGCCAGTTGAGATTGGGTAATTCAGCACCGAAAGAGAATTGAACCTGATAGTGTGTGGCTTTGTACAGCAGTTGGCTAGATAGGAAACTGGCAAAAAGGATTTAACCATCATCGTGATTTTACTTCATTATGTGATAGAAAGGGACTGTTCTAACTTACACTGGTGGATTAGCAGTTTCTATCTACAGTACTGCATTTTAAAAATTATTAATGGTTGCATATATGTGCAAATTAAATATTTAAATATTATTTTCAGAGTAATGTGAAAGTTTTAAAAGGCTGTTCCAACCAAGATCACAGGCACACCCAGCCTTCAGTTAACAGGTATTTACAGTCACAAGGTACATTTGTTCTTAGTACAAATTGTAGAAGCGTGCTTCATTTGCTTTAACAAGTGAGGCAAAATGAAGGACGTCATTGCTTACACCTCAACATTTAATTTCACTCTGTGTGAATAGTTCTTGGCAGCTTTCAAAACACACACCCTTTCTATTACATACCTGCCAAAGTCTAGGCTGACACTGCAGTGCAGCATTGGGAGAGTGCTGCAGTTTCAGAGGTGCCATTTTTTGGAGAAGTTAAACCAAGGGTCCTCTTCCTGTTCAGGTGGGCATAAAAGATCCCACGGGATTATTTCAAAAAGAGCAGGAGAGATTTCTGGTGTCTTGGATAACATTTATCCCTCAACCATCACCAACAAAACATATTAACTGGTCATTTATCTAATTACTGTTTGCGGATCCTGGCTGTGCGCAAATTGGCTGTTGTGTTTACCTGCAGTGATTACATTGGCTGTGAAGCGCTTTGGGATGCCCTGAGGATCTGAAAGATGCTATGTAAATGCAAGCTTTTTCTTTCTTTCTTGTATGCATTTATAATGTATATTATTATAAAGCAGCATTATAAAAATCTATGAAAAGATAACATTCTAGCTGGTGGTAGCTTTTCAATGTAGCTGCAGTGGTTGAAAGTGTTGTTGAAAGATTTGTGACGTCCACTCCCCAATTTCTGAGCACCATTGGCGGGACCTACCACTGCGATCAAGGAATCAGTGGAACCAGTCAACAAAGAACCGGGATGGTAGAGCTATCAGCTGTGCCCAATTTTACCATTGTTTTAACAAAGGGCAGACAGAAGCTGGCCTGCAAATGTGCATGAGGTGATGTCAACAAAGCACTTAATTTTCAGGGCAGACTGAAATTAGAAGAACTTGGGGGGCGATTTTGCCAGCCCTGGGGAGGCGGGACTGCCGGGAAAATGGCAGAATTTGGGGGCAGGTGCCCAACCATCTTGCCAGGAGGCGGGTAGCCGACCTGCACCGGGTCCCGTCTCCTTCGAGGCGGGAAGGGGATTAGTGCCACTTAACTGCCTGTTAACAGGTAGTTAACAGGCAGATAAGAGGATTATCCCCATTTTGCCCACACAAGTGCAGGCTTCCCGAAGGCTCCGAACCCCGCCAGGGTTACCGAGGCAAGTAGTGGGTCGGAGGGGGTCGGAGGGGGTCGGAGGGGTGCAAAAGTGCGCTGTGAAGGTAAGTGATGGGTGCAAGTGTGGAGAGGTGAGTATGTGAGGTAAGTGGAAAGTGTTAGAAAGAGTTTACTTACCTTTGTTTCTTCCTGCAGGCTTCAGTCGGTGGGTATGCGGAGAGTCTCGCACCTCCACAGCAGAGATGACAGATAGCCGTTGCATTCTCCAATGCAACAACCATCTAATTTCTGTAAAAGAAAGAGGTTTGATGAGGTCTTGAATTCAAGAACTCATCAAACTACAGAGAATGTCAGTGTTTGACAGCTTCACAGAGCTGTCAAACGATGACAATTCATCTGTCATTTTGACAGATGAAACGTCATACGTTGACGTTCTCTGTAACCGGCTTTCCCTTAATTGGCCTGCTAAGCCCGCTGGGCGGGCTTAACAAGGTCAATCAAGGGAAAATAGCGTGGGTTGGCCAGAAGTTGATGGAGGCGGGACTGAAACCCGACAAGTGGGAGTCCCGCCTCCAAAAGCTCCACATTGGCAAAATCCAGCCCGATGAAAAAATCTGTGTGGATAAAAATTCAAAGTATCCTGCATTTACAATAGTAGAATAATCTTTTGCTGGCCTATCACTTATTTAGGGAAGGGAATCTGCTTACCTAAGCAAGTGGTGGTTGAGCAAAATATACATGACCAATTTAGCTGTACAATAAAATGGGACCCCTTACTTGGAAGGCAGTTAGATAATTAATAAAATAGAATGGCAGAGGCAGCAGGAATTGGTTAATGCAATGTGACTACTGGGAGGCAGACAGTCACCACAATGGCAGCAACAAAGGTAATGATGCGATTGGGAAAAGGGAACTGGATATATACTTGAAAAGGAAACATTTGCAGGGCTATGGGAGAAGCACAGAGGAGTGAGACTAATTGGATAGCTCTTTCAAGGAGTGGGCACAGGCACAATGGGCCGAATGGCCCCCTGATGTGCTGGATATTGCTATGATAGATATAAACTCCTGAGGAAACTGTTGGAACAACTAGATTTGGCAGAGCAGACTAGGAATAGTTATAAATGATAAGGGTTTTAAAGTCTTCACGTGTAAAGCTAGGGCTGGAGAAGGAGGCTTTGGTAAACAATATAGTAATGTTTGATCATGTATTATCAGTGCAGCTGCAGCAGTCTTTAAACAAACATGAAGTGGGTTTTATGATCTATGTTGCAGCATGCTCCCACACGATTTTAGAAGGTACAAATGAATCTGATAATTGCAGTTTAAACCTTGAAGAAGCCTGATATGGCATCTTTCTACAACTCCCCCCCGCCCTTAAAAATATTATTTAAATTAAATTAGAATTGTGCAAAATCTATTCACGTAAAATACAATTATCATAAGATTGCCAGCAGTAATAATTAACCTTTTATATCAGCACATAATGTTTCTCAACATCTGGTTTTCCACGATCAGACAGACAACTTTTTATAGTTTTTTAAATATATGAATGAGTGTTTTGCCAACTCCAGATGTCTCAAGTAGTTTTCATGATTTGAGGGCTAACTGCAGCTTTGTGACACAGTCAGCAGGGTGGTCATATTCCAAAAAGAGAGAGGTGCGTTTTCAGCGTTGATCATTGCATTGATGAGTATTATTTATTTCATCCATGCCGCCAGATAAAGCACCAATACTATGGCAGCGCATTTAATCTTTGGGGAGGGTCCACAAGCAAGATTGTTCCCCACGCATCAAATTACTCATATAGTCGTAAAGACCTTTGCCCTAGCCTTATCTGCACTGCAATATGTATCGAAACAGACAGTAAAACTGCTATATACATTTATATTGCAATAACTATCAGCATTACTTCAGCCATACCCAATCATGCACATATCTCGGACCCAGCTTTATAATATTAAGCTTTATGCTATGTAATGTCATTCTAAGTCAATCACACAAAAGAACGAGTTGGGTCATGAGACTGAATTGAACAGCATGATATTATTCATTATCCAATTACAATATAGCACCTTTACCACCTGTTGGAGGCATTCCACTGCCATTTGGTAGAATTCATTTATGACGATACGACGACAGAAGGTGTGAGAAAGTTACAAAAAGTATTCTTGGCATGCCAAAAGATAAACTACAAAACTTTGTCATTCACAGGCAAGAGCTATTAATTTATAATAACCACAGTGGACTATTTCCCATGGAAATTTAGAAGCACTGAATGAATAGATTGAGCAGAACATTCAGTTGGCAATGTAACTTGGGAGTTCTTGAGGACTGTGAGGGTTCAAATTGTCTCTGTTTCTTAATTTAGATGAATAGGTTTACAACTTATATACTGAGTTTGTTTCTTGAGGAAACAAGCTCATGTTTGGCTACCACAGCCCACTTATTTATTTAGTCAGCTCCAACAAATGAAAGCTCCTTCCAGACTCTCACGTTTAATGTTTGAACTCTACCTGCAGCAGTGTCCCATGGATGTGGTTCTGTCGTATACATGGATCTGTGGGAGCAGGTAAGGCTTCCAGCAAGGACTGGGCCATAGGAAGAATATGATCCACTGCCACAAAAGGAACTAGGGCACAAGCAGCCATCTCACGGGATCGATGCACAGGCGAGTGACCGCACCTGCAAGAAACAGAATGTTTTACAGACTTGACTGAGAAGTTTGTCCTTATCTTAAACAAAGTAGTAATGAATGAGGGGTGTGTCTGTTAGGCTTAGCATACATGGGACCATTTGGGTACAGACACAGTTGAATGCTAAAGACAGAACCATGGTAAACTTGCCAGAAACCTTGGGAATTAATTGTTACCATTAGACGTGCAGATTTTTTTTTTTAAGTGATATTTTGGAATTTATTTCAATTTTTCCTGTGTAGTTAGAGGAATCTGATTGGCTATGAAAAGTTGAACCCCTCCCCAATAATATACACAATTTCATTCACTCTCAGAAACTTTCATTGACTTTTCGGCAATGCATAACAGAATCTTAACGAAAATAAATAGATCTGCAATCTAATTACAAAAATAAACAAAGGGTGTGCATTTGTTTTTGAGCACACAAAGGTTTGCTTTGTGCAAAAAATATTTCCTAACATCACAAAAACAGGAAATAAACACAACTTTTTATTCATTAAATTGCCTAGCTACTTCTGTTACATGCTTTGGTTTAGTAATTCAGAGAGATACATGTTTACACCTATACATTTTCCACTGGATTGGCTGATCCATATGGTACCAGTTTGGTAAGCTCTGCAATCATGTCTTGTGTACTATGTAAGACTTGCATACCAGCACATTCTGTTTCCTGATCTCACGATGGATGTAAGGAAAGGTAATCCACCACTCAGTATATGCTATGATCTGCCCCTCTTCTGCCACAAAAGAAACTCCCTAATCATTTCCATGTAATCAAACGATAGACACGATTACTTTCCAAATGTTTAAAGGATGATGTTCTACCACAATCTGAGAGCTGTTAAAATCAACTCGAAATGAAGTCATAATAGCAACCTACTACATTCTTCTCCAGCCCCATCAATCTAATCAAACATCTAATGTAATAAACACATCACTAGAACAGGCAATGTTTGTTTTCTTTTTAAGCGATGGAAAAAGGTAATAAGGTAACACCAAAACCTTTAAGATCAACAATTTTTTTTTAAATGACTGCATAGCCCATCAATTAAATGGAATTGTATATAAATATGATCTCTGGACCAGTGAATAGTTTGTTTTATTAACATAATGCTTCCTGCTCTAGCCTTTGCTTTGAATTTTCTTCAGCTTTAAATGCACCATTCAGCACACTCTTATTCCTTCCTGTAGTGAAATGAAGACTCATCACATTACCTGTCACTCTAACTCATTCTTTCCCAGGACATCAAAATTATGGGACTCCTTACTTCTCCCAGTCTTCCCTTCCTCCTAAAATATACTGGCTTTCAAGATCCAAGCTTGGCATACTTAAACTCCTTGATTTACCTCCTACTCTTTCCAAACTTGGTGGTGTTCCCTAGATCTCTGTTTAACAATTTCACCATTACTAGAGTTTTACATAATTTTACTGTTAAGATCATGGAGATTTTTCCAGTACAAATTGTTCAACAGAGTAACTTAAATTGAAACTGAGATAATTTAAAACTTGGAGCAGCTCAGAGCCAGCTTTTGTTACCAATGCAAAAGCTTTTAGGGGCATTTCAAACAATTCAATATTTTATTTAACATTTTAAATGACTCACTCGTTACTTGATAAAATAGAAAATCATTAGCTTTTTCGCTGTGTTTAAAACACAGAACTTTCTACAAAATGCTAAAGTTGAATTTAAATAGAATAGCAGAAATGCAAAGCCTCAAAAAAAACTTTAATTCATTGTATTCTTGAAACCCAAAAGAAGCAAATTGATTTCCTAGCTGTATTAAACAGGACTTACTGGAGCATTGTATAAATGACCATATGTTGTGTTGTGTATGCATTGCATACATTTGTAAGAAACCTTTCATACACTCAATGAAAATGTTATAATTATGTGATTTAAGGTTGTATTATTAATAGTGAACATCAGCCATCTCACTAAATTATTTTCTTAATAATAGGCAGAACCATTAGAAAACCTTTGTTCAACAGCCCACCCAAAATATTTGTGTTCTGAAGACTCATTAGCCAGGGAGCTCCAGTCCATAGAATCAAAGATTCAAATCTGATCATCAGCCGGAGCTCAGGCTTGGATACCATTCCCTTTGTTTGAACTCTTGCCCATGCTCTTAAAATAAACCACGTCTGAAAGATGGGCCATTTTGGCTGGGGCGCGGGGAAGAGAAGAGGAAAAAAGTCCCATTGCACAGAAGCACACCTTCCACTAAGTACAGCACACGCCTTAAGTTATACATAATTTTACAGTTACGATCACATAGGTTTTGGCAGATATAAATTGTGCAACAGATCAACTTAAATTGAAATCGAGATAAAAAGAAAACAGCTTTAGTATGAAGCCAACTATCTTTTATTATTACAAATGCCAACACTTTCAGGGGAATGTTAACAAGAGTTCCAATTTATTCAACAATTCAATATTTTATTTCATGACACTTTAAATGACTCATTTGCTACTTTATAGAACATATGAGCAATAACCTTTTGGATACTGGCAAACCTTTTCAAACAGTCATACAGGGCAATGTGTGCAGAAGGATCAGCATTGTGGCAATGATAACATGAATTCATTAATGTAAAAAGAAAATGCCCCAGGGTACTTTACAAAGTGGGGGGAAGGGGGATTAATAAATAAAATACATAAAGGGTAGAGATGCCGAGCAGTGGAGGGCGTGTTAGAAAAGGTAATTGAAAAGATCAAAAAGGTAGGTTTTGATGGACAAGTAGGAGCAGCAGGAGTCTGAAATTGTGAAATAGTAATGGCAAGGGGCAGAGAGGAAGAAAGAACTTTAAATTTTTCATACTAACAACTGCAGCCACTTACTAATTTAAAAAAAATGTATTGGTGATTGGGTTATGGTGTGGAAATATGTCATAAGCTGCAATATGATGTGCTATTCTGAGGTTGTTTGGAGCTGAGACACATCGGGGAGAATTTTAACCCCCAAAAATTGGAGGGTTGGGGTCAGGTGGGAGGTTAAAGTGTTAAAAATCTGAATCCTGACCCCAACCCCCCCACTTCCAGTTTTAACAGTGGCGGGACGCCAACCCGCTCCCAAGAGGCGGGTTGGAACTTCAAATATGATAAGGAGGCTGGAAGCCTCGGATTTAATCTGCTTTGCAGGTTTAACTATGGCCAGCCAGGAATCCCAGCAGCTGCAGCGAGCCGTAGACAGCCTCGGGAGCACTCCTTATGGGTCAGGAGGAGCAGGAGTGCTTCCCTCCAGCCCCCTCCCTTATACAAACCACCCCACCACCCGCGGGACCGGACTCCACAGCGTGCAGGGAAACCTGGACTTCCGGGTTTCCTGCGCGCTACCAAGTCCGGGTTTCCCCACATGCTACGGGCCCCCCCTCTCCCAGCATGTCAGAACATTAAAATTCCCTCCGACAACGTTCGTGCAGTGTAGAGAAAACTTTACTCTCCATCCCACCACGCTATACCTGACCTGGGAGAGGTCAATGCTGACATCGGCTGCCCAAAAATGAAAATGTTTCATTCCCCAGCATAAATATCGCTCAACTCAATGAGAACAAAAATTCACACAAAAGTCAATTAAAAACTACAGTAAAATAAAATCAGCAAATGTTTCAGCAGAAATATTGAAGTGGCCCAAATTATAATGCATCAATTATCCATTCAGTTTCAACTCTGTTGAGTCAGTATCTATTACAAAAAAAATGCAAGTTTTATTTTAAGTTTACCAATGCTAATTTAAAAGTACTGGCGCACATTTTGTTGGATCAACGACAAGCGATTGCAGTTCACGAAGGGTAAATCCAATTTCACAAGCACTACGATATTTTCCATTTAGCAAGCACTTTTATCCAAATGTTGCTACATTTTTGTTCCATTGACGTTCAGAGTTCAGCGTTAAAATAAAAACCAGCAACGTGCTCAGGAATGGCCAGAAATGCTCCGTGACCTTTATCGGTGTACGGTTTCCCAAAGGGTCCGTTATAAATAATGGAAAATGGGATTGTAGCCAAATGCTCTTGATCCAAAACACTCCTTAGGAGAGCACTTTCCAAAATGCTAGAGTCATTACTTTTTACCGTAATACAGAGCATATTAGTGAAAGTGAAATATATACATGCCTAGTTGTTGCTTGACTAAAGATTAGATGATTGACAAATATATAAAATATTTTTGGAGGGTTTTATTTCAGACATAAATATCTTTACTACTTCAACCTTTAAATTTCTCTCTATTTCTTCTCATTCCTCCTCTTTCCCCTCCCCCCCCACCCCACTCACCACAAAGTTTGAGACAATCAAATATCACCTCTAAATGACACCTCCACTTTGATAATGAATATTGTAATCTAATTTGGATATTTTTGAATGACAACAACCAAATAAGTCAGAAAGCAAAGTCAGGCAGACAATCCTGGGCTTGCATACGTCGTATGAGCTACTTTAGCATGCATCAGCTAGTACTATAATAATTAAATGTCAAGTTTAAAATGATTATGTGTAGAGAGCTTTTTAATACTTCTGTGATGTCTTTTGAAATATTTAATTCTTGCTCCTTCCTATCCCAATTCTCATCTATACATAGAAATACATACAAGTCACAACATGGAAACAGGCCATTCGGCTCAATCAGGCTATGTAGTTGTTTAGCCTCCACACGAGAAAATAGTCCTAATCAAATTCTTGCACCCTGTTCACACTTCGCTTCATTCCGTTTTCTTTCTTCCATCTATCTAATCTAATCTTGATGGGGAGATGCCGGCGTTGGACTGGGGTGGACAAAAATGAGAAGTCACACAACACCAGGTTATAGTCCAACAGATTTATTTAAAATTACAAGCTTTCGGAGCTGTCGCCCCTTCCTCAGGTAAAGTTACAATGAGTGAATCTACAATATTTCACAGTATATAAACACAGAAACTGCAGAGATACAATCTTTCAGGGAAGGTGTCCTTACATCAAAGACACACCAAGAGCACAGCCAAGACAATGAGATGTGTCACAGGGGGTCCAACGTGTCAAATCCTGCTGTCTGCACTTTTTTTTGGTGTTTTTTTTGTGTTTGTTTTTTTTGTGTTTTTTTTTAAAACTGGAAAGACAGACAACGATGTCGAGTCACGTTCTGTAGCGTGACATGAACCCGATATCCCTATTGAGGCTGTCCTCATGGGTGCGGAACTTGGCTATCAGTTTCTGCTCGATGATTTTGCGTTGTCGTGTGTCTCGAAGGCCGCCTTGGAGAACGCTAACCCGCAGATCCGAGGCTGAATGTCCTTGACTGTTGAAGTGTTCCCCGACTGGGAGGTAACAATCCTGCCTGGCGATTGTTGCGCGGTGTCCGTTCATACGTTGTCTCAGTGTCTGCATGGTCTCGCCGATGTACCATGCTCTGGGGCATCCTTTCCTGCAACGTATCAGGTAGACAACGTTGGCCGAGTCACATGAGTATGTACCATGTACCTGGTGGGTAGTGTCCTCACGTGTGATGACGGTATCTGTGTTCATGATCTGGCAGGTCTTGCAGAGGTTGCTGTGGCAGGGTTGTGTGGTGTCGTGGTCGCTGTTCTCCTGACAGCTGGGTAATTTGCTGCGAACGATGGTACTTTTGAGGTTAGGCGGCTGCTTGAAGGCGAGTAGTGGAGGCGTGGGGATGGCCTTAGCAAGGTGTTCGTCGTCATCGATGACATGTTGAAGGCTGCGAAGAACATGGCGTAGTTTCTCCGCTCCGGGGAAGTATTGGACGACGTAGGCTACTCTGTTGGTTGTGTCCCGTGTTCGCCTTCTGAGGAGGTCTATGCGGTTTTTCACTGTGGCCCGTCGGAACTGTCGATCGACGAGTCGAGCGTCATATCCCGTTTTTACGAGGGCGTCTTTCAGTGTCCGTAGGTGTCCATCGCGTTCCTCCTCATCTGAGCAGATCCTGTGTATTCACAGGGCTTGTCCATAGGGGATGGCTTCTTTAACGTGGTTAGGGTGGAAGCTGGAGAAGTGGAGCATCGTGAGGTTGTCCGTGGGCTTGCGGTAGAGTGAACTGCTGAGGCGTCCGTCTTTGATGGAGATTCGGGTGTCCAAGAATGAAACCGATTCTGAGGAGTAGTCCATGGTGAGTTTGATGGTGGGATGGAACCTGTTGATGTTATCGTGTAGTCCTTTCAGTTATCCTTCGCCGTGGGTCCATGCGTGATCCTTCGGCGAGACCATGCAGACACTGAGACAACGTATGAACGGACACCGCGCAACAATCGCCAGGCAGGATTGTTACCTCCCAGTCGGGGAACACTTCAACAGTCAAGGACATTCAGCCTCGGATCTGCGGGTTAGCGTTCTCCAAGGCGACCTTCGAGACACACGACAACGCAAAATCATCGAGCAGAAACTGATAGCCAAGTTCCGCACCCATGAGGATGGCCTCAATAGGGATATCGGGTTCATGTCACGCTACAGAACGTGACTCGACATCGTTGTCTGTCTTTCCAGTTTTAAAAAAAAACCAAAAAAAAACTGCAGACAGCAGGATTTGACACGTTGGACCCCCTGTGACACATCTCATTGTCTTGGCTGTGCTCTTGGTGTGTCTTTGATGTAAGGACACCTTCCCTGAAAGATTGTATCTCTGCAGTTTCTGTGTTTATATACTGTGAAATATTGTAGATTCACTCATTGTAACTTTACCTGAGGAAGGGGCGACAGCTCCGAAAGCTTGTAATTTTAAATAAATCTGTTGGACTATAACCTGGTGTTGTGCGACTTCTCATTTTAATCAAATCTTGATTGTTGACACAGTTTCTGCCTCAACAACTAACCCAGGAAATGAATTCCGTAGCCTCTCAACTTTGTGTGAAGAATTTTTTCGTGCTCTCTGTTCCAACTCTCTTACATTTAATCTTGTATCGATGGCATTTTGTCCCATCCTTTCAGAATTTTGAGACTTCTATCATATTGCCCCGTAATCTGCATTGTTCTAAGAACAGTGACTAATTTTCAAGTCTTTCTTCATATTTGTATTTCCTCATACCAGGCAGCATCCTAGTGAATCTAGGATTTACCAGCTCCATAGCCTTAATATCCTTCCTATAGTGTACAGCCCAATACTGTACACGGTACTCTGACTGAGGTCTTAAGGTTTTATACAGGTTCCTCATTAGCTCTTGGCATTTATATTCGATGCCTCGTGATAAAAAAAGATATTGTCAGTAGCTTTTTAAAAAAAAAACAGCCTCGTCAACCTGAGGTGCTGCCATTAACATTGTCAACCTGTACTTCCAAATTGCTGCACCTCCTATTTTGATATCATATGCAAATTTTGCCACCACTCGCTCCAGGCCTATATCCAAATCATTAATGTATACAATAAACAGAAGTGGTCACAGAAGTGAACCCTGTAGGACACCATTACTCACATGCAACCACTCTGAAAACTGCCCTCAACTCCTACTCTGTTTTCTCATCAAAACAAGAGTCTGTCATCAAATAAGAGAATCAAAAGATTACAAGGTAATTATCCAATCTTGAGTTTCAGTTGACAAACAAACCAAAAACAACACTTTTGTGGTTTATATCACATCACCTGAACCCCTGCAATGCATTGTAATCCACTCCCAGTTATCCAGTGCTCTCCGTGTAATCACTCTCAGCTATCCACAATTGTCGATCATACATGTTTAATTAGCTACATATATAAAACAAATGTTTTTTTCTCTCAAGTGTTTAGTTTCATGGAACACAAAATACCTGCATACACGTCAACAAGCAACAAGCCAATTTCTACATTATTTTTTGACAGCTCAAGATTGGATGCTACACTGTTCTTCCACTTTGGAGCTTGGATTTTTAAGCCACCCAGACTGAAGTTCGCCAAACTCAACTTAGTTCCACAGAAGTATTGTTGGAGAAGTTTAGAGTGAGTTTACCTTGCACTAACCCTCACTATACCTGATCTGGGAGTGCTTGTTGCTGATTCTGGGTGCTGTGCAAGTGGAAAAAAAAATCCTTGCTGCCTTAAGCATGGAAATGAAGAGATAAGAAAACTGGCCTCATACCAATGTAGAAGCTTGTCCCACATGAGGTTTTTATTTACAATTTGCATATATAGAAATCATAGAAAAATAGGAGCAGGAGTAGGCCATTCGGCCCTTCGAGCCTGCTCCGCCATTCAATATCATAGCTGATCCTCTATCTCAATACCATATTCCCGCTCTCTCCCCATACCCCTTGATGCCTTTTGTGTCTAAAAATCCATCTATCTCCTTCTTAAATACATTCAGTGACTTGGCCTCCACAGCCTTTTGTGGTAGAGAATTCAACAGGTTCACCACCCTCTGAGTGAAGAAATTTCTACTCATCTCAGTCCTAAATGTCCTACCCCGTATCCTGAGACCGTGACCCCTCGTTCTAGACCCCCCAGCAAGGGGAAACATCCTCCCTGCATCCAGTCTGTCTAGCCCTGTCAGAATTTTATACGTTTCAATGAGATCCCCTCTCATTCTTCTAAACTCTAGTGAATACAGGCCTAGTCGACCCAATCTTTCCTCATACGACAGTCCTGCCATCCCAGGAATCAGTCTGGTGAACCTTTTCTGCACTCCCTCTATGGCAAGTATATCCTTTCTTGGGTAAGGAGACCAAAACTGCACACAGTACTCCAGGTGTGGTCTCACCAAGGCCCTGTATAACTGTAGAAAGACATCCATGCTCCTGTACTCAAATCCTCTTGCAATGAAGGCCAACATACCATTTGTCTTCCTAACTGCTTGCTGCACCTGCATGTTTGCTTTCAGTGACTGGTGTACAAGGACACCCAGGTCCCTTTGTACATCAATATTTCCCAACCTATCACCATTTAGATAAAGGGTAGAGACCATTAAATCGCCTTGACGGCTCTTTGCATCCTCCTCACAACCCCACCTAGTTTTGTGTCGTCAGCAAACTTGGAAATATTACATTTGGTTCCCTCATCCAAATCATTCATATATATTGTGAATAGCTGAGGCCCAAGCACTGATCCCTGTGGTACCCTACTAGTCACCGCCTGCCACCCCGAAAAAGACCCATTTATTCTTGCTCTCTGTTTCCTGTCTGTTAACCAATTTTCAATCCATGCCAGTGTATTACCCCCAATCCCATGTGCTTTAATTTTGCACACTAACCTCTTATGTGGGACTTTATCAAAGGCCTTCTGAAAATCCAAATTCACCATGGGGGCGATTTTGCCAGCCCTGGGGAGGCGGGACTGCCGGGAAAATGGCAGAATTTGGGGGCGGGTGGCAAACCCGCCTCCATGCCATCTTCCCAGGAGGCGGGTTGCCATCCCGCGCCAGGTCCCGTCTCCTTGGAGGCAGGAAGGGATTAAAACCTATTAACTGCCTGTTAACAGGTAGTTAACAGGCAGAAAATAGGATTATCCCCATTTTGCCCTCACAAGTGCGGGCTTCGCGAAGGCTCCAAAACCTGCCAGCTCAGCGAGGTGAGTACCGAGTCTGCGGGGGTCCAAAAGTGCGCTGTGAAGGTAAGTGATGGGTGCAAGAGTGTAGAGGTGAGTATCTGAGATAAGTCCTAAGTGTTCTTAAAAGTGTACTTACCTTTGTTTCTTTCTGCAGGCTTCAGTCGGTTTCTATGCGGAGAGTCTCGCACCTCCGTGTTGCAGATGAGAGATGGCCGTTGCATTCTCAGATGCAACAAACATCTCAATTCTGTAAAAGAAGGTTGATGAGGTCTTGTATGCAAGACCTCATCAAACTGCAGAGATTGTCACTGTTCGACAGCTTCACAGCTGTCAAACAATAACAATTCATCTGTCAAAAATTTGACAGATGAAACGTCATACACTGACGTGCTCTGCAACCGGCTTTCCCTTAATTGGCCTGCTAAGCCCGCTGGGCGGGCTTAACAAGGTCAATCAAGGGAAAATAGCGTGGGTTGGCCACAAATCGATGGAGGCGTGACTGAAAGCCGACAAGCAGCAGTCCCGCCTCCAACGCGCCTCCATTCACAAAATCGCCCCCCACATCCACTGGTTCTCCCTTATCTATTCTACCAGTTACATCCTCAAAAAACTCCAGTAGGTTTGTCAAACACGATTTCCCTTTCATAAATCCATGTTGACTTTGTCTAATCCCGGTGATATTTTCTAAGTGTCCTGTTATCACATCCTTTATAATAGACTCTAGCATTTTCCCTGCTACTGATGTTAGGCTAACCGGTCTGTCGTTCCCTGTTTTCTCTCTCCCTCCTTTTTAAATAGTGGGGTTACATTTGCCACCCTCCAATCTGCAGGAACTGTTCCATAATCTATAGAATTTTGGAAGATGACAACCAATGCATCCACTATTTCCATGGCTACCTCTTTTAGTACTCTGGGATGCAGATTATCAGGCCCTGGGGATTTATAGGCTTTCAGTCCCATTAGTTTCTCCAGCACTATTTTTTTACTAATACTAATTTCCTTTAATTCCTCCTTCTCACTAGACCCTTGGTTCCCTAGCATTTCTGGGAAGTTATTTGTGTCCTCTTCCGTGAAGACAGAACCAAAGTATTTGTTTAATTGCTCTGCCATTTCCTTGTTCCCCATCATAAATTCTCCCATTTCTGACTGTAAGGGACCTACATTTGTCTTCACTAATCTTTTTCTTTTTACACACTTGTAGAAGCTTTTACAGTCCGCTTTTATGTTCCTTGCAAGTTTACTCTCATACTCTATTTTTCCCCTCTTAATTAATCTCTTGGTCCTTTTTTGCTGAACTCTAAACTGCTCCCAATCCTCAGGCTTGCTACTTTTTCTGGCAACTTTATATGACTCCTCTTTGGATCTAATACTATCCTTAATTTCTTTTGTTAGCCATGGTTGGGCTGCTTTTCCTTTTGTGTTTTTGTGCCAGAAAGGAATGTATGACTGTTGCAATTCATGCATTCGTTCCTTAAATGTTAGTCATTGCCTATCCACCGTCATGCCTTTTAATGAAGCTCCCCAATCTATCATAGCCAACTCACTCCTCATACCTTCATAGTTTCCTTTGTTTAGATTTAGGACCCTAGTTTCGGATTGGACTTCTTCACTTTCCATCTTAATGAAGAATTCTGTCATGTTAAGATTACTCTTCCCTAAAGGACCCCTCACAACAAGATTATTAATTAACCCCTTCTCATTGCACAATACCCAACCTAGGATAGCCTGTTCCCTAGTTGGCTCCTCAATGTACTGGTCTAAAAAACCATCTCGTACACACTCCAGGAATTCATCCTTTACAGTATTATTGCTAATTTGGTTTGGCCAGTCTATATGTAGATTAAAGTCACCCATGATTACTGTAGTACCCTTGTTACATGCATCTCTAATTTCCTGTTTGATGCCATCCCCGACAATACCACTACTGTTTGGAGGCCTATAGACAACTCCCACCAATGTTTTCTGCCCCTTGGTGCTTCTTAGCTCCACCCAGACTGATTCTACATCTTGATTTTCTGAGCCAATATCCTTTCTCACTATTGCTCTGATTTCATCCTTTACTAACAACGCCACCCCACCCCTCCTTTTCCTTTTTGCCTGTCCTTCCTAAATATCGAATATCCTTGGATATTCAGCTCCCAGCCTTGGTCACCCTGCAGCCATGTCTCCGTAATCGCAATTATATCATATCCGTTTACATCTATTTGCGCTGTTAATTCGTCTACCTTATTACAAATGCTTCGTGCATTCAGATACAGTGCCTTTAGATTTGTCTTAACATTTTTAGACATCTTGACATTTTTTTGTACTATGGCCCTATTTGTCTTATTACCATTTTTTCTTACCTGGACCCTATTTGTTAGTGCACTCCTTTGTTTGTACGCTCTGTCCCTTCCTGACACAATCTGGTTATCCTTACCCCAATCACTTTCCTGCACTGCTTCCTTGTCTTTTCTCTTTAGCATTCTAGACTTCTCTCCACTGGGACCTTCCACCCCCCACCCCCCTTATTTAGTTTAAAGCCCTATCTACCTCCCTAGTTATTCGATTCGCTAGAGGTTAAATCAGAAATAAGCATGCTGACTAGAGTCAAACATGTACATAAACATAAAATCTGAGAGAGAGAGAGAGAGAGAAAAAAGAGGGAGGAAGAGAGAACGAAAAAGAGGGAAATAGAGAGCAGGAGAAAAGAGAGGGAGAAGAGAGAGAGAGAGAGAGAGAGAGAGTCAGAAAGACAAACTGAAAGTTGAGACTTGAAGGGAACAAAAGGAAGATTGAGAAATAAGAGACCTTGCTACCTTTTTAAAAAGAAATTGTAACAAATGGTACGACATTATTAAAAATGGGAAAATCTAACATTGCTCACTTCACCATTTCCAAACATGAAACAGGTCAGACAGTTATGGAGTAGTAATGTCAGCAGCCATTGAACCATTTGTAGCTCCTAGTTTGAAGATACTTAAGCCATGATGGAAAAATTGCAACAAACTGGTAAACAACTAACAACCAAATGGCCAAATGGCTTCCAGCAGCTGCAATTCACAACCATTACCTTTATAAGTACTGTACCACTGGATGGAAATGAACAAAGCTTTTCTCAAAACATTAAACACTAGTTGTTTCTTCTTCCAAAACTATTGGAATAGCTTTTGCCTCTCTCTAACTCTGAAAAGGTCACGACATGTCGGAGAACAAAGTAATGTTTATGCTGCAATTGCATGATTTAGTGAAACATTTTACTTGGCAAAATGTGGGAAGTGGTGTTCCACAAGGATCGGTGCTGGGATGGGACCACTGTTGTTCACCATTTACACAAATGATTTGGACCTAGGAACCGGAAGTACAATTTCAAAATTTATGGATGACACCAAATTGGGGGGTGTAGTTAATACAGAGAAGAACTGAGACAAAAAAAAGGAAGACATTAATAAACTTACAGAATGGGTGTGCAATTGGCAAATGAACTTCAATATAGATGAGTGTGAGGCGGTACATTTTGGTAGGAAGAATAAGGAGGCCACATACTCCCTGGAAAATAAGTGTCTAAATGGGGTAAAGGAACAGAGAGATCTGGAGGTACAGATACACAAATCACTAAAAGTAGTGACACAGGTTAATATGGCCATTAAAAAAAGCAAACAAAGCACTGGGGTTCATTTCTAGAGGAATAGAACTGAAAAGCAGAGAGGTTATGTTAAACTTGTATAGAACCTTGGTTAGACCACACTGTGAACAGTTCTGGTCTCCATATTATAGAAAGGATATAGAGGCAGTGCAGAAGGTGCAAAAAAGATTTACTAGAATGAAGCCATTGTCTTCGATCCCCACCACAAACTCCGTTCTCTAGCCACTGACTCCATCCCTCTCCCTGGCATCTGCCTGAAGCTGAACCTTGGTGTCATATTTGACACCGGAGATGAGCTTCCGGCCACATATCCGCTTCATCACCAAGACTGCCTCGTTCCACCTCTGTAACTTCACCCGACTCCGCCCCTGCCTCAGCTCATCTGCTGCTGAAACCCTCATTCATGCCTTTGTTACCTCTAGACTTGACTATTCCAATACTCTCCTGGCTGGCCTCCCATCTTCCACCCTCCGTAAACCTGGCTCCCGGTCCGGCAACGCCTCAATTTTAAAATACTCATCCTTGTTTTCAAATCCCTTCATGGCCTTTCCCCTGTTTCTGTGCTGTAAATACTATGTAAAAAATAAGCAAATCCCTTATACATAGTATTGCACTGTAAAAAGTTTCACTAAACCTCATTTCTCAGTGTTGCTTTACTTCCAACATGGTTACCAGGAGGAGGCATACACCAGTGAACAGGGTAAAAGTCAAGCTTCCATGCCTGCCTCACTGTCTGCATAAAATAAACCACTCAGGTTATTAAAACAGATGGTACTACTTTTAATTGAAACTTTTGGTCGTTCCAACAGTAACAGGTGACAAAAAGTACGGTGCAATAGAATATATAACTGTAAAGAAGTCGATAGTTACTTGCAATTTAGATTTTTTAAACATTTTTATTAGTGTTTAAGAAACTACAATAAAGCATTGACTTTACTGCAGTATAGTTGTAGCAGCTATGGTTTGCAACAGTATCATGGTGTCAACATCAGATGGAGTAGAATTAGCAGCTCTCTGCTAGTATTCTTTCATAGGCTTGTTCAAGCACCCTTGTATTCCTATAAAAGCACAGTTAGATATCTCCAGCATAAGTGGTATGGATTCTACAGCATCCTATACAAGCAATCTCTGAGGGTGTTAGCATTCAGGTTATCGTGCAGTAAAATTATCTTCTAACATTTACAGTTAATAACAAATATTGAAACTAGTTAGCAGGAAGAAAACTTCATTTACGAAAGATGACTCAAATGTCAAATTCCTGAGCTGCACTGGATTCCAGAGTTGGGTTGTTGCAAAACAGTTTCGTAATGGGGCAGAGACGACAGCCCATCTATTCCAATTTCATTTTACAATGACCTAATTCCAACAAGGTGACATCAGACTATCCCCACCCAGATATATTATTAGCACTGGTATCGCTATGTAACCCTACAGGCCACACTAGAGGTGTGTCTGTCAGTAATCTATAATAGCTGACATTCAAATGAGGTAGGGCGGGGAGATTTTATGCTAGAATGGTTACAAAGACTGGCCCAGAATTAAAATATTTCGAAGATTATTCTGGAGAAAACTTTTTTAGTGCAATTGTACTATAGATGCAAGTTGTGGATTTTAGTGCATAATGCGAGTAACCCTTTGAGTCGTCATCATCAATCTCTGTTTCAAAAAGTGTGTTATATTTGGTAACACAAATTCAAAAAGCGTTGTCCAAATTGGAAGTCAAAAAATGTTACCAAAATTATCAAAGAGAATGCCACCCTTTGATAATGCCCTGGAAAAGAACCATTGTTTTATGTGGAAACTAATAACTAACCATAAAAAGTACATTAGTTTAATTTTGGAAAAAAAATCAGCCATCGTCATAAAAGGTGAATAACGGACAGGTTTTCTTTGTAGAAAACAACGTAAACTACTTTCATGCACAAGAAGGATTCCTTCTGGAATAAAAGTCTGCCTGCCTAACAGTCACTGCATGTCTGAGTAATTCAGTCAGAGACATTTCAATGTGATATAAATAAAATCCATCTCCCTTTTGCGATGAAGTATATTTGCAGTCAGCAGTGAACGAATGACGCTTGCCGTTCATTACGCTTACAGCTGCCCACAGAATTTTCATGGGCTTTTGAGCGGCAACTTACTCTCATCAGGAGTCTGATACAGCCCTCTACAGGGGATCTGGGACCTGTGTGAACAGAGCAAGCAACCGTGTGTCTCTTCAACCAATCAGATTGAAGAATCCTTACTGAGGCATGCAGAGTCTAAACTAGGATGTTTAAATTAGAATATTTAATTCACTATAAGAACATGTACAGAAAGCAAAATAAAGATGGTATTAAGAGAGAGATAAAAGTGGCAGAAAGAAAAAATATTTTTTTTAAATTTTCATTTTTTTTTTTAAGTCTCCAACAATAATTGAAATCTGAAGGAATGAGACTCCACACTTGTTAAAGCAAATTTTCAGGGCCAGAGAGGTTGTTTGGCAGTAATTAAGACTTATCACACTGTTAAAAATTCCCTTACACTTGAATGGACAAATTAACTTTTTCTGGTGTGGTTAGTGGATATCTAGTGGGTAAGTACCACAATTTCATGCCCTTCATGTATTTGAGTGCTGAGTCTCTTGGCGAGGTACCAGTGTAGCGAAGCTTGTGGCGGAGCAGGGCAAATCGGACAGCAACTTCCTCATTTCCACGTTTAGCTTTGCATGTCCGATTTACTCCTTAATAACGGTGAGCGCTGATAGCCTCACTATTATTCCTACCACAGAATCCAGGCCATTACATCCTGGAGCTGAGTCGTTGCCACTCAAATGATTCTGCAAGTTGCTGCCCACAGATGCAGTCTGCTAGATTAGATCCCAGTACTGCTTCGCTCTACAAACCTACCAACCTGGATTCAGGCAGCACATGCAAAAATGTATTAAAACGTTGCCCTGTAATTTTATATTGTAATTTTAATCTAGTACACTGCTCTAATTTCAAAGTTTTCAATAAAATTATTTGGGTACATTAGAAAGGTACAGATTATACTACTCTCGCATGTAATCTCTCTCTCCCTATGTAATCACGGACATAAAAATCCAACAATGCGACAGCTCAGAATTACAGAAACACACAAGAAAATGGAACATTATTTTATATATAGTTATTGAACAAATTGAATGATGTGGACAGTTAAGGCTTTGATTTTAAAATTATATGTACACAGTTAAGGGTGAAATGCATGACAGCTAAGGGAGAGAGGATACACGCGTAGTTCAAAGGGGAGGAGATACGGTAGGAACGGAAACAAGGGAGTGGTAGGAGGGGATGAAGAAGTGGGTAGCAATGAGATCAAAGGAGTGGAGCAGCATGCAAAATGGCGCGCGGGGAGGGGGGGGGGGGGGAGGCGGAGGGATGGACAGGGAGCCGATGAGAGCCACATTTTCATCAGAAAATGCAATCTGCAGCTCTTACCAGCTCCTTGTCCTGTTATGCCATGCGTGCACCATCTACCACCTAAAAGGGAAGGGGAAAAAAATCCAGAGAGAAGTAGGAGAGGACAGAAAAAGAGAAGTTGAGGTGGGGGAGGGAAAAGAGTGAAAGAAAGAGAGTGAGAAAAAGAATGATTAATAATGCACAAAGAGAGCAGAGACTGGTAAGAGACCTAATTCGCCACCTTACCCTTCACAATGGCACAGGAGATCCACTAGTATATAAAAAAAAAGTACTTATGGCGTTCCCCCTTCAACTCTCCTAAAGTGTGAGCTTGGATAGTAAGTGCCAACAGGCTGTGGTGAGCATTACAGCTGAGCTAGGGAATGGGCTTTTGGCCGAGTGGTAGCATTCCTACCTCCAAGTCAAGATGTACAGGAATCGAACCTCGCGGGGTCCAGAGAGATACTCACTTCCAGTGGGTGTGTCCATCCCGCCCCCACCCCCACCCCCATATTGTATGAATTGTGGGAGCCCATAAAACACTCCAGCCCTATAGGAATAACCACCCTATCGGCTGGTATAAAGATAGTTACGGCCACGGGAGGAACATTCACATCACGGCCTGTCAGACTGTCAATCAGTCTGAGAATTCTTCCACTACTTCACACTGTCGTCCGAGGGAAGAGTGTGAAGATACGAAAACAGTAACATCACAGCTGAGCTGCATGCTAGCCACCCACACACAGTAAAAGTCACCAGACTGCAATCAGGAACAGGAACCCCAATTTTTCCTTCCTCTAGCCTAGGGCCGTTGAGGCAATTGTAGCATTATTATCAGCAGCAATGGACAACAGTCTCATTACAAGGCTATAGAGCTGCTTTATTTATATTTGGAGCATAATTCCACATTATTTGGGAAGGTGTGACTGGTACTCTATAAATGTGTCTTTCTTTCTTTATCTTATAATGTATTTTTTTGTTTTCACAAACAAATGGCAAAGCCCATTGCTGTTGCACAAGATTTTACACAGACTATCAAATATATTTACTTACTGTTGTTAATAAAAGTAAAATCCTAGTGCAGCAACAGCCACACAGTAGGCTTATGTTTTTATAAAAAAATTCTCATAAAAGCCATGGATTATCTGGCTTTTTTTGTAATTCTCCCTCCCCATTTTATCCCACCCAAACTAGCACTATTATTCTGGGGAGAGTACATGGATGGTTCAACCACCAATTGTCTATATGAAAGCAATTAATCCCACTCTTTGCTCAACCACAGTTTGAAGAGCCATGCGAGGATCATTCTGCTCTCAGACAACTCAGCCGAGACTTATAAAGAGTTGCCCTTCTGGGGAAGCAAACATGCGAGCAGTTGAGAATGAGATTCAAACTCCAGCAAACTAGTGTTACTGTCACTTGCCTTACTTACTTTTTTTAATTAAAAAAAATCAACTAGAACCCATAGCCTGGTAGATATTTATGACCCTATTCCTTTACTTATCACTCACAAACACATCAACAGATCACAGTAAATTTGATTCAGTATACAGGACTGTACAATATTAATGTCTTGTGTTGATTAGTTCCACACCTTGACGAGTAATAATAGATCATAAAAAGATTTATAGTTGATTTACCATTGGTCAAACACTGATTATGTCAAAGTATATCACTTCTGTAGTATGTTAAAATATAAGATTTAATATCAGGAACAAATATTTATTAGGTGCATATTCAAACAACTATTTTTTTTTTTTTTAAAGTAGCCTGAGTTTTAACTTTTAAGCATTTCACTTTTTAAAAGGTCCATCAATGGTATGGTACGTTATCTTTAGATGACAATCTTTTCCGTCCTTGAATTTTTCTCACGAAGATTGCATACACAATAAGAAATATATTTTGGGTTCATTTCTATGACCCACTCTAATAATGCAAGTTGAATCACAACTGCAAAAGTGCTGAGTGACACGAAGGTTTAGAATACTGGCTGTCCTGTTGAGTGATGTTAAAAGGTTGGTTTTTAGCCTGGGGCACAGAAATGAAAACCAGTTATTACAGTTATTGAAAGCAGGTGAAAAAACAAATGTTTTACTCAGCAGATTCCGACATGTGGTATGGGTGAGCTGGATGAATACCAGCATCATTCCAACGAGAAGAGAGAGATAAGTGGACCTTTCCCATTCTGTTCATATCAATGCAAGTAAAAAGATTACTTTTAGAAAATGTAATCACTAATAATAAATGCAGTTTACTTTGCTAGAAAATGTTTGTGATGAAATAAGGATTTGTCCTTATCCCTCCCAGAGTACTGGGTTAACACAGCATTTAACCATCACCTCGTTATTTTTGAAACATCATAGCATCACAGTCCAAAGTGATACTGGCATTTTGCATCTGGACCAAGAAAACATGCCTTCTGATACAATTTCACTCAAAGGTCTTTCCATTTTTCTATCATGCCATATCATTTAACAAAAATAACAGAGAATATGTGGGTGTCGGTGGAAATTTATAAAGAGCCCCGAACGTTCCAGCTAGAGCTACTCATTTCATACATCATTAGGTAAGAATAATTTAGCACGGTGCATTTGGAGAAATAAGAACAATTATTTAGTATATGGTCCAGAGCAATGGGGGTGGGGGGGGCGCGGTGGAGAGCACGAGAGAAATAAAGAGAGAATATGGGCACAAACTATTATAGATAATACTTTATTTTGATATGAAACAGAAGCTGTTGTATTTTGATGGAATGTCTGGAAACTGGAACCATTCCTTAGTGAAAATACACTCAGATATTCCCAACTGAAAGGACAATATCAAGAGAACTGCTACTGTTTTCCACATAGTCTTATTCAAAAGAGAGATCAACTTTAACATTTTCTAGCAATGGATTTTCTTTTTAGTTTTGAAGTGATGCACATCAGCAACCTTGTTGGGTAAAAGGCTGACGAGGTCCATTTGCCCAAAGAAAGCAGAGATTGAGCAGAATGAAGCAATAACTTTTTGTTTTAAATGATTTAAGATACATTGTGTGTGCATTTACTTTAATTCTTTAGAGTAGCCATTGAAAGATTTGCTCATTCTTCAAAGGGACATGCTGTCAGATTGGGCATAATTTCAATCAGTTTAATCACTTTAGCCTCTACATTGACACAATAAGGTTACTTAGACTTAAATGAGGAGGCTGTCCTCAGTTTTCAATATCATACTTCCAGACAAGAACCAGAGAGGCCATAGTGCTGATTTTTCTGTGATCTGCCTACAGAAGCAAGATTAACTTTACGACACATGATCTGATTACAGCAATATGAAACTATCCAGTTGAGCAATTACTTCCAAAATTTAACATGTCCAAAATTTGCCTTGGGCCAGTGAGCCTTGTTGGTGATGTGGTGGTTTTGCGCACCAGCAACAACACGGATTTGTGCTCATGCTCCGTCACAGAGTTGCTAATCTCAGTCACATTGCTGCGGTGCGATATTCAGCACAGGGCATAGCTCACCGTCAGGTTACTCTGATGTACTTCCTTGCAGCTGGCGAGAGCAGTATTAGCAGAAGCATGGTTCACCCACAGAGGATGCATGGCCTAGGAAGACTTGGACAGACAGTTGGGGGGAAAAAAAGTCCCAATATAGCAAGGCCCCATGCTATTCCCAAAGAAAAAAATAACCGAGCCCTGTTAACTATTTAGTTCATACACAATGGAAACATATTCTGAATAACAGAGTATTAGAATTGACTGCTGGGCCAATTAGTCTGTTCTCAATTTATGAGATCAAACCAAGGATTTAATTATGCAGAGTACAACAGACTTCGATGAAAAGGATCACAATTGTTATCTCACTGTCAAGAATACCTATTAAGCTTAGCACGGTAGGGCAAGTAGGTTTTTATGAGTATTATATTTCTAAAGCAAGTGAAAGAGACGGAGTTTAATTATTCTCAATAGCATTTAATGCCACCAATGTGCACAGCATATTTGCAGTATTATTTGTATAGAACACAGAGCATCTCACTGTTCTCTGCAGACAGCATTAGCAAATCATTTTGAATTATTACTTACAGCATATGTTTACTTACTGTACTGCACACATGACCACCCCTACACTGCTGTGCTCAATCTGGGTAGTGATTCTTGTAATAATAGATGACAATGAGCCAGGAATGTTTTTGGAAGGTGGGGAGGAAGTGTTTTAACATTTTGAAAGACATCTTTATGACTAGGATCTCAGTGAACGCTAGTCATTTCATTTGCTGTCTAAGCTTAAGATAAAACCATGTTTTTTCGCAACCAAAACAATTACAGGTAGATCATCTTAATTTAAAAAAAAAATAAACACACAAAGTGAGGTGAAAACACGCATTATTGAGGGATAGAGTCTGCCCTTGAGATGCTAACTCAGTAAGGTCTCACATGTTTCATCACAGTCTAATTCTAACTCCCACTTGATGGAAAATTCCACTTTTGCTGAAGTGGAACAATCTAAGCCTCAGCACATTCCAGCCAACCAACCAAAGATAGACAAGCAAAGCAAAACTTTACCCACGCTACTGCTATTTATTAGTAAACAGATTATTCTGAACAGTTCATCTGCCGAGTGACAGATTTGTTCGACCCAAGCACTTTAATCAACGTACAACCTAATGAATCGTGACAATTATTTCTTTTTTCCAGGTTTATATTAATGCTTGGAAGGTCGCTGCATAAAATGTAAAAAATAAATAACCAAAAATGCTCTAGGAACTGAGACATATTTTACACATTTCTTGAATTATACTTTATAATATATAATCACTTGAAAATTTACAAAATACACCTTTGAAGATAAATAAATCGCTAAGCATTAACACAGCATACTTTCAAATGGCCCAAAAATTGAGAAGCACAAGACTAACAATGCATAACTATGACACTTGGTAAAATACTACACCATTATGATTACATTTATAGGAAAAGTGTAACATAATTTCAATGAAATAGAGATCGAGGCTAGTTACTTGAAATCTTTCACATCTGAATAATTTCTCGGATTAGTCTCTCTTTGTTTTTACAGGCCTGAGTCCTTTTGACTTTACTGGCTAATATGCTTACTTGCCACTGAGAGGTGGTTTTAATTTTATTCATGCTTCTCCGACATCCGGTATTGGATGAGCAGAATATTTTAAAAACTGATATATCTCAACAGATACATATATCTATACAAATAACTGTAACATATTAAAAATATTCAACGACACATCTTTCCTAAAGTGTCACTCACTTCCTGTAATATTTCCCCATCACACTTTGTTGATTGCTGCTGTATTACTTTGAGCCAATCAGAACTGAAGATGGAGCAGATTGTCTTAATTAAAATTAAGGAAAGCAACTACAAGTGTTTTATGAGATAATTTTTGTTTATGGAAATTTATGTTTTAAAGGAATAATTTAAAGGCATGAACTGGTGAGCAACTGGGAAAGCATTGGAGGGACGTGGCTGATGACCCCAAAAGGAACCGCAGATGGATTGGGGGAAAAGGATGACAGGCAGGAGAGCGTGGTGAGGGAGTGACTGATGGACTGTATGGTGTCAAGGGTAGTTTGAGACTCATTTGCCTGTACTCTTTCTTTCTTTCTTTACTCCTCTCAAGGCTGCCAGAAGCTGCCCACTTCAATGCTGCCCAACAAGCCCCAATATGACTGGACAAAGGCTCCTAGATCTCTCTCTCTCTCAAGTCCTCCTGGACCATCCTCTCCAGGATTACCTCTCCTCCCAGGATCCCTTTAACGCAGTCACAAAACACAACAAGGCAGATTTTCTTTCTCAGGACCTGCAGTGGCACAATTTGGGCAGGGTGAGCAGCCCACCCCATGTTCACGTCCTAACGCTGGATGATTTCCCAGAGTCAGGGCAATTACCATAATTTAGGTGGGCTCCCAGTGGGATATGCACGTGGGTGGGCTTCAAGGGTCCTACTGTCATTTTGTCAGTGGCTGCACCTATGAATAAAACATACACATTCTATCTGATATTAACTAAATATATTAGAAAAATGTATTATTAGTAAAAGAAGGTGAGAACTCTAAACAATGAACACAAAGATATTCGGCAGAGATGTGACAGAAGATAGAATAAAAGGAATGCTAAAGATGAACACAGGTAACTGTAAGGAGCAGATAAGAGGAAATACTTAAAGATTAGATAAAGGTTTGCAGAGAAAAAAATGACAGCAAACCAAACAATGTTCTATGCAAAATGTATTCCATATATTAAGATTTTGAGTGTAAACACTGATTTGTAAATTCAGACTATACCCAACAGTTTAAAAGGAAAGATGATAAAAGAAATGGGGTAAGTAATATGTGTACTGTGGGGATTAAAGCAGGGACAGGGTACTGGATTTGGATGATCAGCCATGATCGTATTGAATGGTGGAGCAGGCTCGACGGGCCGAATGGCCTACTCCTGCTCCTAGATTCTATGTTTCTATGTTTAAGTCCGAAGCCAGCCCTGCAAACAGGAACAGCAGTATGTCTGCCATTTTATGTTTAATGACCTAGCTCGACTGTTCTCATATTACATGAGAGTATTCTCCATGTTGTACACTATAAGAAGTTCCTGATTTAAAATAAAACACCATTCTAACTAGTTCAAAATAATGCCCTACTCAAAAGATTAGTGGCTTGAATACTCTACCTCTTGACTTGAGCAATTTTATCTTTTCCACAAGAACTGTAAGTACTTTAGTCAAAATAAGAGCTCTATCCCTACTTGTATATTAATAATACAAATTGTATGATTTCTTGCCAGATTGAAAAGAAGAAAAATGAATTCAGCGTACTTTAACTAGTTATTATAAAGATTAAAAGTAAAATGCTCTCAGATGCTGGAATTCTAAATAAAAACAACTCATATTCTGGGAATACACAGCAGCTCGGTTAGCAAGAGAAAAGAGAGGTTACGTTTCGGATAGAGACTTTGCAGGAACCAGTTCTAAAATAGGACCTCCACCTAAAACGTTAACTGATCTTTTCTCTTTCCAGATGCTGATGGACCTGGTCCCATTGCACATTTCCAGCATTTTCTAACTTTATACGAGTTAATATTCCTACTGTATTAAGAATTCTGTAGAACTATTAAAGATCAGAAAAACTCATTTCAGTTCTTAAACAGGTCTGAAGGAAGTGTGATAGGCTACTTTGTAAAAGAACTGCATTCAGAGAAAGTGAGGATTTCCCTTTCAACATCTCTCACGATGCCCCCACTACCTCCTTGCTGTCAAAATGCTTATCCAACATCCAGTTTTGAATGGGCCACAATTTCCTTCAGCTAAACACTGGGGAGGCCCTAAACAATTGTTTTCAGCAGTTGCCACGAAATCCATACCGTTCCCTTGGCTGCATCCCACTCCCTCGCACTGCATCAGACTAAACTTCGCAAGCTCATCATTCTGCTCAACCCTGAGCTGAGCTTCTGACCTCATAACCTTTCCATCAAAAAGACCATCTACTTCCCCCTCTACAACACTGTCCACATCCACCCTTACATCAGCCCATGTGCCACTGAAACCTTCATCCGTGCCTTTGTCACCCCTAGACTCAATTACTCCAATGCTTTCTTGGCCAGCCTATCATACTCCACCCTCCATAATCTTAAAATCAATCAAAATTCTGTTGTTTACATCCTATTCAGCACCAAATTCTGCTTAGCCATCACCCCTGTCCTTGCTGGCCTACAATAGCTTCTGGGTCCCAATGTTTTAAGATTAAAATTTTCATCCTTCTGTTTAAGTCCCTCCATGGCTGCATCATGCCATAACTAAATAACCTCCTCCAGCCCTACAAGCACCCCACCCTGAACGCTGTTCCTGCGACTCCGATCTCGTACATCCCCCTTCCCAGCGTCCCACCATCAACAGCTGTGCCTTCAGCTGCCTAGGCTCTAATGTCTAGAATTTCTCCCAAAACCCCTCCACCACTGCTCCTTTAAGACCCTCCTTAAATCCTACTTCTTTGACCAAGCTTTTGGTTATCTCCCCTAATATTCCCATCTTTGTCTTGGCATCGGTTTTTCCTTTTGCATCTGTGAAGCAGCTTGGGATGCTTTTCTACAGTAAAGGCAATATGTAAATGCATGTAGTTGCTCTAACTTTTTCCTTATTTTCAAGTTAGTGATCAGACAGTGCCAGGAGGTAGGTAGGACGTAGACAAACTTTAAATGTTTCGTCTAATTCCGCATTCAGTTACAGCCCTGCTTTCAGAGACAATGCAGTACTATAAACAAGTTGAAACACCAAGACCCAACAACAACAACAACAACTTGTATTTATATAGCACATTTAATGTAGTAAAACATCCCAAGGCGCTTCACAGGAGTGTTATAAAACAAATAATTTGACACCGAGCTACGCAAGGAGAAATTAGCGCAGGTGACCAAAAACTTGGTCAAAGAGGTAGGTTTTAAGGAGCGTCTTAAAGGAGGAAAGAGAGGTAGAGAGGCTGAGAGGTTTAGGCAGGGAATTCCAGAGCTTAGGGCCTAGGCAACAGAAGGCACGGCCACCAATGGTTCAGCGATTATAATCAGGGATCCTCAAGAGGGCAAAATTAGAGGAGCGCAGATATCTCGGGGGGTTGTGGGGCTGGAGGAGATTACAGAGATTGGGAGGGGCGAGGCCATGGAGGGATTTGAAAACAAGGATGAGAATTTTGAAATAGAGGCACTGCTTAACCGGGAGCCAATATAGGTCAGCGAGCACAGGGGTGATGGGTGAAAGGGACTTGGTGCGAGTTAGGATATGGGCAGTCGAGTTTTGGATGCCCTCAAGTTTACGTAGGGTAGAATGTGGGAGGCCAGCCAGGAGTGCATTGGAATAGTCAAGTCTACAGGTAACAAAGGCATGGATGAGGGTTTCAGCAGCGGATGAGCTGAGGCAAAGGCAGAGACGGGCGATGTTACAGAGGTGGAAATAGGCGGTCTTTGTTATGCTCCGGATATGTGGTCGGAAGCTCATTTCAGGATCAAATATGACACCAAGGTTGCGAACAGTGTGGTTCAGCCTCAGACAGATGTTAAGGAGAGGGATGGAGTCAGTGGCTAGGGAACGGAGTTTGTGGCGGGGACCGAAAACAATGGCTTCGGTCTTCCCAATATTTAATTGGAGAAAACTTCTGCTCATCCAGAACTGTCTGTCGGACAAGCAGTCTGACAATTTAGAGACCGTGGAGGGATTGAGAGAAGTGGTAGTGAGGTAGAGCTGGGTGTCGTCAGCGTACATGTGGAAACTGACGCTGTGTTTTCGGATGATGTCACCAAGGGGCAACATGTAGATGAGAAATAGGAGGGGGCTAAGGATAGATCCTTGGGGGACACCAGAGGTAACAATGTGGGAGCAGGAAGAGAAGCCGTTGCAGGTGATTCTCTGGCTACGATTAGATAGAGAAGAATGGAACCAGGCGAGTGCAGTCCCACCCAGCTGGACGACGGTGGAGAGGTGTTGGAGAAGGATGGTGTGGTCAATCGTGTCAAAGGCTGCAGATAAGTCAAGAAGGACGAGGAGAGATAATTTACCTTTGTCACAGTCACAAAGGATGTCATTTGTGACTTTGATGAGAGCTGTTTCGGTACTGTGGCAGGGGCGGAAACCTGATTGGAGGGATTCAAACATGGAAGTGCGGGAAAGATGGGCATGGATTTGGGAGGCGATAACACATTCAAGGACTTGAGAGGAAAGGGAGGCTGGAGATGGGGCGGTAGTTTGTAAGGACGGAGGGATCAAGGGTTGTTTTTTTTGAGGAGAGGGGTGATGATAGCAGATTTGAGGGAGAGGGGGACAGTACCTGAGGAGAGAGAACCATCAACAATGTCAGCTAACATGGGAGCCAGAAAAGGTGGGAATCCAAAGGACCCCCAGTGACAAAGCACTGAGAGCCCAAAAGGGATGGCTGCCTATCTGAATTTCACCTACATTCGGAAAATTACAGAGGAATCCACGACAGGGAAAATAAATAAAAAAGGCCCTCGAGTGGTTTAGAAACTCAATGGAAGATGTTCTCTTTGGCTGCAGTTATAAGTATTTGTTTGGGTATCAGCCACATACCAAATCAGCCATGATCTCATTGAATGGCGGAACAGGCTCGAGAGGCTAAATGGCCTGCTCCTGTTCCTATAAATGTAGCTGCAACAAATTAGAATATTAAATAAGTGAATCCTTTGATCCCCAGTGTGCTGAGTTAGTTGATCGCTGCCAGAACTGCAGTAGGGGCAGGAGGGGGAAATCACCAGGTATTCTACTTCTGAGGATAGAAGTGGACTCAGCTGTTGATGCCTTCTGCTGTCAAAGTTTGGAAGTTGGTGTGAGGGCACAAGCGAGGCACTGGAGGTTGCCTGGCACCTGCAGAATCGTACCCCGGCAATTAAAAGTGGAAAGTCAACAAGAGAAAAACAAAGTGAATCTTGTGAGTATGCTAAGGATCAGATTGCAACCCAAAGTAGAGTTTAGCACACCAAAATGGTTGGAATAAATGCCAACTGTTCACTGAACTGGTAAGACAAGAGCTGATCTGGACTGTGGACAGCACAGTGTTCTGTGCCCAAATACTCTACTTATTCTCTTAGTCTGACCAATTAATCATTAGCCACAGTTACTTTGATACCGATTGTGCTGAGTATTGTCAACTGTGGGCCAGATTTTGCTGGAGCGGGGCATCTCGCGGCGCGCCTAGTTAGTTAGCCTTGTTCGTGCACGTTTAGGTTTTAAAACATTTTGCCGACAAAGTTGCTGGAACTGCAAGCTGATAACGACACAATGAGGGCAGCAGGGCATCTGGGACATTGGTGAACAACGGGACAAAGGTATCTCCTTAAGCAATGAGATTTAAGGATTGAGAAATAAATAGAGGAAGGACTGAGAAGAAGGGTGAATTTGAGTGGGTGAATCCAATGTCAAATTCGGTACAGAAAGAGAAATACAGAGAGGAAAAGAAAGATTGGATTGAGAGAGAGAGAGAGAGAAAGAGACAGAAAGGAAAAGAACAAAAATAAAAAATAAAAAAAGTGACATTTTTAAGATCTTCTAAAACAATTCACAACCTGAAGGAATGAGACACCACACTTAGTATTGTTTACTTTCTGAGCTAGAGAAGTTGATTGGCAGTCAATACAATTTTCGCATTGTTAAAAGGTTAATTACACTGTTAATTATTAGACTTAAATTTCAATGGCAAGTTAAATGGGCAATGAATGTGCAAATGCAGCAACTTCATGAAAATCACGGGGAGGTTAAGTGCGAAATGCCGTATTTGCGAAGCTAATCGCGGAGTGGTGCAAATCAACCAGCAACTTGTGGCGATTCACAATTCACGGGGCATCTCTTCCTCGCTAGAAGTTGTTGGCTGATTTGCGCTTTAATAACGGTGCGTATCGTTCAGACGCCGTTATTTTTTCAGCAAAATTTGGCCCAGTGGTTTTATCTGTGAACAGTGTTCCCAAGAACACTTTTGATAACTGGGACAATGGAGTTCTGTCAGAATTCCTCTCCAGCTATAGAGCACTCGCTGATATTAATCCTCCTCCATGTCTGTCATTTTCTGTTCAATGATGGCTCTCTGCTAGCTTACATGTTCTTTTCAGACACAGACCAAACAACTCGACGTTGAAATAATCTGAACTGTGATATGACCATGGACATCTTAAGGAGCTGTCGTGACCGGACACTGGGAAAGCACTGTAACTAGCCCGTAACATATTAAAACCCTTTATGGTCTTAGGCAGACACAGAAACAAAAGGCAGCCAGACGGTGGACAAGTTTGCCCTTTTTTAAAAAAAAGAAGAAATTTTCAGCATAGCTTTTGGAAACGAACGTCCTGCCTCACCAACTTGGTCAAACTTTTTGAAAAGGTGAAAGAAGTCGGTGTGTAATGGTAGCCTAGTAAATAGAGTGCATCTGGATTTTCAAAAAAGCTTTTAATAAAGTAACACACAGCAGGCTGTTAAGCAAGGTTGAGTCTTTTGGGATTGGTGTCATATTTTATGCTAGACTGCCAATTCGTTACATTCGTGTAGGCAGAGGGTGATTATTAATGGTAGCAGTTCTTCATGGGGTTCAATAACTAGTGCAGTCCCACAGGGATCAGTATTAGAACCACAGCTCTTCACCATCTTTATTAATATTTGGATGAGGGAATTGGCACTATGAGCCTTAGGTTTACCTTATGACACAAGGTGTGCACAGGAGTTAAGACTTATAAACAGATTGCAAGCTGATTTAGATAAATTGGGGAAATGGGCTTGGGTGTAGCAAATGTCCTTCAATGTGGATAAATGCAGATGATGCATTTGGGTCATGGTAATTCCAGGCAGGGCTAACCGCTAAAGGCAGTGGAGCAGGAGAGATATCCAAGGGGAGTTGTTTGTGAAAGGTTAAAGGCCCATGACCACTGTCACGAGACTGTAGAGAAGGCGAGCAGGGTATTGGGATGTACAGCTAGCACAGTGAAATACAAAACCAGAAATACAATGCTTATCCTTTACAAGAAATTGGTACGACCTCATCGGAGTATCATGCCCAGTTTTGGTAGCATCATGATGTGAGGGATATTAAGGATCTGCAGAATGTCTAGAGGACGGCTACATGATTGATGATAAGTCTAAGGACACTTAGATATCTGGACAGATTCAAGGAACTGGGACTTTTATTATATATATACAGAAATGTATACTTCCAGGGGATATAGTTGTGGTCTTTAGAATAACGAAGGAAATAGGTTCTATTTAGATGGATAGGTTATTTGAGCGAGATGAAGAGGGGTACTAGCACAAAATACAAAAACATTAGGTTACATACCAGGAAGTACTTTTTCCCCCCATCGTCATTGACCACAAACAGATTGCTAGAACATGCAGTGAGTATGGATTCACTACCTGCTTTCAAAAAGGAACTGAAGAAGTTGTTAAAGGTAGATGAGACTAGTACTGACTCGTGCATCAGTTATGGCATCGTATATAATTCTGATCTATTCCTCTAACCACAGGAAAGGGTATAAGAATCCATGGAGAAAATATGGACCAGTAGTGAAATAACGCTTTGATATTTTAAGGTAATGGATCCATGAAATACATCAAGGAATTCTTAAGGAAATCAGGGAAGAAATAGGGGGAGCTTTGGCTAAAATATTTCAAAGCTTACTAAGTACAAGGGTGGTACAGCAGATTGAAAAATAGCTTATGATACTACAGTTAGAAAAAGAAAACAATACTAATAAAGTTTGATATCGAAAATAAAAGAACACATGACTATGAACAAGAATATTTAACATAAAAAATAATAATTCGCAGTCAATCTGGGATTATGTAAACTCTCCAGTTTAACAGATTTGGTAAGTAACAATATTGTGGTGGAAATAACAACAGAAAATGCTGGAAAAACTCAGCAGGCCAGGCAGCATCCGTGGAGAGAGAAACAGAGTTAACGTTCCAGGTCTCCATGGATGCTGCCTGGCCTGCTGAGTGTTTCCAGTGTTTTCTGCTGTTATTTCGGATTTCCAGCATCCGCAGTATTTTGCTATAATATTGTGGTGGATGTTACTTGCATGAAAAAGAGCAGTAAGTGCTTCAAAAAACTTAATTGTGGGTTCCCAGCAAGTGTTTTAGTGGCTTTGCACCCATAGATTATAGACGATATTATTTGGTATATGAAAGATACATTAAAAATAAGTGCCGAGTGCACGGTTACTGAACTGGCTTCGGTTCAGTTCCTAACACAATACACTGGGTTGCCAGATGACAAAGAATCCTCCTCATGATCTTAGCACCAGAGGCAGAATTTCTTCCAATTACGATTGTGAACAAGTTGTGCTGAAAGTTTCAATGTGCTCATACTTTACTTCAGTCCTACTAAAGCCAAGCCATCTGCTTAGAGCTGGATGGACTGGAGAACACTCCAACTCTCCAACATAGACACTATGGGTGGAAGGCGAGGTCTGAAAACAATGGTCTCGAAGGCCACTTGAGCAATGAGGATTACCATCAACCTGATCCTGTACATCTTTCAAGGGCTAAACGATTGAGAGGAAATGATGGCATCAGTCAAAGCCTTCCCTCTCCTCAACTAACTGACCAGGTCTGGATAGTACAGGGGGATTTTGTCTGTTCTCATCCCTTCCTTGGTTCCCACCCCCAACCCTCCCTCCATCATTTCCTAAAATATTGTACTAGTTATGCAGGTAACTGCAGTAGGTAGTCTGGCATCTACTTTTGGAAGTAGGAAGTGGTTGAAGAGTCAGAAAACAACCCTTAGTCAAGTCTCCTTATGTTCCAGTTTTCCGAGGGAGAGCTGAATTCTTTCAACCAAACCTTGTCCCATATGAGCACACAGCCACAAAAGGATCTATCTGTGGTAAAAGGTTGTCTGATAGGAGTAAGAAGGATGGAGAGAAGAACCTTCTGGAGCCCTTTCAGTAAAACATTATTTTGGGCTCACTACTGGAAAGCTCTTAAATTATTCACCTTGAATAAGCTTTAACAGAGAGGAGTGTTCTGGAGACTACTCCTGAAGCAAGATTATTTGAATTGAATGTTAACTGTTAATGGGACTATTGAGAAATGGCTGGATCTTACACTAAGGGTCCTTTGACTGGGCTAGTCAGTTGCCAAATTAGGTATAACCCACAGTATCCTGATACTGAAGATGATTTACTACTATTAAATTACTGGTTGAAGAACCTTGGTGGTGACAGCAGGGGAAAAAAGTCCACTCAACTAACAGTAAATTCCAACCGTTGTAAAATGCAGAACTTTTTAAATAGAATTTCCTATGGGGATGTGAAAGTCTTTTCCACACAGAAGATCAGGTTGAAACTGAAAAACATCAAACCATAAAAGGATATTTGCACACAAGCTCAAGACTTCAGACTCCATTTGAAGAACAGAAACCTCTGAATTGCAAAAAATAAATATGCACGGTATGATTTGTGAGTCACTTTATTCTGTTGGACTGTTATCTACTCACAATGCTTTTAGAATCATAGAATAGTAAAGCACAGAAGGAGAACATTCAGCCCATCGAGTCTGCGCCAGCTCTTTCGAAGAGCAATCCCGTTACTCCCACTCTCCCACTCTTTCCCCATATCCCTGCAATTTTTTCTCCTTCATATATTTATCCAATTCCCTTTTGAAGGCTACTATTGAATCTGTATCCACCACTGCAACATCTACCAGCAAGAAGAGCAAGAACAGCATTGTTGTGGGAACTCCATCGCCTCCAAGTTTTCCTCCATGTCACATACCATTCTGAGTTGGACATACATTTCTATTCCTTCATCAGCATCCTAGAATTCCCTATCTAACACCATTGTGTGAACACCACCACTGCAAGGTCTCAGAGCAACTAGGAAGAGTCAATAAACATGGGCTTACCCATGTCATGCACGAGAGTTCCCACTCCTGATCCATAAATGCATTTAAGGGGAAGCTAGATAAGTGCAGGAGGGAGAAAGGAATAGAAGTGGGTGAGATGAAGTAAGAAGGGAGGAGGCTCGTGTGGAGCATAAACACCTGTTGGGCCAAATGGTCTGTTTCTGTGCTGTAAATACTATGTAATGTAATACTATGTAATGAGATGGTACATTAAGTGGCAAGCACCTTAGCCAACTCATTAAAACACGGGAAGGGCCAATGGCAGACTGGATAAATATTAAAGCAAATTTCAAATTTTAGTGTATCCACGAAAATGCCAAGTTGACAAATAAACTGAAAGAAAGCAAATATGAAGACCAGTGTGCAAGCTTTTACAAGTGCTTCATACAATTAATTACTTTTGGAGTACAGTGACTGTTGTTATGTAATGAAAAGTTTGAAACAGCGCCAACCAGCTTTAGTTGTGGTACAGACGCCTCCAGGAGTCAAGAACACTTACTGGCAGGAGAAAAGGACGAAAGAAGCAGCCAAACGTGGTGGTTAGAAACCGTTCAGCAAAGGTCATGCAACAAGAGTAAAATATAAAAACATCTCGAAAGGAACAATATCTGCAATTTCCCCTTGTTGAATTAAGCTGAAGTACTGGTTTGAGGTTAAGAAATTAAAATGTATATTTCATCACAGTTCAAGAGTAAATGTTCTCCCTTGTGCAAGATTTATGGATAAATATATCTTTTTCATTCCCCCTTCTTCCATATGTTTGGAGTTTTGTAAGCTGGTAATTTAAACTGCCCTAAGAACTGGCTATTTGATTCGTTTACCCATAGTGTCAGCTGATGTAACTGAAACCCAAATTCTTCAATCACTCCTTCTCCTACTGTACTTGAAGGAATACAAGACAGCCTTTTGAGTGCTCCCAGAGGGAATGTGACATACATTTTGACCTGACACTCCTCTGTAACACTATCCACACAGTACAACTACAGTCCTGTTGTGACTTCCCTGCCTGTATCAATGAACATCTGTTTACCACTTCAAAATGTCCAGCTCTGTCTGAGCTTTTATATGTAAAAACAAGTCAATTTTTGGATTTGCTGTTGACAGATACCGCTACTGAATTTTTGGCACAAGTAAAGTATCCATCAAGCTTCCAAAACCACTGCATCATAGCTGAACATGGTTCATGTTAAAATTCAATTTTTGGTGCAAGTACCAATTCAAGCCATAACTAATAACTTTGTACACTGACAATTCTCACAGCAAACCATACATACCAACTTGTATTTCTTTTTGCCCAATCATACCTTAGTATTTTACTATTTATAACACAATGTTTTAAAAAATTATTTATAAATGCTAACACTACAGTATGTTTTACTTCTTTATACTATCTCAGTTTTCCAGACTTGACATTCCTGTTTTATTATGTGTGTACTCTGCTTTCCAAGGGCATAAACATGTCCAAAAATAATGTAAATAGCACAACCTTGCCAAATTAGAGAGCCTTCGATGTAATCAGTCCAAAGAAGAGGACCGTAATTCAGTGAAATAACCTTCTTTAAACAACACTGACTGGGGGTTTATGAACCTCCCAATAAGTTCAGATTTACTGAGATGAGGCAACAGTGTACTTTGGATACTTAATAAGGAACTGCAACATTCAAACATATTACCAATCATTAAAAGATTCAAATTTAATGCAAGTTAATTTTTTTCCTGAAAACATGAATTCAACACTGCAAATATATATGTTTTACTAGATAATTGCTGATTTTTTCCAATTTTAGTTAAAAGAAATTTTTGGATTTTTAAACCAAAAAAAATGAAGTTTATAAAAAAAAGCAGCTGTTGGCTTTCTTGGCAATTATCAAAGATAATTCAGCTAACTTTATGATTACTTAAGATTTGTAGCTCAAGCAAATGAAATGAACAAGTCATGTTTATGATTAGAATTGGTGGTAATCAGACTCGTGATCCCGTGCTTAACTTCAATCTATACATAATTTCTAAAGATATTATTTCATTACTCAAAACAGGGAAAAGCTTTTGAATGCAAACAGTTCAGTGAAGTGTTAATTTAATTATTTATAAAAAACACAGAATTATGCTAACATTTATCTTTCAAATGCTTATAATATACACAAAGTTACACATGATACTTTCTTAAGCTGCAATAGAGGGTGGTATTGACTATTAATACTTTAATCTATTTTGTCAAAGTATTTCAAAAGTAGTTGATCAGGCTCAAGAAACTTCACATATGTCAACTAGATGGGAAGGATTCAATGTCCATATGTAAATAACGTTATCAGATTTTCCTCTTAATCAAATATTTAAGGTCTGCATAGCCTACATACCAGTGTATGTCATTGTAGGACTTGATGTCACGCTGTTAGGAAATTTAAAGCATAGTAACAGACCCGCATATGGGCACAAGACAGTCCATTAATGCATAGCTCAGTTGAGTAGTGGTATCTACTGTGTTTTCCAGCAATGTGGATCAGTACAGTAGCAATTTTTGCATTCGGGACTTAACATTCTGCCAACTCTATGTTAATTATGGCAATTAACACTACTATGGATCTATAAACAGATAATGGTAATATATAAGGGTACATCATTGTTTGTGTTTGCATCTTGTAATGAGAAATGAAAACAATATATTTAAAAGCATTTATATTCAGATCATTAAAAGGTCTAAAAACACATTTCTCAGTATGTCAATACTAAAAAGCATTTCTGTCATTCAAAACCCTAATTATGAGAGATATCTTACCTTATGATGAAGGGCACAAAGGGTGCCAGACTGAGAGCTGAGTACGTGCCATCCATGGGGGATGGATATAATCGACCCAGAACAAGCAGCAATAAGAACAGGCTAGGGTGGAGTTTCAGCACACCAGAATCACTACATATATGGGGATGAGAGAGAAAGAATGAAAATCTTTAATGATTCTGAGTGGAATAAATGAACAGAAGATCAATGTTAGACTCACGCCCAAACTAAATATCTTTACGATAAAACATTCTGCTTTCTCTTATGAGCAAGTAGAAGTTTTAGACAATGAACAACCCTATCCCACCTCCATCTAAAATAAAAGTAAATTTTGTGTTTTACCATAATTTTATTCGATCAGAACACTGATCTGCTGTTACCAAGTGTACAATTGGTATAACTGTACTGTCATGTTTTGAGGTTTTTGACTTTTGATCTAGGAGGCATTTTGGTTAATTCATATTAAGATGTTGATTTTAGGTTAAATTTAACTTACAAGGGATGAAATCCATGGAACACCCAGGTTATGGAAGTGTGAAAATATTCAAATTTTGAGTCTGCTAAATTGTCATCTTTGATAGACATTAATACATCTGCCTGTGTGCGGGTGGCTGTAGAAGGCCGCTTGGCGCTATTTAAAGAAGAGCAGGGACGTTCTGGCCAACAGTTATCCTTTAACCAACACCAAAATTGATTATCTCGTATTTCATCTCGTTGCTGTTTGTGGGACCTTGCTGCATGCAAATTAGCTGCTATGTTAGCCTACATAAGAATCATAGAAAGTTACAGCACGGAAGGAGGCCATTTTGGCCCATCGTGTCCGCGCTGGCCAACAAAGAGCTATCCAGCCTAATCCCACTTCCCAGCTCTTGGTCCATAGCCCTGCAGGTTACAGCATCCCAATTGCACATCCAAGTACTTTTTAAATGTGGTTAGGGTTCCTGCCTCTACCACCCTTTCAGGCAGTGAGTTCCAGACCCCCACAACCCTCTGGGTGAAGAAATTTCCCCTCAAATCCCCTCTAAACCTTCCCCCAATTACTTTAAATCTGTGCCCTCTGGTTTTTGACCCCTCTGCTAAGGGAAATAGGTCCTTTCTATCCACTTTATCTATGCCCCTCATAATTTTATACACCTCAAAAAGGTCTCCCCCCCCAGCCTCCTCTGTTCCAAGGAAAACAGATCCAGCCTATCCAGTCTTTCCTCATAGTTAAGATTCTCTACTCCCGGCAACATCCTTGTCAATCTCCTCTGTACCCTCTCTAGTGCAATCACATCTTTCCTGTAATGTTGTGACCAGAACTGTACGCAGTACTCTAGCTGAGGCCTAACTAGTGTTTTATACAGTTGAAGCATAACCCCCCTGCTCTTGTATTCTATGCCACGGCTAATAAAGGCAAGCATTCCGTATGCCTTCTTAACCACCTTATCTAGTTGGCCTGCTACCTTCAGGGATCTGTGGACATGCACTCCAAGGTCCCTTTGTTCCTCTACAATACTCAGTGTCCTACCATTTAATGTGTATTCCCTTTCCTTGTAAGCCCTCCCCAACTGCATTACCTCACACTTCTCCGGATTGAATTCCATTTGCCACTGTTCTGCCCACATGACCAATTTATTGATATCTTCCTGCAGTCTACAGCTTCCTTCTTCAGTATCAACCACACAGCCGAATTTAGTATCATCTGCAAACTTCTTAATCATACCCCCTATATTCAAGTCTAGATCATTGATATATACCACAAAAAGCAAGAGACCTAGTACTGAGTCCTGCGGAACCCCACTGGAAACAGCCTTCCAGTCACAAAAACACCCATCAACCATTATCCTCTGCTTCCTGTCTCCGAGTCAGTTTTGAATCCAACTTGACACTTTGCCCTGGATCCCATGGGCTTTTAACTTCGTGACCAGTCTGCCATGTGGAACCTTATCAAAAACCTTGCTAAAGTCCATATACACTACATCAATCGCACTACCCTCATCTACCCTCCTTGCTACCTCCTCAAAAAATTCAATCAAGTTTGTCAGACACGACCTTCCCTTAACAAATCGGTGCTGACTATCCTTGATTAATCCGTGTCTTTCTAAATGAAGATTTATTCTGTCCTTCAGAATTCTTTCCAATAATTTTCCCACCGAGGTTAGGCTGACTGGCCTGTAATTACTCGGTCTATTCTTTTCTCCCTTTTTAAACAAGGGTACCACATTAGCAGTCCTCCGGCACCACACCTGAAGCCAGAGAGGATTGAGAAATGATGGTCAGGGCCTCTGCTATTTCCTCTTTTGCTTCGCTTAACAGCCTGGGATACATTCCATCCGGGCCTGGGGATTTATCCACTTTTAAAGCTGCTAAACCCCTTAATACTTCCTCTCTCACTATGTTTATTTCATCTAATATTTCACACTCCTCCTCCCTGATAGCAATATCTGCTTCGCCCCTCTCCTTTGTGAAAACAGACGCAAAGTATTCATTAAGAACCCTACCGATGTCTCCCGCCTCCACACACAGATTACCCTCATGATCTCTAATAGGCCCTACCCTTTCTTTAGTTATCCTCTTACTCTTAATATATTTATAAAACATCTTTGGGTTTTTCTTGATTTTACTTGCTCTCTCTTTGCTCAACAGTGACTACAGTCCAAAAGTAATTTATTAGCTGTGAAGTTCTTTCCCATGGTTGTGAAAGGCACTACATAATTGCTAACTTGACTTCTCTGCAGTGTTTGACAAGGTCAACCACAATATCCTCTTCCAATGTCTTTCCTCCATTTTCCAGTTCAATGGGACTGCCCTCACTTGGTGACACTCTTACTTATCCAACCATAGCTAGAGCACCTCCAATAATTGCTTCCCTTCCCACCTCTGCATCTTTACCTCTGGTCCCCCAAGAGTTTATCCTTAATCATCTCCTCTTTCTCATCTACACGTTTCCCATTGCCAACATCATCAGATGACATGGAGTCAGCTTCCATATGGACGCTGATGACAGACAGTTCCACCTCTCCAACATCTCTCTCAACCCCTCCACTGCATCTATGTTCTCAGACTTCCTGTCCGGCATCCACTTTTAGATGAGCCGTAATATCCTTCGGAGAAGCATTGACAAGATCGAAGCCACTGTCTTCAGCCCCTGCCGCTAACTTCATACACTTGCCACCTATTCCATCAGGTGAAACCAGACTGTGCACCACCTGTGTGTCATATTTGAGAGGGAAGCTGAGCTTCCAACCCCACATCCTCTCCATCACAAAGATTGCCTACTTCTATCTCTGTAACATCAGCTGCCTCAGCCCATCTGCTTCATACATGCCTTTGTTACCTCCAGATTTGACTATACCAAAGCTATCCTGGTCAGTCAACCATCATCCACCCTCCATAATATTCAACTCATCCAAAACCCTGCTATCCATATCCTATCCTATCCCGCACCAAGTACAACTCAAGCTTCAACCCTGTGCTCGCTGATCTACAATGTCTCCTGACCCCCAATGCCGCTTTAAAATTCTTATCCGCGTATTTAAATCCCCAACATATCTCTGTAAATCCGCCTGTTCTACAACCACCCCCCTTCCCCCGAACTCTCCATTCCTCCGAACTCTCCATTCCTCCGACTCTGGCCAATTGTGCATCCCTCTCCTTTTGCCCCACCGTTAGCAGCCGTGCCTTCAGCCATCTAAGTCCTACGCTCTGGAATTATCTGCCTAAACCTCTCTAAAGCCAAGTTCTGACCAACTTTAGGGGCCACCCCTCCTAATATCTCCTTCTTTGGCTCAGCGTTAATTTTTCTCTGATTATGCCTCTGTGAAGCACCTTGTGATTTCTTTCTACATAAAAAGGTGCTATATAAATGCAAGGTTTAGCTGTTTTATGAATGAAATGCCTGATTTTACTCTATATTCTTCATGAGCTATAATGTTTTCATACAGGAGGATGATGGCCTGTTGCAGACAGAAGTGGAAGTGCAATCTAGCACATTAGCTTCTGCTATTCTTGCACAAAACACAACAAATTATCTTCACAAAACTACAATCGCTGCTATTCAAGTGCTCTCAAACTCTATTTTCTACCATAATAGGCTCACTGTAGCTTTTAGTTTAATGTGATCCGTGTCTTGGTTCCTTCTTTAAAATGCCGCATCAAGAAAATCCTATCACAGAAAAACACTAAGAACAAACACCCTCAACACATTTCTAACGACCTTGGGGGAGGATGACGATGAGGGAGAGGGAAAGGGAAAGAAAGAAAAAGAGCACTGATAGAGGTGGTTTCAGTCATTAAGTAGAAACTTAAGCCAAAACACAAATGGTATATGTACAAAATGATAGCCATGGAGACAAACAATTATCAGAACGATAACTATAGTTATGAACAGAGACTTGAGATACTGGGACAATTTCCACTGGAACAGAGAAGACTAAAAGGAGATTTAATATAGATTCTAAAAATTATGAACGGTACTGATGGAGTGAATAGGGAAAGACTATTTCTCTGGTTGGGAAGTCAGTGATGAGGGGGGGTCATCAATTTTAAATTGTCCCTAAGAGAGTGAGGAGAGGGTTTAGGAGAAATTTCTTTCCACAGAAGGCTGTTGGAAGATGGAATGCTATGCCCGGGAAGTGGTTGAGGCAGAGACCATTGCATCTTTTAAGGAAAAATTCGATAAATACACAGCAGCAGAAAAAGCTACAAGGTTATGAAGAGAGAGCAAGGCAGTGGGAATAGTTTTGCAATGTTCCAGCAAAAAGCCACCACAGGCACAATGGGCCACCTTCTGTTCTCTAAACATCCATGTTCTACGATAGGAAAAAAAAAATGGATTTTGCAATGATAAGCCTATTTTAGGTGCAAAAATAGTTCCAAGCCAGTTTTCCACGAATAGTCAACCTTGAACACACTTTAGTTTCTTACCTGTCCATTGTGTTTGCCACCATCTCCAGTTGCTTTAGGAGGAAGGGATGAAGTGTAGGAAAACGTGTAAAGAATTCTCTACCTGTCATCCTATAGAGAAAAAAAGTGATACAAAATGAATAAACTTTGGTACTACATTTTTCAAAGTATTGCAACTTCCATTGGTTGCTATTACAGGCTACCAATCTCCTGAGGAGTAAAAAGCTTTTAAAGGCTAACATTTTTGATTTCAACAAAATGAAGGTTAAAAATACATTGCAATCATTATGGGGGATTTCTGCCAAGTACTTTTAAAAAATTCAACACATTAAAAAATATATGTAGCCAACTGCTAGAAACGTTCCATCAAGCATACAACACAAAAGTATTAGGAGCATTTCATTTGACTTAGGTCTGACAGAGGTTACATATCTTGAGAAGATCTTATTTCTCCATCAATAATGAACTTAGGTCAAGCCATCACCAGAGAATGAACATTGGAAGAACATAGTCTTTTTAGAACATTCTGCTATCACTTCAACGTCAAAACATTCCCTCATTCCCACCATGAATATAACAGCTGGAGCTTGATTTTTAGTTTAACCCATGGAGACGATAATCAAATTATAACCAATTTACAAGGTTAAAGTCTTCAACATTTGAGAAAGATCATTTCCACAAATGCCACCCGATAGACCTGGGTATAGTTAGGTGGGAACTTAGCATGTGGAAGATAATGGGGCGGATATTCCGATCCCTACGGATGTGTACGAGCTGTGTACGCACCCGTAGGGACATCGGAAATGCCGGTTTCAGGCAGGCACAGCGCATGAGCTGAAAACCGGCATTTCTGATCTGTCAAGAATGCTCTTGAGAAGGGCCTCCGCGGGCCGAGAATTACGCTTTCTGGAGACCCTCCGCCTGCAGAAAAACCCTAGAATTCTTACGCCTGGCGTAAGGCCTGCTTTTACCAGGATAAGAGTTGAAAAAAGTAAAAGAAAATTTTTTTCCACTCATTTATCATTTAAAAATACTTTAAAAAAAAGTTTATTTTTAGCCCCGTAAAAAACTTTAATTATTTTTTCAAAAAATAAAATTTTTGTTTAAAATATTTAATTTATTGTAATTTCAACTATTTTAAAAAGGTGATTTTAAAAAAATTAAATTAAAGCTTTACTATGTTTTTGGGGTGATCTCCATTCATATATTTGACAGGTCTATCTGTCAAGTGTATGAACGGAGATTCCCTTCTTCTATTGGCTCCCCAGGGCCCACGTGATCCCAGGGACGCTTGCGAACTGCCTGCGCCTCTGGGATACGTGGGCCCTGCACACTTGGAGTTTGGAGAGGCCCAGGATCGGAAGTATAGGTGCCTCAGGAGCCCTCAGGTAAGTTCGTAAATTTTTCCAGATCGGAGGCCTCCACACGCAGGAGGCCTCCGATCAGAAAAAATGGCCCATCATAATTCAAAAGGTTGAAGACCCAGCCAAAAAAGATTACATAGGATATAACAGCACAGAAACAGGCCGTTCGGCCCAACCAGTCCATGTCAGCATTTATGCTCTACTCGAGCCTCCTCCCGTCTTTCCTCATCTAACTGACAGCATAACCCTCTATTCCCTTCTCCCTCATATGCTTGTCTATCCTCCCCTTAAATGCATCTCTACTATTCGCTTCAACCACTCCCTGTGGTAGTGAGTTCCACATTCTCACCATTCTCTGGGTAAAGAAGTTTCTTCTGAAATCTGTATTTGATTTCTTGGTGACTATCTTATATTGATGGCCTCTAGTTATGCACTTCTCCACAAGTGGAAACACTCTCTGTTTCTACTCTATCAAAACCTTTCATAATTTTAAAGACCTCTATTGGGTCACTCCTCAGCCTTCTCTTTTCAAGAAAAAAAAGAGACCCAGCCTGTTCATCCTTTCCTGACAGGTATACCCTCGCATTTCTGGGATCATCCTTGTAAATATTTTTTTCACCCTCTCCAGTGCCTCTATATCCTTTTTATATGGCGACCAGAATTGTAGGCAGTACTCCAAGTGTGGTCTAACCAAGGTTTGATACAAGTTTAGCATAACTTCTCTACTTTTCAATTCAATCCCTGTTGAAATAAGCTTGGTTTGCTATTTTATGGCCTTGTTAACCTGTGTCGCTACTTTTAGTGATTTGTGTATTTGTACTCCAAGATCCCTTTGCTCCTCTACCCCATTTAGATTCTTATTTTCCAAGTAATATGTGACCTCCTTATTTTTCTTACCAAAATGTAATACCTCACATTTATCTGTGTTGAAATTAATTTGCCAATTACATGCCCATTCTGCAAGTTTATTAATGTCTTCTTGTAATTTGTTGCAGTCCTCCTCAGTATTGACTATCCCCCCCCCCACCCAATTTGGTGTCATCCGCAAATTTAGAAATTGTGTTTTTGATTCCAAAGTCTAAATCGTTAATCTAAATTGTCAACAACAGTGATCCCAGCACTGATTCTTGTGGAACACCACTGCCCACCTTCTTCCCCTGTGAATAGTTACTCTTTACCCCATCTCTCTGCTTTCTGCCTTGAAGCCAGCTAGTTATCCATTCTGCTACTTGTCCCCGACCCTGCATTCTCTGACCTTACTCATTAGTCTATTATGTGGTACCTTATCGAAGGCTGTTTGAAAATCTAGATTGATTACAATAATCAATTATCTTTATTCACAATGCTTAAATATGCCAACCTATTATCAATAAAGGTTGATCAACAGCTTCAAAAATAGCAGACAACCCAAGCGTTCATATAAGCCTATGACATACAAAAACAAGTAATTACACAGAAAGTGCAGCAAGACACAGGTCTGTAATAATCTGTAATTTAAGCTGTAGATATCCCAAATAATTCTTCACTTGTACTGAAAAGTATGAAAGCCTAAAGGGAGATGCAAGTGTTGAATGGCGCATGACTTATTTTCTTGGGGAGGGGTGGCAGCTGATGTCACGTTTCAACTCGCCCCCCCCGCCACAATCCCCCAATAAGTTTTGATGTTTAACACTTGATTTGTTGCATTTTCCAGTATCTTAGATTCTGCAATGAATTGCATTTTTTCATCTAAAACGAAGGGACTTTGGCTCAATTTTATTCAATACTACTCTCTTTGATATTTTGAAAATGATTTGTTTTAATATATACTTTTTAACTCTTTTCTATCAGAAGCAGCAGATAATCGAATACTGGGAAGAAAAAGAAGTTTTAATTTTTTTTTTTAAAAAGTCCAACAACAAATAGGGTATTCAAACTCAGTCTTATTGATGTTTGTAATATTCTAGTCAGAAGATGCTGCCCCTTTCACCCTCCTGCTAACTGGTGGCACATTTGTTGGGGGATCTGGGGCATGCTGCCCCGAAATAAATTGAATTTTACAATAAAAATGGTTTTACACACAAATATTCCACAAATAATTTTTTCCTTTTATTTAGATTCAAAATCAAAGTGACATTTTAGTTTTCAATAGATCAACCAGATCCAGCTTCCAAACACTGCCTCAGTGGTCACTCTTGCCCTTCTAAGGATTAAGGAGTACTCAAATCATTCTGCCATGAGCTAAAGCTAATAAGAACATAAGAACATAAGAAATAGGAGCAGGAGTAGGCCAATCGGCCCCCTCGAGCCTGCTCCGCCATTCAATAAGATCATGGCTGATCTGATCCTAACCGCCAATCTACTATCTATCACAGAACCATCTCCTGCATCTAACAGAATTGCACACACGAAATAGGAGCAGAATCAGGCTACACAGTCCCTGGGCCCCGCTCCACTACCCACAGGGCCATGACCGATCCGAACCTAGACTCATGTCCAAATTCCTGCCCGCTCCCCGTAACCCTTAATGCCCTTTACTTCTAGGAAACTGTCTATTTCTGTTTTAAATTTAATTAATGTTGTAGCTTCTACAGCTTTTTGTGGCAGCATATTCCATGGACCTACCACCCTCTGAGTGAAGTAGTTCCTCCTCATCTCAGTTTTGAAAGAGCAGCCCCTTATTCTAAGACTATGTCCCCTAGTTCTCGTCTCACCCGTCATCGGGAACATCCTCCCCGCATCCACCCGATCCAACCCTTCACAATCTTATATGTTTCAATAAGATCGCCTCTCATTCTTCTGAACTCCAATGAGTAGAGTCCCAATCTACCCAACCTCTCCTCATATGACCACCCCCTCATCCCGGGATTAACCGAGTGAACCTTTTTTGCACTGCCTCGAGAGCAAGGATGTCTTTCCTTAAGTAAGGACACCAAAACTGTATGCAGTATTCCAGGTGCGGTCTCACCAATACCTTGTACAACTGAAGCAATACCTCCCTATTTTTATATTCTATCCCCCTAGCAATGAAAGCCAACATTCCATTTGCCTTCTTAATCACTTGCTGCACCTGCATACTAACCTTTTGAGTTTCGTGCACCAGGACCCCCAGATCCCTTTGCACTTCAGTACTCTCCAGTTTCTTGCCATTAAGATAATAAATTGCTCTAGGATTTTTCCTGCCAAAGTGCATCACCTCACACTTTCCAGTGTTGTATTCCATCTGCCAAATCTCTGCCCACTTACTTAGCCTGTCTATGTCCCCTTGCAGGTTTTTTATGTCCTCCTCACTCACTACTTTCCCTCCCATCTTTGTATCATCTGCAAATTTTGATATGTTACACTTGGTCCCTTCCTCCAAATCGTTAATATAGATTGTGAAGAGTTGGGGACCCAGCACTGACCCCTGTGGAACACCACTAGTTACTGATTGCCAGTCTGAGAATGAACCATTTATCCCAACTCTTTGCTTTCTGTTAGATAGCCAATCCTCTATCCATGCCAGAATATTACCCCCAATCCCGTGATTTTTTACCTTAAGCAATAATCTTTTGTGTGGCACCTTGTCAAATGCCTTTTGGAAGTCTAAATACACTACGTCCACTGGTTCCCCTTTATCCACTCTATATGTTACTTCCTCAAAGAACTCCAGCAAATTTGTCAAACATGACTTCCCCTTCGTAAAACCATGCTGACTTTGTCCTATTAAATTATGATTATCCAAATGTCCTGTTACTGTTTCCTTAATAATGGACTCCAAAATTTTACCTACCACAGATGTTAGGCTAACCGGTCTATAGTTACCAGCCTTCTGTCTACTGCCCTTTTTAAATAAGGGTGTTACATTAGCAGTTTTCCAGTCTGCCGGGACCTTAGCGGAATCCAGGGAGTTTTGAAAAATTATTACCAATGCATCTACAATCCCTACCGCCACTTCCTTCAAGACTCTAGGATGTAAGCCATCAGGTCCAGGTGATTTATCCGCCTTGAGTCCCATTATTTTACCGAGTACCACTTCCTTAGTGATTTTGATCGTGTTTAGCTCCTCTCCCCCTATAGCCCCTAATGAATGATCAAAGCCTGTAACTAACTCTTCAAATGAAAATCAATGTCTGTAGAAGGCAGTTTTCTCAAATCAAATTGAATTTCAATCAATTTTAATTATTTCCTGGGGGGATGGGGGTGGGGGGGGGGGGGGGGGGGGGGGGGGGAGGGGAGAGAAAAGGGGAGAAATCTTGGATAGACATGAGGAAAAACTTTTTTATGCAGCGAGTGGTTAGGATGCACTGCCTGAAAGGGTGGTGGAGGCAGACTCAATCCTGGCTTTCAAAAGTGAATTGGATAAGTACCTGAAGGAAGAAAATTTGCAGGGCTTCGGGGAAAGGGCGGGGGGGGTGGGACTAGCTGTAGTGCTCTTGCAGAGAGCCGGCACAGGCTCGACGGGCCGAATGGCCTTCTTCTGTGCTGTAACCATTCTATGATTCTAAGCAATTTGGATTCCATGCTGGAACAATGGCAGATCAGGAAAATTAGATTATCAAAGCTTATTTCTTGAGGCACGATTACAAAAGGAAGTTGATCTTTAAATGGCCATTAATAATATGAAAAGGAGCAAAAGTTGTTGTATGGTCTATGACAGAACTAGGTATTTGTCCTTAGTAAGTTGCTGAAAGAACTGATCTTCGTAGATGAAGGGATGGAAATTCTTATCAATACAGTGGAACATAAACAACTTTATCCCAGCCTTTCTAGCCTCTATGTGATATTTTCCAATAAGCCACAATAAAGTGGTAATGCTTCTTTGTTTGATCCATTCTTTGATTACCTAGATACTAGGCAGATAAAGACACTATTCATTTATTCTATTTTTTTTTAAACGTATAGATGCACTGGTCCTAGAATTTCCATGTGAATATACAGAAAGGGCAAGGAAAAGCATCAGACCCATCAAGCCCATCCCATCCCATCCCATCCAGACACAATGGTCCCGATATTAACTACGAGGCACATTGGGAGCAGGGGTGTCCGATTATCACGTGGGAAACCGGGAAGTAAATTCAGCACATTGGTCTGTGGCATTTTAACGCAGGCACCTCATTATAATTCTACTTCCCGGTTTGGTGTCAATTGCGCGGCTGCAGACCTGCATGACGCAATTTTAACTCTAGTATTTAAAGGGTCAATCCAAAGAGGGAATTTGGAGTATAAAGCAAGAGAGGAAGAACTTTCAGAATAGATTCAGGACGGTCAACGGCTGCGCCCCGCTTTAATGACGCCTGCCTTGATATACTACTGGGGGCAGTGAGGAGCCGCAGAGTGATACTTTTTTCCAACAATGAGAGGAAGAAACCTGCTGCTGCTACAAAGGCGGCGTGGCTGGAGGTAGTCGAGGAGGTCAGCAGCAGGAGCATTGTGCCCGCTCCTAGCTTCATTGCAGGAAGTGCTTTAATGACCTAACCAGGTCAGGAAAGGTGAGTACAGTGGCACATTCACCTACCTGCAGCTGTGCGCATCACCCACCCCCCTCACTCTGCCTTGTCAAGCCTACTCCATCACATCACTCTTCAAAACCCACTTGCTTGCAAGCGCACCCATCCTTCTCTTTCTATGCACTTCCTCACATCCCCATCTATCTATCCACCACTGCCACTCACCCTCATCCTTATGCAATTTGATGCCTCTCCCCGATAGTCACCTTCACCAAATGCACTCCACCCATCGGGTGAACACATGCCATTACAGTCACTCACAGGTCTGCTCTTTCTCCCGTTGCAGGAGAAAAGAGAGTAAAAAACAAGGGAGGGGAAGAGAACTGGAGGTCGGCCTCCACAGATCTCACAACTGACAACTAGCGAAGTGGAAGCGCTGGAGATCAGTGGCATCTCGGCGTCCCAGACCATCGGTGGTGGGGAGATGCTGACCTCCCAGCTATCTGGTGACAGGATCAAATATAATCCACACAGAAGTCATACTACACTCAGTCATGCTGACTTGATTTCAGCAGCAAGTGAAATATGATCATCTTCATAATGATCAGTTGCAACATTGTTATGTTGCCAGTACTAATTCATATCTTTTATCTCCAACAGGGCCTTCATGCATACGGCAGCACTCAATGGACCTCGCGGATGACAAATCTTCAGAGAAGCCTATTCCTTCTGAGGGTGCATCGTCACAGGATTCATGCTCACCATCCAGTAGCTCAGATAGTGGGCATTGGATGTGGTTCTTACATCCGTCCTGCGGTGGTAGCTAATTAAATCTTACATTAATACGGGCATTCCTGACAGCAATGTGAACGGGTGGTGCTGTATTGGCGTCTTCATTTTCCTTCTCCTCCTCGGATGTGTGTCAACCGAGGCTCAGTTGCTAGCACCTTCGCCTCTGAGTCAGAAGGTTGTGGGTTCAAGTCCCGCTCCAGAGACTTGAGCACAAAAATCTAGGCTGACACTCCAGTGCAGTAGTGAGGGAGTGCTGCACAGTCAGAGGTGCCGTCTTTCAGATGAGAGATTAAACCGAGGCTCTGTCTGCTTTCGAAGGTGAACGTAACAGATCATATGGCACTATTTCGAAGAAGAGCAGGGGAGTTATCCCTGGTGTCCTAGCCAATATTTATCCCTCAATCAACATCACTAAAACAATTATCTGGTCATTATCACATTGCTGTTTGTGGGAGCTTGCTGTGCGCAAATTGGCTGCCACGTTTCCTACATTACAACAGTGACTACACTTCAAAAAGTACTTCATTGGCTGTAAAGCGCTTTGGGACATCCGGTGGTCGTGAAAGGCACTATATAAATGCAAGTCTTTCTTTCTCCTTTTTCAATCAGCAAACGATGTGTGCTCTGCGCCTTGTTCCTCCTCTAGCTCCAATCCTCGCTGCTGCGCAGTGTTGTGTGGAGCAGAGCACACCACCATCATTCTGGAAACCCTCACTGGCGAGTACTGAAGGGCGCCTCCAGATATGTCCAGGCACCTGAAGTGCACCTCGAGCATGCTGATTCGCTTGCTCAATGACACATTGGGTGGTCATATGGCTTTCATTGTACCGCTCATGGGCTTCATTGGTTGGGTGTCTCACGAGTGTCATCAGCCAACTTTGAAGGGGGTATTCCTCGTCTCCTAGCAGCCACCCCTTAAGTCTGCTTCCAGGTCCAAAGAAGTCAAGGAGCTTGAACTGCCGCAGGATGAAAGCATCATGGCAGCTCCCCGGGAATCTGGCACACACCTGCATAAATCAGTTTTTGTGTTTGCATACAAGCTGCACATTGATGGAGTGGAAGCCCTTGCAGTTCATGAGTGCTCCTGGTTGATCTGGGGGTGCATGGATTGCCACGTGTGTACAGTCAATGACTTGTGGGAAGCCAGCCAGATACGCAATTCCGAGCGCCCGTTGATTCTGACTGGCGTCATCACAGGTGAAGTTCACATAATTACTGGCCCTGGCAAACAACCCATCAGTCAGCTGCTTATGCATTTGTGCGACGCCGACTGGGAGATGCTGGATATGTCTCTGCCAGAGCCCTGGAAAGATCCGGAAGCAAAAAAATATAGAGGGCGGTGGTGACTTTGACAGCAACTAGTAACGAGTGACCACCAGGTCCAGCAGGGAGCAGGTCTTCTTCTAGGAGGCTGCAGATGTCTGCCACCACCCGAAGCGACAACCTGGGCATCCGGAATCACTGCTCTTCCAACAGATCAAGGACGCTCTGCCTGTACACCTTGTATCGTATAAGACAATTAAGTAAGGCTTCAGGAGACTGCCGTAGCCAATACTAATAATCACAGCTAACTAGCAAATTACCCTCTATAGCCGGAAACACCCTCTTCACTCAAGAACAGGTCAAGTTTCCTTTTCAAGGACTGCAGTGAATCCATACTCACCACATCTTTAGGTTGCCTGTACCAGAGGGCATCTGTAAATGGAAATACTTGCTTTCATCTAACTTAACATTTACATATGGATTTTATATGGATTTTTTTATTCATTCACGGGATGTGGGCGTCGCTGGCAAGGCCAGCATTTATTGCCCATTCCTAATTGCCCTCGAGAAGGTGGTGATGAGGCGGCTTCTTGAACCGCTACTTCAATACTCTAGCCCCGTCATCCATATTCAGCTGAAATAACATGGCCAACGAACTGACTCCAATTCCTTCAGAAACCTCAATGACCTCGATGCCTATACTTTTCTAAAGTAAACAAGTCCAACTCATAACGTAAGAGCACTTCTATCCTGCCCAACTCTGTGCCTTCACCAGAGCCTTAATATTCTACTGCAGCAGTAGCATCTTCAAAAACAAAATTTTTCAAGACATTCCATTAAAAAAAAATGAAAATGTGCGAGTTAATCTAGACCAGGACTCAATGTGCTGTTTTTTGCATAAGAATCCATCAGCAAAAAATCTAGTTCCACTTTAAAATTGATCTAAAGATGCTGAATTACTAATGTCAAAGCTTGTATTGTGCCATTCTGTGCTGCATCCATTTTGTTATATCCTGTATTTGCTTTGTTGTTACCTTTGGACAAGAAACCATTGTGAGTGGGCGTAACTAGGGCATTCTATATCAATACCCTTGATTGCAAAACTAAATCATAGCAAGATGGTTCATTAGGGTGATAAACTAAAAACTGAATTTTGAGATCTTGACATTGGATTCCAAGCCAGGAACCCTATTTCTGCCAAGCAAAATTGGAAACAAATACATATTTCACAAATTAACCAATTTCAAAAATGCACAATTTAGCAATAAGTTTTGGGGTGGAAGTTATGTTACAATCGTTCAGCACCGGTTAGACCCCATTTAGATTACTACGTTCAGTTTTGGGCACCGCACCTTTGGCAGGTTATATTGGACTTGGAGTGGGGTGCAGCAAAGATTCACCAGAATCATACAGGGGCTAAAAGGGTTAAATTATGAGGATGGGTTGCATAGACTAGGCTTGTATTCCTTTGAGTATAGAAGATTAAGGGATGATCTAATTGAGGTGTTTCAAGGAGTTGATAGGGTAGAGAGAGAGAGAAACTCTTTCCTCAGTTGGGGGAAAGTCCAGAATAAAAGGCATAGCCTTAAAATTAGAGCTAGGCCCTTCAGGGGTGATGTCAGGAAGCACTTCTTCAAAAAAAAAAATAGGGTAGTGGAAATCTGGAAAACTCTCCTCCAAAAAGCTGGTGAGGCTAGCTCAACTGAAAATTTCCAAACCGAGATTGATAGATTTTTGTTAAGCAAGGGCATTAAGGGTCAAGGAACCAAAGCACTTAAATGAAGTTGAGATACAGCTCAGCCATGATCTAACTGAATGGCGAAATAGGCTCGAAGGGCTGAATAGGAATACTCCTGTTTCTGTGTTCCTTTCCAACTGACACAGTACCCAAACTTTACAATACAGATACAGGATAATAGGTGTCCAGGAAGTGTTACTGCAAGATGGTAATACAATTGATGTGATTTGTTTGGGGGGGGGGCGGAAAAACTGACAGCAAGCAAGCATCAGAATTCTTAGATAGCGATAGCCCCTAGAACACATTCTGGTCATTTTTCCCATAATAATGCACCTATCTTTTCATCAGCTTCTTCATTGAATATTCACAATCATATTTGGCGATTTGAGTTTGCATCTTACATAACTAGCACAGATTTTTCAGTTACTATCACAATTATAATCAAGTTTTGCTGTGTGGTTTCATATTGAGTAACAAGAGTACAGAAAGGTCAACTGGTCTCATTTTTCTTGCCATGTGACAGGACAGGGGAATTTTTTTCTGAAAATAAATGCATTCTGTGTGCAGAATATTATCCTGCACATACGCTAATATTTTTTTCCCCATAAATGTGAATTGTTCGAGCACACAGTGAAGACTCTGAGCAATTTTCAACTTTGGCAGGGCCAGAAAACTGGCCGTAACAGATCGGCCGCCCATTATACACACCTCCAACCATTTTCCTTTCCATTTCTCAGTCTTTTCCTTTTTGTTGTAAATCCCTTCAGTGTTGAATTTCCCTTGTAGCTTCCAGAATACACACGTTTCCTATTATTCAACTACAAGATTAACTTTCATTGCATTTCGAATGCTGATTATGAAGCAGAACTAAATGGTGACTCTCAAAATATTTCAGAAAACAAAGATTTCCAACTGAATGGTGCATGTACAACACAGTTAAATTGTAGATTTGTTCCCATAAAAATTAACTTGCAAAATATTTGAACAGAGATGACAATGAAATAATAAAAGAAAACAAAGGCCGTGACTTTATTAATGGAGGCGGGGTGAGTGTGGGTTTGATGATCGGCGGGTTTGATGATCGGTGGGTTTGATGATCGGGGGGGTGAGTGTGGGTTTGATGAGCGGGGGGTTTGATGATCGGCGGGTTTGATGATCGGCGGGTTTGATGATCGGCGGGTTTGATGATCGGCGGGTTTGATGATCGGGGGGTTTGATGATCGGGGGGTTTGATGATCGGGGGGTTTGATGATCGGGGGGTTTGATGATCGGGGGGTTTGATGATCGGGGGGTTTCATGATCGGTGGGTTTGATGATCGGTGGGTTTGATGATCAGCGGGGTGAGTGGGGGTTTGATGATCGGTGGGTTTGATGATCGGCGGGTTTGATGATCAGTGGGTTTGATGATCGGCGGGTTTGATGATCGGGGGGTTTGATGATCGGGGGGTTTGATGATCGGGGGGTTTGATGATCGGGGGGTTTGATGATCGGGGGGTTTCATGATCGGTGGGTTTGATGATCGGGGGGTTTGATGATCGGGGGGTTTGATGATCGGGGGGTTTGATGATCGGGGGGTTTCATGATCGGTGGGTTTGATGATCGGTGGGTTTGATGATCAGCGGGGTGAGTGGGGGTTTGATGATCGGTGGGTTTGATGATCGGTGGGTTTGATGATCAGGGGGTTTGATGATCGGCGGGTTTGATGATCGGGGGGTTTGATGATCGGCGGGGTGAGTGTGGGTTTGATGATCAGTGGGTTTGATGATCGGGGGGTTTGATGATCGGGGGGTTTGATGATCGGCGGGTTTGATGATCGGCGGGTTTGATGATCGGCGGGTTCCGGTCCCGCCGCCGCTTTCAGCCACCCAGAAATGAAGATTTTGCCTTAAGTGGCCTGATTAATGTCTCCGTGCGCGCTACCCAGCCCAATTAGTGGGTTCGGGTCTGCTGACGTCTGTCAGCCAGCTGTATTTAAGGGGCCCATGCAGCATTGTTTCACATCTATCCTTTCCTGATGCTTCTCGTTGTTCAAATTGTGCCCATGACTGCTTCAAGAGCTAAGGCCTCTCCCCGATTTGATGATGACTCCCTCCACGCTCTTGTGGAGGGAGTGAGAGGGCGCCAGGAGGTACTGTTCCCCTCATTCGGACGGAGGAAGCCTCCTCAGCAAAGCAAAGCAAAGCAGCCTGGCTGCAAATTGCTGAGGAGGTGAGCTCTAGATCTTTGTGTGGTCACTCCTGGGTGCAGTGCAGAAAAAGGTTCAATGACCTGCTACGCTCAGCAAGTGAGTATAACAACACACTTACCTTCAATCTGCTCCCCATCTCCTCTCATCACCAGCACTCTGCATTGTCAACCTACTCCTGCACATCCCACTTTACCCTTACGTCCCTTGCACCCTTAACCATCCCTCTCTCTCTATGTACAGAATCACTTCACTATTCTACTATGCATCCCTCACACTCGCTATCACTGTTATGCAATGCCAACAACTAACAACGCACAGGGAGGGCCCTTGGTATTGGGACCTCACTCCATCTTTGTCTCCCTCTAAGCATCTATGCTATGGATTCTCTACACTCACTCCATCATTCTCACTCAAACGCCACTTGTGTCCCTCATTGCAGGAAAAGAGAGCCCACAATAAGAGAGAGGGGGCCAGGACGAGGGCCATCTTCCATTGGCCACTAGACCACCGCTGAGGAGGCTGCTCTGGACATCGTAGGAGGTGCTGAAGATCTGGAAGTGGGGGACGGTCAGACGGGTGCAGTAGAGCAAGCTGGTTACACAATGTAAATGAGAGGGCTACAAATCTATTCTATGAGTGACTGATATAGCATCTGATGCTCATACAGATTGAGTTATGATCATCTGCACAATTCCATGTGCATGCTACGTTAATATCACATGTCTAACTCATGCCTTTACTCCCCCACAGGACCATCGACAGCCCCCCTCCCCACAAGGAAGAGCCGGAAGACTCCTCAGAGGAAGCTGCAACCTCTGAGGGCGCAGCGTCAGCAGAATTAAGCGCACCCAGCACCAGCGCAGAGACGCACACCTCGGTGGGTCCTTTGCGAGATAGAGTAGTGTTGTCACCTGGTGTATCACAGCTCACAAGTGAGTATCAGCAGACGCTGGAGACAGGGACAGCAGTGGAGAGTCCTCGTCGGAGGCCGCAGGGCGCTCCCAGCTCTGCTCAGCTGCATGTGGACCCTGTGCCTCCGGGTCCATCCAGAAAGAGAGCGGTGCTGGAACTCCAGGAACAGGTGCAGGAATCTCTGGCAGGTTTTGCATCCAGGGTAACTGTGAGTGTGGATAGAATGGAGGAGTCCATCTCTAACATGAGCAGTGCCTTTGTGGAGGCAATGGCGCATGAACGCACCACCACGGAAAGGATGGCAACCTCCGTGGAAAGGATGGCTACCTCAGTGGAAAGGATGGCTACGGTCATGGAGGAAATAAGTTGTCAGAGTCAGGAAAACACGGTGACTGTTCAGAATAGAATGACATCTCTGGAGGAGCGATGGGCAGCTATTGAGCAGAGAGACCAGAGCTTCATGGACGTCCTTTTGAGGAGGACTGCCAGCGCAGATACGGGTCCTCATGGCCCCCCTGATGTGCAGCAAGCTGCTGTCCAGCCACTTGCTAGCACTGAAGTGCGGCTGACCCATGAGAGGGATGTTGGTGGCAGGCAACAAGGAAGTGTGGGCTCCTCTCCAAGCGCTCACACTCCCATGCCACTGCGGAGCCCTCGGTCAGAGCCCCACCAGATTCCTCACCCAACTGAGATGGCCGTCTCAGCCCCTGCACAGCCGCAGGAGCAGCAGACTGTTGCTGAGCCCTCCCAGGCTCGCAAACACAGAGGGCGCCCGCCAAAGGTGTCGAAGCAGGAGCAGAATGAAAGTGAGCAAGCTGCCTCCACATCTGCTGAAGCCACAGGGGAAGTACCATGTTTGATGTAATACATATTTAATATAATGATTGACATTTCAATTGTAATAAACAAATGTGATGGCAAAGATTCAAAGAGTTGGCCTATGTGTGCCCAGAAATGGAAGTGTCACAGTGAGGTGTCAGGGCGCCTTTCATCTGTAATGATGGTGGTGAGAGTGATAGGAACCCACAGTTTATTATACATTGTGTATGGTGTGTTAAGGTGGCGGCAGCCACATGTGTTTACTTCGTAAACTTAAGCGAATCTGGCATAGATTAGTGCATCCCTTGCCTCACGGGCAGCAATGTGCTCGCGTGCTGGTGGAACTGGCGCATCCGCCTCCGCAAGGTCTTCCTCCGCTATGCGCTGAGCCACTTGTTCCTCAGGCAGCAGTAAGCTACGCTGCTGTGCGATGTTGTGCAGTGCACAGCAGACCACGATGATTCTGGAGACCCTGGCTGCTGAGTACTGTAGAGCTCCACCTGAATTGCATTTTGAGCAAGCCAATGGTTTGCTCGATGATGGCTCTGGTGGAAATGTAGCTGGCATTGTAGCGCTCCTCTGCTTCGTTTGATGGCCTCCTCAACGGCGTCATTAGCCACGTCATCAGGGGATAGTACTCGTCTTCAAGTAGCCACCCGAAAAGTTGGGTTGGCGGATTGAAGAGCTGAGGCACACTAGACTGCCGCAGGATGAACGAGTCATGGCAACTGCCACAGTACTTGGCGCAAACATGCAAAATGTTCTTCCTGTGGTTACACACTAGCTGGATGTTAAGGGAGTTGACAAATAGAGCTGGGTTGTGATGGAGTGCCCTAATGGCCACATGTGTGCAGTCTACGACGCCCTGCACCCTTGGCAAGCCTGCCATATTTGCAAAGACAAACGCACGCGCGGTTACACTTGGTTCATCCGTGGAGAAGTGGATGTAATTGTGTGCCTTTGCAAAGAGGCCATCGGTAACCTGCGTGATGCAAGTGTGTGCGGCCAACTGGGAGATGCCGCTGATGATCCCTGGAAGGACCCTGAAGCAAAAAAATTGAGGGCGGTCGTGACTTTGACAGCCACTGCTAAGGGGTGTCCACCCACTCCTCTGGGCTCCAGGTGTTGGTGCAGCATTGCGCAGATGTCAGCGACTACCTCTCGCGACAGTCTCAGCCTCCTTTGGTACTGCTGCTCAGTCATGTTGAGGAAGCTCATCCTCGGCCTGTAAACCCTGTGTTAGGGGTATCTCCTGCGGCGAGGTGCAGCCCTGCGCTGAGGCCCTCTGTCCTGTACAGCATCAGGTGGGTGAGGAGAAGGTTGGCGCTCCTGATGTTGCTGCTGCTGCTGCTGTTGTGCCTGCTTCTGCTGCTGCCGCGGCTGCTCTTCCTCCAAATCTGAGGACCAGGATGAGAGGGTATAAATGGTTCCCATGCCGCTGGTATATATGTCAGTTGAGGACTAGAAGTTATAAGCGCTCAGTCAATGTGGGGAGAGGGTTTTCCCAGGAGGTCACAGTGCATATGGATCTCAGCTTCACCACTTACAAAGCTCAGTAGACCTGCAAAAAGTGTTCCACCACCTCAAAAAACAAAGTTCTGTCATCTGAAAGTCAGCCATGTTAGATGTCCATTTTTATGCTGGAGCTGCAGCTGTCAAGAAGTCAGGCACTTGCTGAACCCAGCACGATCTGCTGGCGAGCTTTGCGAACGGCGTGTAATAATTGAAAGACCCTGCTAAAATCGGCTTATCTAGGCAGTCAACAAGCTGTTAACTGCCTTAAGTGCCTCTCCCGCCGCTTGGTGGCGGAACCGATCAGGACTCCCAGAGCCGGCACTTGGCAAAGTAGCGTGGAGGCGGGGTCGGAATCCGCCGTCAATCAAAAAGATTTAACCTCTGACCCGCCTCCAAACCCGCCCTCTGAGCGCCGGCAAAATCGCGGCCAAAGAGTGGGCAGAGACAAGATTATTTTGCTACTTTATAAGCTGTGCCCAAGTCACGAGGCCAGCTCTGCACAAAGACATCAGATCCTAACTCCGTTTCCCTCATCCCGTCCATGTTACTCTCCTTAGCACAAAGACAGTGGCAAACTGATCCACCTGTAACCTTGCTCGAGCGGTGCAGGAAAGTAAACGTCAGTTTATCAAAGGAGCCAGAGGGCAAAAATGACCATGATTTGTATTCGGAGGTCTTAATCAAGAGCATTAGAGCTACTGAACAAAATTTTACTCTCCAGAATATTTGCATCACAAAATCTATATTTATGTAGAGAAAAAAAAAATACTGTTTCAGGGCATGATTCCTCCATAATTTCTTCCGCAAATCCATTTAATTCCATTGAATAACTATTGTTTCCTATTATTTATTTGGCACAGCTAGAATGGGAAATATGGGATGTAGATATGACGTTTGGGTCATTGTTGGTTAAATGCAGATAAAAGAACTAGGAGTGTAAATTTTCTAGCATAATTTATGGTTCTTTTCCATTACTGTACCCACCCACGATGTATTATTTAAATCATCTTGGACATTGATGCTCATCAAAATGAATATTGCACAACCATTCTTTCTAGTTTTCTTTTATTTGTTCGTGGTATTGGGCGTCGCTAGCAAGGCCAGCATTTATTGCCCATCCCTAATTGCCCGAGAGAAGGTGGTGGTGAGCCGCCTTCTTGAACCGCTGCAGTCCTTCTGGTGAAGGTACTCCCACAGTGCTGTTAGGGAGGGGAGTTCCAGGATTTTGACCCAGCGACGATGAAGGAACGGCGATATACTTCCAAGTCAGGATGGTGTGTGACTTGGAGGGGAACTTGGAGTGGTGGTGTTCCCATGCACCTGCTGCCCTTGTCTTTCTAGATGGTAGAGGTCACGGGTTTGGGAGGTGCTGCCGAAGGAGCCTTGGAGAGTTGCTGCAGTGCATCTTGTAGATGGTACGCCGGTGGTGGAAGGAGTGAATGTTTAAGGTGGTGGATGAGGTGCCAATCAAGCGGGCTGCTTTGTCCTGGATGGTGTCGAGCTTCTTGAGTGTTGTTGGAGCTGCACTCATCCAGGCAAGTGGAGAGTATTCCATCACACTCCTTATTTGTGCCTTGTAGATGGTGGAAAGGCTTTGGGGAGTCAGGAGATGAGACACTCGCCGCAGAATACCTAGCCTCTGACCTGCTCTTGTTGCCACAGTGTTTATGTGGCTGGTCCAGTTAAGTTCGTGGTCAATGGTGACCCCCAAGGATGTTGATGATGGGGATTTGGCGATGGTAATGTCGTTGAATGTCAAGGGGAGGTGGTTAGACTCTCGCTTGTTGGAGATAGTCATTACCTGCCACTTATCAGCCCAAGCCTGAATGCTGTCCAGGTCTTGTTGCGTGCGGGCATGGACTGCTTCATTATCTGAGGAGTTGCGAATGGCACTGAACACTGTGCAATCATTCGCGAACATCCCCATTTTTGACCTTATGTTGGAGGGAAGGTCATTGATGAAGCAGCTGAAGATGGTTGGGCCTAAGACACTACGCTGAGGAACTCCTGCAGCGATGTCCTGGGTCTGTGATGATTGACCACCAACCACCACAACCATCTTCCTTTGTGCTAGGTATGACTCCAACCAGTGGAGAGTTTTCCCCCCCTGATTCCCATTGACTTCAATTTTACTAGGGCTCCTTGATGCCACACTCGGTCAAATGCTGCCTTGATGTCAAGGGCAGTCACTCTCACCTCACCTCTGGAATTCAGCTCCTTTGTCAATGTTTGGACCAAGTCTGTAATGAGGTCGGGAGCCGAGTGGTCCTGGTGGAACCCAAACTGGGCATCAGTGAGCAGGTTATTAGTTAGTAAGTGCCGCTTGATAGCACTGTCGATGACACCTCCCATCACTTTACTGATGATTGAGAGTAGACTGATGGGGTGGTAATTGGCCGGATTGGATTTGTCCTGCTTTTTGTGGACAAGACATACCTGGGCATGTAACCAATGCATTGACTTGAGACTATTTGCCTTATTTTGCACAAATGATGAATAACTGTTTGCATGGTAACCTGATGTTGCATGCAAGCTTAGGTGAGGTGGTAACAAAAACTGAGAAAGATTAATCTTACAAAAGTTGAAAATTCTTGTCTCAGAAGGATTATTAGTTGCAAAATCTGAAGTTGACTCTGAGGCACAACAATGTTTGGGCTTCTGAGATGAAGTAGCTATTGAAGAGGACTTATCTTTACAAGTCAACTTATGTTGGTAAAAGCACATCAAAGACACAAAGGAATGGAAAGATCTTTCTGGTTCACAAGAGATGCCTTGTTCCGGCCTGGCATGTCAGCACAAATTGCAGATGTGGTTACCCAATGTTACGTGCAAAAGTGTGCCAATGAAAAAGAGCCAATGAAAGCCCATGACATTTCCTGCAGAACCGGTAGGAGCAGCAGCAACGTGGTGAGTGGGAGCGGCGGTGAGAGAGAAGCAGCCAGTAAAGGGGTGAGTGAAACCTGGCAACTTTACTGTGGGTGAACAGTGGAAGACTGTTTCCACTGCTAGCCGAATGGGGGATGGAGCCTGAGGATTCTCACTGAAAGAACCAAGAGAAAAGGAAGACTTTAGCACTGAAGACTATTAAACCATGGGATACTTCACCGCAAGTGGCTATTAAGGCAGAGACTAGAACACAATTTAAAAGGGAATGAGTTAAGTATTTGAAAAGGAGGAATATAAAAGGGTTACAGGAGAGAACGCCAGCACTGCCACAGACACTGTGCCATCAAATGGCCTCCTCCCGTGCTGTAATTTCCATCATCTATGAAAACTCTCCTTTATTGAATCCGAGCCCAGGGAATGATTTAGAACTGTTGGTGCTGAGTGGAGTTCAGGACGATATTCCCTGTGAGAAGTTCCCCAAACACCAAGCCCGCTGCAATCTTTTGGTTTGGTTCAAGTTAAGTCTGTGCCAACCAGTTTTGACGTGTGACGTCCAAGTACAGATTGGCTCCCAGTTCAGAGTTGTCACCTTCATAGAATGATTACAGCACGGAAGAAGGCAAATCGGCCCATCGAGCCCATGCCGGCTCTCTGCAAGAGCACTTCAGCTAATCCCACTCCCCCGCCCTTTCCCCATAGCCCTGCAAATTTTTTTGCTTCAGGTACTTATCCAACTCCCTTTTGAAAGCAGTGATTGCGTCTGCCTCCACCACCCTTTCAGACAGTGCATTCCAGATCCTAACCACTCGCTGAGTAAAAAAGTTTTTTCTCATGTCACCTTTGGTTCTTCTGCCAATCACCTTAAATCTGTGTCCTCTGGTTCTCTTCCTTTTCCCTTGGTTCTTTCAGTGAGAATCCTCAGGCTCCATCCCCCATTCCGCCAATGGGAACAGTTTCTCTCTATCTGCTCTGTTTTGGCCCCTCATGATTTTGAACACCTCTATCAAATCTCCTCTCAATCTTCTCTACTCTAAGGAGAACAACCCCAGCTTCTCCAGTCTATCCACGTAACTGAAGTCCCTCATCCCTGGAATCATTCTCGTAAAGTGTCAGCTGTGGCTCAGTGGGTAGCACACTCGCCTCTGAGGCAGAAGGTTTGTCGGTTCAAGTCTCACTCCAGGGACTTGAGCAGATAAATCTAGGCTGACACTCCAGTGCAGTGCTGAGGGAGTGCTGCACTGTCGGAGGTGCCCTTTCGGATGAGACGTTAAACCGAGGCCCCGTCTGCTCTCTCAGGTGGATGTAAAAGATCCCATGGCACTATTTCAAAGAAGAGCAGGAGAGTTATCCCCGGTGTCATGGCCAATATTTATCCCTCAATTAACATAACAAAAACAGATTATCTGGTCATTATCACATTGCTGTTTGTGGGCGCTTGCAGTGCGCAAATTGGCTGCTGCGTTTCCTACATTACAACAGTGATCACACTCCAAAAGAAATTCATTGGTTGTAAAGCATTTTGAGACGTCCGGTGGTCGTGAAAGGCACTTTATAAATGCAAGTCTTTCTTTTTAAATCTTTTCTGCACCCTCTCTAAGGCCTTCACATCCTTCCTAAAGTGCGGTGCCCACAATATTCAGTTGTGGCCGAACCAGTGTTTTATATAGGTTCATCATAATTTCGACGCTTTTGTACTCTATACCTCTATTCATGAAGCCCAGGATCCCATAAGCTTTTTTAACTGCTTTCTCAACCTGCCCTGCCACCTTCAACGATTTGTGCATATTTACCAATAGGTCTCTCTGTTCATGCACTCCCTTTAGGATTGTACCCTTTAGTTTATATCTCCTCTCTTCATTCTTTCTAACAAAATGCATCACTTCTCACTTTTCTACGTTAAATTTTATCTGCCACCTTCATACAGAACCGCAGTCCAAACTCAAGTCCAAGGAGATAGGGAGAAAGATGGGGACTGTTAAAAGTGGCATCGACTGGGGAGTCTGACCTCACCTAATGCAATGCTGGGGGATTCTGGTTGTAGTTACAGGGTGAATATGAACAACAACAACAACTTGCATTTATACAGCGCCTTTAACGTAGTAAAACATCCCAAGGCGCTTCACAGGAGAGTTATCAAACAAAATTTGACACCGAGCCACATAAGGAGACATTAGGACAGCTGGCCAAAAGCTTGGTCAAAGAGGTAGTTTTTAAGGAGTATCTTAAGGGAGGAGAGAGAACTAGAGAGGCGGAGAGGTTAAGGGAGGGAATTCCAGAGCTTAGGGCCAAGGCAACAGAAGGCACGGCCTTCAGTGGAGCAGCAAAGGAAATCGGGGATGCAGAATAGAGGAACGCAGACTTCTCTGCGGGTTGTAGGGCTGGAGAAGGTTATAGGTTTACTACTAGTTACAGATAGGATATCGGGTCATTACATCTATTACTACCAATTACATATAGACTATCAGTGAGTTATTGTATTACTGTTGGTTATGACGGGAATGTGTGTGTTACTAAGGTTGCCAACACTAGCTGGATGTATTCATAGAGTCATAGAGTTATACAGCACGTGTCCACGCCGGCCATCAAGCCCTGTCTATTCTAATCCCATTTTCCAGCACTTGGTCCGTAGCCTTGTATGCTATGGCGTTTCAAGTGCTCATCTAAATGCTTCTTGAATGTTGTGAGGGTTCCTGCCTCTACCACCCTTTCAGGCAGTGAGTTCCAGATTCCAACACATGAGCTCCCAGCTCCAACTATCCAGCCCAGTCAAGTAACCTTTCTTCCCCATCACCAATATTTTTACAACTAATAAACTAAAGCGTTCGAAGAAAATGAAAAAAAAACAATTGTTTTTAATGCCACTATGATTTTTCTCCCAGGTTGCTCACAGCAGTGTGCAGGAGACTAATCGTCAATTCCTGGAAGCTGGCGATTCCTGGAGGGCTGACAATACCAAGTGTTACCAGTATTACTATTCGTTATCAGTGCAATTTCAGTGAGTTACTATTATTATTATTACTGGTGGAATCAAAGTTCCTCCTGCCTCTGGTTTTCCCCCATGAATCCCTTCTCCGCCCTCGGTTTCCCTTCTTTGCCTACTTGCGGTGGCCTCCTGGTTCCCGGAACTTGTTACACAACAGCTGTTGGTGCAAAACCACAAGCAAACTACAGGAAATCTAACCTTCATAAGGTAAATGCAATAACATTTTCAGACATCGGGGCAGAAATTCGGGTCTCCACGGGTGAGTACGCGCTGTGTACTCACCCGTAGACCCAACAAAAGTGCCGGTTTCGAGCATGCACCGCGCATGCGCTGGAAACCGGAACTTCCGTTCCCTTGAAGGAAGGGGTTCGGAGGTCAAACGTGTGCGCCGGAGAGGCAGCGCGCACGCAGCGAACTTCATTGTTTTTTATATACAGGTTTTGAAGTGAGGGTAAGTCCCTGGCAGCTGCGCGGGGAAAAAGCAGGCGCAAGGCCTGCTTTTAACAAGGTAAATGGTGAATGAAGTGAAATTTAAACATTTTTTCCACAGGTTTATCTTTTTTAAATACTTTAAAGAAAGGTAAGTTTATTTTTAGCCCTGTTAAATACTGTAAATAATTTTTTCAAAAATTTAAATTTTTGTTTAAAACAGTTAATTTATGTAATTTATAGTTATTTTAAAAATGATGTTTTTTAAAATTTATTTGAAGTTTTAGTTAGGTTTTGGGGGGTGATCTCTATTCATAGATTTGACAGGTCTTCCCGTCAAGTCAATGAATGGAGATTCCCTGCTCCGATTGGCTCTCTATGGCCCACGTGATCCCAGGGGACGCTTCGAACTAACTGCGCCCCTGGGATACGTAAGCACTGCGCGCCGGCAGCTGGTGGAGGCCCAGGACCGGAATCCCATGCGGGCCCACAGCACAACGGCAGGCGTGCTAGGTAAGTGAAGGTCGGGGGACTTGTACCCGCGGGAAGCCTCCGACCCGAATTTCTGGCCCATCATGTGATCAAACCTCCAAGACTACCTCCAACCAGAGTTGGCAACCCTAGTAAAAAAAACTTTCTTGAAAGAGAAGTGTATTCGTCGTAAAAGTTGTAGAGAGCCATCTAGTGGTCGAAGATAGGATTGATAGGTAAAGACCATGGCCTAGAAATTCGATGACGCCGCAACCATTTTTCGGGTGCTAAAGGGCGATATGGTGGGGAGGAAGCACGCGCTCATTATGAGTTGGAAGTGCACTGCCATATTGGTATAAGCAAAAAAATAGGCGTCCAGGGCCCACACCTGAAACATGCATTAGGCCTTTTGCATATGCAAATAAGAGGTTAACACCTGTTTGAAACCCCATGTAAGATTAGGTTGCTCTGAAGGGAGCCAGCCCCATGAAAACCAGGTCTACACACAGCCTAACCAATGGTCCTTAAAGGGACCGGTGCAGGCCACCACCAAAAAGATAAGTTTTTAAAATATACTTAGCTGAAATCCACGTTCAAACCGCGGGCCATTGCCGGCCACTCTCCCTCCGCCCCCCGCAATTTGCTGCCTCCAACCACCTTCCGATCGACCTCTTCTCCCTTTCAACCCCTACTGATCGACTCCCTCTCTAGTAAAAAAGCCAGTTGTTGATGGGCCGTAGAACAAAAGGCCTCGCCAACGGCCTAGTAGGGAAAAACATCACTCGGCGTTACAGCATTGATCCGTACAGACTCGAGGGTCCTGGATTTCTGGTCTGTGCCGAGTCAGTGGATCTCAGCCAGCGCAGCAATTGGGCCTTAGCTTTAGCGCCCCTGGGCTTGGCAGAAGCGAAACAAAAATCCAGGGATCCTGAGCTAGATTGCTAACTAGTCCATCATGCTGTAAATTGAACATATAAGGACACGGTTGCGCTTGACTATTATGCCCTCCGCAATTGAATAGCCCGATACCCAATGTCTAGGCTCAAAGATAAGACTGGCCATTTGGACTAGGCAATGTGGGTGCTGCTAGCACACGTGGGACTGGTCCCCAGCAAGAGTCACTGCCTTTAAGAGGTGGAAAAATTGGCCACAAAAAAAAGGCAAAGCTCTGCCATTTCAAGTAAAGCATTGCTTGTGAAATCTAAATCTTTTTATTGTATCAAATGCCCAGTATATTAACAGCAAGATACTATGAAAGTGTCACTTAAAAGTCAGATATAAACACAAGGAAGCTCACTGAATAGCTCAGAGTACAAATACGTTCCAGCTTTCAACTCATTAATTGCAAATCTACTTAAAACGACAAAGTACACAGGGATCTGGCAAGGCAAACAATGCTGAACATCTCTCACTAAACAGCAGTGATGCATAAAGTTACTGAATAAAACATCAAGTGGATGACTGGGTTCAGCTTCTTCCCCATTTGGTGGCCATTCAGGGTTTCAACAACTAAATGAAAAAGTTTTTACAATTAACAGAGTTTTAGAGACAAGTAAATGCTGGCACACCTAGGCTAGCTTTGTTTCCTATTGAAAACTTGTAACAACTTTCCTTAACTTGTGATGCAAGGAAGCAGAAACTATGTAAGTATACAAGACCATAAATAACTGAGGAAAAAGCCAATTGAAAAATACTTCATGGGTAAAGCAATTTAAAGGAAACAGACCATGTAGCACTTTGAGAATCTTGTAAAGGGACTCTTAAAAAGCAAGTATGCAGCTTTCAATTATGCAACTTAAGTGAAAGCAGTTAACACAATGGAAGAAACTGAAAAAAATCTAAAACGCAATTTCCCCCTACCTCAGCATACCAAAACATGTTTGTTTAAGGCATTCCTTGAAAAGCATTTTATCGTTCAATGGCGCAGAAACACAAAGCCTACTGGGCATTTTGTACCGGGGTGCCAAACATTCACACGTTTGACAGCCCAAATGATGATTTCTAAATAAAAATTTAACAAAAAGAATCAGCCTGGGTTTCTTTTCTCACTGTGACGGAAATATTGAACAAACCAGTGAGACTGACGGACTCAGTAGCATTATTAAATCAAAACTCTTCTTCATAGCTGTAAAGATAGAACTTCTGCCCTAGCAAAAAAAAAATCAGTGTCTCCCCTAACAGTCTAAAATTCTGGCACAAAAATATTCAGCATGCCTTAAGTTATTTGTCTCCATTTCTCGTATTTTTTCCCCAATAGTCTAGTATTTGCTTTACTAGAGAAACAAGTGTATTTGTCTAAGTTAGTCATAGTTAAAGTTCAATAGTCTAGAAACCGACAGTACCCCAACTTTCGGCAATGACTTTGGCTTGGAACAGTATAATACACCAGATTGTGGTAACATTGGTTCACAGAATGGATTTCAGCTAGCTAAACAAGTTTTAAACTGCAACAATTATTCTGGTCTATACACCAAAATAGGTTTCCTGTTTTAAAATCAAAAAACAAGGGCGCTACAAAACTTTTATATGATTACCTATATCTTTTCATTATCAGCGAACTTCCAGCGGCACTGCTTAGAAGTGTCAGAATACGTTGTTTGCTTTACTTGTCATTATTATCTTCATGTTGCTAGGTGCGTCTTGTGTTTATTTCGGTTGTTTTTTTCGTTGCCTCTTTGTGACCTTTTGTTCCTGTGTCTTTTGTGCTTCTATCTTTATTGTGTTGTTTTGCCTGTCCTTTCTCATATGCTTTTCCTCTTTCTGTTATTTTCCTTTGTTGGAGGGAGATATAGCTGTTGGTCAGTGGTAGGTATGGGTGGTGGCAGGGGGAGTGATCTGGAAATGGCTACAAGAAACTTTGGGGTCACAGGTTTGACGGAGAGGGGAATCTGACCAGTGTATGGAGGCAGCGGAAAACCACATTAAGGGACTGGCCCTCTAACCACCTTGCCCCACCAGTTGCATATCTTGTCACGTACCCTCCACCCACGCCCTGTCACCTCCCATTCCACACATGCACCATTCCACCCCCCCCCCCCCCGTGTTCCTCTCTCACTTCTCTGCAGCGCCTTGCTGCTGTTGTCTTTTCACTGCGTCCCGCCATTCCTTCCAACTCTTCCCTCATCATTTTTCCCTCTTGCGTTCTCCTGTTCTTTCTGTTTCCCTTACCCTTCGCTTCCCCCCCCTCTTTCCACTGGCCCCGCCACCTCTCCAACCTCTTTCATTAATTCATCTCTTGCTCGCTCCCCCTCTTTCCCCCACAACTGCTTTGCACCTTCACACTCTTGCCCGAAGGTTCTTTTGCCCTCCCCCATACCACCTACCTTCACCCCCTTCTCAGTCCCTCCACCTGCACCAGCTCCATGACCAAAAAGATTTTTGATAGTAGCTCCACACTCTCCTGTTCACTGGTTTTCCGGCATTGAACTCGGAATGCTGGGAAACCGGTCAATAATAGCCCGCAGGCCTGGGAGCAGCCAAGGAGGCACACCAAGCCAAGCCAGCAAAGATAGGCAGGATGGGAGGGGGGGGGGGGGGGGGGGGGGGCAGTGAAAAGTAGGCAGGGAGACTCAGCTCGCCGCAAAGCAGGGATCCATGGCACCATAGACAGAGAAGGCAGAGGATGCAGTGGGAAAAGGAAAGGCCCAAGGCGGGGGAAAAGAAGAAAAAAAGTTTAGAAAAAGTCAAAAAAAAAAGTTACCTAAACAGAGTGAGGAGAAATGGAAATTGGAGGTTCAGGAGCGCCATCTGGTAATAGAAGGGCTGGGTGTTGTGTAATGAGGAGGGACTAATCAGCAATCTTGTGGTACGAGGCCCCCTGGGGAAGAGTGACCATAGTATGGTGGAGTTCTACATTAGGATGGAGAAGGAAACAGTTAAGTCAGAGACCATGGTCCAGAACTTAAATAAGGGCAACTTTGAGGGTATGAGGCGTGAATTGGCGAGGTTAAATTGGCAAGCGATATTTAAGGGGCTATCAGTGGAAGGGCAATGGCAGACATTTAGAGATCGCATGGATGAACTACAACAATTGTACATCCCGGTCTGGCGTAAAAATAAAAAAGGGAAGGTGGCTCAACCATGGCTAACAAGGGAAATCAGGGATAGTATTAAAACCAAGGAAGTTGCATACAAATTGGCCAGAAGTAGCAGCAAACCCGGGGACTGGGAGAACTTCAAAACTCAGCAGAGGAGGACGAAGGGTTTGATTAGGGCAGGGAAAATAAAATATGAAAGGAAGCTTGCAGAGAACATTAAAATGGACTGCAAAAGCTTCTATAAATATGTAAAAAGAAAGAGGTTAGTAAAAACAAACGTAGGTCCCCTGCAGTCGGAAACAGGGGAAGTCGTAATGGGGAACAAGGAAATGGCTGATCAATTGAACAAGTACTTTGGTTCGGTGTTTACTGTGGAGGACACACACAACCTGCCGGAAATAAAAGGGGTCAGAGGATCTGGTAAGAGGGAGGAGCTGAGGGAAATCCTTATTAGTCGGGAAAAGGTATTGGGGAAATTGATGGGACTGAAGGCTGAAAAATCCCCGGGGCCTGATGGTCTGCATCCCAGAGTACTTAAGGAGGTGGCCTTGGAAATAGTGGATGCATTGACGATCATTTTCCAACATTCCTTAGACTCTGGATCAGTTCCGATGGAGTGGAGGGTGGCCAATGTAACCCCTCTTTTTAAAAAAGGAGGGAGGGAGAAAGCAGGGAATTATAGACCGGTCAGCCTGACATCGGTCGTGGGTAAAATGATGGAAGCAATTATTAAAGATGTCATAACAGACCATTTGGAAAGTGGCGACATGATAGGTCCAAGTCAGCATGGATTTGTGAAAGGGAAATCATGCTTGACAAATCTTCTGGAATTTTTTGAGGATGTTTCCAATAGGGTGGACAGGGGGGAACCAGTAGATGTGGTGTATTTGGACTTTCAGAAGGCCTTCGACAAGGTCCCACACAAGAGATTGGTGAGCAAAGTTAAAGCACATGGGATTGGGGGTAATGTGTTGACGTGGATTGAGAACTGGTTGGCACACAGGAAACAAAGAGTAGGAGTAAATGGGTACTTTTCAGAATGGCAGGCAGTGACCAGCGGGGTACCGCAGGGTTCGGTGCTGGGACCCCAGCTGTTTACATTATATATTAATGATTTGGACGAAGGGATTAAATGTAATATCTCCAAATTTGCGGATGACACTAAATTGGGAGGCAGTGTGAACAATGAAGAGGATGCTAGGAGGCTACAGAGTGACTTGGACAGGTTGGGTGAATGGGCAAATGTATGGCAGATGAAGTACAATGTGGATAAATGTGAGGTTATCCACTTTGGTGGTAAAAATAGAGAGGCGGACTATTACCTGAATGGTGGCAGATTAGGGAAAGGGGACGTGCAACGAGACCTGGGCGTCATGGTACATCAGTCACTGAAGGTGGGAATGCAAGTGCAGCAGGCAGTCAAGAAAGCAAACGGAATGATGGCCTTCATAGCAAGGGGATTTGAGTACAGGAGTAGGGAGGTGATGCTACAGTTGTACAGGGCCTTGGTGAGGCCACACCTGGAGTATTGTGCGCAGTTTTGGTCTCCTAACTTAAGGAAGGACATTCTTGCTATTGAGGGAGTGCAGCGAAGGTTCACTAGATTGATTCCTGGGATGGCCGGACTGACATATCAAGAAAGATTGGGTCAACTGAACTTGTATCCTCTGGAGTTCAGAAGAATGAGGGGGGATCTTATAGAGACATTTAAAATCCTGACTGGTTTAGAAAGTAAGTGTAGTGTTAAGTACACACACTGTACATTTAAAATGTAATACCCAAGCATAATAAATAGTGCGTGTTCAATTCAAACTTTTTCACGTATCCTTAAGTCGAAGAATATGGTGTCTCTCTTATCTAACTGTTTTCATGTTGCTATTTCTCTTTGTGTCTCTCCTCGTCTGTTTTTCTCTTCCCATCTCATCTTCTCCACTTCAATCTGTTCCTTTCCTCTTTTCTTTCGGAAGGGTGGTGTGACAGGATAGAGAGCTGCCATTGACTACAGACCACTTTTTGTATAGGTGGCGAAACTGCAGCCTGTAGTCTTCAGCAGCAGCCTTCCCACCACCTCCCTCTTGCTTCCCTCAGCTGGAAGACGGAGTTTGAAAGAGCAGCATTGACACCTAGTGCAAGGAGTACTGAAAAGTAAGTATACACACCCTAGTTAAAAATAATTCCTCGGCCTTACACCCATGCATAATACCCAGGAGTGACAAAATCGTGACCCAGGAAGCAAGTATGACAAACAAGAAATGAACACTAGATGCAAGAATTTTAATATAAATTGTAATATAGATGCTGAGGTCATTCCTTGGCAAGAAGCTTAGATCAAGCAGAAACGGCAGGCTAGGAGGTCCTTGGAGGCTGGGTGCAGATAAGGTATCAGCAGTGATGGGCCCCTGAAGGTAATTAGTCTCCAGGTGCAGCCCTGACCATTACTTGCCAAGAGCAGGGAGTATTCCAGAGATAAAAAACAGAAAATGCTGGAAATACTCAGCAGGTCAGGCAGCATCTGTGGAAAGAGAAACAGAGTTAACGTTTCAGGTCGATGACTCTTCGTCAGAACATGATGAAGGGTCATCGACCTGAAACGTTTACTCTGTTTCTCTCTCCACAGATGCTGCCTGACCTGCTGAGTATTTCCAGCATTTTCTGTTTTTATTTCAGATTTCCAGCATCCGCAGTATTTTGCTTTTGTATTAGAGATGTTTTGTGCAAACGCTAACAGAAATTACTATCACCATGAGAACAGATTACCTACAATTCCAAATGGTACATATTAAAATTGCTTTAAGCTCTGTCTGGTAGATGCCACAGCACACCAAATCTGTACATCAAGCTACACAACTATCATCAACATGGGCTCCTAAACTACAATCTCAAACTGCAGGCCTACTCTCTATGACTAACAATTAAACATTTGTATGCCACAAAGACTCAATGCAAAACAGATTGGTGGACTAGTCAATCAAAATAATCTTTTGGCACAACACTAAAGGATTTCTCAGATACTGCGGTATCTCAGTAAAGAGCTTCTGGTATCTTACTATCTATAAAATTTTCATTTTGAGCCAAATCAAATGTCGTAATCACCAACAGAACCTCTCCTCCTTGTCAAACACAGTTTAAATACATCTGTAGTTTGTACAGCAAACGTATCAATCAGAGTTTGGCCTCTTAAAAAAAACCTCGTCATAATTTACCGTATGCTAAAAGTATATTTCCAGTTTATCTTTCAATGCACTCAAAGTACTTCCTGATTATAATAAAAATATAAAAAAGTGCACCAGGCTACAGAACCTATGCAGCCAACCATCTATTCATAGGTTTTAGCTGCAAGCATTAAAAATATTCTGATTTCTGGTTAGTCTAGATCTTTTCAGTCTAGACTAAATGTTTTTATTTCCTCTGAAAATTGCACTCTAAAATCAAATGGTCTTAAATTAAGTTTGGCCTCAACTCTTTCATAACAGGATAACTTTGGTTTTCATCCTATTAAACAGCTTTTATGTCCTCACTCCCAAACATCTTACTTGAAAAGTTTTGTCAAGTAACATTTTCTGATTGGGGAAAAAAAAATTCTCAAGAATTCACTAAGTGATTAAAAGTCAAGTTTAATCCCCCAGTCACTGCAGCCTTTCTTGAAACGAGTCACGAACCATTGGAGAGATACCAGAAACTAGAGCCTGTGTTGTGGCACTGATTTTAAATTTGTAAAATTGCTTTTCTTCATAATTAGCAATATCCAAGAACAATCTTGGAACCAGATTTTCTTCAGGAAGAAAGTAATTCCCTTTAGCAATGACCTTTCTTAAACACATCAATTTTCCCACCTTAGGCCACAACTGTGTCCAACTCCTCAACATTCAACAAATGGAAGATTTTTAATTACGATCAGGGGTGCTCAAATTCTCATACACTTTTACAATAGACAATGAACTCACTGATTTACATTACTTGTCAAAGTGTACCAGCTAATCCATGTAGGATTACTGTACAGCATAGTTTCAAAAAATTCAATGTAACTTGGTACCACAGTAATATTACACTCTTTAGTAATATAAAATGAATTAGGGTTTATAATCTTTTAGTCAGAACCCAATAAATTGTCCCCGGCATTATTCCAACTTTTAATTTGATTGGAACACTCAGAATAGAAGGAAAATGCCCTTGGACTCAACACAAACTAATGTGCCATACCTTAAAGCATGTGATAAAAACAGAAACTGAAAACAAGGTTGATACCAGGCAAAACCGGTATAACAAACTATTTTGGAAAAGAACCTTCATTGAGTCACTGAAACATTAGTGATTCATTTGACCTCTGGGGACATACCTCAGACTACACAAAGAAAATTTTAGTATTGTTTATTTTAAAACAGCATTCCGTACAAAAAAACAATTATGTCATCTGTTATGACCCAGCAAAAATTGAGCTTTGGTCACATCAATTATGTAATTAAACAGGACCGATTCACATGCACTCATCTGAAGTTGTAGCTGGTTTTAACGTATGAAAATAAATTCATTTTGGTGATGCAAAACTTTTCAGGAAGAAAATATTTTTCCGATTGTCAAAATGTTACTATGCCTGTTGAAAGGTTCTGAAATGCCATATCCGCTGATTTTGCTGTTGGTGGCAGCGGAAGGAAGATATGCTATTCCAGTACTTCCTGTTTACAGCATGGGCAGGGCATGTAGCGATTTAGTGTTTCTCTTAAACAAGACAGCTTGTTAAAGATTAAAACTCATTAATTACTTGTTTATATTTTCTTCCTTTCCATTTTCTTTCTTGTATTTTTCCATTAACTTTTCACCCTACTGTATTTGAGGAAAATCTAAAAACCTGGCCTGTTGATCAGAACAACCTGATGAAAATTGTGACGTCTAGTTCACGGCAGTCACATGACAGATGTTGCACTACAAAGTGTCAAAAATATATAAAAAGAGAAAGGCTGTCATTTCCTGCTTTTTAAAAAATGCAAAAGCTAGGAATTTAAGCACTTGTCAATTGACAAATTCCCTCACTAACAGCAACAAACTTGTAAATGACTCCAGGATGTGCTTATTCACAGACTTTCTTAACTTAGGCCAGTCTTAGCAGTAGAAAAAGACATTGTCATTCCACGGTATAGTGCTCATCCGATTAGCTGTGGAAAAACGTCATGGGCGATCTGCTGGTAGGTTTGAAACTCAAAGATTGAACAGGCAGATGTCACTAACTCAACTACACCAAACAACTAAAATTGCATAAAAAGGGAGGGAAACACATGAATGAAATTAGTTTTACATCAGCTAAAGAGAGCATCATGCATTAGGCACTGTAACTAGACGCTGATTCACCATTAACATTCTACTTACAATCCATGAAGGTGATATTTTTACACTAACTGAAGCAGTGTACATTACCTCAACATTATTGATGTACTCAGCACTATACATCTGAAATACCCAGCGCACATTCTTAAAGTAGCTGCACAAATCATAAATAATCACAACAAAAATAACTACACAAAATCACAAGTAACCACAACACCAATAGAACATTTTATTCTCCTGAAGCAACTAGAGATACCACTAGTCACATTAACAGCCTTAATACACACATCACGCACCATGTCAAGACCAAGCACACTGAAGTTCACACAGTGCTGTGACAGTGACACACGACTTAATTCCACATACAATTAACTCCTAACCTCAGTTATATAGTCGGGTGGAGTGGGGGTTCTGATGGCCAGGCACAAGCACGGGGTTGGGGTGAGGGGGAAGCAGAAGCAGAGCATGAATAATCCAAAAGCCCTTTATAGTAGATTATAATATGACTAGGGTAGAGGCCTGGGAGCAACAGCCTGAATGCTCTCAGCTGATTTATGGTACTTGGCTTCAAAAGTTGGTATAATTATTTTACCTATACAACTGATACACATAAAACTAATGTCATAGAGTACAGCTATGGAAGCAATGAGAGTGTGTTCCCAGTCCTGATCCAACCCTTGATGATTGACTGGAGATGCAATCCTTGTACCACTGTATTAGTAGCACCATATTTTACATTTATCTTATTAAAGAGGGTGAAAAGACCTAGAAAACCAATGCTATAGGTTTCTACACCATGTACAAGAAAGAAGTGTGAAGTAAACTTAAACGTCATAAACATGCCAATAAGTCAATTCTAGTTACTGGACTTGTCATAGAATCAGACTGTTTAAGCCCAGGAGCAGGTAAATTCCACCATCAAACTTGTCTCCAGGAGCCACCGAGTACAATCCCTTCTCTTACGCATTTCTTTAATATTTCTCTTTTTCATGCAACTATATAATTCTTTCAAAAGAATCTGTAGACTCTGCTTCAACGATGGTTTGTAGCAGAGAATGACACATTCTAACCACCCTCTGTGTAAAGATTTTTTAAATCATTCCTTTCAATTCTTTGTGATTCGCTGAAATGTGTGTTTTCTTGTTGCCATCTCAACATCCAATGGAACAATCTAGAACGGTCGTCCATGGAAGACTTCTAACAGATCACAGCTTAATCTTTTCAGCTCCAATGGTGGGGGGAAAAAAGCTCCAACGTCTCTTTATAACTTTAACCCTTCATCCTTCCTATGATGGAGTATTCAATTCAACAGCTTGGTGGCATCAATAATTCTTGTTACGTTTGATAGATATGTAAACCCTTCATCCTTCCTATGATGGAGTATTCAATTCAACAGCTTGGTGGCATCAATAATTCTTGTTACGTTTGATAGATATGTAAAGTGTGGCTATTGCAGATTTTGTGCACCGTAATTGGTGAGTGAGGCAAAGTAGTTATAGTCCAAAATGACCAATCGTCGTGGTCACAAGCTGTGGACAAACTATGGAGCAAACGGTAAAGAAGATTTTGTATTTCTTTCCAATTGTAAGTAGATGCTGGCTGCACATCTGGGCTTGATTTCTTCATGGGGGAGCCCAGGTTGCCTATCTTTTCCATGTTTCATGTTAGCCATGGAGAAAACATTTCCAATATGAAAGGTTTGCCACTTTTCTGCATTTGATTAATAAATTCCAGAGTTCTTAAAAATATTCCATTGTTTACACCAAGGGTGACAGTGCAGGAAAGCGTGCAATTATTGTGTTTTTTCTAAAATATTGCTTAAAATGTCAAGAAAACTGGCCACTGAGTAATTATCTATTTGTGACTCATAGAAGGGAAATTCACCTGTTGTATGCTTTGAACAAACTCCATTTGAACTCTACATATTTGATTTGTCAAAATATACTGCATATTTCGACAGCCACTAGCAACTGAACTTTTACAGCGTATTTATCCTTCACTTCCTGGAAAACCACCTGCAATCACGTCATCAAAACAGGTTTGGTTTATACTAGTTACAAGAGCCAGTCGGCACAACTCCTTCACTTCCAATTATTTTCAGAAAGAAGCCTCCTTTGCTTGTACGCATCAGAGGTCAGTCTCAAATAACTCTGTTGCAAGAGCACATGCAATGGATGGTACTGCAAACAAGCTCTAATTCATAGGCTGAGTTCAACCCTTTTATCTCCTTGCGACAAAATAGTTATCAGGCCTGAATTTGCAGTTGGAGGCTTCCTGCGGGCAGATGCCTCCGAGCAAAAGATCTACGAACCTATCTGATGGTCCTGGACCCACGGAGACTCGCGCTCCTGGGCCTCTATGCGTAGACATGCGAAGAGGTCCACGTATCCCAGGGGCGCATGCGGTTTGCAAGCGTCCCTGGGATCACGTGGCCTGGCCCAACAAATGAAAGAAAGGGATCCCCATTCATGCTCATCGGGATTCCGTATGTATGGAATCCCCATAAGCATGAATAGGAATACCCAAAAAAATACACGTACTCATCAAATAAAATTACATATTTAAAATTAATTAAAATGCCATTTAATCAAATATTTAAAGCAAAAGTGAAATTTTTTGAAAAATAAATTAACGTTTTAAAGGGGCTAAAAATAACCTTATCTTTATAATGTTTAAATGATTGAATTTTTTTTTTTTTTTATGTTCACTTAAACTCTTACGCTGGTAAAAGGAGACCTTAAACCGGCTTTTACCAGGCGTAAGAATTTCACAGGCATTCGCTGGGTAAATAGTCCAACTCTCCGCCCGTGAATGTCCATTTCCCGAGGATGCGTTGGATCTGTCAAGAAGATTCTTGACAGATCGCAAGTTCCGGGTTTTCACGTGCGAAAACCCGGAACTTGCGTGGCCCTTGCAGGCACGTACGCACCTCGTACGCTGCCAGACCTGCTGAGTATTTCCAGCATTTTCTGTTTCTATTTCAGATTTCCAGCATCTTGCCTCTGATACTCCCAGTATTGGGTCCGGGAAAGACGGCACCTTCCGACAGTGCAGCGCTCCCTCGGTGCTGCAGCGGGAGCGTCAGGCTGGACTATGTGCTCAAGTCTCTGGCGTGGGGCTTGAAGCCATGACCCTCTGACCCAGAGGCGAGGGCGCCACCCACCGAGCAAGGCCGACAGCAAAATGTAATTTCAGTATAGGACTCAATTACAGCGTGGCATGAATACAGTTTAAAAGGAACATCTTGTAGCAGGGTCAAGTGGAGAGCAGCATTGCTCCTTCCACCCCTCAACAAGTGCAAGGCCATATACAAACAGGCGATAAACTTAGACACTTGGGCAGTATCACAGAGTGCTGAGAGTTGGGTGAGTCAGGGAGTTAGGTGAGGAGTGGAAGGAGGAGCTCCCTTGCTTCGCCTTTGTTTTTCCTAACTTTTCACCCTGTAGGAATTGGTTCTTACTTTACTCCAAGGAAAGAGTCCGAGAGCGGGAGCAATCAAACAACAACAACTGCGAAACCGCTAAAGTGACGTCACAACCAGGGAAGGAGCTGATTGGTAAGTAGGACCTGGTGAGTATTTCTACAGTCCAGTCGTTAAAGTCAAAGTAAGGGCTCTAGTTTAGAGTAAGTAGTGTTTAAAGGGAAGTAAGGTCCCTAGTATATTTAATATTCTTTAATTTAACGGAAGTAAAGGGAATAAATTAAGGGTAGGACATGGCAGGGCAGCTCGGCAACATGGAATGCTCCTCCTGTGCTATGTGGGAAGTCAGGGACACTTTAGGTATCCAGGGCGAACACATGTACAGGAAGTGTCTCCAGCTGCAGCTACTCGAAATCCTCATTTCGGAGCTGGAGCTGCGGCTGGAGTCACTGTGGAGCATCCGCGAAGCTGAGATCTTCATGGATAGCACGTTTAACGAGTTGGTCACACTGCAGGTAAAGAGTGCACAGGCAGACAGGAAATGCGTGACCGCCAGACAGAGTAAAAGAACTAGGAAGGTAGTGTAGGAGTCCCCTGGGTCCATCCCCTCTCCAACAGATTTTCCGTTTTAGATACTGCTGGGGGAGATGGTTTCTCAGGGGAATGCAGCAAGAGCCAAGTCGTGGCACTACGAGTGGCTCAGCTGTACAGGAGGGGAGGAAAAAGAGTGGGAGAGCAATAGTGATAGGGGATTCTATCGTAAGGGGAACAGATAGACGTTTCTGTGGCCGCAGACGTGACTCCAGGATGGTATGTTGCCTCCCTGGTGCCAGGGTCAAGGATGTGACTGAACGGCTGCAGGGCATTCTGAAGGGGGAGGGCGAACAGTCAGAGGTCGTGGTTCACATTGGTACCAACGACATGGGTAGAAAGAGGGATGAGGTCCTGCAACAAGAATTTAGGGAGCTAGGTAGCAGATTAAAAAGCAGGACCTCAAAGGTTGTAATCTCTGGATTACTCCCGGTGCCACGTGCTAGTGAGTATAGGAATAGGAGGATAGAGCAGATGAATGCGTGGCTAAAGAGTTGGTGCAGGAGGGAGGGCTTTAGTTTCCTGGATCACTGCGTCTGCTTCTGGGGAAGGTGGGACCTGTACAAGTCGGACGGGTTGCACCTGAACCGGAACGGGACCAACATCCTTGCGGGGCGGTTTGCTAGTACTGTTGGCGGGGGGGGGGTTAAACTAACTTGACAGGGGGATGGGATACAGAGTGGAGCTATAGTAGGGGGTGATACACAGCCAAATATAGAGGAAAAAACAAGTCAGCCTGGAAGGCAGAGCAAATATGTAACGGCACAAGGGAGTATGGCAAGACTGGATGGCATTTATTTTAATGCAAGGAGTCTTGCGAGTAAGGCAGATGAATTGAAGGTGTTGATGAACACATGGGAGTATGATATTGTTGCTATCACAGAGACATGGTTGAGGGAGGGGCAGGACTGACAGCTCAATATTCCGGGGTATAGAATCTTCAGGCGAGACAGAGGGGGGTGTAAAAGAGGAGGGGGTGTCGCAATATTAATCAAGGAGTCAATTACTGCTGTAAGGAGGGATGATATCTTAGCAGGTTCTTCTAATGAGGCCATATGGGTAGAGCTTAAAAACAAAAAGGGGGCAAGCACTTTGCTGGGAGTGTACTATAGGCCCCCAGTCAGGGGGAGATAGAGGAACAGATATGTAGGCAAATCTCAGAGAAGTGTAGAAATAATAGGGTAATAATAGGGGATTTCAACTTCCCCCGATATTAACTGGGATAGTCAGAGTGTGAAAGGCTTAGAGGGTGCGGAATTCTTAAAGTGCATCCAGGAGAGCTTTTTGAGCCAGCATGTAGAAAGTCCTACAAGAGAGGGGGCGGTACTGGATCTAATTCTAGGGAATGTAGCCGGGCAAGTGGTAGAAGTGTCAGTAGGAGAGCATTTTGGTGACAGTGACCATAATTCGGTAAGATTTAAGGTAGTCATGGAAAAGGGCAAAGATGGACCAGAAATAAAGGTTATAAATTGGGGGAAGGCCGATTTTAATATGATAAGGCAGGATCTGGCCAAAGTGGACTGGGATCAGCTACTTGTAGGAAAATCCACATCAGAGCAGTGGGAGTCTTTCAGAAAGGAGAGAGAGAGAGAGAGAGAGAGTGTGTGAGTACAACGCCAACGTGTTCCCGTAAAGGTCAAGGGTGGGACCAACAAACCCAGGGAACCCTGGATGTCAAGGGATATACAAGAATGGATTAGGAAAAAAAGGGAGGCTTTTGGCAGATACAAAGGGCTAAAAACAGTGGAAGCCCTAGAGGAGTATAGAAAGTGCAGGGGGGTACTTAAAAAAGAAATTAGGAGAGCGATGAGGGGGCATGACAAAACACTGGCGGGCAAAATAAAGGAAAATCCCAAGGTGTTTTATAAGTATATTAAGGGCAAGAGGATAACCAGGGAAAGAGTAGGGCCCATTAGGGACCAAAGTGGCAATCTGTGTGTAGAGCCGGAAGATGTCGGTGAGGTTTTAAATGAATATTTTGCATCTGTGTTCACTATGGAGAAGGACGATGTAGGCATAGAAATCAGGCAGGGGGATTGTGATATACTTGAACAAATTTGTATTGAGAGGGAGGACGTACTAGCGGTTTTAGCGGGCTTAAAAGTGGATAAATCCTCAGGCCCAGACGAGATGTATCCCAGGCTGCTGTGTGAGGCAAGGGAGGAGATTGCAGGGGCTCTGACACAAATTTTCAGAACCTCTCTGGCCACAGGGGAGGTGCCAGAGGACTGGAGAACAGCTAACGTAGTACCATTATTCAAGAAGGGTAGTAGGGATAAACCAGGGAATTACAGGCCAGTGAGCCTAACATCAGTGGTAGGGAAATTATTGGAAAAAATTCTGAGGGACAGAATTAGTCTCCACTTGGAGAGGCAAGGATTAATCAAGGATAGTCAGCATGGCTTTGTCAGGGGGAGATCATGTCTAACCAATTTGATTGAATTTTGCGAGGGGGTGACTAGGTGTGTGGATGAGGGTACAGAGACCCTGTGTCATCGCACCAACGCTCTTCTCGATCTTCCTTGCTGCAATGCTCCATCTCACCCTCAGTAAGCTCCCCACTGGAGTGGAGCTAATTTACAGAACAAACAGGAAACTGTTCAACCTCCGTCACCTCCAGTCCAGATCCAAGGTCGTCCCATCCTCTGTTGTCGAATTACAGTATGCAGACGACGCTTGCGTCGGCGCTCACTCAGAGATCGAACTCCAAACCATCGTCAACACCTTCACCGAAGCGTACGAGAGCATGGGCCTTACACTAAACAGCCGTAAGACAAAGGTCCTCTACCAACCTGCCCCCACCACACAGTACTGCCCCCGATTATCAAAATTCACGACAAGGCCTTGGACAACGTGGACCACTTTCCTCCATACCTCGGGAGCCTACTGTCAACAAGGGCAGACGTCGACGACGAAGTCCAACACCGCCTTCAGTGTGCCAGTGCAGCCTTCAGTCGCCTGAGGAAGAGAGTGTTTGAAGACCAGCACCTCAAACCCGGCACTAAGCTCATGTTCTACAGAGCAGCAGTGATACCCACCCTGCTGTATGCCTCAGAGCCATGGACCATGTACAGCAGGCACCTCAAAGCACTGGAGAGGTACCACCAACGCTGCCTCCGCAAGATCCTGCAAATCCATTGGCAGGATAGGCGCACCATCGTCAGTGTTCTTGCTCAGGCCAACATCCCCAGCATCGAAGCTTTGACGACGCTCGATCAGCTCCGATAGACGGGTCACATTGTCCGCATGCCCGATACGAGACTCCCAAAACAAGTGCTCTACTCGGAGCTCCGGCACGGCAAGAGAGCCCCAGGTGGGCAGAGGAAACGCTTCAAGGACACCCTCAAAACCTCCTTGAAAAAGTGTAACATCCCCACCGACACCTGGGAATCCCTGGCCCAAGACCACACAAAGTGGAGGAGAAGCATCCGGGAAGGCGCCGAACACGGAGTCTCTTCGCCGGGAGCAAGCGGAAGCCAAGCGCAGGCAGCGCAAGGAGCGCACGTAAACCCAAGCACCCCACCCACCCGCCCCTTCAACGACCGTCTGCCCCACCTGTGACAGAGACTGTCGGTCCCGCATTGGACTCATCAGTCACCTGCGAACTCATTTTTAATGTGGAAGCAAGTCATCCTCGGTTCCGAGGGACTGCCTAAGAAGAAGAAGAAGAAGAATGAGGGTAGTGCAGTTGATGTAGTCTACATGGACTTCAGTAAGGCTTTTGACAAAGTCCCACATGGGAGACTGGTCAAGAAGGTAAGAACCCATGGGATCCAGGGCAATTTGGCACATTGGATCCAAAATTGGCTTAGTGGCAGGAGGCAAAGGATGATGGTCGAAGGTTGTTTTTGTGACTGGAAGCCTGTGTCACGTGGTGGGTCCTTTGCTGTTTGTAGTGTACATTAATGATTTAGATATGAATGTAGGAGGTATGATCAGTAAGTTCGCAGATGACACGAAAATTGGTGGAGTGGTAAATAGTGAGGAGGGAAGCCTCAGGCTACAGGACGATATAGACAGGTTGGTCAGATGGGCAGAACAGTGGCAAATGGAATTTAACCCTGAAAAGTGTGAGGTGATGCATTTTGGGAGGACTAACAAGGCAAGGGAATACACAATGAATGGTAGGACCCTAGGAAGGACAGAGGATCAGAGGGACCTTGGTGTGCATGTACATAGATCCCTGAAGGCAGCAGGACAGGTAGATAAGGTGGTTAAAAAGGTATATGGGATACTTATATTCTATGCCTCGGCTAATGAAGGCAAGAGCAGGGAGGTTATGATGGAGCTGTACAAAATGCTAGTTAAGACACAGCTGGAATACTGTGTGCAGTTCTGGTCGCCACACTATAGGAAGGATGTGATTGCATTGGAGAGGGTGCAGAGGAGATTCACCAGGATGTTACCTGGGCTGGAGCGCTTCAGCTATGAAGAGAGACTGGACAGGCTGGGGTTGTTTTCCTTTGAGCAGAGAAGGCTGAGGGGGGACCTGATTGAGGTGTACAAAATTATGAGGGGCATAGATAGGGTAGATAGAAAGGAATTTTTCCCCTTAGTAGAGGGGTCAATAACCAGGGGGCATAGTTTCAAGGTAAGGGGCAGGAGGTTTAGAGGGGATTTGAGGAAAAACTTTTTCACCCAGAGGGTGGTTGGAATCTGGAACTCACTGCCTGAAAGGGTGGTAGAGGCAGGAACCCTCACAACATTCAAAAAGCATTTAGATGAGCACTTGAAACGCCATAGCATACAAGGCTACGGACCAAGTGCTGGAAAATGGGATTAGAATAGATAGGGCTTGATGGCCGGTGCGGACACGATGGGCCGAAGGGCCTCTTTCTGTGCTGTATAACTCTATGACTCTATACGCGCCAATAGGGGCTGCAAATTACGGGCCATTGTTTATTAGATTATTAATTTCAATTCCTTATTACCAGTAACATTCGGTTAAATATGGCTTCTGGGGGCTTTTTCTACAATGTATAGAAATACACATTTTTTCAAGCAGTTAAAGGTAAATTAATATGTATCTTGGTCTGGGTTTCTATCAAAAAAGGTGTTTTTTTGTAGGATAATGTTGATTGCATGCAGAAGCTTTGGTTTTTTATAGCATCTTAAAACAGCTGGATGGATGGAGCATTAAGTTCCAACTATCACAGATATTTTAAACTAGAGGCAAACATCTTATGTATTTGACAAAGAATAGCTAACCACCTAATATAATTAAGGGAATTGATGACTTTTGTGAATAGACTTTGTTTCAGTAAGATAGAAAGACTTGCATTTATATAGCGTCTTTCACAACCTCAGGATGTCCCAAAGCGTTTTACAGCCAATGAAGTACTTTTGAGGTGTAGTCACTGTTGTAATATAGGACACACGGCAGCCAATTTGCACACAGCACGGTCCCACAAACAGCAATGTGATAATGATCAGATCATTTGTTTTAATGATGTTGGTTGAGGGATAAATATCGGCCAGGATACCGGGGAGAACTCTCCAACTCTTCTTTGAAATAGTGCCATGGGATCTTTTACATCCACCCGAAGGGGCAGATGGGGCCTCGGTTTAACATCTCATCCAGTACACCTTCAAAGAATTTGAAATGATACTTCTGTGGATGACCTTGGCGCATAAATCAGCCTACAGCCTGCAGCTAGTAGTGGGAGACTTCATGATCGATTTCACTATGTAAAAAGTGAACATCAAGGTTCAATATATGTTCAGAGATAGTAAAGGGAGAGGAGTCTTTATTACTTTTCATGAAGAAACACAAAGTTTACAAATGACGATAAATATACTGTATTGCATTGAGTACTGTTCATTAACCTCTTCTATTTTAAATAAGTATTTCTGCTGCTTTATAGCCCAAATCATGAGCTGACTGAATATACATTAAATGCACCTAACAAAGAGAGGGGAATCATGTAGTGGCAACTGGTAGATTCCAGTAAGCCAGTAAATAATGGAAAGTTTTAAACTAGGGTCTTGTTCCTTTTAGCGCGATATTGGGCAGGTAAAGGCATGCTTTGGATCGTAGGAGACACAAAGTTCCACTTATGGAGTGGTTGAGGAGGCTGAACCAGAGCAGAATATGAGACTTGAACTTATCATAGGAGCATGAGTAGGCTATTCAACCCCTCGAGTCAGTTCCACCATTCAATTAGATCATGGCTGATCTGTACCTCAACTCCATTTACCCGCCTTTGCTCAATATCCCTTAATAACCTATCTAACAAGAATCTATGTACCTCAATTTTGTATTTTTCAATTGACCTAGCCGCAACAGCTTTTTGATGGAGCAAGTTCCAGATTTCCACTACCCTTTGTGTGAAGTGCTTACCGACATCAACTTGCATGCAACTGGTCTAGCCATCCAACACGAGATCTGGCTGGATCACATCAAGCCCTGCTCTCCTCTGTCAAAACGACTCACTGGAATACAAAGATAATTCCCAGTTTCTTTTCTTCACTGCAAACCGTCTCCTTAAACTCCTCTGCCCTGCCCACCACGCTCACCTCCAACAAGTGCAAGGAGCTCAAGGACTTCTTTGTTACTAAGATTGTGACCATCTGCTCAGCTCTCTGCCGAATCACCCTTCCACTTGCCCACCAAGCCAAGCTTCCCCAAGATTCCTTCCGTCCTAGCCATGAACCTGTTTCTTTCTCTAGTTTCTCTCCCATCTCCTCTCACGCCCTCTCCGAGCTCATCTTGCCCATGAGACCTACATCGACCTGTTCTCTTGACTTCATTCTGACTGACCACCCAACTTCCGTTCCTGACCGCCTACCTGACATTGTAAATGGTTCTCACTTCTCAGGTACTGTGCCCTTCCTTTTCAAAACTGCCGTCATCACCACCTCCTCAAAAAAACTACTGTTGATCCCTCTTTCTTTGCAAACTACTGCACCATTTCTAACCTCCCTTTCCTCTCCCAAGTCCTAATGTTTGCCAACTCCCAAATCTGTGCCCATCTTTCCTGTCACAAATGATATCCTCTACGACTGTGACCATGGTCCCTCCTCATCATTCTCAACCACTCTCCCACCTTAGACACTCAACCACACCAACCTTCTCCAACACCTCTTGTCCATTATCCAGCTGAGTGGAACTGCTTGGTTCCAATCTTAGCTACCCATTCGCAGCCAGTGCATCTCCAGCAACAGCTTCTCATCCCACTCCTGCATCATTACCTCGAGTCCCTAAAATATCTATCCTTGGCTCCCTCCTCTTCCTCATCTATAAACTGCCCCTCAACTACATCATCCAAAAACATTGCGGTAGGTTCCACATGTACGCTGACAACACCCAGTTTTACCTCTCACCACCTCTCTCGACCCTTCCACTGCCCGTGTTGTTCGGCTACTTGTCAGACATCCAGCCCTGGATGAGCAGTGATTTCCTCCAGTTAAACATTGGGAAGACCAAAGCTATCATCTTTGTCCTTGCCACAAGTTCTGCACCCTCACCTCCAATTCCATACCCCTCCCCAGCTACGGTTACAGGTTGAACCAGGCCGTTTGCAATTTCGACGTTCCATTTGATCCCGCATCCCCTCCATCACAAAGACCACCTACTTCCACCTCTAACATCACCTGCCTCCACCCATCTGCTGCCGATAACCTCATCCAGACTTTGCCACCTCGAAACTCAACTATTTCAATGCTCTCCTGGCTGGCCTCCCATCCTTCACCCTCCATAAACTTCAGCTCATCTAAAACTCTGCTGCCAGTGTTCTATTGCACACCAAATCCCACTCACCCATCACCCCTGTGCTCGCTGACCTACACTGGCTCCCAATGCATCCAAATGAAAACTCTCATCCTCATGTTCAAATCCCTTCATTACCTTGCCCCTTCCAATCTCCTCCAGGCCAACAACCCTCCGAGAACTCTGCATTCCTCCAAGTCTAGCCTCTTACGGCCACCACTGGTGGCTTTGGTTTCAAGCTTCTAGGCTCCAAGCTCTGGAATTCCTTCCCTAAACCTCTGCCTCACCAGCTCTTTATCCTCCCTTAAGACTTTCCTTAAAACCTACCTCTTTGATCAAGCCGTTCGTTACCCCTCTTAATAGCTCCCTCTTTGGCTCAGTGTCAATTTGTCTAATTACACGTCTGTGAAGTGCCTTGTGATTGTTTCCTACATTAAAGGCACTATATGAATACGTCATTGTAGTTGTTGTTGCATGACATCCAAAAACGCAACAGTGCTTCTTCTGAGAAATAAAGTTTTTTAAAATAGGAATACAAATATACTTTTTCTTCTTCCAAGTAGAGTCAACTTTGAATCCACTAAGAATGTCTTAAATGAATGGGGTTACATTGTACAAGTAGTTTTAAATACAGTATTAGTTTCATGAAACTGTATGTTTTGATTTGCTTTTTGAGGGGAGGAAGATTTAAATGATATTTAGATTTTACTGGTCAGATAAACATCATGTTTGAAATTCTATGCCAAAATGAGAAGTTTCAAATCAAATTACTGCTTTATGTTAACAACTAGATTTCAGTTAAAACAGGCAGCTGGGTTATTACACTGTTCAAAGATGCTGCTTGATTGCTGTAAATAAACATACGGCTGATATTCTTCATGTCCCAACTCCCAACCTGGTTTATGTTAGCCGAGAGGCCCTACAATCATTTATGTAGCTATCATACGCATGGCAGTTAGATCATTTTCAACTGATATGTGGATGATAAATTATGAAGCCCTGACATTCAGATTGAATATATACATTTTTCCATAATCCCAAAAATCAATAACACATATACATTTCTGAACCTTTCCTGCATCTTAAACAACACAACTACGTTTTGCACTCCAGCTAAATAACACAGAAGTCATCTTCTTAGGAGTTGTACATCTTTTCTGTATTAACGTCTAACTTTTAAAAATGATGAATCTAAATAGAACTCCACTTGTGTTGAGTTATTGTTTTTAAAAACTCAAACTCCAGCTTCATATTTCCTGCTCCAATTGTTCCACTATTAAATATTGCCTACCCCTCAACCACTATGGCTTATTATGTCTGCAAATGTAATAGTGTGCTTACATTTCACCATATCCATTCATTTCCCAGCCCCGTGTCAGCTGTAACTAAATTCCAAGTTCATCATTTCCTTGCTACATTACTAGTTTCCATCTGTTTACAATTAGTAAATGTGTATGTATTTCAATATCAAGGATTTCAAGGTGTATGGGCTTCAAGGAAAACGAGATTGGTAAAACGAGGAGAGAGTATGTTTTTATAGTAATCATTTATTGGATAATAAAACTTTCAACTGACAAGATGTCAATGTGTTTTCAAACCTCAATTACCAGGGTCTCCGTTTACCTACTCAACATTCAAAAATTGCCATTTGTCACAAAATCAAATTTAGGCAAAAAGAATTTAGATCGAGTTTTTAGTTAATGATAATAAGGAGATTGTGTTGTGCAGTTTGAGTAAAACCAACATACAAATGACTCGCATTTAGTCGATTAACAATTTCATATATTTGAGTGAATATTTGCTTCTTCTCAAAACAGTTTCTTCGCAATTTCTCAATAAATCAGTAACAGCTCTTAGACATCAGAATGATACCAGGGCTAAAAGGGTTAAATTATGAGGACAGGTTGCAAAGACTAGGCTTGCATTCCTTTGAGTATATAAGATTAAGTGGTTATCTATTGAAGTGTTTGATAGGATAGATATGAGACTATTTCCGCTGGTGGGGGAGCACAGAAGAAGGAGGCATAACCTTAAAATTAGAGCTATGCAGTTCAAGGGTGATGTCAGGAAGCACTTCTTCACACAAAAGGATAGTGGAAATCTGGAACACTGTGTCAACTGAAAATTTCAAAACTAAGATCGATAGGTTTTTGTTAGGCAAGGGTTACGGAACCAAGGCGGGTAGATGGAGTTAAGATATAGATCAGCCATGATCTAATTGAATGGCAGAACAGGCTCGAGGGGCTGAATGGCCCACTCCTGTTTCTATATTCCTATACAATGACTTATTCCCAAGAATCAAATATCAATTATTTAATGATAAAATTGTGATTATGGCAGTCATTAATTCATGTTGGACTGTGGAATACAGTCTATTCTTAATTCAAAGTTGCATAATTCAAATTTTTTAGCGCCAAATTCCCACTTTGCCACTGTCATTTACTTTGCTTAATTCAAATTACTGGACAATTCAAGTTTTCTTAGCACAAAAAATGAGTTTGAATCATCAGCAGTAGGGTGCATGTAATTATATATAATGAAGTACATTACTAGAGGTAGTGAATATTCAGAGTTTGTGTGTATGCGTAGTGGAAGTTGCAGTGCCAAATATGATTGAATTCGTTAATTCTGAGTTCAAGTTTTCACGTCAATTTTTAATGGTTTCAAATTTGTAACAATTTCTAACTATTTAAAGCTTCACAAATAATCTACTTACGTTAAAAAAATTGCCCATAATTATTGGTAGACTCATCCAACTCGAGCAGAATTACTCCGACCATAATCAGTTTTATAGAACTGTAGCACGATGTGGAAATGGTAGAAAAGGTACAGAAATCAGAACTCTGTTTAAATAGAAGCTGCATTGAAACAAGTTCGTAAAAGGCAAGGTTTTTTTTTTTGGTTTTTTTTGGTGCATAGGAGTGGTTCAGATTAACTAGTTGAGGCAGAAACCATTGGCTCGTTTAAGAAAAAAGTGGATACATATTTGAAGTAGAGGAAGATCCGGGGCGTTTGGGGGAAAGCGGGCAGTGGGATTAGTTTTGGATTGTTCTGACAAAGAGCGGGCACAGACCTGATGACCCAAATGCTGCAAAATGCCTCTTAAATGATTTCAGAGTTTTCGGCTTCACAAGTCTACTGGAAGACCATCCCAAGATATTGATTATTGTTTGTGCAAAGAACTGCTTCATGATATTACTGAATTGTCTTTAACCAATTTAAGTCATCAGAACGCAG